>OV815272.1:35555882-36805882 GCA_929108145.2 Limnephilus rhombicus | reverse complement strand
CTCAGTATTTTGAAGGAATTGTTAAATGTCATAATATAACGACTTTCTTTAAAATCTTATAAACGATGACAGCTTTTTCACGAAGCAGTCTGTTCTTAAGAAAATTTCTCTCATAAAAGAGGTTGAAGTGTCGTTTAGGGTTTAAGAGTGCCATCTCCCCTACACCTCTGATTTTAATGCGCTTCCCTTTACAGATTTTTCGCTCGCGTAGTCATTTGTGCGGAGGTTTATCCCCTGATTTATTGGGAAACTTGAGGGAATCTTATTTATTGTCATCCCGCCTTCATTCCCATTCATTCTTTTGGAATTCGGCATTGAAATACTCGGAATTTTCAATAATCCCGGCACATGATATTGAAGCTTATCGATTTTATAAAATATACGAAGAAGAGATTTACGGTGTACCTACTGAGTGAGGAGATTCTCTATTTTTGTGCCCCACGCTTTATCTTCGGACTCATAGGCAGTGACTGTAAGGTCCGATCGTCGATCATTACCAAATAGCTCTATTTATATACATACAAATATTGTATATGAATTGTTAACGCAGGTACGATATGAGACGCGATAAAAATTTTGAGAGTTCATTTATTTTTAGTTTGTTGTAATATTTAGTTACACACTTGAGTTGCACATTAGAAAGGTACCTTAAAGACCACATTAAAAAAATAAGCTGAGATATTAATAAAACAAAAACATTATGTAAATGATGCAACAGTATCCACCTTTCTCCTTCAACTTATCAAATTATTTGGCAGATATTTAATGTTGCTAATGTATCAAGCGTCAAATAGTATTTTGTATTGTAAAAATGTCTTGTATGTTGTAGTGCCGGAACCACTGTTTTATTGCCGAATCTATACTGTCCAAATTGAATCAATATTCGTTACTTCAATTATATTGCTTCATGTAGGTATATTTCTATCACGCAGGTTTTTCAAAACGAACCACCAACATAACCCCAACCGGCATCAATCATAATTATATCATGAAATTTAAAAAGCGGCATTTTTATCGAATTGCTTAGACTATGACGCCATTATCGTGACAGTGGCCATTACCCTACGGAGGCTGCGTGATTCCGAAATCCTGATCGTGGTAGGATCCTGTTACATAAATTTTATGTTTTTCCAAACCCTGAATGTAAGCGGAAGGAAATAAAGGAGTGGAAAAAGAGGAATAGGAAGGAAGCTTTCTGAACTGGTTGCTAACACAGCTTTAGTTAAAAATTTGAGAAATCTTTTTATTCAAAACTAGCCGACCCGGCCACACGTTGCTGTGGCTAACAAAACACAACGCCATTACCCAACCTTTATGACCAAAGCCATCTGTTAATAACTGCCCGCCTGCCAGCTGCCCGCTGCCTGAATTGAATCTTTGAATAAACCTTTCTCGTGAATCATTCTATCTATTGGTGAAAACCGCATGAAAATCCGTTGGGAAGTTTAAAAGATCTAAGCGCACATACAGCGGAAGCGACTTAATTTTATACTTAGTAAAGATGTCATCAGATGATAAAAATATAGAATTTGATTATTTTACTTATCTACACCGCTCAGAATCTGCCTGAAGGCACGTTCATAAAAATCTAAAATACTTTATCAATGCTGAAAGCCCCTAATAAATCACGTGGAGTGTTTTTGCGCACAATATAACGAAGCAACACACCATAATTTTCCACTACTTACCCATGGAAGGACCTGAATGTTGTGAGCGAGAAAATTTGAAAAAATAAATTATATTGTTTTTTTTTTCATAAAATCTCGCTCATAGCCAATATACCTATGTCGCTCAGTGACATAAAGTTTGGTTATTGTTTGTAGAAAGACTTTTATCGGTCTTTTAGATAGGTTTCATTTTTTAAAGCTAGTACTTTCTTAATTTAATAGCCTCCCAGAACATATTAAGTCATCTAATTCCTTGTGCACTTTTAAAAAAATGGTTAAATTATGTATTCATATTAGCCGAGGATTGCCAATTGATTTTTTCTACATTGTCATTTCTAAATTAATAGCATATTGATTATTTATTACAGTATATTTACTGTTAATATATTATTTTTTATTTTCTTATTAACTTACCATTACATATTAATTTTCTAACCGAACCTAATTTTAAATATTATAGATTAAACAACTTGCAAAAAAAAAAAGTTATTTCAAAGCTAATTTCAACATATGGTCACTCTACATGTTTTACGTTATAATGTATTTGTTCCTATAGTGCAGTAGAGGCCCATTCTGTGAGAAATATTTTTGTAACAATGTTGTCTATCAACACATTATTTTGTGTACAAAATTGTTAATCCCAAGTCAAAATGAAGTTCAATTTAAACAATAACACCTAAATTAAAAAGGTAAAGAAACAATAAATAAATAAATATATATGGGTTATCGTATCCCATAACTTTGTCAAAACTAAAAGATCACACGGATGGCATTTCTAATGTGTCACTTACACTATAAAATACAATCATATTTTAATGAAAACGGTCACTTAAATGGAATGAAAACAATAATGTTGTGATTAAAACGGTTTCTTTCATATTTATTTCATAATTATTTGATAGTCACTTTAATATTGCATAAGAAAGATTCGCTCTAATGTAATCGCTTATAAATCATTGTTTTTTTTATTTTTTTATTTTTTACACATATTAAAAAAAAAAAACCTAAGGACATATATTTTTTTAATTTTATCTATTGTTGAAAATGGTATGAACATTTTGTCTGATCTCTCAACACTTTGTTATTAATTCATATATTTTTATCACTTATTATTTTCTCTGTTTTATCATTTTATTTTTAGATTTTATTATTTTGCTTTTACTTAACTGTTTTGCATGACCGATATTTGCGTGTGTTATTTTTATTTAATTTGAAATTATTAACCCCGATACAGGCGAACCCTAGTGGGGTTAATAATTACATGCTAAAAATATATGTACATAAATTGTGAAGAAGCAATAAATAAATAAAATAAATAAATAAATTTTTCTTAGCTAAAGTAAACTAGAGTAAATAATTTAAAAAAAATGATGATAAAACACTTAAAAAAATGATGAGCAAACACTTTAATTTGATGAGCCCACTACATTCGACACACATATAAATTTCTGATAAAAAGCGAAGCGTCAACGTCGCATGCATCTATATCGGCAAGCAGTTCTTGATTTATTCACATTCACGCATTTCATGTTGTCCGACTCTTAACATGGACTGACTTAAGTATTTGATTTACTGGATCGTGAAACATTGTTTGTCCCCATCTGCTTATGTTTCATGCGTTTTTCTGAAACTCATTTCTAAGTCCATCTGCTCAGCATTTCCGTCGTATTCTCCGCCAAGACTACCCCCTTTCACCATTTCTATATTTTCCTTCTATATGGGTTTACAGGGAGTGGTCCAAAGCGTCGAGTTTGATCCCAGGTGCTTTGGGTTCATTCTTCCGCAAACTAAGTCCTCCATCGTCTTACAAGCTACCAATTCAGCTTTTATGATGGCTAGGGAGAATGCAAATTCTCGGGAATGTTTGTCGGTTTAGGAAAAAGTACTATTTTAAAATATTTTATCAATGTTTCAAGCACGTGGCTGATATTAATACCATTTTTAAAACGACTCAAATGCTAAAGTCAATCCCATGGAAAATACGCGAAATCAATTAATATTGTTCGCTCGCAGATTTAACAGGGAAAGTTTCGACGAATTTAAATACTAATAAATAAATTCAATTTGGTGTTTTGTTTCGCGTGCTTTCACAGATATTTAATTCTCGCAGGCCTCGCCGGGAAATATAAAGTCGGGCAGACAAACGGGGATATTATGCGGATCCCCGGGGAGCAGGAATGCATAATCAATTAACGTGTCACCATTGCTGTTAGCTGTCGGCAGTTGCTGTTTGCTGTTTTGCTGTTGGCTTTTTGTTTGTTGTAATTTTTTTGATGGGGTCATTAAAAATGGAAATATTTTAGTCAGTGGAAACGTGACCTTTGATTACCTAGAAATTGAATTCCGTTAAAAACGGCGGTCCCGAAGAACAATGTCGGTTGTATAATTTTGTAGTTTTGCAGTAGGGCTTTTTAAAGTTTCGTTTCTACATGTTTACTGTCTTTGAGACCAAAAAATATTGTGTTGTTTTGTTGTATGGTATTTCATTAAAAAACACAGACTTTAAAATCAACAAAATGAGCCAATCAATAAGTCAATAAAACGATTTTCAATTTTTAGCAGATCCGACATTGTTCTTTGGGACCTTCGAAATATTGAAACCACCGGTCAAAATTGTGTTGACAAAGTGTCATTTCATAGCAATATTATGATAAATCATTATTACCTTTTTCCACTTATTTACTAGAAAACATATGAAACTTTTGACTAACCCTAATTAAAACTACTCAAATCATGGTATAAGGATTTTATAAAAAATATGCAGGTATTTTTATATTACAATCGATATTATTTACAATAGTGCTAGCGTAGACCCATGAAAATTCACGGGATAGTCTGAATCTTGACAATAGTTTTCTGTTAAAAATGTTATAGAACTTGCTCGCACCCGTATAAAAACTCACGCGGTGTTATATTTGTATGACCTGTGAAGCCGAAAGTATTTTATAAAATATTTGCCTCAGAATCATTGACTATCAAAAAAATAATTAGAGAGACTGTTATTTGTCTTTCGAATGAACTATATTGTTAATTAACTGGCTGATTTAAAGCTCTGCAACCGGGCCCCAAAAGAAGAAGATGGAGATATACGAATGTTAGAGGAGAGCGCTAACATTTACAGCGACAAAATCGATGCGAAAATGTTTAATAAAACACGACTCGTTTAAAATAGAGCAAAAATCTTGCGGGCATTATCGTAAACAGCATTTAAAGAAACACTGTGAATTTTTTCATACATATAACTTGTAAAATAACTGAAACAAACGTATTAATAATTTTTGGAGCATACTTTGCGATTTTTTTCTATCCAGGGAATTTTATATAATTTGCGTTTCTAAATGTCTAGATATTATCTTCAAGAATAACAGATATTTTTTTAAGAGCTTTAAAACTTACCGTGTTTAAGGGAAATATGTAATAAATCGGTACAAATCCAGGTTGCGGGCCCTTAATAAAAATCACTAGTGATTTGGATTTAGATCTGTCAAAAATTTGAAACAAAAATATTTATTAATAAATAATTATGGTACCTACTCTATCGCTTGGTTCCCATCATCAGTTACATTATTGAAAAGTAAAAGTTCATTGAACTTGAATAATTTTACGTATTACACTGTATTACGCAGAAAGATTTTAAATTACACGCACGTCATCTGAAGAAATATTTTCAATCATACAAAAAATTGCAACTAGCGTATCTAAAAAACTACAACAATTATAAAAAATAAATTATTCACCACCTCATAACTGTTTTTACTTATTGTTAAGTATTATGTTTTGCTTATCACTACGCATCATTTATGACTTATCTATATTTTTTATTATCTTATAAAATTACTAATAGTTGTGATAATATTCTAATTTCAAATAGATGTAAAAATATAGGTCCTCTCCTTAGCACAAGCATCTGCTTAAAGAGAATGTGATGTTATGAAATGTTATGTAAAATTGAAAACACTAAAAATTATTATAAGGAATAAAACTATCAGCCTGAAACACTCATCTACGTTGAAAAAATCTTCCGAGAAAAGATACTTGCCGCCAACGGGACTTGAACCTGTGTCCTTCGGTGGACTTGAACCCGTGTTCCGTTGGCGGCAAGTATTATTTCTCGGAAGATTTTTTCAATGTAGATGAGTGTTTCAGGCTGATAATAATTGTCACCCTTTGTGCTATGCATTAAAAATCTTGTCTTGAACGTTAGTTTATCAATTAAAAAATAACACTAAAATTGTTTCAAACAGAAAAAAAAATCTATACACAATCAGTTCCATTTTGAATATGACACTTTTAAATTCAAAGTAAAACTGAGTTCATTGAGCTCACAGACAACCAAAGTTAATATTTTTGATGATTATTTAAAAACGTTTGAATAATGTTGTATTTCATTACTTTTGATCAAGATAATGATTATATAAACAGGTAGAGCATTTTCGAAGACACGGTTCCAATTCGAATTTGTCTCTAAAAAGTCTTCGATATACGAAATTCCATGGAGTACCTTTTAAAGAAATCCCTTTACTCGACTGTGAATATGTACGGAAAAGCTACATTTGCATGTTACGGCGACATATCCTGAACAATTCCTCGCAAAGAAAGCTTTTTAACAATAGAAAAAGTCTGTACAATGCGGGCACCGGAGGAGAGACGGGCTCTTTGCAAGCCCGGGGCAGGGATGGATCTCCTAGTCTTGATTTATGTTAACACAACTCTACACGCCTACAGTGACGTATGTTATCTTCCCTGTTTACCTCCCATCCGATATCAGGCTACCTGTATTTACAACTCGCATGGTCACAATCAGGGGGTCTTTTTTACAGCATCCACGAACAGAAGGTCGCGCAGTCTTGTTCATGCGGAACAATGGAGCGAATGCATTTTTACACACCTCACGGAAAATCATTTGTGAAAAGTAAATGACTATCGTGTAATGCGAGGGCTCAGCCATCATTTGAAAAAAAAGCGACATCAATTTTTAGATGAGTTGATGATTTTAATTGTACTGGCCTATATATAATATTAATGGTGAAATGTTTTTTTTTAATAATTTTTTTTTCCAATTTTGAAGTTAAAACTTATTTAGCACCATTGTGATTAGAAGCTTGATGAAACGGAAACGAGCGACACTAAAAAGAGACAAACACATTCGTCTATTGGGTGTAGACTGCGAGAGAATGAGAAGCAATAGATTATTTAATTAATTCGCAGATACTTGGTTCCAATATAATACGAAAAATCCAAAGTCCTACATAAGTCTCCTTTTGTGTTGTGGTAGGTAAACAGCGTCTGATGAACCTCTGCGGCCAGACATTTATCGGAACAAGGGTCGAATTCCACGAAATAAAAAAAAGAAATTATATTTTTATTTTTAAAAAATCAACATCCAATCTTCAAACCACTCACAAACAAAACACAAAAGAAAGCTATATCTAGCGACTCCGAAGAAGAAAACACAAAAACTAATAAGATGACCAATAAAGTATTGGAATAGAGTGCACTGGAATTTGACAACGAAAATATGGACAAAACATCCTTCACTTTGATAAAAAAAGTGTATCATATTCTCCTCACTCTTGTCTACTTTAGTTTTTAGGGCAAAAACTAAGCAATTCGGGAGGTGAGTATCTATGGGCACCGCCGCGCCGGGAATCATTTATTGAATAACCAACACCCCTGCCATAGGTCACCCCAAGTGGTTCGCTGCGTTTGGTTACTTAGCAGGATTACACAGGTTAATGGGGTGAGGTTGTGGTTGAGGTCTTGGCGCGTGTGCTCACCAACTTCGTGGCAGGCCGGATTGGGGCAGACTTGAACTCTCCTGCAGGAATCTCTCAGAAAATCGCCTTGCACCGCAGAGGGAGATGGATTCATACGTCCGTCACTCCAGATTGATTCCCCACATCCCTCATACCCTTTTCCTTTCCTGAAATTCCTTTCCATCCTTTCCCTGAAAAGAACTTCCACAAAGCATCCCCAAAGATGACGTAGGTCACGATGGAATTATTTTCCTCATAGTCTCCTGAGTGGTGCTAACGTAAAAAAAAAATCATCCAAAAAATTGAATTATCAAAAAATATTTTATCTAAATGTAAAAATATTTCCTCATCGTGCGTGCTACTGATGATCCTAGAAAGATCACCCAAAACAAGGACGCTTAACGTATATAAATCATTTTGTGACGAGTATTCATAGTATTCAGGGCGGCATTTTTTACAGCCATATGGTTTCAGTCCGAACTTTTCAGTTTTTGTTTGAATAATACTAAAAATCATGAAATACGGGATTATTAAAACTAAACAAGAAAATACTAATAACATCTGTCTCTTTTTTATCATTGCATCATATTCCTTTATGGGAGCTACCAAGGAGTCAAAGCTTAAACCAAAAAATCTTCGTCTTCTATTGTTTTAGAACTCCACTTTGCTCGCCGTACTTTAAGTACTATTGCATAAAATTGGAAAAAAATATAACTACCTACTTTCCTTTGACCCCAAAGGGCAAAATTTGAAAGACGATTCTTAGAAACCTTTGTGATATGTATAACAAAAGATTTTTTTTGTTTAATAATTGGTAATGAAAATACCTGAAAGGCTCTATTGTGTTTATTTAAGATAGTTAAATGACTAGCTTTTTGAGAAGGTTTATCAAATGAATCCACAACTCATTTATGTTTAAACAATTTTCGAAATAATGAAATACGACTTTGATTTTGTTAAAATTAAGTTTACTGCCCATTTGATCTTTCAATTCACTTAAATTTGAAATAATAGTGAAAATCATTTTGATTTCCAGAATTGAATGTGAAATATATCCGCCAAATTCATTTTACGGCACTCAACAGAATTTATTCCTTTGGTCAACTTAAATTTCGTCCAGCACCAAACTAAAGTTTTCATTTATACGATTTAGAACGAGTCTTTTGATGCAAAACAGTTTCAAAACATATTTAATTTAGCAGTTACACTTTTCAAAGGTACTATTGTACTGTGGTAGTAAATAAAATGCGCATTTCAGGTCACGAATACGGTTTTCGGAAAGAGGAAAATTATTCAAAATGCCCATCAAATTATTAATTAAATAAATAACAACTCCAAAACAGCCCTCAACAACAACGAAAAACGCTGTACCTTTTGGCCAGGAAATTCTGATAAATATTGTTTGAAATATTCGGTGATGGCGTCGCTGATAAAATAACATCTAAATGTTTAGGCAACAATGTTTCAAACAAGCCTGCAAAATTAACAAAGAAATCTGATCAAAATCAATATCAAATCAATTTCTTACTTACGATTATCCGTCATTGTTTGTCATGGCGAAATTTGTCCTCGTGAAGTCTAGTGAAATCTGTGAACATAAATTTCATTTTATGATTGCGTGGTTCTATTCCAAAACCGACTATTTCCAAAATCTTAAATGTTCAGAAATCACAAATTTCTATTTCGGTAACTTTAAATTAAAAGGGCTCTCTAACTAGAAATTTAAACAATATTAAGTGTATAAAACTGTTATATTTTGCATATGTTAGAAGTCAACTTGAATACAATTCTCCCGTCTTGAACCCATATTACAATATACATGTCCAAGCTGTTGAAAGAATACAAAACAAATACTTACGTTTTCTTAATTTTAAAACGGGTATTCCAGCAATTATGTTGAACTACAATACTATTTTGAGTGATATGAATATGCTCAAATCGTCAGACAGAAGAACTTTCACTGACTTGGTATTTCTGTATAAAATTCTAAATGATTTAGTTGACAGTCCGGTATTGCTCGAATTGATAAGCTTCCGGATTCCACTATGTAATACTATAAGTCAGGATTTATTTCAGTGCAGTAATTCTGGAACTAACTACCATATGTATTCCTCTTTACCCAGAATACTGATGGAGGGAAACAATTATACCAAGTCAGTGGGCATCTTCAATTTATCTTTAAACAAATATAAAATATTGTTACGAAGGCAGTTCAGTTATGTACAATAAATACTGTATATTTCTTACTATTCATATGTAAAAGCCCCGAAAAAGGGCGTTAATAAATACATAAATAAATAAATAAGCGTATAATTGCCAACTTTTTACCTTCACTTGTTTATAGTTTTGGCAAAAATTATGCCAGTGGGAGGAGTTATTAGGAAAATTTTAATGTTTTTATTCGGACTTTATCTCAAATCTGACAATTTACTGGAAAAAGTCAGTTTTTATAGAAAATCTGTAAAGAAATGCAAAGGATTTTATGAAAAAAACCCTCGACTCGTGCAGATACAGGCGGTCCGTCTGATAGTTTCTCCTGCTTTAACAAACGGATTGCAATCTTTAGAGCACTGGCGTCGGGTAGAAATGCTATCCTTATTCTACCGGTATTTCAATGGAAGATGCTCCGAGGAACTAGCGTCATTGATCCCTTCGGCACCGGTGCATAGTCGGGAAACATGCCAAACGCGTGCCCAACATATCTACTCATTCTTTTGTGTTCAACAGTTAGGCTGTGGAACGATTTGCCGGCCTTTGTGTTTCCTCCTTTCGGAATGAATATGGGTCTCTTCAAGACCAATATTCATTCCTTCTTCTCCTCAAAAAGACCCTCCACACAGTATCTCAAGTGACATAGATCCCCAGGGAAACTATTTTCCTCAGGGCCTCCTGTATGGTGTTAATGTAAAAAAATAAGGTAAATAAATAAGAAAGGGAAACAATTTTTTTTTATTAATTTTGTTTTGAAAAAAAAACCTGAACAACATTCTTAGAACTCAACAGCAGGTACTCTAGAGGCGCACGTTTTAATTATTCGGACAATTCAGAACAGAAGTGAAGAGAGTTTTGAAAAATCATTATCAGATAGTTGTATTCAATAGGAAATACTCAGTTGCTCGTATGTATAAAAATTGAGTAAGTAACGTTCGGAAATAAAAATAATTAGATTCAAACAGGATTCGATTTACTTTTAATTGTATTTTTCAAAATCAGTTTTTTATTTTATTTATACAAATATTTCCTAAAAGTTACCAAAAGATAAAGAATAAGTATGTAAGGTTAGGTAAGTATCGATAGTAAGTAAGGTAATTATCGATTTATTTATTTATTTACGATAGTCTAGTATAATGTATAATATAGGAAATACGCATCAAATATATTATCAAAATATTGTACATCTAAATGGGGTTCTAATACCTACCTAAAATATTGTTTAGTTATATTTAGTTTAGTTTTAAATTTAAAGATTTTTCTAAATTTGTGGCTTTGTGAAGCATTCTTTTCAGAATACCGGTAGTGTGGTTTTTATTGCTGTTTAACTTTTCTTCTCGATGTTAAATTGATAAAAGTGGAGCGACAAAACTTCGAACAACGATTTGTTCATGGGCTGCGTTGATAAAACTGAAACACTTTCAATATTTCAGGTATAGACTGTACGAGTGAAGATGAATAAGAATATGGTTTTGCATTTTATGGAGTTTTCTATTATTATCACCGACAATTTTTAAAATAAATAAATAATAATATATAAAATAATAAATTTCCCCCGTAGATCGCTGAACTTATATTTTTTGTACGGTTTGTTGATTGCCACAATGATAATACAATAATTTGAATTTCGACAGAAACTCAACAGCATTAAAAGATTTTTGAATTCACCAAAATAAACAGTAAAAAATCACAATTTTTAGAAATTTAATTAAAATTAAATTTGATAATGTTATTATCGAGTTCTGCAAGTTTTTTGGTTAGTTACAGCTGTTTCGACTTGTAAGGTCATTTTCAAACTGTGGTGAAGCCACGTACGGACGACTTATTTATGATGTTTGAGTTTAAGTCGTCTGTATAAAATCACAAGGGTACCTATGTCAGCCACCTTTAATTTATTAATTGTTTTTGTGTTTAATTCGTAGAATTCCATTTTAATTTTTATAAATTTAATTAAAATTAAATTTGATAATGTTATTATCGAGTTCTGCAAGTTTTTTGGTTAGTTACAGCTGTTTCGACTTGTAAGGTCATTTTCAAACTGTGGTGAAGCCACGTACGGACGACTTATTTATGATGTTTGAGTTTAAGTCGTCTGTATAAAATCACAATATCAAATTAAATTTTTATTAAATTTCTAAAAATTAAAATGGAGTTCTACGAATTAAACACAAAAACAATTAATAAATTAAAGGTGGCTGACATAGCTACCCTTGTGATTTTAAACAGACGACTTAAACTCAAACATCATAAATAAGGCCTCCGTACGTGGCTTCACCACAGTTTGAAAATGACCTTACAAGTCGAAACAGCTGTAACTAACCAAAAAACTTGCAGAACTTGATAATAACATTATAAAATTTAATTTTAATTAAATTTATAAAAATTAAAATGGTGTTCTACGAATTAAACACAAAAACAATTAATAAAAATCACAATGTTTCCAATTAATGTTCAATTTTGTCAAAATTTTTTTTATAAAATTCACCTTTCTTGAGCGAAAACTTAAAAAACAAAGCCACGAAGTTTTTTCCACTTTATACGATCACTTCCCTTTTAACATTATTTGTTAAAGTGGATCACTGGATGCTTTAGACTTAGATCAGAACTCTGGATTGAGTTGCTAAGGAGTTGCTAAGCGTACCTGTCTATAGAAAATATTCCTTACTCGATATATTTGTAAAATCGCTTAGTGATCCAATGAATTATTTATGATTTTGTACTTCGAAAAATACCGTGAATATTCATCGGAGAACATAATATAGGTTTTTTTCTCGATTTGATGAAGATTTAAAAAAAATGTTTTTGTTGTTTTAATCACTCCAAAATACCGTTCTTTGTTTCGAAAAAAAAAGCTAAACAACAGCAAAAATAGAACGGCCTACGAAAATAGCTGCCATTACGTGTCCACCATTTGCACAAAGTATGTAGAATTATTGTCAATACGGCGAGTGCTTTATTATTTTTCTTAAACATTATATTTTATCACCGATGAAAATCCACATAATCTTTGAAATAAAAGTGAGGCCGAGAAAGTGACAAAAGGATTGGGAACGTTTTTTTATTCATCATTAGGTGACAGTTCGGCAAAAAAGATAGAGACTTCGATCGATTTGAGAATTTCCCGCTTTGAGCACGTGCGTCAGTGCCTAAAACAATCCCCGGAACAAGAGACCCCCGAACATGAGCCCCCCTAACAGAAGAGTGAGCTCCCACCCCCTCGCGCCAAGAGAACCCCTCCTACAATATGGACCGCGCGTCTGCACCCGAAAGCCCATTTCCGCCTCTTCTCTTTTCAATACTACACTTTTTGCTTCAGATATAGATTTTGAGAAAACAGACATGTAGACGAGCGGCTTTTTTATACAAAATAAACCACTACATAGTAAAGGTACGTACTTGAGCTAAAAAGCTTTCGATGTAAAACGCGGACGACTAAACGTAAACATTTTTTTCAGTTTTCCACTACTGTTTGAGTTGTAAATTCGCCGGCGACGGCAACGCAGTTGCTTTTTATGGTTGAAGGTAAATCTGGGATTTCGTAAAATGACATGATTTTTTGTGGTTCTTGTACCTCCTACTACATACCTTCAGAAGAAAGTGAGTGAAAATTCCGTGATATTGGTAAAACGTTAAAATTTCTCTCAGGCGATTACCCTAAAAGTCGCACAACATTTTCAACTAAAAATAAAACATGACGAAATATTTAATTAAAAGTTGAAGTAGTTATCTAGAGCCTGTCAAACGAAACCATTTTATTTTTTTATTTGGTTCCGACCTTTCAATGTAATGAAAGGTGCCTTAATTATATATTTTGTACAACTTGAGTAATTGAATTTCTCCAACAACGGTATCAGAACATAAGTATGCTCATTTTCTCTATAAATTAGTTTGTTTCTCTCGAGTCACAATGTAAAATTTATTACAGTGTCAAAAAGACCCAAATAATTCAAGGAATCGTCGGTAATGATATCATTAGTGTTCTTTAATGTTTACAGAAAACGACGAGGTAAGGTTACGTGATATGTGTGGCATTTAGTTGAGCAAACACATAAATTATGTAATGTAGTAGGGTTAAGGCAATTAACCTTATCTCTTTAGAAAATTATCCTCGGTAGCAATATTATAATATGTTTAGTAATGGCTAAAGATACCATCGTGCGTGGCATTTAGGTAAGGATATATTATTATTTAAGAATGTACACTTTACAGTAGACGTGGGCAAAATTGAATGACAGAATTAAATGAATAAATTCAATCTTGTGACACACTCAATCTAATTCTCAATTTCAAAAGGAATTGATTCTTCATTCCTTATCTTTGGCCTTGCATCCTACGATTTTTAATGACACCATACATTTTTAATTTCCATTTATTTTACTGTTAAATTATTTCAATGAATAATGTGTTCTGTAAACGATTTAAATATTATATTGTTTAATAGGTATTTACATATTATTAAACGGGCCGCGCGCCGCGAGTGGTCGACGGACGGTATTGTGAACGACTCTCCTATTACGATTGTATTCCGCTACCGCCGCGCCGACATTCTAAAAACACCCGAACATCATCAAAGTCCATGTCCCAAAATGGCCAAAACGCGGCCGCGATTCACCCGGGTTGCCCGAGCATCTATTTCACGCAAGGAATTGATCATTTATCCTAATCAATAGTCATGAGATTGTCCTAAGGTCCCCGCCGTCCCAGGTCCGTGTTCAATGTCCGCGTCCCAGGTATCTAGTCTGTCGAAATCGAGATTGTCCGATTCCGACAGACAGAGGAATTAAAACAAAAGTATTTTTCACTTGTGACGTCATGGTCTTTTGTAAATCTCAGATCTAGAAATGACGTCAGGCGCCATCGTCTCGTCAATGTCACGATATGTCCCAAACGCATCCCAGTCCTAGGTCCGCAGCTCGCGAGTAAATTAAGTCACTGCTAGGTAAGACACAAAACATTAGTCAAAAGTTACTAATTCATTCCTCAATGCCAGCCCTTAATCCGTCCGCGCGGTTCATTTATTCCCCCGCGCGCCAAGCCGTCAATTTCATTACATAGTTAGTCGAAAACTTTCGACTTTGAATCTGAACATCAGCTAGAAAAGTGAGAAGCTAAAATGATGCTTATCTGTTTTTTGGTACGTACGAAAGATATTGTACCTACCTACTTTTAGACGTAGATCTTGGGTCGATATAATATTTAAATTTGCAGATATTATAAGGCCAATTAGCTGTGGTTAGCTGTCATAAAATACTCATCTTAATGTTAAAATGTATGTTTATATTAGATCACGTGAAATGGAACAAAATTATAAGTTTAATAAATAAAATAAAATCAATAAAATTTTAAGGATGAAACGAAAACTTGTATAATTTTGATATAATTGCTAGCAATAAATATATTTTACATACGAAAAATTACGACACTAAAAAAGACAAACAATATAGAATTTAGCCTGCGAGATAATGAGATAGAATGATCGGTCTCCTCTTTGTGTGGTGTTTTGTAGCCTATTGGTCTCCTCTTTGTGCGGTGCTTCGTAGCTTCCCCACTCATTGTGATTTTGAAAACCGATGAAACGAAAAAGCGAAACTAAAAAGAGTCAAACACATTAATCTATAGGTTTTAGCCTGCGAGATAATGAGATAGAATAATCGATCTCCTCTTTGTGCGATGCTTGGTAGCCTATCAGCCTCCTCTTTTGCGGTACTCCGGGTACTCCGTGGTCTCCAGGTCTCGTGTGCGGTGTTAGCCTCCCCATTCATTTAATTTTCAATTTTTTTTTTTTTTTGGATTTAATTGAATCAAAGGAATCAATTCAAAAGGCCATGGGAATCAGACTGAATCGATTCACTCCTGGGAATCATTCTGCCCACGTCTACTGTACAGTGCGTGCATTTCTCTATAACTAAAGGTAGAAGGTATGTAGTTTTCAAGTTAGTATATAATAATTACTGTATTTTTTGTTATTTTATATGTATAACGCCGTTTTTGTGAAAAATCACCTTTAAGTGTACAAACATTTTTATACTATGTATATAGTTCAATATAACGAAGATTTGTAATAATAAATAGTGACTTTCATCAAAATCTTTGTATGTCTAGTGGCCTAAGGTTTATAAATTACAACTTAAGCATCAATTTGGGAGGCGGGTATGGACACCGCCAACCCGCGAACTATTTATTGGATCACCAACATCTCTGCTATAGGTTACTCCTAGTGGTTCGCTACGTTTGGTGACTTAGCAGGGGTGCCCGGGTTCACGGAGTGAGGTTTGTCAGAGTCGTGGCGGCGGATGCATCTGCCCACCTGCTGCGTAGCGGGTTAGATCGAGAGAGACTGGTTGAGAGAGGCCTTTTGATCTCTCTAACCGGACTCTTTCGACTCATCACCTTGCACCGCAGTTGTCATAAATCCGTCACCCAACACACTGGACCCCCCCAGATTCCTACCCACCCACATATCTTATAGGTACGTCTATAAATATTATCTTTATTATTTTACGGAAGAAGATGAAGGATGATCGTAAACATATTTAAATTATTTGGTTGTGTTTTTATAATTAATATTAAATCCGCTTAATGGGTTAGCCGTATTTATAAACAGTGTAGATATCCTGATGAATGAAATTAAATTAAATGAATTTATAATAATTAATCCTCGATGTTTACCGCATTAGGTCGATTCATCGCTCAACATTATATAAATTAAGGCATTAGGGTCCCACTTACATTCTCCATTGCAAGGTAAATCAATTAGTAGGTAAATCGCATTTTTATAATATATTTTTATAAATGCTTCATTTTTCTGAGTGAATGCAAATCTACATCGACCATTGCGGATTGATACTATATGTTTGATAGCTCAGTTTGTAATCTTTAAAACAACACAATCATTTGATTAAAATATGAGACAAAAATATATTTGCTAACAAAGTTTTAATTAACAATTTTTTTAAATTCATCTATTTGAATTTCACTTTTGTTTTCTTGATTGAATGAATTAATGAATCTTGGAAGTGAAAAATAACCCACTTTCTGACATTCAGTCGAGCTGAAACTCGGCAGATAGACTGGTTGTCATGCATTTCTTTTAAGTTCTAAGAAATTAAAGCACTCCATATACGACATAAATGTCGCTTTTAAAAATCGGTATCTGGCAATGTCGATCTAGCTGTTGATTTCGATCACCGGGAAGAAAGTTTCAAACCTCAGCCAAACCAGATAATTTTATTTTATTTTAATTTTTAAAAGATATTTTTAAATTGACATATTATAGTTTCTGTTACTTAGTTATAGTTACATATCGACATATTATTCTATAAATATTTACATAAATATCCTCCATAAATGGTTTCTTGCATTAATTTCTGTGTTTAATATTTTTTCAGTTACATTTTTCACGTTTTATATCATATTATTCGTTTTTATTTTATTCAGTATTTTTATTTACTTTTTCTTATTATTTGCCTATTTTTTTGTTATTTCGAAATATTGAATGCATTGCATTGCACTTCCCTTGCATGCATTCTGGAATAAAGAAACTTTATTTTTATTATGCTTGATAAAAAAAAAATTATGTGTTGATTTTTTGGTAATAATCTAATGGCAAAGTAAAACATTATGGTTTTCAAACAGAATAATTCAAGGAGTAATTAAATACTATACCTACAGTAATGTTAATCAACAGTATTTAAAAATCAGTTATAGAAATTAATTCCTAATTAAATGAAGACAATATAAGCGAAACTCAATCGAAAATCTAGAAACAGAAAAATCAGAAAAAGATATTGACACCTCTGGGACTTGAACCCAGGACCTCTATGATAAAGATTTATCCAGACACTATCTAGAGGGCATTTAGTTCGGGTTTGAATCTTGCAATCACACATAAAGATAGCTGCCAATAATATACGCGTTAAGAAAATGAAGATAATGTGGGTAGTTCTTAGTCGAAGTATGATACAGCTAAAAATGACCGAATTTGATATCGGCACCGTGGCGCAGTGCCGATATCAAATTCGTTAGCGCGTTTGCCCGGAAAGCAAGAGGTCCTGGGTTCAAGTCCCAGAGGTGTCAATATCTTTTTCTGATTTTTCTGTTTCTAGATTTTCGATTGAGTTTCGCTTATATTGTCTTCATTTAATTAAATGTTACAATTTGAGGTTTTACTCATAAAGTTAAAATAAAAAATAGAAATTAATTCCAATAAACCATCAAACAATTCAGCACTTAGGCAATGAGTAATTTTTTTCAACAAAAAAAATTATAATCCTTTGTTTCTTGCGAGAGCAATATAGGAAGATCTTTCAAACATAACGACCAAGAACACAACGCTTTAACTGGCATGGCCCATATTTCTGTGAAATGAAAAAATCTTTCCTCATCCATTTTTCACGGAATCTCCCAACTCAAGAGTCAAATGCAAAGACCATAAATACTATCGTACGTATAAAAAACCTCCTGTTCTTCCAAATAAACAAAATTATTAATAGTAACAGTTAAAATGCAGTTATTCTAGGTATCGATTTACTAAGGTACCAAAATCCAGGAATAAAAATTTGCTTGGATTGCAACGAATAGCCGTAATTTCTCAACCTTTCTCTTTTTCATCTTCTCAACTTCTTCACCTTCTTCAGTCTTACAACGACCAAATTGTGAATGCATTGTGAGGGACAATTGAGCCTTTCTCGTGATAATCTTATAGCAAAAAGTTAACTCTGTTAAGATTGTCTGGCATACATTACAACAGGTTTGGGGGCTCCATCGAAGCCAGAGTAAAGTTAGCCTCCCAAAAACTGGGCGTACTGTACATGGCCCGCAAATACTTTAATAGTACTCAACTACTAACCCTGTACAAATCACAAAGGGGCGGTCCGCTTAATAGATTCTCCCATCTTAACAGACGGATTGCAATCTTTAGAGCACAGGCGGCGGGTGGGAATGCTATCCTTGTTCTACCGGTATTACAATGGAAGACGCTCCAAGGAACTAGCGTCATTGATCCGTTCGGCACTGGTGCATAATCGGGAAACACGCCAAACGCGTGCCCAACATTTGTACACGGTTGACATTTGTCACATGAGAACGGGTCGTTTCTTCGACTCGTTCTTGTGTTTAACACCTCGGTTGTGGAATGATTTGCCAGCCTCTGTGTTTCCTTCTTCCAACAACATGGGTCTCTTCAAGACCAATGTTCATTCCTTCCCCTCCTCAAAAAGACCCTCCCCACAGCATCCCAGATGACATAGGCCCTGAGGGAAATTATTATCCACAGGGCCTCCTGTGTGGAGTTAATGTAAAAAAAAATAGATCAGTTCACGTGGAGGACTTTGTTTTTTATGTACATTATAAAAGCCAGTTTCAAGCTATTAATATTGAACGACATTATGTTGTTTATAATGCTGCAACCTTTGTATATCGGTTTGAAGTTAAGAATCGACTTTGTGGTACTACACTTTAGTACACACTTTTAGTACATGAATATAAACGAATTATTAATGATTAAAAAATTAAAGCACTCCCATAATATTAAAATAATTAAATATGATGAAACTGAAGTCAGGTTTCAATTTGGTTGGCATTTCATCCGTCTGTAAATTTGGCTGGAGTAACCGATTTGTAGGATCAAAAGAATAATTTTACTGAATATAAGTAGCTGGGCAGCGGTAAGGCGCTTGACTCGCATTCCGAAGGTCGCAGGATCGAATCCCGGCGTGGCAAATAAATTTGATTTGATTAATTTGTGTATTTCGCAATTTATTAATTTAAAATAATATATAGAGTATATTTGCGGCACGTTCCAGAGTGGAAGATATTCTCAGTATCGCCCTGGTGTAAGACGAAATTATTATATTAATTAATTATTATATTATTAACAATATTCAGAATTGAAACGTCGCTTGAAATGGCTTTAGCCGTGTTTGGTGACCAGATCTCAATAGCCAGGTACTTCCCCACCTTCCTCCTCCCTATCTCCTTCCCCATCTTTCTACCCTACACTAAGCTGTTCTGGGAAAATGCTTTTGTAGATTATGCAAAAAAACTAGTGAGTTCCGGGCATGCGTTGCAATGCCACTTTAAAGAATTTTTTTCTCCCTGCGTGTTCTTTCCCATTCGTCCAGTTCCCCTTCTGCCTCCTCTTCCCCTCCTCGCCTTCTCTCTCCCCCCTGCGTTTCCCCTCCCCTCTTCAGCATTCTATTTATGCAGTCTCAGAACATTCAGTTTTTAAACAGCTCGCTTGCCACCTATTGAAATTTTTTTTCATTTTTCATACATTACGAACATTCATTTTTTATATACTGTAAGAACAATCATCAAATTTAGTAACTAACATTCATTTTTTTTCCTATTTAAAATACCTATAATTCTTGATAAGATTCAAAGTACTCGATTTGTGTGAGTATCATGAGTAAGTACTTCAATATTTTGGAAACAAGGCAGTCCCACCAGCCACATCAACTGCAAGTAACATTTTACAACTTTTTAATAAATATGGATGCTCAGGCATACATATATTTGGCGAAGGACGCAGTCAACTTACTGACCAATATGATAATGGAGCCTAATAATAAATTTACTAAAGAGCAGATCGCGAAAATAATACCGCGAACTAACGACATATTAGGAACCATCGCCCAAATGGCAGTAAAAATGGCAAACCTTGAGGGCGAGTTAACGGTTCTTAAAAATGCAACTCCAAATGAAATGAAATGAAAGAACAGAGTTACAGAGACAAAAATCTGATAATTCTCAACATTCCAGAGAATACGTCAACATCTAAAACTGAATCATTAAATAGTGACATCGCATCAGTTAAAAAAATTATCTCCGATATTGATATCTCAGCAACAAACCTCGACTTAAAAATCTACAGATTGGGTAATAGGAAAGCCGACAAGCCGAGGGGTATAAAAGTTGAATTTCCGGAAGCAAAATGGCCGAAAATACTACTAAAAAAGAAAAATATGTTGAAAACAATATCCGAATCTACCAAGACCAGACTTTTCTACAACGCAAACAATTAACTGACTTAAGAGATGAATTAGAAAAAAGAAAGTCTTCTGGTGAAGCGGATATCACAATTAAATACCTAAACAACAATCCTACAATTGTTAAAACACACTCAAAAAACTAAACACTAAAAATTGTATATATTATCAAAATGTACGAGGACTACGAACACAATTCCAGGACCTGATTGACACAGAAGTGGGAATCTTTAATCATACCCAGAATCTTTCTGATCATAAAAATATTGCAGAAAAACTACAAAAACACATAAGAATAAAATATATATCACGTCACAAACATCCGAGCACATCAAAAGGAAAAACCTCAATGTCCTTTATGTACCTAAATGTGAGAAGCTTGAAAGTTAAACTAGATGACATCAAATGCCTACTAAAATCCACGATATCGAACTTCAACATTATCCTCCTGTGTGAGACCTGTACGTCAACCTAGAAGGATACAAACACGAAGCATCTTGCCGGCCGCAGGGAGCTGGTGGCGGCGTCTCTATATTTATAAAAGATTCCCTGGAATACAATGTGATTAATAACACTAGTAACCCCGACAACAACTTTCTATGGCTTCATGTAAACAAGCTCAATTTAAAAATAGGTTTAGTGTATAAAAAACCAAATACTGTTTTCAAAAACTTCCTGGAAACACTGTCCTCTCATCTCGAATCGTATAAAAGAGGTATTGTATTTGGAGACTTCAACATAAATCTGCTTGACTCAACCAACGCACATACTTGTAAATATACGAATACAATTAGATTTAATAATTACACTATTTTGAACAAAATAAACAAAAAACACGCCACACGCATCACAGAAAATACAAACACAATCATAGATCATATATTTACAGATACAAAACTATCATATTCACTTACGAATTGTGATAATTCCATATCTGATCACAATATACTACTCCTTGACGTAATTCACACATATATTAAAAACACATCTTTAAAATCGTCCCAAAAATACACACATATTAATCTTGATAATCTAAAGAATGATGTCATGCGAAATCCCTTTCATCTAAATTTGAATGACAATTCGATATTAAATTATGATAATCTTGTAAACTACCTGACAACAAAAATTAATTCTAATAGTACCACAAAAATTAAAACCAAAAACACAAATAACCCAGACTGGATAACCAAAGACCTTATAAAATTAATCAATAAAAGAAATAAATTACATCTGAAACTAAAAAAACAACCAAATAACACATTACTAAAAGCAGAATTTTTAAAAATAAAAAATAATATCACTACAAAAAAGTACACTACACACTACAGTGATCTCTTTAAAAAATGCGAAAATAACACTAAAAAATCTTGGAATTTAATTAATAATATTCTTAAGAACCAATCTTACACCTCAAGAAATTTTTGTGATAAATTAATCGTTAATGATGAAATAATCACTAACAATGTAGAGATATGCGACCAATTTAATAATTTCTTTTGCAACATTGGCTCCTCCCTAGCCGATAATATACGTGGTAAAGTCAAACACAATCCAGCCAATGAAATAACGTTAGTGCATGACAGCATTGAATCTTTATATCTTCAGCCCACTACGGAGTTAGAAATAAGTCAAATATTAAAATCTCTAAAACCAAATGCAAGTGCGGGTTACGATTCACTCACATATAAAACAGTGCTAAGTCTCTCCACAGAATTGATTCCTACTCTAACAAAATTAATCAATCAATGTTTCAAAGAAGGAACTTTTCCCGATAGCTGTAAAATTGCTAAGGTGATACCAATTCACAAATGTGGGTCCAAAACAAATACCTCAAACTACAGACCCATCTCAATCTTACCAATTTTATCAAAAATTTTTGAACGTGTAATTTACGAAAGATTAAACAATTTTCTGCTAAAAAAATCATTCTTATTTAAAAAACAATACGGCTTTAGGAAAAAATCGAACACACTAGGAGCAATAAATGACTTAATCAGTAAACTTAGAAGCGGCATTGATGGTGAAAATTATATTTTATCTATATTAGTTGACCTTCAAAAAGCCTTTGATACAGTTAGTCACGACATCCTTCTCAAGAAACTCAAGAAAATTGGTGTAGTTGGTCCTGCTCTTAATCTACTCAAATCATATCTTAGCAATAGAAAGCAATTTGTTAGCATTAAGAATCAAAATAGCAAATACGTTCCAATAAACTATGGAGTTCCGCAGGGATCCATACTGGGTCCACTACTGTTCCAAATTTACATAAATGATATTTCGCAATTAATTTTAAATGGTGAAATCTTTTTATATGCAGATGATACAGCAATTTTTTACTTGGGTAAAGATTTAGATATCTTACTAGAAAATGCGCAAATAGATCTAGAAAAAATCAACAGTTGGCTCCAATCAAATATGTTAACAAAGAATGTTAAAAAAACAGGATACATGATCTTAAGCTCACCCCGTAAAATAATTCCTCCTCATGTACCCTTAAAAATTGAAAACAACGAACTTCAAATCCTGATCCAGGAAAAATATCTTGGGCTGTGCATTGATCAGCATTTGATATTTAAACAACATATACAAGGTATTAAAGATAAAATCATCCCCTTAATTAGCGTATTTAGCCGGATATCATATCTATTGCCAAATAAATTTAAAAAAGGTTTATATTATAGTCTCGTACACTCACATTTAAATTACTTGATTGAAATCTGGGGAAACGCATGTGAAACATACATAAATGAATTACAGGTAATACAAAACAAGGTAATCAAAAAACTATTTAACTACAAGCCCAGAACATCCACAAAAAAATATATATATGGAAACAAAACTACTAACATTAAGAAAACTATATGAATACAATACATGTCTCCTTATATACAAAATAAACAATAAACTCGTACACACAAACACAGAATTGATTAAAACGTCCCAAGTACACAAACACTTTACGAGACAACACGATAACATACATTTAAACACCATCCACACTAACTATGGTAAACAATCCATTGGTTACGAGGGAGGCAACTTATATAATTGCCTCCCAAACGACATTAAAAACGAAAAGAAGCTGGGTAAATTTAAAAAAAAATTATTAATATTTATTCTTGATAAACAAAATAATGATGTTGAATAGCGCTGTATTGAAATATTTACTTTATTTTAATTTGTTTAATTATTTCTAGTTAAATGAGTGAAAACGTAATTTTCTTTTAACTTGAATAAAAAAAAAATATATATATTCATTAATTTAAAGTGTTTGATTGTGAAATTGATTGTTTTTCAAAATGCCATTCTCATATTGTGTCATGTTTGACAGTTTCGTTAGAGTTTTTGAAATAATTAAAAAACTTTTCAGATGTATTGTCATGTGGTTGTAATAATAATGAAACCTTCGCGAGGGCGGAAAGAAGATATTTTGAAAGTTTCCACCATTTCCTGTTCTTAATGTAGCAATACATAAACAACAAACAAACACGCAAGCAAGCAAACATATAATCATACAATCATTTTTATATATGTAGATACAAAAAATTGCATTATTAGGCAAAATGGAACAATTTACAAAAATATCATTTTGCGAAAAACCAGAAAGTTATTACAAAAATATAATAAGTCGGTGAGTGGCGAAAATTTAGCGCCGGCACATGACAGGTTAATGGTTCAGTATAGATTCTGTTTTCAAATGTGACTTCGTCGTGTTTGTTAATTAAAGGCCCTTAACCAGCCAATGGCCGAGAATCCAAATTTTATCCATAGATGTTCTTACGATCGCACAGAGCAGTGAGAAAGATAAATTTGCTTTAATTTATACCTACCTCAAAAAATGCTAAAAGGCGTGATGATATAACTATTAAATTGTTATACTTTTTGTAATTATTTTTTGATCATATGTATTTATAATTTTTCAATAATGTCTAAGCAAAATAAGAATGTAAAAAAAATCTTAAAAATATTATATTTTGGTAGAAAGCAGTCACTTTGTGGTTTGACATTTAAATTAAAGGAAAACAATCACTTTGTTTGTAACCACGATTTAGTGATTTAATTTTTATTTACCGACCGGTTTCGCTTAATACAAGCATCATCAGGGTATAAATTAAAACTGATGAAAAAATACATTGTGTGAGCTTATATATACATACAGACAGAGACAAAACATAATATAAAGTAAGAGTGAGAGATTGTAATTAACATCCTACATAGTGATAGAGAGAAAGAGACGGGTATATCTAATGAATAATTACATTATATCTACCGGGACAAAACGTCATTTAAACAGGTGATTAAGAAATAAAGTGGCTACGGGTTTTTTTAGTTTATGGGAAATATTCCTAATATCGGACTGTTGGACACATTTAACTGATTATTAAGGATTTGGGTTTTTGTTTTAACGGCTTTCTTTATTTCGAGTGCTTCTAAATTATTAAGCCTGTTACCATGACTATTTCTGTGTAAAATCTTAACACCGGTGTTTTGATTGAAGGTATGATCTTTATCAATAAGGTGATTAGCGAATTCCGAAAATCCATTATTATTTAAGCATCTAAGATGCTCTTTGATTCTAATATTGACATTACGCGTCGTTTTACCTACATAAAATGATGAACAATCATTACAATCTAATTTATATATTCCGGAATGACTTAGTTTTTCGTCCTTATCTTTCGAATTAATTAAAAACTTTCCTAAATTATTGTTTGTGTAAAATGCCGGTCTTATTTCGGGAGGTAGATTTTTTACACTGCAGGAAGAGAACTGATTAATGAATAAAATACGACGCCATTGGTAACAAAGATTATTATTATTATTTATATTATTATGATTAGTAAATAAGAAATTCTTAGTGGCTATTTGTTTTTGTTTTTTATTTAAAATTGTATCAATGAGTTCGGCATTATAACCATTATTAACCGCGATTTTTTTTAATTATTGCTAGTTCGTTGGAGAAATTAGTATTAGATAACGGTATTGTGACCAAACGATGAACCATTGAATGAAACGCGGAGTGTTTATGTGAAACAGGATGATTGGATGTGTTATGGATAACGACGTCGGTGTAGGTAGGCTTGCGAAAGATGTTAAAATTTATTTTATTATTTACGATAGATAAGGTGAGATCTAAAAAATTTAAAGTTGAATTAGTTCCTATCTCTAATGTGAATTTAATGTTTTGATGGTATGAATTTATAAGGATGAGGAAGGCATTTAATTGACGTTGAGTCCCTGTCCAAATACAGAACACGTCATCGACGTATCTACGCCATAGTAAGACGTTTTTTACAAGGGGTGAGGCACTAGTTAAAATTTTGTTTTCTAAATTATTCATGAATATATCAGCAATTAAAGGACTTGTAGGAGACCCCATGGGAAGGCCTTCGATTTGCTGATATATAACACCATTGAATTGAAAATAATTTTGGTTAAGGCAAACATTAAATAGTGAAGTCAGATCATTCACTAAATCTTTGGGTAAATTAGAAGTATTTAATAAATTAGAGATCAAACATTTGCTCTCCTCTATGGGGACATTAGGGAACAAGTTAACCACATCAAACGATATGAGTTTGAAATTTTTAGGGAGATCCAAATCTTTGAGTTCTTCTACTAGTGAAAATGAATTTTTGATCGTATATTTTGGAGAGAAAATATTGGAATTATGGAAAACATTAGTAATAACAGAAGATATTTTAAAATTTGGGGCATCACAGCAACTAACAACTGGTCTTATAGGTTTATCACTTTTATGGATTTTGAGGAATCCATATAATTTTGGAGCTTTCGAATTCTTTGTTAAAAACTTAACTTGATGATATGACTCATCTTGAAACATTTGGGATTTACAGGCTTTAAGAGTTAGTTTAACTTTATCTAAGAATTTTCCAGTAGGGTCTTTTTGAAGAGTTATGAAGTTGTCGTTATTGATGAAATCTTGCACTTTTGTATTGTATTCTCTTCGAGGTATTATAATCACGGTATTTCCCTTGTCCGCTTTGGTCAGGATTAAATTTTCGTCTTCTAATTTAGCACGAATATTTTTCATTACGGTTGTCTCGGGGTTTGGAGTAAATTTAAATTTAGGTATTAGATTTTTTATTGTTTCTGCACTTTTGTAGAAGAATCGTTGAGGTTTACCATATAAAGCTGTATCGATATCTACTGCAACGTTTTCTATTGCAGAATTAAAGTTTTTATTATTATATTTTAGGTTGTATTTTAAACCTTTCGATAATAGGTTCATCTCTTCAGGTAGGAAATGTACTGTTGACAGATTTTGGACTCGGTCAAAAAACGTATGAACTGGTTTTAGGTTTTCATTATTATTAGATTTATTTATTTATTTCCCATAAACTAAAAAAAACCCGTAGCCACTTTATTTCTTAATCACCTGTTTAAATGACGTTTTGTCCCGGTAGATATAATGTAATTATTCATTAGATATACCCGTCTCTTTCTCTCTATCACTATGTAGGATGTTAATTACAATCTCTCACTCTTACTTTATATTATGTTTTGTCTCTGTCTGTATGTATATATAAGCTCACACAATGTATTTTTTCATCAGTTTTAATTTATACCCTGATGATGCTTGTATTAAGCGAAACCGGTCGGTAAATAAAAATTAAATCAATAAATCGTGGTTTCAAACAAAGTGATTGTTTTCCTTTAATTAAAATGTCAAACCACAAAGTGACTGCTTTCTACCAAAATATAAAATCGGCGAGTACGGCCTCAAAAGCAAAAATGTATAAAAACTTTTCGATAAAATACAAAGTGTTGTGCATTAATATATATTTTTTCAAACAATGTTTAAGAAAGAAAGTGTTTCCAAAGTACATAAATGTACATTTTAACAGTGCTAAAAATAATTCATCATTCCATGAATCTTCCATTCATCTAGCAAAAATAGCGTGGCTAAAAGAGGATCTTAAATGTGCTTATAAACAACGTAATAATATAAAACTTAATTTAAAACTCTTACATACAGAACTAGTATATGATCTGCACTCTGTTGAGTGGGACTTATTCGACGATAAAGTCAGACACCTAGTTTCTGTGAAAGCATTTAATAAATTTAATATAATTAATAAAAAACTTGATATTTTGTGTTCCTTAAATAAATCTAATAATAATGAAAACCTAAAACCAGTTCATACGTTTTTTGACCGAGTCCAAAATCTGTCAACAGTACATTTCCTACCTGAAGAGATGAACCTATTATCGAAAGGTTTAAAATACAACCTAAAATATAATAATAAAAACTTTAATTCTGCAATAGAAAACGTTGCAGTAGATATCGATACAGCTTTATATGGTAAACCTCAACGATTCTTCTACAAAAGTGCAGAAACAATAAAAAATCTAATACCTAAATTTAAATTTACTCCAAACCCCGAGACAACCGTAATGAAAAATATTCGTGCTAAATTAGAAGACGAAAATTTAATCCTGACCAAAGCGGACAAGGGAAATACCGTGATTATAATACCTCGAAGAGAATACAATACAAAAGTGCAAGATTTCATCAATAACGACAACTTCATAACTCTTCAAAAAGACCCTACTGGAAAATTCTTAGATAAAGTTAAACTAACTCTTAAAGCCTGTAAATCCCAAATGTTTCAAGATGAGTCATATCATCAAGTTAAGTTTTTAACAAAGAATTCGAAAGCTCCAAAATTATATGGATTCCTCAAAATCCATAAAAGTGATAAACCTATAAGACCAGTTGTTAGTTGCTGTGATGCCCCAAATTTTAAAATATCTTCTGTTATTACTAATGTTTTCCATAATTCCAATATTTTCTCTCCAAAATATACGATCAAAAATTCATTTTCACTAGTAGAAGAACTCAAAGATTTGGATCTCCCTAAAAATTTCAAACTCATATCGTTTGATGTGGTTAACTTGTTCCCTAATGTCCCCATAGAGGAGAGCAAATGTTTGATCTCTAATTTATTAAATACTTCTAATTTACCCAAAGATTTAGTGAATGATCTGACTTCACTATTTAATGTTTGCCTTAACCAAAATTATTTTCAATTCAATGGTGTTATATATCAGCAAATCGAAGGCCTTCCCATGGGGTCTCCTACAAGTCCTTTAATTGCTGATATATTCATGAATAATTTAGAAAACAAAATTTTAACTAGTGCCTCACCCCTTGTAAAAAACGTCTTACTATGGCGTAGATACGTCGATGACGTGTTCTGTATTTGGACAGGGACTCAACGTCAATTAAATGCCTTCCTCATCCTTATAAATTCATACCATCAAAACATTAAATTCACATTAGAGATAGGAACTAATTCAACTTTAAATTTTTTAGATCTCACCTTATCTATCGTAAATAATAAAATAAATTTTAACATCTTTCGCAAGCCTACCTACACCGACGTCGTTATCCATAACACATCCAATCATCCTGTTTCACATAAACACTCCGCGTTTCATTCAATGGTTCATCGTTTGGTCACAATACCGTTATCTAATACTAATTTCTCCAACGAACTAGCAATAATTAAAAAAATCGCGGTTAATAATGGTTATAATGCCGAACTCATTGATACAATTTTAAATAAAAAACAAAAACAAATAGCCACTAAGAATTTCTTATTTACTAATCATAATAATATAAATAATAATAATAATCTTTGTTACCAATGGCGTCGTATTTTATTCATTAATCAGTTCTCTTCCTGCAGTGTAAAAAATCTACCTCCCGAAATAAGACCGGCATTTTACACAAACAATAATTTAGGAAAGTTTTTAATTAATTCGAAAGATAAGGACGAAAAACTAAGTCATTCCGGAATATATAAATTAGATTGTAATGATTGTTCATCATTTTATGTAGGTAAAACGACGCGTAATGTCAATATTAGAATCAAAGAGCATCTTAGATGCTTAAATAATAATGGATTTTCGGAATTCGCTAATCACCTTATTGATAAAGATCATACCTTCAATCAAAACACCGGTGTTAAGATTTTACACAGAAATAGTCATGGTAACAGGCTTAATAATTTAGAAGCACTCGAAATAAAGAAAGCCGTTAAAACAAAAACCCAAATCCTTAATAATCAGTTAAATGTGTCCAACAGTCCGATATTAGGAATATTTCCCATAAACTAAAAAAACCCGTAGCCACTTTATTTCTTAATCACCTGTTTAAATGACGTTTTGTCCCGGTAGATATAATGTAATTATTCATTAGATATACCCGTCTCTTTCTCTCTATCACTATGTAGGATGTTAATTACAATCTCTCACTCTTACTTTATATTATGTTTTGTCTCTGTCTGTATGTATATATAAGCTCACACAATGTATTTTTTCATCAGTTTTAATTTATACCCTGATGATGCTTGTATTAAGCGAAACCGGTCGGTAAATAAAAATTAAATCAATAAATCGTGGTTACAAACAAAGTGATTGTTTTCCTTTTGTTTCATAACGCTGATGGATTTCATTCGTTTTGTGCTCCGATTATCATACGGGATCGGAGGAACCCTGATTTTGGACTTCCGCACAATAAGGGTGCCTACCTACACGGAAAACAAGTGTCAAGCGCTTTATCGTCAGTAAGTGAGTCCGTTGCTAACCACCGATCGTATCGTGACATTTCGCACCACGCCGAAGTGTTATTCATCATATCGTCACATAAAGTGTAAATCCTACCGTATTTTTTCGTATACTTTGTGTGAACTCGTGACTCAAACTTTACCGAAGTTCTAACAATCAAATAGAACAATCTCGAACGCTTATGGACATCTATGACTGTCACCAAGCCAGAAGACAACAGACGTGAGTACCACTTAATTGTGATATACCTTTCTTGTTTGGTGGTTGAGCATAACTTATCGAAATCCATAAGCGTCTTAGCAAGAGTAGCCGCAAGGTTACCCTCATCACCATGCCCCGTGCGTGATCATTTTTGGTGCCGGAAACCAGCGAACCTTTAGATAAATTCTCATAATAAATTCTTTCTTTGGCAAAACGAAAGAATGCTATGAAATATTACGTGAATTGAAATGTCATTTCAAAGAACGAATTCAAACAGTGAATCGTAGAATTAGTTTACACAGTTCTTAATTATTAACGACCTAACGGGTATTTAAATTATATCGAATTCTATTTTTTAATTCATAAAGTTTTCCTGATTATTTCGTTAGTACATTTGTTTATTAAAAAAAAAATGGCTAGTACTTTACAAGGCTTGCGTAGAAGACGGAACGTAGCCATTAGCAGAATAAACAAGGTGTATGAGGTCGGTCAAAGCGTTTTGCAAGATGCAACCAAATACCCATTATTTTTAGCGTATTATACGAGGTTGCAAAACATTGTTAATGATTTTGAAACCGTTCACGCTGACATCTTAGCTTTAGATGAGGCAAACAAGGACATTGAAAATCAAGTTCGCGAAGCTTTTGATAATGTTTATTTCAAAATCGTAGTAATTCACAAGGAATTAACGAATCAATCTTTCGAATCGGAGCCCGCGAACATTATCGTACAAAACTTTTCAACATTTCATAATCAAGCTGTCATAAAACAAACGTCATCGCTTACTTGTGACATGAATAAGGCAAAACCTGAAATCAAAGGGTCCTTGACTGCGTTCACTTCAAAGTGCGCATTTTGCAAGGGTATTCATCATATCGCTAAGTGCAAATCATTTGCACTCAAATCGGTTCAGGAACGTGCTCAATTCGCAAAGGCACACCGTTGGTGTCTGAATTGTCTCACGCCTTCTCATTCTCTCACGAATTGCAAATCTGTGTTTGATTGTCAGAAATGTCATCGTAAGCACCACACTCTTCTTCATAGGGAAGACAACATTTCTGCTGAAGAGGAGTACCAACGACCCACCACATTTGCCATTCAAGGAGCTTCTATTTCAGATCCTCCAGTTCTTTTCCTCGCAAACTTCTGTGACAGATCCATGGTACGTTTGCCTACTGCTCATATTATCAATCGTGATCCCTCCGGCAGTTTTCAAACGTTTCGTGGGTTGACCTGTTCAGACAGTCAAGCACACTTCGTATCTAATCGCACTGCCGAGCGTCCAGTCAGCTCTCAGAAAATCCGTGGCTTAGGCCAATCTTCTACAACCGCGTCAGGCGTCACTAATTTCGATGTCGATGTTAAGGGACAAACTATCTTCAACACGAAGTTACTTCCATTGCCAACAATTCAATTCGACCAGTTATCTTATCATCTGTTCCAAGACATACTTCATGCCAACTCTGACTGTCACAAACTGACAACTGACACAAGAGCGACTGACCTACTTCGAGATGTTGAGATCTTGCCATCTTTACCGAGACCCCAATTAACGAGTGATCTTGACCAGCCTTCAGCTATCAATTTACCATTCGGTTGGCTTCCTCTGGATTCGGTTGGTTTTGCTACCGATCGTCAAACAAACTCCTTCATCGAAACCAACCAGTCTCGTCTTCCAGAAGAAGTCAAGAGACTGAGGGAGTTGGACATATTTCCTCAGTCTTCACAGCCCACTAAACAACGTAGTGATCAAGTGTATCGCATTTATCGCTCACGTGACTTTTCTAGTCAATTTATCGAAACCAACCAGTACCGTCTTCCTGAAAAGTTCAAGAAACTGAGGGAGTTTGACACATTCCCTCAGTCTTCACATCTCACTCCTGAAGAACAACGTGATGAGCAGGTCCATCACACTAATCACTCACGTGACCCTTCGGGACTATTCATCGTAGCCTTACCTTTTGGCGAAAAGGATAAGGATATCGCTTTCCCAGGTTCGCGCGAAGCCTCTTCGCGCATCATCCTTTCACTCGAACATAAACAGACATTAAAGCTCAGTTTACGTGAACCGTACTTCGCTTTCATGACTGACTACTTGCACAGTGGTCACATGACACGTGTTCCTGGAAAAGATTTACTCAAGGAAATGCATCACATACTTCGTCATTGCATTCTTCGTCCGGGCACCGTTACTACTATGTTGCGAATGGTCTTCGATGCCTCGGTGACGGAGGTGAATGAATCATCGTCAAATGATGCCTTCCTTATCGTTCCCAAGCTCCAAACGAACATTGCTGAACTTCTGCAAAACTTTCGTTCACCATCTGTGGTGTTCATTGCTGAGGTGCGGCAAATGTATCGCCAAATATTTCTTCAAGAGCCAAATCACGCGTTCCAAAGAATATTTTGGCGTCATCAATTATCGGAATCTACCCCGGATTACCCATTACACCCTGTGACTTCTGATATCTCTGCCTTTATTCTGTCCTATCGTATTGTCAGATCGTTGACAGAAAAGAAAGGTTACGGATTATCACTCACACGCCACGTGATCACTTCGGACTCAAATATCGATTCTATCGTCATCGGCTGTTCCAGTCTGGAACAAGTTCAACTAACGCAATCCGAAGTCATCGAACATACCAAACGAGGTCAACTTGAACTGCAGAAGTGGGATTGTAGCAAACCGAAACTTCGCGCCTTTCTACCGTCGGACTACTATCTCACTGATGTAATCTTAAAAAATGTTGATCATTCTTTTACTCTCAGAGTATTGGGATGGAAGTGGAGGCCACCGGATGATTCACCCGATGATACTCGTCACGGGAATCGTTACACCGACCAATTATCGCTTTTGACAGTTATCGCATCTAACCATCGGCGTCAAGCATCATCGGTTGATAATTCATCGGATACCGCTTCACGTGGTCATTCACCGGCCGATCTAAACCGTAACGTGTTATGGTGGGCGGAGCCCTCCGGGTTTGTCCAGCCAAACGACTCTTGGCCCATTTTAGATGGCCATGTTAACAAAACTGAACTCCACTCTGAGGAACGAGTTCAATCGTCATTAGTCCAACATGATGATATTCTGCTGGACTTTTATTAAAAAAAATATATCGTTTTCGGAAACTCCAACGCCTTATGGGTTCTTGTTATCTATTCGTACACAACTTTCATAACAAAGCCTCTCGTCGTTCGGATTTTCTACTTAATCATTTCGAAATTTGTATTCTATCTTTAACCAAACATTGGACATCACTCTCTACGGATGAGGTGATTAGAATCATAATTAAAAATCTTGTGCTTATCGCTACGTTTCGTACTTTGAATGGATCTTCTCTTACAAGATTCACCATTCACCAAATCGTATCCATTGCCTAGGCAATGTGACTAATCATCATCATTTCGCGGTTCGTTTTATTCTTTTTTACGTATATGTTAATCGTATCATTTAGTTTCTTATCGTCTAGCTTGTCTATATCTCGTTATCGTTTAAAATGACTTCTTTTACTTCGTCTTCTTTTCATCTACGTCACGTTTCATGGCATTCTGCGTTTCGCTTAACGTTCAACTTTTCTTTAAAATACAATTAGCTGTATTTTGGTGGGCGGAATGTTTCATAACGCTGATGGATTTCATTCGTTTTGTGCTCCGATTATCATACGGGATCGGAGGAACCCTGATTTTGGACTTCCGCACAATAAGGGTGCCTACCTACACGGAAAACAAGTGTCAAGCGCTTTATCGTCAGTAAGTGAGTCCGTTGCTAACCACCGATCGTATCGTGACATTTCGCACCACGCCGAAGTGTTATTCATCATATCGTCACATAAAGTGTAAATCCTACCGTATTTTTTCGTATACTTTGTGTGAACTCGTGACTCAAACTTTACCGAAGTTCTAACAATCAAATAGAACAATCTCGAACGCTTATGGACATCTATGACTGTCACCAAGCCAGAAGACAACAGACGTGAGTACCACTTAATTGTGATATACCTTTCTTGTTTGGTGGTTGAGCATAACTTATCGAAATCCATAAGCGTCTTAGCAAGAGTAGCCGCAAGGTTACCCTCATCACCATGCCCCGTGCGTGATCACCTTTAATTAAAAATATTAGTTTGTAAGACCGTAAATAAATAGACAAACTGAAGTATTTCGTCACAAGTGCGTGGATCTTTTTTTAATGATTTTATTTAAAATAAAATTAAAATTCTGTAACATAGCTTTCCCAGATAATTTATTGATTTATTTTACTGCATGATTATATGATTTGAAATGTGTGTTGTATAAAACAAAGTTTTGTTTGAAAATTTAACAAATCCGCCAACGACCTATGGTTTAACATTATTATACAAAAATTAACATTTTATCTCAAAATTTATAAAATATTTCTACTAGATAAAAGAACAATCTTCTGGAATCAATTTATAATTTTTTCGTGGAAAATAATCAATACGTCTAAAATTTGATTTAAAAATGACATATTTCCTGTTTTCTCTGATTATTCCTCCTTAAGCATGTAGGTATTTAAGTGCCTACTTACGAATCTCATGATTTCAGCGGAAATTTAAGTTTTGATTTTTTTCATAAGAAAAAATTAGAAATGTTCGTATTTTTGGACGTAAGGTTCACAGAACTACCTACTAGATTAATCTACTAGTAATTCCACAATATATTTTTAAGCACAAAACGACTCCTATGGAAATAGTCTTTATTGCACCGAATACCGCGATCGATTGTTTTTCCTATTTAGAAGAAACAAATCATCTGAATAAAAGATAAAATCATTTAAGAATATTTGTTATTAATCCTGACCGTTCGCATTCCTCAAAAATATTTAAAATATTTTCTTCACAGTGCCTTCCTCCGAAGGGCTCAATTATCATTCTACGGTTAATCAAGTTCCCCATTGAGGATGTTCAGAAACCTTATTGAGGGGGGGTTCATTGCATAGGTATTAGGGGTAGGACTAGCCCCTAATGTTCTAATCGATTAAACAATTGAAGAGGCTACGGGATGACGATCAAGTAAAGGAGTATAATACACTATAAACTTTATTGAAGTCATAAATAAAACCATTATTATACAAAACTATTTTGTGTTGATATAACCAGAGGTTGGTAATCTCCTGAGCAGAATAATAAACTCCTAAATGTAGAGAGTAAGAGATTTCACACGTGGGTAATAGATAAATCTCTGTAATCTTCGAATTGAAGATGCAAGAATGAAGCGCAATGAATCTTATCCGTGAATCATTCAAAATGGTACAATGCAAGATTTTTTGCGTTTCTAACGGATTTTAAAGTACTTACCACTCTTACCAGGCACATTATTAGAAACGTTTTGCTCCTTTTTCAATATGGCAACAATAAAAATATCGTCAAGTTGGAGGTGGAAGCATGTAATGCACAAAAATCTATGAATATATTAATTTACATTTTAATTAATTAGATGTCTTCGTATACAAATAGACCATCGATATACAATCGGATGAACATTTCCATTAATAATTGGCAGCAGTTTCAATTTATACATTCCCCTATTCTGTTATATTCCGTATACTCCCGTTCCGTTTGCATTTATATACTCGTATGTGTGCTCATGTGGTTTTATATATTTCTTTCACAAATTTCAGTCAGTTGATTGATCCTTTATATAGCTGCATAAAAAATTCGTACACTTACAGATTTTATTTTTATTTTAGTTTATTAGGGAAACAAACAGTTATAAATATTTTAATAAGAAAAGTAACATGTTACATGGTTGCATTAACCAGCGAAGTTTTCACAAATTTGTAGTATATACCTATATGTATTTAAAAACATAGATTAAAACATTAAAGAAAACATAAAGTGGAAGAAAATAAGAAAAAATATATATATATTTACCACAGAAATGAAAAAACACAAATTAAAGCATGTGGTATATATAAAATGAAGTTAAACTCTGAACCTATATAAAATTAATACATTTCACATCATAAGATATGGATGAATGATTAGCCATTTGCCAGCGACGAAATTGTTCGTAAATATTTAATTATAATGATTAAAATAATTATGCTGCGATTGGGGGGATTTTTGAACATAAGATTTTTTTGTTTTTGTTTGTGGTAAATTAAATTGTTTTTGTTTGTGGTAATTAAAATTAAAGGGGCCTAATAATTTACTTCGTTTATTCATTTAAATTAAATAAATTATAAGGCCTCTTTAAGAGGCTTTACTTTTGATGGATTGAGTGTTATGTGCATGGACAGATTACTAATACAATTCAAACAAATGATAAAAACATGTTTTAACGTTAATGATGAGTTTAAAAGAAATTTGCAATTAACGTGTAAACATGTTTCGTATTTTACGACTAAGTACAAATTGTATATAATATTAAGGTACTGCAAGAGGTTAAATTTGATATAAATAGTGACACGTTTCATATTATTCTATAAATTTAGTTTCCAAAAGGGAAGGCCGATGTAGAAGCGTCTTGTGTGGGTATTGTCTTCAATATTGAGAGTCTGTTAACGTCATCGATTAAATCATCCTGATCAGCAATTAATATTATGGGGGTTGTATCACTTACATGAATGAATATTTTTCCGTTTTTTATCCACCAGTAGAGAATTTTTTTTCCGTTTTTATATCTCTACATTGTTTTAGCAGATGTTGATTTTTAGGGGTTAAATGATCATTGATGTAAATTCTGCAAAAGTAGTTATTTCATCCCTGGCAGCAACTAGCCTTTTCTTCGTACAAGTATATAATATACAATACAAGAGGTCTGCTACGCTATTGGAAGCTTCAATCTCACGCTTTCTCTGCTGAATATATTACGGACCTTAAGTTGGTTAATTCAGCGAATGCGAACCCTCCTAGCCTCACCGAATGTTATGATGATATTATTTTGCCATGTTGTTTTATTAAACGAGTTATGTTTCCTTGCTCTCAAATTTCCATTACTAACTTTGGTTTATTCTGTAGTACTACTTTGATTTTTATATATGTAAATTTACATATTTCCAAAATTAGAAATCAGTTTTTAGTAGTCAATTCGCATTATTATAGAATGGTGTTGGTTTGGGTTTTTTAAATAACTTTCACTTCTTCAACGTGAGGTATTTTTTCATTTTTCCCGATAAAACACTTAGAGACAATCTTTACATACTGTTTTTGTACTATGTCATACTAAAAACTGAAAGACATAATTTATTTTTATTTTTTTATTTATTTTATTTAGTAACTATGTAATATTTTTAACATTTTTATATGAAACATGTTAGTTAGATGTATATATATAAAATATATTCGTAGTCCTCCTCACTAGGAGATCCTGTGCTGACGGGGACTATGCTTTGGATAAGTTTTTCAGCGACTTCTATGGTTTAACTTCAATTGGATAAGGTTTTCCAGAAACTTCCATGATGTTTTAAGTATACTAGTAAGTTCATTTTCCGATATATCCTTCAGCCAACATTTAATGTCCTTAATGTAGTTATTTTTTATTTTTATTTGTTTGATACTAATTGGGAGTTTGTTATATAACTTTACTGCTAAAAATGCAGAACTTCTTTGACCAAATGAAGAGTTACACTTTGGTATATTAAGTATGTCTGTTTGTTTAGCTCTGGTTTTATGAGCGTGTGAGGAGTCTGCCTCTGAATTATACAATTATATTAAATAGCTTGTATAATATTATGTAAATTGTATTTTGAATAAATAGTCATTATTCGATGTTGGTCAAAAGGTAGGTATTTTCATAGTAAAAAAATCTTTAAGGGGGAATGTTTAACCAGACAAAATCGGAAATACGTCTAAAATTTCATATAAAAATGAGATATTTCCGGTTTTGGCTGGTTATTTAAACGTTTTTTTTACTATGAAAATACCTACCTTTTGACCAACATCGAGCAACGTCGAGTAGTTTTAACCAATATCGACCAACAAAGAGTAAATACTCTTTTCTACAAAAAATTATAAATGGATTTCGAAAGACTATTATTTTATCTAGTAAAGCTATGTTTTAAATTTTGTGAAAATATGTTTATTTTTAGTACAATCAGGTTTTACCGTATGTCTTTGGCAGATTTGTTAAATTTTCAAACAAAATTTTGTATTATACAACACACATTTCAAGTCATAGAATAATCATGCAGTAAAATAAATCAATAAATTATCTGGAAAAACTATGTTCCTGAATTTAATTTTTTTTAAAAAGATTCGCACACGTGTTTTGTGACTTCAGTTTGTCTATTTACTTACGGTCTTACAAACAAAGATTTTTTTTAACATTTTCATTTTGCTTAGAAATTATTGAAAAATTTTAAATACTTATGATAAAAAAATAATTACAAAAAGTACATCTTTCAGCATTGTTGAATGTAGGTTTAAATTAAAGCAAATTCTTATTGAAATAAAATCGATATTGAGTTATTATTTAAAAAAGCTGGTACGGAAAATAATTAATCTTTCTCATTGGAACCACCCTGTACGATCATAAGAATTTCTTTCGACGAAATATGAATTCTCGGCCGCTGGCTGGGTATGGCCCTTAAACACATAATTATGAAACTATTTTTAGGATTCATTCTCTTCATTCGGTCGTTATATGAATAAAATTAAACAATTTACGCCAATGCGTAATAACTTTTAATGACGTAATAAAAACGGAGGAACCAAAGTAAAGAGTAGAATGTAAAGCGCGAGGCACAAATGTAAGTCCTTAAATGAGATACATTCTTTCCTTACTCTCATTTATCACAGCGAAATTTCACAATTTGTAGGTACAGAGGAAACAGAAAAACCGTAATACCCCACTTGTTCCACTTTTTGGTTGTAGCAGGAAATTTCATGATAATATATATCATACTAAGGCACTAAAATGAATATTGTTACCCGTAAACCTTCAAATATTACGGAAACAATTTTAAAAGCATTTCTAAGGTGGGCCAAAAGGGTGGTGCAGCTGCGAAAAATATATAAATATTTTTACCCTCGTTTGCTTTTTTTGAATCTAACATTCTTGTTTTTTCTGTGACCTACATTCTTGACGTAAAGGAAATTTGTTTTTTAACGTTTTGTAGCTGCATGTTGTGATACAGGAGAATAATTTTAAGGTTATTAAATTTCTATCCGATCGGTGCTTAATTTCACATAAATTTGGGGATGTGCCTTTTGTATTCGATTCCTATTCGATGATACATTGTATTAAGAAAATGTGAGGTCGATAAACAATAATATTTTTAGATGGGATATGTTTATTGCGAGCAATGACTTTGTTTAATAAACAGCAATTAAAACTGATAACGACGGCGACGATTATAAGTGTTCACAAATTGAGCCCTTTATGCGGAAAAGGTGAGTTCTGAGATAAAGGCTGTAAAAATTTGATTTGACTGTTGTGAGCGTATTTTTTTATGTACTTACATTGAAAGTCAAATGAATATACATGGAAAAAATATTTCATTTATATTTTAACTTTATGAGTAAAACCTCGAATTGTAATATTTAATTAAATGAAGACAATATAAGCGAAACTCAATCGAAAATCTGGAAACAGAAAAATCAGAAAAATATATTGACACCTACGGGACTCGAACCTAGGACCTTTTATTTTCCGGGCAAACGCGCTAACCACTGCGCCACGGTGTTGATATCAAATTCGGTCATTTTTAACTGTATCATAACTTCGACTAAGAACCACCCACGTTATCTTCATTTTCTTAACGTATATATTATTGGCTACTTTATGAATGATTGCAAGATTCAAACCCGAACTAAATGCTCTCTAGACAGTGGATAAATATTTATCCATTTTATTTAATATGCGACATCTATTGATTTTTCTGCAAGTCCAGGATGAATGTTTTATTTATATTTTAACTTTAGAGACTATCTAGAGAGCATTTAGTTCGGGTTTGAATCTTGCAATCGTACATAAAGACAGTAGCCAATAATATATGCGTTAAGAAAATGAAGATAATGTGGGTGGTTCTTGGTCAAAGTTATGATACAGTTAAAAATGACCGAATTTGATATCAACATCGTGGCGCAGTGGTTAGCGCGTTTGCCCGGAAAGCAAGAGGTCCTGGGTTCGAGTCCAAGAGGTGTCAATTTTTTTCTGACTTTTCTGTTTCCAGATTTTCGATTGAGTTTCGCTTATATTGTCTTCATTTAATTAAATATTACAATTTGAGGTATAACTCATAAAGTTAACAATAATCCAGTCCCTTTAATAAAGTTCACCAGAGTAGTCATTGAAAATGAAGCTATATCTTCTAGTTCGACAATGTGTCTTCCCAGGTCTTATTTCTCCTCTTCACTCCTCCTTGGTTCCCTGAAGGTCCCACGAGGGACGGGGGCTTCATCTCTCCACTTCACTTCTCCTTGTTTCCCCAAAGGCCCCGCGCCGGAAGAGTGCTCTTCCCCTTGGTTCCCTGAAGGCCCCACAAGGGAAGAGTTCATGGAGGTGGCATCAGCTCTCCTCTCCATGGCTTCTCCTCTTGGTTCCTCCTACAGGCCCCAGGAAGGAAGTCCACAGAGGTGGCCTCAGCACTCCTAGACTCCCAAAAGGCCCCTAGTTTTCTAATTGTCCAATTTTTTTTATCCTACGAGTTGCCAGGAAAATAGAAGGTCCACTCCAGCAGAGCCCCGAGTGCTGGAGTAAGGTCTAAATACTCAAAAATGTGATCTTGTTTCTCGTAGGCACGGTTCGTGACACTGTTCCCCAGGACATTCGGCCTGAGCACGGTGCCTCACACCTTGTCTTGGGATGGCTATTGCAGGTTTGTGTTTCCACTCTCTGAGCGATGGGTTCGCCACATTCCCTACGCTAACTTTTACTAACAAAAGTTTCCATAAAGTTTGAAAATTAAAATTTCTAGTAATTTTACAACATGTCAAAAAATAACACACTGCGGAAATAAAACTTTATTTGCCATAATAATGACAAATATGCCTAGTGCCGGTCGCACAAAAGTTTCAACCAAGAACCTAAAAGCCGACTTGTTTCGAGAGTCCATCTGTTGAGATTTTAAATAGATTTTTTTCTGTGAACGCACATAGTTGGATATTTCGAAAACATCATTCTATTCGAAGGAAATAACTAATCAACTTAATAAAAATCCCGACTTGCCAATTTGATATTATAGATGTAAATGAAGCTCTACCACAATATTATATTCATATCATTATTATTCAAAGGACAGGTGTGCCAGACCTCTACTATTTTCATGAAATATAATAATGGTATTTTTCTAAAGAAAGTGTTAATAATCTCTCAACGTAACCACTTCTTAAACACCCTTTCCTGTCAGTTGCTTTAAATTCCTCGCAAGCCTCCCGTCTTATCAAATATTCATAAAACGACACCATTTACGTAGCTACTGTAAGTAAACAAGTAAAGTTTCTTGCGTGAGTCAAGTATGTAGGTACATTGGAACTATGTATAAAAACGCGTCTTACATTTCAACAACTCACCCCTTAAATGTTTGCAAAATAAATAAAAATGATAATATATTAATAAGGAAATCATTACTCAATATCTGACGGAGAGTGATTCGCAGACATTCTCGGGATATTGCAAAGACGTTATCAATCTAACTCATTCTACCAACTTGTTCTATCGAACCTAAGACAGAGCACACAAATATTCGGTTTCTAACAAGTAAGTAAGGGAGTTATTCATAAAGTTACTGAACTTGTCTTATAAGTATCATAATCCCTCCGTTAGGGGGCGAGAGAATGTGGAACAGTTCAAATTAAAAGCTTCCCCAGAGTACCTTCATGCATTCGCAAAACATCTACAAGACAACTTCAAGTGAACATTGTGCTTGTCAGACGACCACTAGGCCGTGGGTAAATTAATCGGTGGCAATATCAACCTTACCGTTGCCAGGTTAGAAAATTTTCACCACATCCAAAGATGACACGCCAGCGTTACAATAATAATTTCATAATTTACACATTTCTCTAATGAAAAGATCTGTAGTTAATTAACTCAATTGCTATTATTAATTTTAAAAAATATGTAATTATAAATGAACGCATCAGCAGAATGCTACCTGTGCCTGATAATAAGTAATTATTAGATAAAAATCATGCTCAATGATGTTTCGGTGTTTTAAAAGAGAATCCAGCACGAGGCGAAACTGCTACCTGCGAACCGGACAGAGAGATTATGTCATCGTATGTTATGAAGCTGAATGAAGTGGCGAGGGTAGGAGATGTGGGAGAGGAAGGTAGGGATGTACCTGGCTTTTCCAATCTGGTAACCAGACACGTCAAAAGCCATTTCAAACAAAAGTTCGATTCTGAATGGTAGTCTTCCACCAGGGCGATATTTACAGTATCTACCACTCCAGAAATATTGGGATATTTGTTTTGGGTATTTCGACTGTGTAAAACGTAGAAGGACCTACTTGCTTTGACTGAGAGAGTAGAGAGAAGCATTTTTTTTTGTATAATTACTTAACCTTAAAAAGTTCAGAGTGTAACGAAATGCTTTTATTTTATTTTAACATAATTAAAATGTCGAAGAAATCAATCACTTTGCGGCTTAACATTATACGGTTGTAAACAAAGTAACTTCCCATTTAATTTAAGTATGAATTAGAATGGGTGCGGGAAGTATAAAGCGTAGTTAAAGATCAGTGTCTGAGTTAGGAAAACTTCGGAATCCCACCCTGGCGTCGCGTCGTGAGTCCAATTTGTTATATTAAAAACACGTGGGGGTGCCAAATCCTTATGTAGAATTAACACTGGGCGCTAATTTGTTATAAAGGTGAACAAGAAATTGAAAAGTGTGCTACCCTGACTCGTGGAGAGTTGCTTTTTGAAAGGGCACCATACATCTCGGATAATGTATGCTACTCTCTCTAAGTAGAAATGAGTCTCTCAACTCCAGGTTCAAGGCACTGCTTCCACGGAATACTGTATACACTCTCATATTGCAGTGGAAGGCTCTCACAAAAAATGGGAAGAGTTAATAATTACGTGATAAAACTCCCCCTTGGACCCTCTTGTTTTAATTGTTTTATGCTAAGCTATGAAACCGCGTCACGTACATCCGGATGACGGCGTGCGGAGTCGTGAGCACTTCCACTTGACAGGTGAGCTGATGTTGGGGTGAGAGATCAGAGGCACCTCCTCACGGCGTTGCTTCGACTGACGAAGCGGTTGATGGTTTTTCAGAAAAACACCTTCCACAAACCGCAAAACGGTAGTTTTGAAAACAAGTTCCAGAATTAATTAATAACAACCCACTTTGGGGGAGGAAGGTGGTTTAATCACGGTCCTAGAAGAAAGCAACCAGGATAGCTTAGATTACGATCGCTAAAAACATTTCAAAATTAAATAACAAGAAAGTTTAACAATTATTATAAGCAATAATTAATTATCAACCTGAAACACTCATCTACATTGAAAAACTCTTCCGAGAAAAGACACATGCCGCCAACGGGACTTGAACCCGTGTCCTCTGATTGCCTGTCAGGTACTCTACCATTGAGCTATGTCGACTTATCCGTTGGCGGCATGTATCTTTTCTCGGAAGATTTTTTCAATGTAGATGAGTGTTTTCGGTCACTTTTAACTTATGATACACTTAAAAGTTATGATACTATTTACTTATGATACAGTTAAAAGTGACCCAATTTGATATGGGTTTTGTAGCTCAATCGGTAGAGCACTTGCCATTGTAAGCAAAGGGTCGTGAGTTCGAGTCCCAGTGAAGCCAATATCTTTTTCTGATTTTTCTGTCTCCAGATTTTCGATTGAGTTTCGCTAATATTGTCTTCCTTTAATTAAATATTATAATTTGAGATTTTACTCATAAAGTTTAAAAATTAAAATAAGTAAGGTTTTAGTTTAGGCTTACGGAATTCAATTAATTAAATAGGTATTTGAAGTCAATTTTCACGTTCTGTGAAAGTTCTTATGGATTGTTAAAATATTTATGGATTGTTAATTTTTTTAAACAAAACTTTCTGATAAAGTGTGTTTTATCGGAAGTGTCCTGCAGGTATCTGTATCTATTTGTAAATAATAAGATTCGATAGAGCCTAAGATTCATATTAAATTGTAAAGCGCTCCTGAGGAGATTTTTCACAAAAACGGCACTCTACAAATTATCCAATTATTATTATTATTATCCGTCTTTAGATTTCAAACAGCACGAAACGAAATCAATCAGCCACTTTATTTCACACAACATCCGTGTGCACGAAACGAATCCACAAATTTAATCTTGTTGTCAAAACTACGTGACGATCTAGTCGTCATCACTCATTTAAATAATTAAAATTAAGAAAATTATTTACAATGTGACGAGTCACACTGACAGTTTGCCCGACCCATCTAAGAATAAGAGTAACTGGCAACGGAAAAAAATTCTTCGCCCTCTGTAGCAATGTTACCACCGCGCGTTCCGAAAGGCAAATTAGTGAGACGTATTTAATTATTGATTATCCGACGACGGGGTAAGTTAGATAAGTCAAATTTAGTGACTTTATGATGTGAAATTAATTATTTCGTAACAAATTATTCGCGTGGCTAAAGGGCATAATCCAAACGCGGATTTGTCCGCCGAGCAGATCGGCCGACCGACGCCGACGGCGACACACACGCAATTGGACATTCGACCGGCGAGCATCTCATACAGTGATGGAATGTCCAGGGTATTTTTCTACATCTACATCTATATTTTTTTTAAGGAAAGCGGTAAAAGCACGAAATCTAGGATATTTAATAAAAACTAGGACCTAAAAGTATTAGTTTTGCGGTCAAACTCTCAAATCAATCTGGGTAAATATCAAAATTTTTGGAAACTTTGAAATTGCTAAAAAATATGTTGTTCTAATTATATTATGTAGCATTTGTATCTCTAATTTTACTCTTGTGCAAGTTTGTCTTATTTTCTCATCTTTTAAATGGAGGTTATCCGCACAAACACACTTTTGATAAAACCGCCAACGCACACAAACAACATTTTAGCAAAGTGGTTGCAGGAGAAGATTTTCAAATTTTGTCAGATTATTCGTTTCCGGAGAATATTTAATGTTATAAAAAAAATGTTTTTTGAGCTTGGTATTTTTCACTTTGTATTGTACTTTCCAGCAAAGGTTCCACGTATCGTGTTTCATCCCTCTGAACGTTTTCCAAGTGACCCACTCAATATTCCATTTGAAATCTAATATCCGGTCGCCATTTGCCGGCATTTTAAGATTTTACTCTTAAGTATACATCTACCTTCTTGCCCTATAACATCCCTACTACATATCGACTTAAATCTCTTTTTAAAACTATTCTGAAATTCAAGAATTTTCTTTTACGTATTAATCTTTGGAAGGATGGGGATTAAATTTAGAAATTCTTATAGACTGATAAGATAAATAAATGATCTGCTTTATCTCACACTCTGTTTTCCCACTTCGCGCCTTTCCACTTTACCTAAGACAAATTACCTACTTATTTTTTCATTCATAATGCGTGATAAAAAGGTTATTTTTTTCACTCTTCTTGCTGATTGTTAGATGCTAACAAGGAAAAATGTGAACGTAGCGGTAGTTAATCCGTAAATAATGTAATATAATTATTAACTTATGTTTAAGAATACTGCACAAGACCTATAGGCTTGTACAAAAACTGTAAGTAATAAGAGCCGGCATACAGAGACGCCCGACTATTGCAATATCTTGATAAAGATGTTTTCTCGCTTTGACAGCTGTTGAAGATCCGTACCGTGCGTATATGTATTGTAAAGAGAAAGCATCCGGTTACCGAATGGTCAATGTATCATCGCGGCCAAAACGGTCGCCAGCGAAATCATAAGCAGACTGGCTTGTCATTGCGTGGTGCTGAGTCGCTACATATACGGCGCCATCATACAGGACCGGGACGGTGGCAGCACTCATAAATTAATAGACTGCATGTCATTGCGCGGCAGTAGGTTGCTACATATCTGGCACCAGCATCCTAGGCTGGGGTGGTCACAGCAACTCACATGTTTATTGGTTTGTCGAGGTAACAGATCTGCATTCTATTGTGAGTGCTGTGGGTGCACGGCACGCGTCTCTAAACGGTGTCATCATTTGACAGGCGTGGCGTCATCATCAGATAGGTCTGTATTCTATTGGGCGTGCTGTCGCTGCATGACACACATCTCTAAACGGTGTCATCATTTGACAAACGTGGTGTCATCATCAGGTAGGTCTGCATTCTATTGGGCGTGCTGTGGCTGCATGGCACACATCTCTAAACGGTGTCATCATTTGACAAGCGTGGCATCATCATCAGGTAGGTCTGCATTATATAGGGGGGAACTGTGATCCATGCATATTGCCAGGCGAATACACACCGGAACGATCTTCCCGCGATCCGCCCGCGCCTCCCCCAACGACATGAGGTGTAACCACGCGGTTTCTTTTCTTCAAGGTCTTCAAAAACTTCCCCTTCTCTCCCAAGTACATTTCTTCGAAGCAAAATCGGGGAGCCGGCTAAAGGGCGCGGACTTCGAGCATCGTCTACGGTTGGGCTGATAGCTATACGCATTCTCATTGGGACTGCCCGGTGGTCTATGGAATATTTTCTCGGGCTTTTCTTTTTATAAAGTTTATTTTCTTTCTGCTATTATAGTAATTACTTGCATTATAACATATAGTAGGGGAGGCGAAGCAGGGATTTTGGGATTTACTCAAGCGCGTCAGATTAACTAAGGGGAGATACCTCACGACCTTGTTATGGACTACCACCATATATGAACCCATAATATTGGTGGGTGCGGCTAGGACAACCGATCAGATTAGTAAAAAAAAATCGATCCCTGTAGTTACTCGAGCGTGTCAGATTAAGGTAATGTGAGTTAATTACATGCAGAAAAGTTTACATTTCAATAATCTGACGATTTGAACGTAACGTAAGAAAGTTAGCGAGTCACAAAGTTGCAAAAAAAAAAACGTCTCGTGGATTTACTCGAGCGCGGTTAATTTTTTTTTTTATTTTGAAGGAAATAATGTAAGGATCATGGAAATAATATAATCTGACGATTTCCACATGCCGAAGTGGCTAAACTTTGTATTTCCCCCTCCGCGCTTCGGTTCCCTTCAAGGGCGCTTGTTCTCTAGGTAGATATATTCTGTCGCAGCCATTACGTCAATGGTCGCAGCCAGAGTCTAATTAACCGTTGGGTCGCGCGTTTCGCATTCGTAGATTTACAACGCTTTGGTTAATTAATTTTGTAAAGAAGTTTAATAAGTAAAATACAAAATATTATTTTTTGTTCATTGTATTTATTTTTTGTTCATTGTTCTATTCAGTAATAAAAACAACAAAAAAATCTTTTTTTTTTTTAAACCGTCAGATTAAGAAAATCCCTCCACATAATCGTCAGATTATTGGTCAGCACAACAAAGACATCACGCTGAACCTTCTGTATAAAAATCTGACGAGCTCGAGTAAGTCAAGGTCACGATTTTTTTTAACATCTTTAAAAATCAGCCATGAGCTTAGGTTACGTCCAAATCGTCAAATTATTGGAATGTAAACTTTTCTGCATGTAATTAACTCACATTACCTTAATCTGACACGCTCGAATAAATCTATTTTTTTTCAATTTTCTACCTCTTCATACGGCCACCCCCACCACTCAAGTCGTCAGATTAATATCTCCCTGTTACCAGAAACACGTAGGGCGTATACGCTATTAAAATCTGACGAGCTCGAGTATGTCATGGTGACGATTTTTTTTTACATGTTTGAAAATTTATGCTCGCTCTCCCCACCACTGGAATGGCATACATCATTTGAACATTTTTTCTTTTTAGCATCTAATCTTTGCAATCCAATAGGTCCCCACGACGCTCGAGTAACTACCCATTTAGCGTCAATGCCTGCCCTACTAATAATCATATAACTGTTTTATCCTCATTACTTATTTTATTTCAGAAGGTTTCTTCGACTGGTTATAGCCGTTATTTTTCTTTTTCTTTTACTAACACTATTATCTCCATTCGTGTTACCTATTTCAGAACAATTATTCCACGGGCTGCTACTTCTATTAATCTTTTGTGTAATGTTAAACTGCTTACTAACCCCGTATGCATGGACATTGAAGGGTCTAGAGTCGTTCAAATAAATGTAGCTTAGTTTTAAAAAAAGTGGAGTCTTGACGTGTGCGGTGAAGGAGGAAACCATATGTTTCCTTATAACGCCATTGGGAAAGTGATGGGGTCCTCTCCAATGTGATTGCATGACACCATCTCTAAACGGTGTCATAATTTGACAGGCGTGGCGCCATCATCAGGTAGATCTGCATTCTATTGGGCATGCTGTGGCTGCATGGCACACATCTCTAAACGGTGTCATCATTTGACAGGCGTGGCGTCATAATCAGGTAGGTCTGCATTCTATTGGCCGTGCTGTGTGGGCATAGCAAGCATTTCTCGGTGGTGTCGTCGGTGTCATTATCAGTGCAGAGAGGTGCGAAGCTCCGGGCGATGGGAACGAAGCAAGATGGCCAGGCGTAGTGACTTCAAGAGCTTTGGTGAGCGACAGGAAGTTCAGAGCATCCCGAGGCAAGGTGATGAAGCCCGCACATAAAAAGGAGAGACTGGCGTCTTGGAGTAAGTCCTGCAGAAGCGAATTCGAGCGACGAATCGTTGGCTAGTCGAAAGATTTGCAGATAGCACGTTTATAGGTGATGTTCCTCATACAACTATTTGTGATGAAGAGAACCCGTTGCCTCCTTGGAGCCCTCTTTTCATAGTAGCGGCTCAGTTTATTTCACAATATTTCGAGTTTTGTGTATTATAAAATAATTTCTATTTTGGAAGTATGAGTCATTCGAAGTTGTTGTCACGTTGAAAGTGTTGTGAAATTGAAATTTATGTGAAGTGCCGTTCAAATACAGAAAACTGTGTCTTCGATAATTATGCATGATTTAAATAGTTTGCCATGTTTCATTCAGTCTGCATAACTCGTTCGATATAAATACCATAAAGTGAAGGCATCAGTAAAATCTATAACTGCATAAGTACAAAAAAACAAAAATTTTAACAAAACAAAAAAAAACGACTTAAAAAAAGCACTAAAAAGTTAAAAAATAATTTTGTATTCTTCTACAACTTCATAATAAACTTACTTTTTCTAATCATCAATATGTAGGTACGATTGTTATTTTTGGAGTCGGTGTCAGCCAAGGTAGGTTTGTAACTACATACATAGTTAAGGTGAGATGTGCTTGTGTCGCACGAGCGACTTGACGAGGCGATAGGCGAGAGCGGGGTCGCGGCGTGAGGGGAGCTGTCAAGTGAACACGCCGGGCCGGGTACCTTTGCTGACATCGACTCCAAAAATAACAATCGTACCTACATATTGATGATTAGAAAAAGTAAGTTTATTATGAAGTTGTAGAAGAATAAGAAATTATTTTTTTTAATTTTTAGTGCTTTTTTTAAGTAGTTTTTTTGTTTTGTTAAATTTTTTGTTTATTTTTTGATTTTTAGTGAATCTGAAAGCCACTAACTAATTTGTTTGAATATAAGTAGACCTACTAAACGTGCTGCTCATATGAGACAGACATAATTTGACCAAAACGACGTTAGGGTTAAATTAAGAGATTCGGCCGAGTATCGTTAATTTGCTCCTAAGAATTGAAGAGTTCCGTTACTTTGTCATGGATCCCATAATCAGAACCTAACCGAACTCTCATCAAACTACCCTTGAAGTTCATCCTTTCAAATGAAAAAAGAATCATCGAAATCGATTGGCGTGTTATTGCGTTATTTGTCCATTTGTCGCGCACATACTTAATGCAAATTTATATTCTTTTCTCATGGATGCCATTGTCGGAACTAGACCAAATTAAAATGAAACTACACGGAAAGTACCAGCTTTCAAATAAAAAAAAGGAATCATCAATATCGGTTCACCCAGTCGAAAGTTCTGAGGTAACAAACATAAAAAAAAATACAGTCGAATTGAGAACCTCCTCCTTTTTGAAGTCGTTTAAAAAGAACTGAACATTCCTACACCCTTGAGTGAAAATAGATTTTCTTCGCCGTTAGTGACTGCATTTTTTATTTTATTTTAACGAATAAATTTTCTATCCGAATATTAAAGAAGCCATTTTAATTAGCCGCCAAAACGACTTATTCGTTATTATTCAGGAACACAGCGGTGTTGCCGTCACGCTAGCCAACCTCAAAATTATTTTAAGACGAGTTTGAACCGTTTAAAAATTTGCGGTTTTAAAATCAATAATAAATATGAAAGACTTTTTTAAATTATACATCTTTATAACGATGATCTGAATTAGAAAAATTGACTTTAAATCTTGCATACAATGGAAGCTGTCACATAGTTAATGAAAATACTCGGGCGTGTTGATGAATTATTCGACGTCACCAAGATTTTGGTTATGAGCCACATTTTAGCTTAGATAGCTGAATTTAAAACATTCAACAGGATATTATCGCAAAACATTATCACTCTACGCAATTAGCAGCCCACCGGTTACTTAACACTTTCATTGGCTAATCGCCACGAAACATAAAATATTTCCGCCGACGGGATTTGGAATATTATTTGTCTATCCAGTAAATTTAATTAGCCCGACGAATATTTGACCACTGAGTGATTTTAGTCATTTATTTTAATCACCCCAAATCAACATGCATCGTAATGTAAAACTTATGTCAATGTTCAATACTTATTTTTATAAGCCGTATTATGAAAACTAGTCAAATTTCCGTTACAACGCATAAATACAACTTTTTAAGATGAAGTCATACTAAATAATGCAAGATCATACAAAATCATATGTTTTTGTTTTGAAAATTTGATCGCTTAGAAGTATTATAGATGCTCCAATTAAATACTGCGCGTAGAACGTATCCTGGCCCTTAAAAATATCGTAAATATAAAGTCTTTTAATAAGCCTAGAAAATAAATAAAGTATAAGGTCTATAAATAACACTTTCAAGTCCAAACTCTCCTATTTATAAACCTCTTTTCGGATATGGTTTTATTATTTAATGTGGCAAATTCAGTTTCTTATATGATAATCGACCCTCACAAAATAATATGCAGTATGCATTTTCACGTTGTTATTTTTGACATCATGGCGACAATACGGCAGCCGAACAATTTGGAATTTAAAAGTGAACCTTATACCGTCCACCGAAGAACTACTATCTAGCCACACCTATTTTATGTCATTCCTCCCCCGGACGGAGCGGGGAACAGACGTAAGGCTTTGCGTTGCTTGTTTTCGTGAAATCAATTTTAAAATTCCGTTTTATAAACAATGCGTAAAAAAGGAATTAATGTTTTTTACAGGCCTTTACGAAATCAACCTGTAAAAATATTTTCTCAATTACCTTTTCCAACCTTTCCAAAAGCTTATTTTTCAAGTGTTTTTAAACTCCTCCCATAAAGGGGCGTGAATTACGATTTCGATTTTTTCCTGTACTATTGGATTGCCTTAAATCTCAATGACAAAGAAGATTAGGACACGATATACCTATTTTTTTAAAAGTATTTTAATACTTTTAATATAATGATCGGTGGTCATAATACAAAAAAAGGTTTATACCTGTTCTGGGCATTGTTCACTTTTACACTGATATTTTGGATCAGTGCCTACCTACCTACAACATAATTAACCAAATTACAATTAGGGACATTTGAGATTATAACTCAACATGGATTACCCCTAAACTCGTACAACAAAAGCCCAGCACCATTTGCATACTAAGTCATTACATGTTTTAACAAAATCCCCGATGAAATACAAGCTGAAAAAAAACTACTTTTGGTTGTATGGAATAAGTATCTATTTGGAAAAAAAAAAATGTAAGACATCTGTACGTATGATTGAATTTACTTGTATTTTATTTTTTTTAGATTTAATATTTTTGCAATAATTAGTTTGCAGGTATCTGGTTTGATGTATTCGAATGTTAATGTTCACGGTAGTGTTCCTGAAATTATTTAATGAATACAACTCGTGATATCACTTCCTTCCTAAAAACAAGTTATTTTCAATTAGGGAGGTATTAATTAACATCAAGAAACATATTTTATACAATATTTAGCTTAGTTAAAAAATATAACATGTTAATTTTTAAATATTTTTAATTATAATCAGATTTAACTCTAGAAAGATAATCATATTTTGAATTACGGTAACGATAAATACCTACGTAAAATTAACGCATGAGTTTTAACTAGTAATATTTATTTTATTAATTGATTTGAATAAACCAATCGGTATTTTATTTTTACGGACGAATGACTTAAGAAATACAACAATTTGTGAATATATATTTATTTGTTATATGAAAAAAAACGAAACGCGAAACTTCTTCAATAATCAACAAAACTTTGCAATATTTTTATTATTCTCAAATCACTTATTTCTTACTAACAATCAACCATTTTGACTAATGTACTTAATAATTAAGATATATTATATAATTATTATTATAACAATAGTTGGTAGTTACAATTGATTTGTATTAATAAGTTAGCTTAGATTATGTTAGTAATATAAGTATATGTTTTAAAAATATTTATGAATTAACAAGAACCCCAGTTTTAGTAAAGGCCTCCCCCAAAGATGCCCATTTTTGTCGGTCTTGTGCTATGGAGTACCAGTTTATATCAGCTAATCCTTTCTGTAGCAAAGTATAACGGTGTTGTGTTCTTCTATTTTGTTGCCCTGTGGTCTAACTTCCGAAATTCCCATAATATCTTACTTAATTTTACTTAAACAGTCTTCCAGTTCTAATATTCGGTCGTATGATTTAAAAATAACATAAATATATATAAAAATCAATCAAAACAGCTTTGAAACATATCAATATTACGCTTATTGACTCATGCGGTCATTATATATCAAAACTGTTGACACCTACCTCAGCAACGCGCGCGCCCCACGGAAGGTCCAAGCAGCGAGTGAGATGTCTGAAAAGCACAGCAACGGATTCGAAATAATTTTTTTTCTACATTAACTCCGCACAGGAGGCCCTGAGGAAAATAATTTCCCTCAGGGCCTATGTCATCTGGGATGCTGTGTGGAGGGTCTTTTTGAGGAGAGGAAGGAATGAACATTGGTCTTGAAGAGACCCATGTTGTAAGAAGGAGGAAACACAGAGGCCGGCAAATCATTCCACAGCCGAGCTGTTGAACACAAGAACGAGTCAAAGAAATAACCCGTTCTCATGTGACAAATGTCAACCGTGTACAAATGTTGGGCACGCGTTTGGCGTATTTCCCGACTATGCACCGGTGCCAAAGGGATCAATGATGCTAGTTCCTCGGAGCATCTTCCATTGTAATACCGGTAGAACAAGGATAGCATTCCCGCCTGCCGCCTGTGCTCTAAAGATTGCAATCCGTCTGTTAAAATGGGAGAATCTATTAAACGTACCACGCGTTTCTGCACAGAGTCTAGGGTATTTTTCAGATATTTTGGAGCTCTAGACCAGAGATGGCTGCCAAATTCAACCGTGGGGCGCACTTGTGATTTGAACAGGGTAAGCAGTTGTATACTATTAAAGTATCTGCGGGCCCTGTACAGTACGCCCAGTTTCTGAGAGGCTAACTTTACTCTGGCTTCGATGGAGCCCCCATACCTGAGCTGGTCACTTAGGGTTACACCAAGCAAATCAATGGAGGACCTGTTTGGAAGATTGCTTCCGTTGAAAGATACTAGATATTCATTTCGATCCCTTTTAGACGTAATCAGACAAGATTGGGTCATTGAAACATTAAATTCAACGAGATTATTTTTACCCCAAGAGAAAACTCTGCCGTGGGGTAGCGGGGCAAGAGGTCATCGATAGTGTCGCTTAAATGTTTGAAGAGCTCGGACGTGTCTGATTCGCTAAAATTCGGTGAGCGGTATAAACATGCGTAGAATCTAACCATACTGGCAAGATTGACGTGTACCCACATTTCGTTGAATCTAGAGTTTTCCAGATTTAATAGTCGCACACGGTTGACGTCAGCTCGACTATAGAGACAGACACCTCCTTTAGGTCTGAACTTGCTTGCGAGGGTGAAGCCCGGGCAGTCCAGATAGGAGGCGTCTACAGGCTCGGCTATCTGCGTTTCAGACAGGAATAGTAGGTTGGGGCGTTGAGAAAAAAGGTGGTGGTGAACAGAGTTTAAATTGGTATGCAGGCCTCGAATTTTGGTGTAATTCACCAACATTTTTGGCCTGCGCCGGGGTCTCCTACGACTCGCTGCTGTAATGAAGTTAATTTGGGTTTAAAGACTAAGTTTCCTCTGGAAGCAGATGGAGTGTATAAACTCAGCTGTTCCGGATGTGACAAGGTTTATGTAGGCCAAACAGAGCGGACGATATCCAAAAGGATAGCAGAACTCTTTCGTGCTTGCAAACTCGGCCACCCTGATAAATCGGTAATCGCTGAGCACTTAATCGAAACCGGCCATTACTTTGGATTTGTTCTTGAGGTCTTGGGAAGACCCAAAACTTATAGAGCATGCCTAATTACGGAGGCAATTGAAATCTACAAAAATCCTTTTAATATTAATATAGACGACGGAGCTAAGCTCAATAGCTCTTGGTATCCGGTGATTGACGGCTACACCAAAGCTAAACGCAAAAAAACATGTCTAAGTATGCAGTAATGCCAGCTCGTGGTAAACCATTTTGTGTTATAACTTTATATTAACTAAATTCGCTTTAACCATTGTAATTCTAATTCTAGTAAAATTCATTTAATATTAATAGAGCAAAAAAAACATGTCTAAGTATACAGTAATGCCAGCTCATGGTAAACCATTTTGATTTATATTGACTAAATTCGCTTTAACCATTGTAATTCTATTTCTTAAATTCTTACCATTGTGATTTCTAATTTTAGAATTCATTAAGAGATGGAGCCACTTCGGTCGGCGTCTCGCAAACGGACTTGCAATTTTAGAATTCATTAGGAGATGGAGCCACTTCGGTTGGCGTCTCGCAAACGGACTTGCCCCTGACTAGCATAAATACCACGTTTTAATGAACCTTCTATTCCGTTCCGCGGCGATGACGCCACTGCTTGTCACGATTATTTTGTACTGGTGAAAGTTAACCAATGTAATTTTTTTTTTCTTTAATTCTTACCATTGTGATTTCTAATTTTAGATTCCATTAAGAGATGGAGCCACTTGAGTCGGCATCTCGCAAACGGACTTGCCCCTGGCTAGCATAAATACCACGTTTTAATGAACTTTCTATTCCGTTCCGCGGCGATGATGCCACTGCTTGTCACGATTATTTTGTACTGGTGAAGTTAGTGGTGCTGGCGACACGATATCGCTTCGAAGTAAATAAGCACACACTTCACGAATAAAAATTACACATCTACCGGATCTGCCGGATCTGCCCTGATGATGGACACTGCAACGATGTCCGAAACGTTGGCTAAAGAAGGAGGTAGCACAACACGGCATAACACCCCAAAAACAAATAATGAAAATTTAATTTGTGTTGGTTGTGTTGACATGATTTTATTGATTTTTTTTTTAAGGTAGGATGCGGGGGAAGGAAGGTCTGGGAAGGAAAAGGTATGAGGGGTGGGTAGGAAGCTGGGGATCAGAGTGTCCAAGAGTGATTAACGAATGAATCCAATCCACTCACTGCGGTGCAAGGCTAATTAGAACGAGAGAGCAATAATTCTAACACGCATGCGTAAATTTTACGCAGACTATCTTTCCAGGGTTAAATAAAATTTGGTAGAAATAAAAAATAACACCACTGAAGAGATAAATCGACAGACTTGTGTTATGGGCGTGTCTGTATGCCAGAAGTAAGGACTTTGATTTTAATTCGTGTAAAAGTGATCACTAATATATACATATATATTTTTAAATCGATTATCTTTCTTGAACAAGTAAACCATAAAATTAACCTGTCTACGACCCAGGAGACCTCAAATCAAAGAATTTATTTCTATGCTCGCAGAAGGAGACGAATGGAACTTGAATGTTAATTGGCGTCAATAGTTTTCTAACAAATTGCTGTGGACCACACTAAAACACTATCCGTTTTTTCATGGATAACACATTTTCCGACACCGTTCGTACGTTTTTCCGTTTTTCGAGGAATGTCTGGCGGGATAAAAGTACCTTTAGTTTATAAATGGTTTGCTTGTGACATGGAAAGGGCAGGTTGTCTCAACCGACGCAACTCTGTGGACAAGCATTTGCGATAAGTGTAAAAGGATAAAAATGTCAGTTCTCACTCTTAGAGTCTGATAACGTGTTCAGGAAAAACACTTCATAGGCCGGTTGCTTCACAATACTTGGATAATAATAATAGAATTTTCACAAAACTAGAATTTTTACTATAAAATTTAATGAATTATCCAAATTCCGTGAATCAACTGGCCCTAAAGTTGAAGTATTTTAAACTTTGTTACATTTAACATCGTCACAACATATCGAAGATTACTACGCATGGACCTCCTCGTAAAACATCGGTGGTCGTACCGTTTCATCTTTTTCAGGCCCAGTAAATTTATTTTAATTTATTTGTGATGTTTTACAATTACTTAATTAACAATAATAAGTATCTACTTTCCCTCCACCGTTCTCCTCTCTACCGACCGATTCTAATCACTTTTAGATCCCCCTACGTATAATAAATATATTTGTCTCATGTTTCAAAGCGAAATATATCAGTATCGCCCTGATAATAAACCACCACCCAGCACAGAAACGTAGTTTGAAATGGCTTAAGCCGTATTTGGTGAACCGATCTGAATAGTCAGATACATCCTAAACTTCCTCTTTACCATTTCATTCCCCTTCCCTCTACCCTCAGCCCCAAAACATACCCCAATTGAGTCTGTCTTCAGATGGATGCTAGCCTTATTCACATAAAAATATGTATCCCAGTGTCGTGCGGTTGGTTTTTTGTTATCATTAAAAATAATATATGTATACATGTTCTTTGGTACCAGAAACAAGGAGGCCCTGAGGGAAATCAATCTAGAAACATGCTTATAAAGCAAATATACATAATATCAGATTTAAAACCTGGTATTTTATTTAAATTTTACATGAGTACAGATTTTTGTGTTAAAAGAAAACAACTGTATCACTTCAGCGATATTATTTTTGAATATTCATTCATTCTTATTTTGTCCTTAGTACTACTGATACCCTTCTGTGTACCACTGTATAGTTATAATATTATGTACCATTTTCATTTTAAAGCCATTTCATGGAGTTTAAATAAATAAATAATTTTTAATCTCGTCATGAAATAACACCAGGGATGAGTGTTAGTGCTTAAAATGATTTTACTACCAAGTTTATCTCCCTATGAAGTGTTTAAGATATTTTAAAAATTAATATGCGAATAACCTAGCTTAGCTAACTTAATCAGAAAATTTTACCCCACTCGTTTTTTGGTTACAAAATTTTGTCGGCTGAAGTATCAAATTAACTCAGGGTAAGATTCGCGATGAGACAAAAGGCGAATCAACTTTGTTAGGCAATAAAACTAAATTACTTCTAAATTTCTCACTTTGAAACGAACCTTCAGGTGTGTCGTTTAAATCCAATTAAGAAACCTAATTATAGATCTCTCTGAGACAGTCAAACCTTCTCATTCACTGAATGGCTTTGGAAGACAAGGGGTTGAAACCGGAAAATCAATTTACTTTGCATAACGTTATCGTGCAGGAAAGCTGCAAGCTCGTAAATTAATTCAAGTTAAATCCTTTCCACATATTTGAAATGCTAATAAAAATATAAAATATTTTTGGTCAGTCGAGTTTTGAATATTTTTTTTTACATAAACTCCACACAGGAGGCCCTAGGAGGGGGAGGAGGAAAATAATTTCCCCAGGGCCTATGTCATCTGATGCTGTGTAGAGGTTCTTTTTGAGGAGAGGAGGGAATGAATGGTCTTGAAGAGACCCATGTTATAGGAAGAAGGAAACACAGAGGCCGGCAAATCGCCAAGCTGATCAGTTGAACACAAGGACGAGTTGAATAAGCGACCCGTTCTCATGTGATAAATGTCAACCGTGTACATGCGTTGGGCACGCGTTTGGCGTGTTTCCCGACGACGCACCGGTGCCGAAGGGATCAATGACGCTAGTTCCTCGGAGGATCTTCCATTGGAATACCGGTAGAACAAGGATAGCATTCCAACCCGACGCCTGTGCTCTAAAGATTGCAATCCGTTTTTTAAATTGGAAGAATCTATCAGACGGACCGCCCGTTTCTGCATAGAGTCGAGGGTTTTTTCTGGTATTTTGGGAATGCAGACCAGAGGTGGCTATCAAATTGAACCGTGGGGCGTGATTTATGATTTGTACAGGGTTAGCAGTTGTGTACTATAAAAGTATCTCCGGGCGCTGTACAGTACGCCCAGTTTTTGAGAGGCTGACTTAACTCTGTCTTCGATGGAGCTACCATATCTGAGCTGGTCACTTAGAGTTACATCAAGCATATCAATGGAGGGCCTGTTGGGAAGATTGCTTCAGTTGAGGTTAGGAGACTAGATTTTCATTTCGATCCCTTTTAGACGTAATCAGACATTCCTTGCGCTGGTGGTGATAATTAAAATTAAAAGTACAAATTTGGGTGGTTAGTGAATGTGTAAGTTGATAAGTAATGTGATTGCAATATTCTTGTTCAACGAACTTTCGATTTTAAAAATTGAAACTATTTATCCGAACTAGATTTGCGATAAAGTAGGTACATCAAAATTATATTATAAATTAATAGTTTTTTATTCAAAATGCACATTAATTTGTTTTGTTTACAAGTTTGGTAGATGGCCTCCGTGGTCGAGGAGTAAAGGATCTCGACTAGTAAGACGTGCGCAAGTACATTGTATTTGATGAATTTGTGTTTTTTCACAATTTATTAATTTAAAATAATAAATCGTAGATCTTTTTGCGACGCGTTCCAGGGTGAATCGTTACTGTGACAAGGCAACAATGGTTTCCCAGAACTAGGTTCAGTGCTCATACCTACTTTAGAGTGCGGTTTATTCTTTGAATGGCTATCCTTTTCATGGCACTCTTCAACCAAGTATAATCCATAGGTCCTGGGTTCGAATTCCAGAGGTGCCAATATCTTTTTTTTTATTTTTCTGTCTCCAGATATTCGATTGAGTTTTGCTAATACTGTCTTCATTTAATTAAATATTACAATTTGAGGTTTTACTCTCAAAGTTAAAAATAAAAATATATACAAAATATGTTCTGCTTCACAAATACAAGTTAATAGATAAATATAGTTCCATAACATCAAATTTCGAAGACTACTTAATAAACAATTTGAAACAAAAAACAGTGAATAATATCATACCAGAACAAAAACTTTTTTTTACATTACCTCCACATAGGAGGCCATGAGAATTTTTTCTCCTCAGGGACTGTTTATTCTTTGGGGATGATGTGTGGAGGGTCTTTTTAGAGAAAGGAAAAAGGGGAAATTCAGAGAAGGAAAAAGGTGTGAGGGATGGGTAGGAATCTGGTGGGTCAATGTGTCTAGGAGTGAAGGACGTATGAATCCATCCCTCCTACTGCGGTGTAAGGTGATGGTCGAGAGAGACCGGCTGGAGAGGTATAGGTTAGGTCTCCGTCTACTAATCTTTCCCGATCCGGCACGCTACGCAGTAGGTGGACAAATACATTGACCGCCAAGACCAAGACCTGAACCTGAACCTCACCCAATGAATCCGGGCACTATTTGGGGTTACCTATTGCAGGGGTGTTGGTTATCCAATAAATGGTTCCCGGGCGGCGGTACCCACACCCGCCTCCCAAATTGAACATGCTATGTAATGTAATGTACCACTATTTGCTTATTTTGAATTTGAATATTATTGGTTTTAATTTGAATTTTGATTTACAAAATATTTTTTTTTAATGTTTTCAAATTTTAATATTCCTTTAATTATTTATTGAAAAAGGAGGCACTTCTGAAAACCAGACAGAACTGAGCAGTGACTGTTTTGTTAGCAGAACAAAAATATAAAAAAGGTATATAAATTTGTGAAAATTTTATTGACAAACTAACGTTTTTTTTAAATTTATTTTTGTGTTATTATTTTATTCACCAGAAAGGCGCTATTCAAGAAGCATTCTCTCACTGGTTCCGGATAGCCTATGTACTTCTGACGTAAAATAAATAAAAACAAAAACGTATCATACTTGTGGGTCAAGTCATAAAAGTTATGAAGTAATCATACGAAGCCACAATTCAAAAATACCACTTCCCCATAGACATTTCTTGCTTCTTTCCGAGTTTTCTTTATAAACTAAAAGTGAGTAAGGTGCGGTTGAAGAAGTCACTCAACCTTCGATATTGAACTTGAGTCGGGCAATATTACAGTGGAAATGACGGGATGCTGACGTGCGGTCTGTTTGAGCAAGAATTTCATAACTGGGACCGACTCCCATTTTGACTCCAAGCCTAGTGGTAGCCAGGAAATAAGCTTCTAAAAGGGGGACGTGATTGTAAAAAGGGATCTACAGTTTTTATGAAGATTTTCTCGTTTTTGTGCAGAGGAATACAATATCTAGTTTGTAAGAAGACAAACTTGGAAGATGGCTGTGTTTTATTATATAATCATGCATAATTATAATTAGATGTATTGTTTTAATAATCTGTGAATGCTTTTGTCAATTTTATTTTATCTACATCAATTTTATTTATTTTATCTAAATTTTTGTAAATGATTACAATGTGCAGATGATTTTTAAGTATTATATATGAGAAGAGATATCTTTTGTAATGTTTTATGCCACAGCAAGTTAATTGTTATATCTTTGCATTTGGTTCTGTTGTTCGTAATTGGTTGGTCGACGTGTCTCTGATTGAAAGATTTGCTACGTATTTTGATTAAAAAAAACCTTTAAAACTATTTTCCATTTTTTTTAGAAATATTTACTGATTATGTTGAGTATGTCAGCTTTTGATAACATCTTTAGTGGGAATTGGTTAAGGCAGTAAAGGTGCAGTTGTAAAAAACATAACATACACCTGCTACTGTTTATTAATTATACTTTTAAAATATTTCCTTAGATCAAATAAATTATAGATACTTTTAATTTTTTTTCTATTGGAATAACTTTTGAAGGTTAAACCCATCAATGTAATGATATCATTGATGATGATACAAAAAAATCTAAACGAAAAATGAAATAGAAAAAAATATTGATAAAAAAAATGATAACAGTCGCGATTGGGACTCGAACCCAGGATCTCTTGTATTACCGCAACATGGCGCCTTAACCAACTAGGCCATTGGAACCTATATGTTTTTTGTCATTTTTCCGTTATAATTTTTATTTTTCTGGGTCGTGTTCTGTTTGATATTTAGTTTAGATTTAGTAGTATGATCTTCTTCTTCAACAGTATATTGATGGTTTTTTTAATTAAATATCTATTATACTTGAGGGTCGATACATTTTTTAAAAATTGTTCATTTGGAGTTCGACAAGGGTAGGTACCAACTTGACACGCTATGCACGCACATTGACCTTTTTCAATATCAGCTTTCACAAACCAATTATGAATCAAACTTGCCAATTCCTCGCTTGCATAGTTTAGAAAACGAATACTCAAATTTAATGATATCGACATTTTAACATAACTATTTATTAATAACTAGCAGACCCTGCCACACGTTGCTGTAGCTAACGAAACACAATGCCATTACCCAACCTTTATAAAATCCACACCACCCGCTCGCCAGCTCCGTCCAATGCCCACTGCCTGAATTGAATCTTTGAATTTCTCGACTTTTCTCTACTATAATATGCATGTATTATACATATAAACCTTCCTTTTGAATTACTCTATATATAGGTGAAAACCGCATAAAAATCCGTTGCGTAGTTTAAAAGATCTAAGCGCACATATAGCGGGAGCGACTTCATTTTATACTATGTAAAGAAGATAATACCTAGGTATATTATTTATGATGACGGTTATTATTTTTGTTGTGAACCATTGTAATGTGTTTTGACGAAGGTCATGGGTTCGAATCCCGGCGTGGCAAATAAATTTTATTTGATTAATTTGTGTTATTTCACAACTTATTCATTTAAAATAATAAATAATAATATAATTGCGACACGTTCCAGAGTGGTAGATACTCTCAGTATCGCCCTGGTGTAAGACCACCATTCAGAATTGAAACGTTGCTTGAAATGGCTTTAGCCGTGTTTGGTGACCAGATCTGAATAGCCAGGTACTTCCCCACCTTCATCTTCCCTAACTCCTTCCCCTCCCCACTACCTTCAGCCTCACAACATACCCCAATTTGGTATGCAATAGTCCCACTGGTTCCAGACGGGAGCAGTTGGGTAACTCTTGTGCGGTATTTATTTAAAAAAAAAGTAGAAAATTACAACAATTGTTTATTAGGTACTAACAATTTTACACAAATTGTAACCATTTCAAATACCCAATGTAAAAGCCCCAAGGGCATCTATAAATAAATAAAATTGTAACAGTTAGTCAACAACCGCAAAACGGCTAGGTGCGTCTAATTAAATATTCATTGATTAAACAGGACAAAATATTCTGAACTGTGATAAATAACAGAATAAATGAGACGTTGAACGTTATCCTGGCAACAATTTGCAATAATTTTAGTTTGTGTCCTTTGGATGTTTGGGGCACCATTCCGATATCCAACTCCCTGGAAGCCTAAATCCCGATTGAACAACTTTCTAATGTTTTGTGAAAACTTCACGATAATCATGTTTCCAGAAGTCGCGATCGCGAAGGTAATAAAAAAAACTAGAGTTACTAAGTTACTAACTATTTATTACTAGGAGCTGGCAGAGAGTATCGAAATTCACTCAGTTTCCTTGGCACACGGTGCTCGGTTAATTCACATTCATAATTTTGGTACCGTGCGCTATCATGCTATTTTTCAACTCCCCGAGTAATTACGGTTTTGGTATAATATATTGTAATACCTAATAAAGTTGTCACGTCAATGATCAACGGGATATTAATTTGGATTGGTATCTGCCATACTATTCTGCTTCAGTTAAAAGTATTTAGATATAACATACTAATTAGCTTTTGCCCCCGGCTTCGCTCGCATAGTATTAGGGGTTACCCACTCCGCCTCCTCCACCTTCACTTTACCCACTCCCCTCCCCTACAACACCCCACTCCTACCCCCCTACCCCCCTACCCACCTACTTACCCTTCCCCCTCACCCCCCGCCATCTCCCTCCCCACTATAGTACAGATTAGTGTTTTATACATATTTGAATTTTTACTTTCAAAGGAATCTCGGAAGTAACCAAAAGAAAAAACATAACGCATCCAGTATTTATTGCTTGAAAGAGTAACAAACATCCATACATCCATATATCCATACAAACTTTCGTCTTTATAATATTAATTAATTAAATTAATAGGATTCTACTAAATATTAAGTCAAAACTACGTCTGTAATATTCCGAGCTTCATTTTTTAATGGATGAGTGAATATTAAGAGCTATGTCGGTCATTTAAAAATATCGTCGTTAGGTATTGTAACCAATGTCTTCTGTTCCACACCGCGCTCCCCTCAGGGGAACTGAGCGAAAGGGACAACTGCATATCGGGCCGAAAATACCTAAATAAAATCGTCAAAATCGATGTTTTGTATTCCCCATTTTTCTTCTCCAAAACTGGACCGATTTTAAATTTTTTTTCACTAACTGTATTAAAAGAAAATATTCTACGTCGGTACGTTTTGCTTTTTTTAAAAAAAAACATTGTTTAGTTTGTATACTGAACGTCTTTTGACGGCGTTTAAACTAGGCAATTTTATTCATTTTCGGAAGGTCCTAACTTCTGTAAGAAGTAAATTATCAAAAAAGCAAAACGTACCGACACGCTAGTGGTTGATATCTGTATTATGTAAAAAAAATTTTGCTCTGGGGTCAAAATCAAGAGAGATAAACGGGGAAAACATTTGTATGGAAAAAACGCCGCTAGTATTTCCCCTTAAGTTTTATAATTTTCTTATACAAATTTATTACAAATATTATCACAAAAAGAAAGAATTACTCCTCCAGTTACTATACTATTACATACAAGCAAAAAAAAATTAAAACCACCGGATAATAATATTAATTCCAATTTTTAAAGACATTTAAAATAATAATTTTTTTTTAATAAAACTTGCGCATTACAGTACTGTTGTCAACAACAAAATGTTACATTATGAACCCAAAAAAATATTTTCGTATAACTGCGAAGTTTCCATTGCAAAATGATGATTGTACACAACGCGGCACGTTGATTGTCCATTTTACTATTCAAGAACAATGATTGCCACGCATTCTTTTGTGACTTTCAGCATTCGAACTGTCACTTTTAGAAAAGGTCTTATGTAGGTATTTTTCGGCACTCTGAGCTATATTGAATATTTTAGAAACATAAAAAGTTGCTTTGCAAATGAAACTATCGAAGGGCATTCATCATTTAAAAAAATGTTACCTTCAAAGGTTGTGGAGGGGACCCTTTGTTTATTGTTAGGTATGAATTTCGATAAAATAATAAAAATGGGTAATGGCTGGAAAAGACGATGACATGTAGTACTGTGTCTTTATCATGTTGAGTAGTAGTGTGATGTATCACGTTGGGATGCATAATACGGAGGTCACATCACGGCGGAATTTGGATGCGAAGACGGAGGCTTCTGACGATGTTGTATTTTCGTATACATAACGATGGGATGCGTATCATGTAGATCACATCACGGCAGGATGTGAATCTGTGCTCGACGAGCGCCGGGCGGAGACTTCTGATGTTGATGTGGGCAACTAGTGGTGAAGATTCCGGATCTCGATTCCGTGGTCGATGGAGATGATGTGAAAAATCCTCCAGGCCGATGCTCGACACTGTGGTGGGGGAAGTAAACGGTGGCGAACCTCCTAACCGATGCTCAACACCGTGGATTGTGGGGATAAATTGTGATGAAGTGTGGTTGCAGTGATGGACTGCTGGAGGTATAAAGTGAAGCAAATTGGTAGGCCCGGCGGCGGCGGCGTATATACAGGCGCGCGGTTACTTGAAAAGCCTGGAGAGTTCCAGAAGCTGCGGTTAGACCGGCGAGCCTTTTTAGCGAGTATTTATGCGTCTAGGCTGCAATGCGCGCGGCACGTACCAGAAATCTCTAAGGTTCAAGGTTGCGCTGCGAATTGCTCGTAATATCATAGTTTTTTTATTTTATTTATTTATTAGAGATAATATATTACAAAATTATTACATAAAATTTATAATACATTACTCCCAATGAGTTTAATAAAACTCATTTCGGGAAGGACAACATTATACATCTAAAGAAAAATTATTTTTACAAAAGAACACGGAAATCAATGAACAATACATAGATTTTTAAATGGACTAGACACACTTGATACAGGTAATTGAAGAATATACAAGAGTTACAAAGGAAGACAGATAAATTCGTCACTGGTTAATAAAGTTGCTGAGAAAATATCCTTTTAGAGCCTTATTTTTTTGTTTGATTCTGGTAGTTTTAGGACATTAGGTAATGCGTTGTATTGCGTATGTGCGATGTATTGTAAGGAGTTAATTCCAAATTTAGTTGTGTGTGTAGATGACGATAGGTGTATTTGATTTTGTGATCGTGTTTTGTGCTGGTGTATATCGGAATTAAAGGCTGGTTTAGTGGTGGTGTGTGACGAGTGTTGAATTATTTGTAGGATGGCAGTGATGATGCTATATTTTGGCAGAATGGTAAAGGGAAGAATTTGTGTCAGTGAGTATATGTCTTTGACATGCGTATCCCATGGTAGATGGTATATATTTCTTATGGCTCTATTTTGGATTACTTGTATTTCAGATATTTGTTTCTTAGTAATGGTGCCCCAGATACTAACCAGATAACTTAGGTGAGAGTGGATCAGAGCATAATATGTGGCACGCAGTAAAGCTGTGGGGAGGACATCTTGAAGTCGATAGAGAACACCAGTTATCGGGGAAATTTTGGATTTAACATATTCAACATGGGAGTTCCACGATAGGTTAGAATCTATGAATAACCCTAAATATTTCGTTACTTGTACATTTTGGAGCTTTTCATTTCCAAGAGTAATATTCATTGTCATATAATCTTTTTTCCCGAAAGTGAGATAGTGAGTTTTTTTGACATTGAGGTTTAATTTATTTATCCGCAACCATTTAGCTAGCTTTGCGAGATCTTTATTCATTAGAGATTCAAGTTCCCTCAGATTTTTACAACGATAATAAATCACAGTATCATCAGCGTAAAGTTGAAGTTTTCCCAAGATGCCGCATTTAGTTATATCATTGATGTATAGTAAGAAAAGTAGGGGTCCTAGAATCGAGCCCTGTGGCACTCCACATGTGATTTTTCCAAAGCCGCTTAGGTTCCCTTCGATGTCGACAAGACAATATCTATCAGATAGGTAACTTCGGAGGAGCTTTAAAGATTTTCCGACTATACCCAAATGTTCCATTTTTTGTAAGAGTATTTCAGGATCTACTGTATCAAAGGCTTTTTTTAGATCTATAAAAATAGTTGCGCATTGCCACAGTAGAATAGAAGAATGTAGTTCAGAAGCAAGGATGTAATAAAATTATTAAAAAATATATTTATTTGATGAAACATTACTTAATCCTTCTCAACTTCATCCTTAGATTCCACTTTGATGACACTCACAGTGTGCTGAAAAGAAAAGATCCCATTATTTCTTGGCTTTGGCTTTTTCCATTGCAATCAATTGATTTAGCCGTAAGCTTCGGACGGGTTGATCCGCGGTCTGATCTGACATCGGCTAACTGAAAAATAAAGTAGTGGAACCCGACAAGGGGTTGGGATACAGCAAGCTAGCGCAACGATCAGCGGCCAGCAACTTTAAGCCGTCATAATGGATCAGAGAGTAGAATAGATATTGCTAACGTGGTTTTCGTATCAAAAGGGTCCAAGCGATTGATTAAAGTTTCGGAAACGTTGAGCTTTGATTATTGGCACAGCGAAAAAATATTTCGTTAAGAATGCTAAATGAGCGTATCAAGCGCAGAAGCGGTCTAAGCGGAAATTCATATAATAGTTATAGATACAGCGTTGTTTTTATTAAAAATTACCACAAGGGCGCAGTTCAATTAAGATTTCCATGTCTCCGTCTAATTATATTATTTGAGATAGATATCAGACTGGTGATAGTATTGCGTTTTTGCCTGTTAAAAATGATTTCCTAACACTAAACTTACGTGTGAGATTTCGTTTAAAACAGCAATTCACAAAAATTTCATAAATAACCACAGCCTAGAATCTAGGAAAAAGTATTTTTATAATTTATTTCCTTTTTATCAGCTGCTAAAGGGGAAAAAATACAATTATTATAAGCAATAATTTTATCAGCCTGAAACACTCATTTACATTGAAAAAATCTTCCGAGAAAAGATACTTGCCGCCAACGGGACTTGAACCCGTGTCCTTCTGATTGCCGGTCAGGTGCCCTACCACTGAGCTATCTCGGCTTATCTAATACCCGCCAAATAATTCAATATATACTAATGTTTTCATTCAACAATTACTGCTTATTACATTTTTCCACATGAAAACATTTTTTTCAATGAAGATGAGTGTTTCAGGCTGATAATTATTGCTTATAATGATTGTTACCCTTTGCGCTATGCATAAAAATCTTGTCTAAAAGACGTTAATTTATCAATTAAAAATAATAGGTAAAAAATACTTTCGCTTAACGCATTTAAAATACATTGAACAGCCTGACTGTTGTTAACAGAATTAACTTCCTAGAAACCGATTTTTTTTTCAATTTGACCTAAAAAAATTCCGACTTTGGACTCGATTTACTCGGAAACGAAAGCTTAAACCAAAAAAGGTAAACATTAAAATTAATTAACTCCAATTGTGATTAAGATTCACTGGTATCCCACTTGAATTACGGCTTTCAGGACACCATGTATATTTTGAAAACATAAACAGATAAAGAATTACAAATTTTTGAATGTTTTGAATTTTAGAATGTTCCACTGGAGCGACAGCGCAATTTAAACCCCTTTTCTCCGATTGATCGAGATTTTTTGGTGATCATTTTGAATATTTTCCGCCCATATTAGAAAAATCACACCTCCGAATTTTAATATGGAGATATACAAACTGATAATAGTTCTACAGCTAATCTATCTTTTGTCGATTATCACATATTTTTATGATTTATAAAAAAAATGTTAAATTCTAAACTTCTACTTAATTAATAATTATTATAAGCAATAATTATCAGCCTGAAACACTCATCCACATTGAAAAATCTTCCGAGAAAGGATACATGACGCCAACGGGACTTGAACCCGTCCCCTTCTGATTGCCGGTCAGCTGCTCTCCCAATTGAGCTTTGGCGGCTTATCTTATACCCGCCAAATGATTCAATATATACTAGTGTTTCATTCAACAATTACAGCTTATTATATTTTTGTCACGACGCCACCTAGCGAGGGATTTAACACTAACAGTGTCTCTCTCGCAAAAATAAAGTTGGTTGTTTTCAGGTGGAAAAATATAATAAGCAGTAATTGTTGAATGAAACATTAGTATATATTGAGTCATTTGGCGGGTATGAGATAAGCCGCCATAGCTCAATTGGGGGAGCAGCTGACCGGCAATCAGAAGGGCACGGGTTCAAGTCCCGTTGGCGTCATGTATCCTTTCTAGGAAGATTTTTCAATGTGGATGAGTGTTTCAGGCTGATAATTATTGCTTATAATAATTGTTACCCTTTGTGCTCTGCATAAAAATCTTGTCTTAAACGTTAGTTTAACAATTACAAATAATAATTTCTACTTAATTGCTTACAAATAAGAGAAAATTGGCCAAAATTTGCAGCAAAGCATTCCGAAGTATTTTAAATACTGCCATATTGTGGCAAAAAGCGCTCCAGTTGGTATCACAAAAATTACAATATTGTTTAATAATTAGGGGACTCATTATATAATTATTATAATACTCACATAGAATATTTGATTAGTGGTAAGACAAAGGAATCTTCAAAAGATGTTGTTTTTACTTATAAAAAAAGAAAAACAATCCCTTTTTGCTTTTCCCACTCGCTCTCGACTAAAGTAATAAAACTTAATATTTAGTGTGGCAAAGTGGGTTGACAATGTCACAAACAAGTCCACGGATTATTCTGGTATTGAAGCTTATTATTGGTTTCCTGCTGTCAACTGTCACCGGCATTACCGACAAAACTGTACTATGTTATTATGGTTGTGGTTTGCTGACAAACTCAGTTATGTATGTTCTAATACTGCCATCGAAAATATTAGACACATTTTGTTATTTTTTGTTGTCGTATCATTTTTATTTATTTATTTACTCTTTTATACGCCCAACAGGCTTTTACATTGGGTACGACATGAAATGTTTACATTTTTTTACGCGATGGTAATGTAATAATACTATGTGAATAGTATGACATGATTTGAGATTTTCACAGCCAAAAGTATTACCGTGATTTTTTTGGGTATTACACCGCATTCTGATACCTCCATCTTTAACTAACGTTTCGGACAACGTTAAGGTGATCAACATAATGGCAGATGTGTATTCACATAACTTAAGAAGGAGTTAGGACAAAACGGCAAAATACCCCAAAAATAAATCACGCTAAATATTGTTGTAGCTTGGAGAGTCACACACACATACCTCTTGTTTCATACAAATTGGTTGGAATTTTTTTTTGCTAATTATGGAAAACCTTTAGAACTTATTTTAATGAACGCGTGTCTAAAATTATTACAAAGAAGTACGTATATAAATGAGATTATGTAGATTTTATAAATGAGCATATCTGCTTTTTCTCTCGTGTTTTTTTATTATTATCTTCCAGGATAGAAATTTGTGTCACAGTGCGATTAATAACCTGTAATACATAGTCTATCTACCTGAGTATTTATACCTTCCCAAAAAGTTTAAATAAACTTGGTGATCCGCTCATCTCTAAATAATTAATCACCACACTTGTGTGTAAATGTTTTATATCGAATATCTTATTTGCAATAAGTTATTGCTCCTCCGATCCCCTTGTCTCACACTGGAAGATCCCTGATAAGAGACCACCATTCAGTAGTTAAATGTGGTTGTATTGGTTGACAGTATTTACGTCAGAGAATAATGACAAGAGCTGAATAGCCATATACGTACATCTTCCTATCTTATGAGTCCCGCACAAGAGTCCCAACTATTCACAAGCGTTTGGAGCCAGTGAGACTACGGCATCTATGGCAGGTATATTTTAAATCTGGAGGTAGTGAGGAAGGTGAGGAAGTTCATGGCTATTCAGATCTGGTCACCAAACACGGCTATGCTATTTGAAGTAATGCTAAACGTTTTGATTCTAAATTACTTCTCTCTTCAGAGAGAAACCTACTGAAAGTATTCAATACGCTGGAACTCGGGGAAAATTACTACGTATTATTTTAAATGAATAAATTGTGTAATAAAACAATTTAATTTACCATCGCCATCTTCAGATTCGCAGCGAAGGATCTTAACAATTTATACATGGAAGCCGCCGTACTTCTCACTCCCCAATTCCTTATGCCACACAACATTCCCAAATGGGGATACCATTGTTTGACTGGCTCATTTAACCCTCGTGCGAAATCACATATCATAATACCAACACAGATATTTTGTTGGATTCACAAATAACTAAGTCACTTTAGAGATTTCGGTAATTTACTTTTCTTTCTAAGGCATCACGAATACTTATCACCCTCCTAATATTTGACGTTCTTACGTCTTTAAGTTCCATTTAATCGCACGTAAAAAAGTCTGGAAGTCTAAGAAACTGCAGAATTGCGGTCTCACGGGTTGGTGATTTCTCAGATCGTAACAGCGAAAGAAAGGGCTCGTGGAAAATTTTTGTTGATGTGTGAGTCTCACTGACACATATTATTAAACGTGAGTGTTTTATACGCTCCCATTATCAAGATAACTTTTGTCTACGTTTTCTATCTACGACTTATGAATATTTAAAATTTTGGTTAAATATCTTTTTAGCGTAATGGGTGTTACTTGGGAGAATTTTATTTTTCAGCTATTTATAAATTTATATGTAAAATAAATTTGATTGAACAATAATGTGATATTTACGACAAAGCTCGCGAAAAAATACAGTCATTTCTGTACAGCAGTACAGTTATGGACTCAACTTGGTTTCCTATGTTTCATAAATGAAGCATTCTTTTACACAAAAGCAACCCATGAAAGGAGTTAATTACGTACAAGCGAATGTGCGGTATTGCGAATGCGTCTCTTTGTTGGTGGGTGCACAGAAGCGTGGAATTTTTAAATCATTTCTAAAGTAATAATTTAAAACAGGGGTGTCAAACTGGATTTTATTAAGGGCCATTTATAAGATTTTGCGAATGTATGCGGGCCAGACTCAAAATTAAAACCAATACTTAATTTTTAAAATCTTTATTTAGTTAGATATGTCCTTGTTATTATAAATTTTCATTCAAGTTAAAAAGGAGGGTAAATGAGAAATTATCTTGAGCCGGACACCTGACTGTTTTTGATAAGCTCATTGATATCGGGTGTCATATTCGTGGTAGTTATTTTAAGAATCGATTGGAGATGTTCATTCGTAAGCCTTGAGCAATGTTTGTTCCTAATTGTTTTCAAAACAGAAAACATCTGCTCGCATAAATAGGTACTAGCGAACATACACAGGATACGTGTTGTATGCTTTCTTATTTTCGGATATACATATATTAACAACATATTTAATGCCATTTTTTTAGGTTAACATTTTGGCAAGGATTAAACTTCAAACTTCCTGTAAAAAAAGGTTTTTTCCCCACTGTGTGACGGCTTGTGGACTTTTAAAAGTTACTTTCGAGAACTTGAATAGTTGCAGTCGGAACATGAAAAAGGTTTTCTCCGCTGTGAGATTTCTTGTGGACTTTTAAATGTTTCTTTTGAGAACGTGAAAATGGTTTTTCTCCACTACGAGTAAACTTGTGAGTTTTAAAGTCTCCTTTCTAGTATATAAATAATGACAATCGGAACATGCAAAAGGTTTTTCTCAACTCTGAGGCGGCTTGTGGACTTGAAAGATATGTGGCTCTATCGGCTATCATTGAGGAAATAGCCGAAGACATTGAGACACAATTGTTGGAGAAGATTAATACATCACCGTGGTACGCACTCCAGGTTAACGAATCTACAGATATTGACAACAGGGCAATACTACTTGTTTATGTGCGATATCTATATCATGAGAATGTGTTATGTGCACTAAATTTGTCAACCAATAGCAAAAATGCAGAACTGTTCAAGTCACTGGATGGTTATATATCAGGAAAACTAAAATGGTCGCGGGCCATATTCATAGGGCCTGTGGGCCACATGCGGCCCGCGGGCCGTATATTTGACACCCCTGATTTTAAAGATTCAATTCTTTTGTATAATTCAGTGAATTGTTGTTCCAACTTCTAAAACAATGAATTAATAAATAATATAATGCACCTTCGTAAAAGTACACTCAACAGTTACCTACCACAAGTTTTAGAAAGGGATATTTGTTCTCACAAAAAATTTAAAAGTTTATAGTCCGTCCGTAATTGAATCAGTAATTAAATCAGTAATATTATTATTATTCTTTGTTTCCACATTAACAAAAACTTTTTTTTTTTACAACAAACGGAAATAATGAGATTTTCGGACAATTTAGAATTAAGGTTTAGAAGTACCTTCTTATGCAATCTTAGAACCTGGTAAGGCTCTTAACTTTTTTATAAAATTTGATTTTATTTAGTTACTATATTTTAATTTGTACATTTATAGAAAATACGTAGGTACATGTTCAATATACTTACATTTAAAATAGATGTAGATTATATTCGTAGATCTCCTCATTAGGAGATCCTGTGCTGAAGGGGACCACGTTTTGGATAAGTTTTCAGCGACTTCTGTGGTACAACTTCATGGTTTGGGTAAGGTTTTCCAGAAACGTCTACGACGATGTTTTTAATATATCTGCTAGTTATTGCTACTAGTGCAATGATTTTATGTCCCCAATGTATTAATTTTTTGTTTTAATTTGTTTGTTTATTTACTGCTAAAAATTCAGAGCTTCTGTGTACAAAAGTATAATTACTCTTTGTTATATTTAGTTCGTCTGTTTGTTTGGCTCTGGTTTTATGCGTGTGTGAGGCGTTTGTTCCTGTGTCTTTTTTGGGGTGATGAACCAAAATGTTTTTGGCATAGGTTTTTTGTTGTTGTTTACTTGGAACATCATACTGTTTAAAACTATGTATTACTAGTTTAAAACTATGTATTACTAGTTTAAAACTATATATTACTAGTTTAAAACTATATATTACTAGTTTTACATACGTAAGGCTCTCGACTAACAATCCGAATGTCATGGGTTTGAATCATTGAACATTTAATTTTAATGCCATTTTGTCACATCAGAAAATTTCATTAAGTACTCGTAATTATACAAAAAATGCACTTTTTATTATCTCCTATCAAGTAGGCCCTTCTATGATGTCATAGTCGAAATACACACTCAAATAATGATCCCATTAATTCCAGAGTGGCAGATACTTTCAGTGTCATCCTGGTGAAAGACCACCAATCCATTGAAAAGGTGCTTTAAATGTATTTAGCCGTCTATGGTGACCAGATCTGAATCGCCAGGTACTTTAGGGCGGGTCTTCAAAATACCACGCTTGGTACAAATGAGCGGCGGGGCGTTTAGGTTTTTGATCACGGGGGTTTATAAATTGCGAAAAGTTGGTCACGTAGTATGGGTACGTTCCCTTACATTTTCATCTTTCTCATCCCCTTCCCCTGCCACTACATACCTGCCTCGCAACATACCTGAGTTGGGGATTTTTATTTATTTTTTTATTTATTTTTTATTAGGTTTTTCAACAGTGATTTACATCAAAGCTTTCACAGATAAAATTACACTGAACATGGTTGATGCTATCACTAATTAAAGACAAACACAGCATTGATAATATAATACTTACAAATACATTACATTCATTCACACAAACACATACTATATGTACATTACAAAATAATAATTAACAAGTTTTACAAGGAACAAGTTTTTAGAACAATGAGTTTATAGGTTCATAAGTTTATAGAACAACGTAATAGGGAGCTTTAAAGCTTGTTAAGATTTGATTTGAAGTTGGCCAATGTTGACATTGTAAAATTAATCGAATGTTTTTTATAAGCCTCATTGAAATTACCGCACATTCTCGATAAAGCTGAGTCATACCCCAGCTTAGTTCGATATTTTTAAATATTTAACGAAACATAATTTACCAGTCGTGAACCAATTCTAGGAACATTGAACCTGATTTGATGAAGTAGAAAAGGACAGTTTATTAAACCATTTACAATTTTGAATAGAAAATTTAGATCTGTATTTAGTCTTCTCTGTTCAAGGGTGCGTATATTGTAGAATTTTAGTCTATCAGTGTAGTGAGGAAGTGATCGAGCTCGCCTATCGGAATATGCCAGGTGGTACATAAAATGTTTTTGAACCTGCTCTATTCGCTGAATATGAACTTTGTAGGTTGGACTCCATACATCACTTGCGTACTCCAACACGTTGCGGGTGAAGGAATTGTACAGCGTTATTTTTGATGTGGGATTTTTAAAATGTTTACTGTTTCGTTTGATAAATCCTAGCATTTTCATAGATATAGAAATCATATTGTCGATATGAGGTGTGAAAGTAAGTTTTTTATCAAATAGTATGCCTAGGTCCCGAATGGTTGCGACTTCCTGGAGTTTAGTACCGTCGATAAAATATTGAGTCGGAATAGAATTGTGTTTACGCGTAAAGGTTATGTGAACACATTTTGAAGAATTCAGAAACATTATAAGGAGGAGACAGTTGCGCTTCAAGTTAGCCTGAGGTCTGCCAGGTCGGCCTTCAAACGGGCCGTTCTTCGAGCGAAACGAGCTGCTTGGCATAATTGGGTCAAAGATGTGGGTAACGCCAACCCATGGGAAATCCACAGCGCGATAGAAAAGTCCGGGAAAGGATCTGACCGGTATTTGTCAACAGTAATTGGGAAAACAGATGGGAGGAACACTGAGACAGTGGATGTGGCCTCCACTCTCAAAACACTTTTGGGCGAGTTAGTTCCTTTAGAATCAGAAGATGAGGAAAGTGACCACCATAAACAGATCAGAAATCTGTCACGGCTGCCACCTAAAGACCTTGCCTATGAGGATAACTTCATTAGAGTCACTAAAGTGGAAATTGATGTTATAATAAAGGGATTGGGTCCTAAGAAGGCACCAGGGCATGATGGGCTCAATGGCGTGATCGCGAAGCAAGTCTGGGTCCACGCCAAGGAAGAGCTCTTCTAGGTGATGGATACGTGCCTGTTTTCCCCTTCGAGTGGAAGTGTGGCGTGCTCCGGATCATACCAAAGGGGAACGAAAAACCACTGACCGACATTAAGGCGTATCGGCTAATTACCATCCTCCCTGTACTCGGCACAATCTTGGAGAAACTGTTACGAGAGCGACTTCGGCAAACCCTGTCACCGGCCAGTGACCTGCAGTTCGGCTTCGTCCCCGGTAGATCCACGGTGCACGCCCTGTCGTATGTGCTTGACTGGGTGAAGGCTTGTCCCAAGAGGTATGTAGTTGCGATCTTCCTCGACATAACTGGTGCCTTCGATCACGCGTGGTGGGCAATGATGCGTATAAAGGTGAAAAACAGGCAGTGCTCCAAACTTCTGTTCCAGGCAATTGACGACTACCTTTCTGATCGCACGATCACGATCTGCTTTGGAGATTTGTTCATCGAGAGGGAAGCTGACATTGGATGCCCGCAGGGCTCCATTCTCGGGCCTGACCTGTGGAACATCAACTTTGACGACTCCTCCAGGTTACCCTTGCTTAAAGGATGCATCTCTGTCGACTACGCTGATGATAAGACGTATTTGGTCGCTGGGGACAGCAGAAAGGAAGTTGAAAGCAAAGGCAGTGAAGGTTTGAACATGTTCCTCGATTGGAGAAAAAGAAACAAGATGACATTCGCTCTCCACAAGACCCAGGGCCTCCTGATGAAGGGCTCTCTCAGCAGAAGAAGAAATCCCGTCTTCAAAATGGGGGACTCTACTGTTCAATTTCGTGAAACTGTGAAATATTTAGGCGTCACACTAGATCGTTCGTCCTCCTTTCTGGCTCACGTCAAGGATGTATCCGGCAAGGCTCAGGCCCTCTTCTTTAAGCTTAGGAGACTCTCCACAGCTGAGTGGGGACTGCGTAATCCGGCTTTGCGTGTTCTATACAGATGCGTTTACGTGGCACAAGTCTCGTATGCCGCGTCTGTTTAGGAGCACCGCTTGGATAACTCGCTTATACTCCTGGCTCTCAAGCGGGGCCAACAATCTCCTCTGTTGGCACTATCCGGGGCGTATAGAACCGTTGCTTCGGACGCTTTGCTTGTTTTGGCCGGCATTTTGCCAATCGATCTATACATCAGGGAAGTGCTCACTAAGCAGAGATTAACCAGAGGAACCCCAGCTACTCACCTAGGCGTTGTTCTCACTCCGGGTGGGCCGGGGACTCTCCCTGGGCTGCTAAGACGAATGAGGGATCTGTCGCTCCAAGAGTTGCAGGTCCGTTGGGATAGATCGAATATGGGAAGATGGACTTTCTCCTTCTTCCCATCAGTTAAAATCAGAATGGAAGGGGCATATCTCAAATGGACCACCACATTACCCAGCTCCTGTCCGGGCATGGGGAATTCAGGGGGAAACTTAACACCCTCGCCCTGTCTCCCCATCCCAACTGCGCATGCGGATCTACGAACCAGTCAGCCGAGCACATGATGTGGCACTGCGAAATCTTGATGGATGCTAGAGAGGAAATGCTCAATGGTTTGGACGTACCCATCAGACCAGTATGGAATACTGATCTGGTTTCGAATAAGACGAACTTCGAGTGTCTGAAGAAATTTGTCTGGGTCTTGAGAGATGGCCTGAGCTTAGAGTCGCTGAATAGAGATTTTTGACACCAAGTGTACTTGTTCCTGATCTACCACGGACTTTCTTTGATTTTACTCTTTACCATTTTGCCAGGATGTACAGTTTTCTATTTTCTTTTCTTTAACTATGTTTTTATGTTTTTCGCTATACACTTTTACACCTGTACATATTTTTTCTGATTTTGGTTGTTTACTGCTTGCATTGATATTTTGGGTTTTTATGCTTTCAAAAATTTTCCTTTTCTTTTAGGCTTTATAAGCCTAGCGTATCTAAACGCTCAAGCTTTATTATTATTTTTATTTTTACGATTACATTACCTTATTTTTTACTGCAACTCTCATGCTTTTGAATTATTTTTTTGTTAATTAATTGGTGAAATTTCACACCAAGCGAAGACTCCTAGACGATTTTCTTTTATTTTTTCGTTTTTTTGGATTGATTACTTATATATTTTCTTTCAGTTACGTTTAAATGCGAGAACTGACCTCCATTGTCTGTTATGTACCGTCCTCTTCCCCATTAAGGGGTAGGACTCTGGAGCGTGTCCCCGCCTATGTTTACTGGCTGACCCTACAGAACTGGTGGAGCTGCACCTGTCTTCCGCGCCACCCTCCGTGACATGAATAGGCTGGAGAGAAGGCCGAACGGCGACCGAAAGCTGTCCATCCCGCCTCCGGCGACACGACGCTTTTCTCCCTAGGGTCTTCTTCCTTGACTTCCATTTACTCTCGTCTAGGCACCACCGGTTAGCTGGCTTACGGACGACGCCGCCGGTTGTCGGGAGGCCGAACATTCACCCTTCTTCACTGTCTCGGGGACTGTCGGTTGACAGAGTGTGGCAATACCACTTCTTCACTTTATATACTCTCTGTTATCTGTTTTTCTTTTTTTCTTTTGAACAGTGCTGACCATAAACATCCGCTGTCGTGAGCTTATTACTCACGACGGTTGCTGTATATTTTGTTCTTTTTTCTTTACTTTATTTTTGGTTGAGGCTACTAAGAACTCGTTTGACTGTCCATGAGGCTGATTACCTCCAAGGGCTTTAGAATTGTAGAAGTGACTATAACAGTGCAATCCTGTAGGCGCGCCTGCACCGCCCTTTAACAACGTATGCGGGTACATTGAAGCTCTAGATTCTTTAAAGAAATGTTAAATGTAGAGTCATTTATAAAAAAAAGTAGATTCTTGCGAGAGCTCCGAAGAGGCAACAATAAGTCGCCTATACTGGGGCGGGACAGTGGTGGGTGCTTCAATGTCCCAAGTCTCAGCTGCATATGTAAGTACTGGTCTGATAAGGGTTATGTATGTATACAATTTATAAATCCTCAAACTGCTTCGACCCGCAGCAATCTATGTTACGAGTTTGTACATATACCTACAGAACTTGTTTGTTGTTTGGTTTTTAATGGTATCGCTGACAACCCTGAGAAATCAAGTATTTTGAAATGTTGGTACTTATGTTAGTTTTAACTTTATGTCACAGTTGTAAATATGTATGTCATTAAGCCACTAGTTTTAGGTCAACTATCATAAGTCTTAGTCATAAGTCACTAGCTATAAGTCTTAGATATAAGCAATTATCTACAAGTCTTAGATATAAGTCACTAGTTATAATTACAACTCTTAGTTATACCAATTTTATTATATATTTACTTGTACAGCGCCCTAGAGGTGATTTCTCACAAAAACGGCGCTATATAAATTAGCCAAGTATTATTATTATTATTCGAAAAGCTACACAATGCATTCGATGACGCACATGGCTTTAGTGAAATATTGTTTTTGGAACCAAAGTAAAAGTTTGGGCATCTGTTCACAGTTATTTCTCTTCAATTCTCTTTTCCAATATCATATTACATTAAACGCTCAACTCGTCGTTATAAACTTTCCATTAGACCACATTCAAATATTGATTTCTCAATGCTTTTGACAGTTGTTGCCTAAGAATCAGCGGAGCCGATATTATCGTAATCCAGTGGGATTTTCACAATATAAATTAAATTTCTCTGAAAATCATAACAACTCTGTTAATCTTTGTACACAACTTTATGTATAATACAAAGTCGGGTTAGTTACACCATTTATAACTCGAGAACGGCTGGACCGATTTTTATGATCTTTGATTTTTTGGATTTGTCTCCGCCCCGAATAACAGAATAGCTCTTAAAACATTGCAAAAAAATAATTCACGAAAAAAATAATTATGAAGAAAATTCTTTTCCTCACACATTTTGTATGGAACAAATTATCATATTTTGAAAGAGCTGCAGGATAAACTAACTAACTAACTAACCATCACACCGTTTCCTCGCGGGGGTAGGCAGAGAGGACGGACCGCCAAACAACTCGGTCTTGGCACACACTCCTTGCCTCGTTCACATTCATACAACTGGAGGAATATTGTATAATATTAAGCAGTGAGTGAATTCCAAAATTCAAAAACGTCAAATGTCAATGCGGTGATGGTTTTACTTTTTTCTTAAACATATAATGCTGCCCCTCTTTCTTGCACACTGAATGTCGTTACAGTCAAAAATGGGACAAATGGTGAATGTATGTCTGCACCCATCCAAAAATACAATTATTATAATAAATCTCCGTCACACGATTAAAGAAAATGAAACGCAATTCACGTAAGTAAGTGGAAAAGAAAGAAAATCACAATTTTTAAATTTTTTTTTTTTTAATTTTTTATTTTATTTATTTCAAGATTTTTTTGTTTACATATTACAAATGGTTACAAATTGTAGGTTATTAAATATTTCACATTTTATTCTACTACGCCATAAGATCATCATCATAATTATCAAAGAACTTATGAAATGAAATTTCAACATTATTTTAGATAGGTACATAACTTATTAAAAAAAATAGTTATGAAAGGACAATAACAATACAATTTTTTTTCAATATTAAATATTAGAGTTTTCAGTAGGGGTAAATTACATTAAGGGTACAATATATCATTATCCAATTTCAGAGACTTAATTTGCTTTTTGAATAATTCATATTTCAGCGTTTCTGTTACACTGATTTTGTTTTTGAATAATAATATATTTTACCATCTTACACCTAAACACAAATAGTGGTGCTGAGCCGTCTGGCTATTAAGCAATTAGTTTTAAATCTATTGCTCATGCTATTTGAAGGGTGAATTTTTTAAATATTTTTTATAAATTTGATATAAGGCGTTTCTCTTATACAATTCTGTGATAGATGGTACATTAAATTCCCGAAATATCGAAATATAGTAGGGAAGTCGTATAATTTCCTAAGGACGATTTTTATAATTATTCTTTGAATTATAATTATGGGCTGTAAGGAAGCCTCAAAGGCCCCTCCCCACCCAATAATGCCGTACTGTAATAAGGACTCAATTAATGCATAATAGACAATTTTGATAGTTTTCTTGTTTAAAATATTACGTATGTTATAGAAAACATAGATAAGTTTTCTTATTCTTTCCACAGTGAGATTGAAATGATCTTTCCATTTAACATTTTTATCTATTATGATTCCAATATATTTTATATTAGAATTATGATTTAGCTTAGCGCAGTCCGTATTACATGTACCGTCATTTGCACAATTTTCGGAATGAATTGTTATGTTAATTAAATTATTTGGCACATCTTCTTGTAGAGAGAACGGAATATAATAAGTTTTTTCTGTGTTGAGTGATAATAAATTGTTATCGAACCAATTTTTTATAACCTTCATGTCTTGATTGGCTGCATTGGTAATATCGTTCTACGTCTTTTTTTCGATAATTATTGCAGTGCCGTCAGCCAAAGATATAAGTTTACCATTAAGTGACAATTTTAACATTTTGTTTACGTATGTTATAAACAAAATTGGTCCAATAACAGTCCCCTGGGGAATTCCAAATTCTAAAGTTTCATCTACACTTAGTGAGTTATTTAATTTTACTTTTTGACTTCTTTGAGTTAGATAACTTTGTAGCCAATACCTAACCTTACCAATAATACCGATATCATTAAATTTATTAATTAATTTTGTGTGGGAGATACTATCAAAAGCCTTGCGCAAATTAATGAAAATGCCAAGGCATATGTTTTTTTTGTCTAATGCGTTGTAAATAGTTGAGGTTAGTTCAGCAATGGCATCATGAGTACTTAGTTTCTCTCTAAATCCAAATTGGCTACGACTAAGTATTTTATTATTATCAATGTGGTACATGAGTTGCTTTTTTACGATCTTTTCAAAAAATTTTGCAATGTTTGAGACAAGAGATATGGGTCAATAATATGATATTTCTTCAGGGCTGCCTGATTTGAAAACGGGTGTTACGATAGATTTTTTATAAATTGAAGGGAATATTCCACTATTTAAGCTAATATTTATAATGTGTGTAATTGGAATGCTTAAAAAAATGTTATATTTTTTTAAATATTTCCACTGTAACTCCATAAAATCCTGGTGCAGATCCACCTTTTAACTCATTTATAATATTTTTTATGTCATTTGTTGTTACTGGCTGGAAAGCTGACAGATTATTTTGTTTAAGATAATCCTTCTCAAAATTATTTATTTTATAATTTTCATCGTTCCGTGTAGCTTAATTTTGTCCGACGTTAGCAAAATATTTATTAAAGGCATTAGCGCATTTTTTCGGTTCCCTTATGGCGTCAACAGAGTGTTTTCCAATATATATTTTTTTAATTAGAGTTTTTTTGTTTTTTCTACTATTTATTTCGTTTATATTGTTTTCCAAATTTGTTTTACATTTTGTTTAGCCAGATCAATTTCATTTTTGTAATAGTTTTCTTAAGTTATTTTTATTAAAGAGGTTAATTTGTTCCTATATTTTTTGTAGTATGTAAATACTTATTTATCTAAGGGAAATTTCTTTATCAGGCGATATAATTCTTCTTTTTTTCTAATATACACGATTAAGCCATGTGAAACCCATGGTTTTATTTTTTTGAATTTTGCTTTAATGTGTATAGTTTTAATATCAGTCGATGCTGTAATGTAATTGTAAAGAATATTATTAAAAATATTTGCGCATGTTTCAGCACATATAGATTCTAATACGGGTTTCCACATTTCCGCACTTATTTTTATATTTAATTAATTATGGTTGGGTGACTTTTTTGTAATTGCTTTCTGAAATTTTGTGTTTATTAATATTAAGTTGATGTATAGAGATGATCATTAATACTATTTTTTAATATTATCGTAAGTAATTTGTCAGTATTTTTAGTGTTGCACCAAATGCCTAAGTGTCTAACTATCGATGAATATACTCCTGTGAATAGCTGACTTCGAATAATGTGCATGAACGCGAGAAGCATCCGAAACAAACTTGATGAAATTGAAGAAAACTCAGAGGATTACGCGATATTGTTCATGTCCTTGTCATCACTGAAACATGGCTGGATGTTGGAGAAGAAAAGTTTTTTGGATTAAAAAGCTACAATTGTGCGTTTGCTTGTAGCCATGTATGTAGCCATAATGGAAAGAACAAGTCCAAAATACAGTAACCAGAATAAGAAAACTTATATACATATTTATTAGACTGAGAAACATCTTATCATCCAATATGATCAAAACTATCTATTTCTCTCTTGACCAATCTATTCTACAAAATGGTTTAATCGGGTGGGGTGGGACTTTCAAAACTAACCTCTTACCTGTAGAAAGGGTACAGAGGTTGATTTTGAAAGTCATCTTACGAAAACCATCTGTATTTCCAACAACATGGCTATTTGACTCTTTTAGGGTTCTCAGTATTAATAAAATTTTCAAAAAGAACTCATTATTGCAAACTCATAAAGATCATTTCAATCCATCAACAACAACATTCACAAACATAAACAACCGACCACGATCACGGGGCAATTTAGAAATTCCAAAATTTAAAACGAGTGCTTCCCAACACCATTATGCTTATCAAGGTATAAAATTTTTCAATGCTCTCCCATATAAAATCAAGTCTGAAAAAAATTATAAAGTTTTTAAATCCCAAATAAAAACACTAATAGACCAACCCGACACTAATTATAAGTTTTAAATTCATCATCACAATAATAACAACAACAAAAAAAAAACTAGAACATAATCTCTAAAAATATTTCATCACCATATCAAATTGAAAGCAAAGTACATACGCATTATTTGCAGGCACCAAATTGTTACAACTTTATTATATGTACCTACTCTGACAATACTGTCAGTTATTATGTCCACTTGTCTTCATGAATATATATTTTATTAATATAAGTACTTGTAATAATATACTCTGTGTAACTATGCATTTTACAATGGCACTCCAAAATTCAAGCACGAGAAATGTTTTCTCTTTTTTTTTTTTTTTTTTTTTTTTTTTTTTTTTTTTTTTTTTTATTAATAAATTTTTTTTTTGTTACATACATAAAAATATTACAAAAAACATTTCTTTTGATAAGAAGTAAAAAAAAAGGAACTATAAAATTAAATATGTAGCTTAAAGATAAACAATATTACAATTTAACAAAAAAAAGATATTACAATAGTATACATATATGTATGATAACAAAAAAAAAAATCCCACATAGGCATCGCCAGTTCGTGGGTATATTTAAGTTTTTTTTAATGCAGTTAAGTTACAACATGGCAAATTAAACTTTAAATTAGTAAATTAAAACATAATTATGGTTTAACATATTTATAGAACAAATAATTCCGTATTTACAAAACTAAAGTTAAGAAAAGAAGAAAAAAAATATATATATATGAAAAACAAAAAAGGTTAAATAAAAATTAGGATTTGTAAAGTTATAACAGGTATGATGTTATAGCAGGTATGTATTTGTGTCATTTGTAGTTACCCAAGTCTTTATTAATTTTTTGTATATGCTGTAAGAGGATATGTTTTTAGATTTAATTTCTATAGTCTGATACAGTGCATTATAGATTTTTGGTGCAATGAAAAAAGCATGTCTCTGCGCAAGCCTAGTTTTGCATACGGGAACCTCAAATGCATTATTTACTCTACTGCTGGAGCGATTTTCGTTTTTTGTAAAATATACATTTCGTGAAAATATATATTTCAGACATTGCATACAGTAGATTTTTCTTATATCTAAGAGTTCAGCTTCTTGGAATAATTGCAAGGAGGGGTAGGTAACATCTTTATGCAACATAATTTTTATTATTAATTTTTGAGTAATTTCTAGTTGCTTAATATGGGTATCATAAATACCCCCCCATCCAATTATTCCATAAGATATTGATGGTTGCACCAATGCATGATATACCAGTTTCATTCTTTTAATATCAACTATGTTATTTAATCGTTTAAAAATGTAAGTCAAATACCTAAGTTTATTTACAAGGTTTTCTACGTGATTTGTCCATTTTAGTTGGCTGTCTATAATAATTCCTAAGTATTTAACTGTGTTCCCCGAATTCATTTCTATACAGTTAGAACACAAAACAGGGTTGCAAGAATTTTTGTGAAACCTTATATTTAGGTGAGTTAAGGGTGCCGCCCTTTTGGTATTATAGAATGGAATATACATAGTTTTTTCACAGTTCAGAGTTAGGAGGTTTTGGTTTAGCCATTCTTTGACAATGGATGTGCACTTATTTGCGTTTTCAGAGACTTCTTTCCATGATTTACCATGGACTGTGATTGCAGTATCATCAGCATACGAGAATAGTTTTCCCGGAATACTGATATTACACAGGTCATTGATATAAATTAGGAACAATAAAGGACCGATAACTGTTCCTTGTGGAACCCCATGTCTCACATATTCTGGTTTACTAATATTATCACCAATTTTTGTACATTGTCTGCGATCAAGTAAATAATTTGTTAATAGTGACAGACAATTATTTTTAATCCCAATATTATTTAGTTTTCTAATCAGTTTATTATGATTAACGGTATCAAATGCTTTTTTTAGGTCTAAAAAGATTGTTAAGCTTTTCATATTTAAGTCAAGATTGGTGTATATATTTTTTGTTAGATTAAATAAAGCGTCATCTGTACTAAGACCTGTTCTGAAACCATATTGATTTGGGGACAAAAGTGCATTTGATTCTAGAAACTCTAGTACTTGTATTTTAATAATTTTTTCTAATATCTTCGCTAGTTGGGATATTAGCGATATTGGTCTGTAATTGTCAAGTTTAGAGATTGATCCAGATTTATGTATCGGTACAATATTGGAGAGTTTAAATGCGTCTGGGAAAACGTTTTTTTCAAAACAGGAATTAAAAATGTGTTGTAAGGGCTTCGAAATGTGTTGTTTAATAGATTTGATAGCGATGGCGCTCAATTCATCTGGACCATTGGCTGTATTTGTGTTAAGATTGTCAATGTGTTTTATTATTTCAGATTCGGTAATACGTTTAAATTGGGTTAAATTAGGACTATTTTCAGAGTGTTCATCCATTTGAGTGTGTTGATATATATGGTTTTGAAATGAGGGATTGTTATTTATTATATCTGAAGCAACATTTGTAAAAAAATCATTGAATTTATTTGCAATATTTCTTATATCCGTTATGACTATTTTATCATCTGTAACAATTTTTTCAGGGATTGTTTTTACTTTATGTTTTCTATTAGTTATTTCATTTATGACTTGCCAGGTTTTTTTAGAATCATTATCAGCTGTTTGTAATTGTTTAGTATAATACTCTTGTTTACATTTTTTTATAAGAATATTGAAAAAATTTCTATAAATGATGTATTGTTGTCGTAAATTTTCATTAGGTGGAATGTTTTTAGCCATACAATAATTCTCATGATTTTTGTAAATTTTGTACAGTTTGTTCCTGTGTTGGCTTGCAATTATCAAGCCACGCGTGATCCATGGTTTAATTTTTTTATGTTTGCTTCTAGGTATTGGTGTTGGTTCAAGACTATTCTTGATACTATCATTTAATATTGAATAGAAGGTGTTTAGTGATTGATTTGGGTCATCATTTGATAAAACTGAGTTCCAAGTTTCTTTTTTTAAAAAACTGTTTAGGGTTTGATAGTTAATTTTATTTTTTCCCACTTGTTGGGCTTTAGTTGTATGATGATACTTTAAGGTACTGTGACCGAAAAAAGTTGGGAAATGATCGGTTATATCAATTTTTAGGACAGCTGATTTGGGTATACAATTTTTATTGGTTTTAAGAAATATGTGATCAAGACAAGAACCGTATCTGGTAGGGCTATTTATATAAGATAGATATCCTTCGCTGTATATAACATTTAGATATTGTATATAACATTTTGAATTGGGTAGTTTCATTAAAAAGAAATTTATATATTGTTATTAGTTTTAAGAATCAAATGTTTTACTATGAATCTATATACGTATGTATTTAAAAAAAAATGTACTGGATTCTACGAAGTTCTCCATTATTGATAAATTTTCCAACGAAAATTCATTTTTAGGTATAAGTGTATGTAGGAAGGATAGGAAACCGGTTAACATTTATGCCATCTACCGGAAACCCAACCCTAACATACACAATTTCCTGAAACATTTGGAAAAAATACTAGACAAAAGCAGACAAGAGACATTAATACTCGGAGACTTTAATATTGACACTACCATAAACGACACTACCATGAGACGACTTGTGCAAATATGCGAAGAGTACGCAAACTCTCATAACCTGTTGTACAATTCTAAAAAGTCAGTCATCGTCGCTTTCAAACACAATAAGGAGCCATCACATATTCCTCCAATATATTTAGAAGGAATTGAACTGCTTGTGGCCTCACAGGTTAAGTATCTGGGACATATCCTAACCGAAGACATGAAGGATATAGAAGATATGGAACGACAAAGAAGAGCAATTAATATACGGGCCGGAATGCTCTCAAGGCGGTTCTACCACTGTAGCGAAGATGTCAGAAAATTACTATTCAAGACATACTGTACTGCCCTGTACACGTCAGAACTGTGGACACAATACCCAGCAGCGCAATGGGACAAACTGAGGGTGTGCTACAATAATGCATACAGGCAACTTATGCAACTACCGAGGTTCTGCAGTGCCTCCACGATGTTCACCGAGGGGAGGGTGCACTCATTCCCAGCCCTACTTCGCCACCGACTAGCCAGCTTCTGGAGCAGGATACGGACTTCAACCAATATCATTGTCGTGGCTGCATCCGAGTGGCTCAGTTCCCCATTAAATGAGCGATGGATGCAGATGATGAGGCGACCTCCATGATGGACGATCCCAAAATATCTTTTTATTTTTAATTCTGTCTACTTTTTATTTATTTTAATTTTATGCTTATTTTTTGTTATTTGTGTGATGAATTTTGTTTTCATTTTATGCTTTAACTAGGTACCTACCTAATATTTAAACTATTTTTTTTTTCTTTTCTTTTATAGTTGTTTATGTAATATGGCAGACTGGGATTGCACTACCCTCCCAGTCTTGCTGGAATAAAAACTTAAATAAAATAAATAAACACATCCTCTTCTTTAAGTTATCTCAACACCTTAGAAACATACAATTTCTTAATACAAAACAAATCATTTCCCACTATAGTCACTAACACAAGCAGCACCCTTGTAGATCACATCATATCAACATTCCAACTACCATATCGAATATAGATGACCCACTTAGTGACCATAATATTCTTATTATTGATTTCAAGAATAACCTAAAAAAATGGTCTAATAATAGGAACAAGCCACGCCCTACAAAACCTATCATCAACAATATGGCAGTAAAATCTTATCTTGCAGCTAACAAATTTACCATCAACTCAACCAAACAAGAAGACAGTTATAAAGATTTTAACGATTTTGTCAAAAATGCAATAGAAGCAGACAAAACTACACCTTAAGTGAAAAAAGAAAATTGACAACATTTAAATACACCGTGGTTTGATTCTAAACTGAATTCGCTGATCAAGGAAAGAAACCAGCTTCACAAGCAGTGGAAACAAGATCAAGATATTACCTTGAAAATGTCCCTTTTAGTCCATAAAAATAAACTGAGAAACTTAATTACTAATTATAGAAGAAGTTTGAAAAACAAATATTTTGCCAATAGCCATCAACAAAACCTGAATAACCCTAGAAAAACTTGGAAAACCATTAACTTAATTTTATCTAACCGTGCACATAAACCCTCCAACACCATCGAATCTCTCATTGTAAATAATTGTGAGCTTAAGGGACCCAGTAAAATAGCTTCAGCATTTAATGAATTTTTCTTATCAGTTGGAGAAAAGTTGGCAGCTGCCATTCCATTATTCCCGGATGACTGTAATACTATCTATGTAGAACCAAAGGCAAGTCAATCCTTATATATGGCTAGGACAAATAAGGGTGAGGTATTAAGGATCATCGCGAAACTTAGGTCGAATGCAGCGGCAGGTATCGATGGAGTAACCCCGTGCATCCTTAAAAACTGTAAATAAGAACTAGCTGGGCACCTAGCGCAACTTATCAATTCCTCTTTAGGCTCGGGAGTATTTCCAAATCAACTATAGCTAGCAAAAATTATACCAATTTATAAAGAAGGCTGCAAAAAATGTATTTCTAACTATCGCCCAATATCGGTTTTATCGGTATTTTCAAAGGTGTTCGAGAAAGGTATTATGGTATTATCAAGCATAGACTTCTAAAATACATTTTTAACAACAATATCCTAACACCACAGCAATATGGCTTTCGAAAAAACTCCAGTACCCAATGTGCAACCTTCGATTTCATCTCGAACATTCAGCAGTACATAGACCAGGGCGAATATGTAGCAGCTATTTTTATAGATCTAAAAAAAGCCTTTGATACAGTAGATCATGAAATACTCCTACAGAAAATGTAACATTTGGGTATAGTCGGGAAATCTTTAAAGCACCTCCGAAGTTACCTATCTAACCTAAGCGGCTTTGGAAAAATCACATGTGGAGTGCCACAGGGCTCGATTCTAGGACCCCTACTTTTCTTACTATATTTATGTACATCAATGATATAACTAAATGCGGTATCTTGGGAAAACTTCAACTTTACGCTGATGATACTGTGATTTACTATCGTTGTAAAAATCTGAGGGAACTTGAATCTCTAATGAATAAAGATCTCGCAAAGCTAGCTAAATGGCTGCGGATAAATAAATTAAGCCTCAATGTCAAAAAACCCACTACTTCTCTTTCGGGAAAAAAATTACATGAACATGAATATTACTCTTGGAAATGAAAAGCTCCAAAATGTACAAGTAACGAAATATTTAGGGTTATTCATAGATTCTAACCTATCGTGGAAGTCCCACGTTGAATATATTAAATCCAAAATTTCCCCGATAACTGGTGTACTCTATCGGCTTCAAGATGTGGTCCCCACAGCTCTACTGCGTGCCCCATATTATGCTCTGATCCACTCTAACCTAAGTTATCTGGTTAGTATCTGGGGCACCGTTACTAAGAAACAAATATCCGAAATACAAGTAATCCAAAATAGAACCATAAGAAATATATACCATCTACCATGGGATACACATGTCAAAGACATATACTCACTGGCACAAATTCTTCCGTTTACCATTCTGCCAAAATATACCATCACCACTGCCATCCTACAAATAATTCAACACTCCTCACACACCAACACTAAACCAGCCTTTAATTCCGATATACACCAGCACAAAACACGATCACAAAATCAAATACACCTTTCGTCATCTACTCACATAACTAAAGTTGACATTAACTCCTTACAATACATCGCACATACGCAATACAACGCATTACCTAATGTCCTAAAACTACCAGAATCAAACAAAAAATATTGGCAAAGGCTCTAAAAGGATATTTTCTCAGCAACTTTATTAACCAGTTACGAATTTAGCTGTCTTCCTTTGTAACTCTTGTATATTCTTCAATTACCTGTATCAAGTGTGTCTAGTCCATTTAAAAATCTATGTATTGCTCATTGCTTTCCGTGTTCTTATGTAAAAATAATTTTCCTTTAGATGTATAATGTTGTCCTTCCCGAAATGAGTTTAATTAAACTCTTTCGGAGTAATGTATTATAAATTTTGTAATATATTATCTCTTATAAATAAAAAAAAAAATAAATAAAAAATGTGATCAATACCTACATGATGGACGTTGACCCGTAATTTCTCTTGTATAATTTTCTATACATAATTTAAAATTCATTTCTGACATAAGATTGATAAATTCAGTTTTAATTTTGTTATTATTTTCGTTAGAAACATCCAAGTTAAAATCGCCAATTAGTGTTATGTTCTGTTTATTTTTTGTTTTGTTAAAATAATGATTCTTACAATAAAAAACACATAAATTTGTTTAAGACCACTTTTATTTTAAAATAAAAGTGGTCTTAAACTAATTTATGTGTTTTTTATTTTAAATTATGGCGAGCCACAAAGTTAGTGCTTTTTACCAATATGTAATGATTCTTAATTCATCCATGAATATATACTCATTGATCCGTGCGTTCGGTAAATTGCGATAAGGTTAAAACATATTTTATTTACAGTTACATCGCAATTAACTCGCTGCATAGGTACTTCTTCCACTATGATGTTTGAATAACAGAATTTAACAAATACAACAATACCACTATTTCGATTAATAGGAAAGTGTGTCAATTCAAAAAAACCACAAATACCGATATATTTTTTGATTCCTTCCCTCTATTTAAGAAAAAATTCTAGCACAGTGAATTCGCACACATAACACACACATCCACACACATCCGCACACACACACGCTCATACACACACACCCCTCTCCTTCAATAATTTACTAACTTAATTTAGGTAAAATGTATAATTTTTCGCATAAAAACATAAGTATATAACAGCGACATGTCATTGGTACCAATTATTGTGTTAAATTCTATAACTTTGGAACTATTTTCTACTATGTAATTATGTACTGTTTGTTTCTGAAAAATAAAATAAAATAAAGTAAAAATAAAGAAGCTATAATTAGGTATACAAAATTTATTGTAATAGTTGGTGAATGCTTCAGTTAACACTATAACGTCCGGTTTATGATTTAGTAAATTAATTGAAAGTAAAAATTCGTTAAAATTTCGTTTCATTGATCTGATATTCAGATGTAATATTGAGAATGAATTCGGTAATTTATCTACAATGTTATTACAATCATTTTAAGTGTGACAAATATGTTCCGCAATATTAAGAGAATCATCTAATTCTTTAGTGAAAAAATTATTCATATTTATGGGAATAAAAAAATAAGTATGCAAAATGCAAACTTACTAGTAATTAATTCGCATTTGCGCATTTTTTAACATTTTCTTGCGGAATTCACATAATTAACTGTTAACTGGATGATCATTTTGGTAACCCTTTCTGTTAGTGCAGTTGTGGCATTTGGCAGGCTCTTGTTTTTTGGGGCAGTCTTGTATTTTGTGCTCTCCTGCACAGTGGGGGCATCTGGGACTCTTCATGTTTTCAAGGCTAATCAGTGATGTATGTCCATATCCAAGACAATGATAACAATGCATGAGTGGATCACAATCTTCTACGTGTGCTTTTGTGTATCCAATGTTGATCCTTTCTTTCGAAATTATTATTTTTCTTAGTTTGGTGATGTTTGGATAATGAAATTTGATAATTTATCAGATTTTTTTGTTCTTGAGCTTTTTTTTAATAATAATAATGGGTTCATTATCGTTTTCTGAGGTCATGGCGTTTTTTTATGTCTTCATTTTGATTTATCAAATCTGTGAGAAGTTTTTCTTCTTTGTAGCAAGCATCAACTCCCTTAATGATAATGCATGTTTTTTTTCTTTATTTCATTTGCTTGTATTCCAATATCTGGGTTTTTATTTTTTTATTTATTATTTTTTCGGTATCATTTTGTTTCTCACATATTAGTATTATTTTGTTTTGATGTGTTTTTTTTAGTCCAGAAATTCCTATTCCTAGTTTGGATACTTTTATTTTGTATTTTAAAATTTTTTCGATTTCATCTGCAGGCTTGTCTTTTTTTGAGGAAATTAGTAGAGAAAAAATTGTTTTCGGTATTGGGTGCGATTTTTCCCTTACCACCATTGCAAAGCTTTTTTCTTCATTTGACGCTTTTTGTATTAATTTTGCTAATTTGTCTATGTAATCCTCAAGACTTAGAATAGCTTTATTTTGTAGACTAATTATTGTGTTTTGTAGTGATGTTATTTCAGATTTCCATGAGTCTTCGATATTGATTAATATTGTTTCAATTTCGGTTTTTGCTTCTTTGAGAGCTTTTGTACTGCCAATTTTGTTTAGTTCCGTAAGTATTTTTTCAATATTTTTTTGAGTTCCATATCGAAACATGGTCCCGAAGGTGTTAAATTTATGTTTATAGGCAGTTTGCTTTTGCAGTGTCAGTCTCGTTAAACGACCGCTCATTGCGAGACATGCGACAATACTGATATAAATCCTTTCACAACGCCATCTCTTATATTGACAAAAACAAAACAGGGACAGTTGCACATCGATAATTACTTCATTGTGTAATTTTAAAGTTAATAAACAACTGAATTTGATTCAGCTAATAAATTAACACAACAGTTATTGATTCTGAGGCTGTACGAAATTCGCCGGGTCAGCTAATTGAATATAAAATAGACTAGATTATTTTAGTTGCCATGACACCGGCACCTTTTATTTTGCAATGTTATGTCAAGGTTCGTTGAAAATGCTTTTAAGAAGGTTAGCTCATCGAGGGGAAGAGTCAATGTTCCACTGGGAAATTCGAATTAACTGCAATATAAGTGGCAGTCTTTCTTTTCCAGCTACGTCAAGCGTTCGAAATTTCGAAAGCGGCCCGACCAGTTTTTTTTTTAAAGATGAGTTAACCTTGATTTTAAGTCCAACAATAGTTATTTGTTTAGCAGACAACCCTTCAATTTCCAATTCCTTGTGTCAGAATGGTCTTGAATACATTATTTCTTTGTCTTAATATTATGTATTTCTGAAAACGTGTTTGAACACAAAATTGGGGGGCAAATTTTATGGTACCATTTCATTTAAAAAAAAAAACATTGAGGTGTAAATAAAAAGGTGACTTTTTACTATAAACATTCTAATAAACCTTTATTTTGACCTCGTGGCGTATTTTGTTAATATGCCAAATTAATGAAAATTAAAAATAGGGAAAGATTTTTTTTTTAATTAAAAATATAAACATAAATAAGTTATTGATTTTTGATAATTGTTTACATCAAATTAAAACAAATTAATAGGTTTCTATTTTTTTTCCTAGATATGTTAATAGGTTTTGTAAGAGTACAGTAAATACTAATATATTAAATTAATTTTAAGCTAATATGCGGACGAAAGGTAGGTAGGATGGCTACGTAATCATAAAAGGTAGGTAGTGATTTAGAGATTTATTGGCAACGGTAAATTTAAATAACTTTTACAATTAACCAATTTTTTTTAACCAGAGAGCAAATATTGGGGATTTATTTGTCTTTGTTTGTAAATAGTTATATTGAAAACGTTTTTTTTATACAAATTATTATACATGAATGTTTCAAATATTATATTACTTAAAATACGGAAGTTGTTCAGTAGGAACCTAAAAAGATACAATCGTGAATAATACTCATTATGTACGAGTAGAATTATCAGGTGTCGTCATGCAATCTGCTCCACACTAACAAATTTACCATTAGAATTCTGTACCACAGCATGAATTAGGTACTAACTATGTAAATGCTCTTCTGGTGCTGTTGCTCCAGAGATCTTCTTCTCCAGGTATAAACTTGGTAACTTCTTGTTATGCTCCTTTTGAAAGTTTTAGATTAAAGCAAAGCGTGATCTTCTATTAGCTTAAGGTAAGTCTCCCAGAATTATTTGATCATTTAATCGCAATTTCAAACAATATTGTAGTTCATTTTAATCCACTCTGTTCTCCAATCCCAAATACATAGGTACCTGCCAACAATGAAAGCATCCAGTCTCCAAAATTTTGATTCAAACCGAATTGAAAAAAGGTCGCCATTTTTAATAAAATCTTCCGAATTCTAGGCCCAGGACAGGCAGCTGAATTTGGTTACACGTTCATGAAAGAAAATCGGTTATCACTTTCATCGGAAGTAAGGAAAAATTGAGTTTATTATATAGACACAAAGAAATAACCACAGTATTCGTTTCAAGTCATAGTTCTTTTTTAAGTAATTTTTACGTCTAGCAAGTGAAGATAATGGTTATTTTGAAAACAGAAAAAAAACCTCTGCTCCCAGATTCAGAGATTGCCAGAAGTGGCTCCTTGCCAGCTGCCAGAAGAAACATATTCCAATTTGAATTATTATATGAACATTAGTTATTCAGAGTGTATATTAAGTGTTTCTAAGTTTACTGCTTGCAAATTCACAACTTGTATTTAATGTGAGTTTCGGAGCCCACGCCTTGCTAGTTGCTAGTCCTGCTCTCTGCATAAAATAATGTTAATTTGTTCTGAAATTTTTACAGTTTTTTATTGTAATTTTAATTGATGTGATTTGCATCATCTTCAAATTGCTGTACGTAACTGATTGGATAAAAGTTCCAGAACATGTAATAAAGGCATATTAACTGTGGCGCTACCAGACCTGGCGTCACCCGTGTTTTAACATTATTTTGCGTGATCTTTAACCCAGGTAATCACAGGAGTCTCATCTAAATGGTTGTGCCTCCCTTACTCTCGTGGTGAAAAGTATGATCTAAACGACGTTAGAAAAAAAAACTAAACGCTATATTTTCAAATATAATTCTAGAATTAACATCACATATTTAGATTTAGAGCTGCGAGCTGAATTTGGTGGCTGTACTGGCAGTATTGCAATTAAACTACGCAATCGAATTTGGTTTTAAAAATCTGTTAGTTCATCAGAAATATTTTAAGAGTAAAAAAAAGCTTACATTAACCACAATATCATTCATTATTCTAAATTATTTAATTTCTTTGAGCCAGTATTTGAAAAATTTGTAAAATTTCAAAGTTCAGTTTGAAGTTCTGTGAATTGTTTATTCATATTTTGATACATTTCCATTCTGGGTCAATTTAAATAAAGAAAAAAATAATATAAGTTACACTGAACTTGAACTTAAATTTTAAAATTTGATGAATTGTTTAAATTTCGTCAAACAACCTGTCTTAAAAGTAAAGATAACACTTTTACCATTGGTCATGTTGTAATCTTTGCAAAAATAATTTGAAGACGTTCGTAGTCGAGGTATAAATCTGACTATCAATCACGAGTTCTAATTCCGTGCGAAAATAATACTAAAAAATAATATATATGTAGGTACCTAGTATTATATCTGAGGTACGTTCCTGAGTGAAAGATACTCTCAGTATCGTCCTTGGATTTCCTTTCCCTCCCCACTATTTTCAATCCCATAACATTTTCGAATCAGGGATGCCATAGTCTCACTGGCCTCAGACGGTTTGTCAGAAGTTGGGACTTGTGCGGTATTCACATGAAAAATGTACACCAAGCTTTACGATCAATTTCGCACTAAAAAGAAGAACAGAGGATTAGGTATGTGCAAAATGTACCACTTAACAAACGTTATTGAAATTCCTTGTAGATGGTTTTTCGCTCTAAAATGAAAATATGTAGACCAATATTATGATCGCAAACCGATTTCTCGTAAAGAATATTTAAAAGTTGCAAGTAATTTGAATTTTTATGGCTTAACAAAATTGATTAAGAACCTCTATAAAAAATTCATGAGGTTTTCAAAATTATTTAGATTTAAAAAATTGCAATAAGATGTAAACTGTGTGCCCTATAATTTAAGTTCAGACTTAAGGAATTTAATACATCGTTTGTGTGAAAGCATTATAAAACCATACACGATTTTACTTCAATAAACATGCTTGATGCTTTGATGTATTTCTGATATTGTCTTAGGTGAACATTATAAAATATAATATACAATCTTGATTTTAATTTGATTTATTGTAGGTATAAGGTTTTTTTGCAAAACAGTAATAATATCTTGGAATTAATAGAAAGGTTTATAACAGTGGTTTTATACGCATAAATGGACATTTCAGCACCTGATACGATTTGAGATGTTTAAGGCGAAAAATAAGTACTATGGTGATTTATTTTTGGGTTATTACACCGCGTTGTGCTACCTCCTTCATAGTGGATTACACATCTACCCTGATGATGAGCACTGTAAAGATGACTGAAAGAAGGAGGTAGCGCAACATGGCATAATAATCCAAAATTAAACCACGATAATTTCAGCATGCAGGTGAAGATTAGCGCCCCCCCTGTGGGCATTTCGGGGATCTGGGGGGGCGTTTTTAAATTTTTAGCATTAAGGGGGCGCTGCAGGGCATTGTGTCAATATAAAAAAATTAGCTCATTCACTAGCTATTCATACTGAAACATTGACACACTTCTTTAGGTGCAAAGATTTGACGAGTTCTATTAAATAAACTACACTTTCAAGCACAAAAATAAAGTGAGGCATAATACTCAATATCAATGTCATAATAATGAATTTTATGTATACTTCTCATCATATTTTATAGAAGGAAATCCATTGCGTAAATGTGTACATTTTAATCTTCATTTTGGATGGGGGTGGGGGGGGGAGGCTTGATATTTTTACTTTGGTAAAGGGGGGCGATTCTTTCAATAGGGTTAAGAAAGGAGATGTAGCCCCTTGTAAATGGAAGAGAATGATATGTGATTTCAATCGTTGAAGTAAAATAAAAAAAAATCAAATGTGCTTACGTAATACAGTGATTTACTTAACACCTATAGTGATTACAGATCTGTATTTTGGTGAAACTACGGTTTGAGACTGCTACGAAATGGTTTAAGACGCTACTTATTGATTATCAGTTAATTAAGACCGTGTATCAAAAATAATTTTAACATAAATTTTAAGCAGTATTTCTAAGCATTGTTAACATTCGCATGAAAGTGTGATAACCATTTTAAAAATAGCACAGTAATAAATAAACCTGATATAATAAATGAAATTTTAGAATCAACATAAACACCTTTTGCCACCTGATAAATATACAACTGGGAAATTTAATGAAACATTTTATCTATTTTCAAAGGAAATGTCAGAATAAGGCGGCAGCGGCACCGGGAATATTTTTATAACAATTTTCTTGGTCGATTTTCCTTTTACTGGGCCGAGAAATATAAATAAATGTGTGTCTTTCAGGCCTTTCTCACTAAGATGTTTCCTGTGTCGAGTTATGTGTAGGTAGCTCATGTTGTTATTTGTTACAAATTGGTAAAAGAAAGAGCAAATCTCTTCCAATTAAATTCGGCGTCCCCCAGGGAAGCGTATTAGGACCTATACTATTTCTGATATATATAAATGACCTTATGAATCTTCCCATTAATGGAAACATAATGAGCTTTGCAGATGACACTGTTATTATATTCCACGAACAAGATTGGACAAGAACCTACAAGGTGGCGGAACATGGCCTGGCTGTACTTCAAAACTGGCTAAAAGTAAACTCCCTTACATTAAATGTTAGTAAAACTAAATATCTAACTTTCTCCAAAAACAAAAGAGGACAACCAATGAATGTGCATTCCCTCAAATTACATGAATGTCAAAATACTTTTCCACAATGTTCCTGCCCGTCTATAACCCAAACCAAAAGTATTAAATATCTTGGGATTGAAATTGATGAAAATCTACAGTGGAATTCACACATTGAGCTTACCTCAAAAAAGCTAACAAAACTCATCTACTTCTTCAAAAAATTAAGAAACATCTTGTCGATGAGGGATCTAAAGAGAGTATATTATGCTTTATGCCACTCTCGATTGGAATATGGAGTAATAGGATGGGGCTCAGCAGCATCTAATCACTTAAAACAACTTAAGATAACTCAGAATTGCATTATAAAGACCATTCTAAAGGTCCCCATAAGGACGTCAACAGCAGAAATTTTTAAACGGTTTGATGTTCCAAGCATACAGAAAATCTATGCCAAAAACATTCTAGTACATCACCACAAAAATGATTCAGAGGCAGACACCTCACACGCTCATAAAACCAGAGCTAAACAAACAGACATACTTAATATACCAAAGTGTAACTCTTCATTTGGTCAAAGAAGTTCTGCATTTTTAGCAGTAAAGTTATATAACAAACTCCCACTTAGTATCAAACAAATAAAAATAAAAAATAGCTACATTAAGGACATTAAATGTTGGCTGAAGAATCTATCGGAAAATGAACTTACTAGTATACTTAAAACATCATAGAAGTTTCTGGAAAACCTTATCCAATGAAGTTAAACCATAGAAGTCGCTGAAAAACTTATCCAAAGCATAGTCCCCCTCAGCACAGGATCTCCTAGTGAGGAGGACTACGAATATATTTTATATATACATCTAACTAACATGTTTCATATAAAAATGTAAAAAATATTATATAGTTACTAAATAAAAAAAATAAAAATAAAATAAGCATATGAAAAATACAATGCGTGTATCGTAAGTAGGTATATGATAATCAAATTTAATGGATTTATTTTAAACAATGTCGGAGTTAACCCAGAGGAGGTATATCGTAATTACTTCAGTCTAATACTTTCATGACGGATTAATGAGAGCCTCCGTGATCGAGGGGTAAGGCTCTCGAATACGAATCCGCAGATGGGGGAAAATTTAATTTGATTAATTTGTGTTGTTTCATAATATTTAATTCGTTTAAAACAATATACAAAGTATATTTGCAGCACGTTCGAGTGTGGTGGATTCTGCCAGCATCGTCCTGGTAAAAGATCAACATTCAGAACTGAAACGTTGCTTGAAATGATTGTGGTCATGTCTACTAAATAGATCTGATCAGCTATGTACTGCTCCACGTCTTTTTACCCATCTTCTAACCTTTACCAATTAATAGTCTCACTGGCTCCCAGATGGTTGGCGGCAGTTGGGTCTCTTGTACGGTATACACATAAAAATAAAAGATTTTTTTTATTACGTGTTAAAGTGCAGGTTAAAGGTATACTAGAGATGATGGTAGCATACTTTAGTAATGTTGGCGGGGTCGTGGGAATGTTTAATGTAAGCGTATTATTTTATCTTTCTTACCGCTTTACGCGCCATTACTTTTCCGTCTTTAGCCCAGACTACCCAAAAGAAGTATTTTTGGGGAGTTTATTTGGCTTCGCACAGAAGTTTCCTGAGGTAAGGGTATAGGATTAGCTGATGTGTATTTTTTTTACCCGAGGCCTAGAATGGGAGTGTACTTAATGTTTTTTTTATTGGCGAGTAATACATCACGCAGTCGAATGTGAGAATTTAACCCTGATTAGGATGGTGTCTCCGTTGTACTTATTTTCTACGCTCCATGTATTTCTCTTATCCGCGGTACAACTAACTAAACATTTTCCTTTTAATACTTAGGTTTTTTTTTTTTTTTACATGAGCTCCACACAGGAGGCCCTGAGGAAAATAATTTCCATCAGGGCCTATGTCATCTTTGGGGATGCTGTGTAGAGGGTTTTTTTAAGGAAAGGAAGGAGAGGAGAGTTCTGGGAAGGAAAAGGGTTTAAGGGGTGGGTAGGAATCTGGGGTTCAGTGTGTCCCGGTCATCCGCCTCCAAGACCTAGACAAACCTCACCCCATGAACCCGGGCACCCCTGCTAAATCACCAAACGTAGCGAACCACTTGGGGTGACCTATGGCAGAGGTGTTGGTTATCCAATAAAGGTTCCCGGGGCGGCGGTACCCTTTCCCGCCTCCCAAATTGAAAAGTTAAAGGTGGTTAATGTAGTTATATGTTTTTGTATTGGCGAGTAGTAGATTATGCAGTTATACGTAATAATTAAACTAGGATTAGGGTCTCCGTTATTCTTATATATATATTTTTTTAAGGTCATGTATATTATCGAGGCTTCTGACTCACACAATGTCGTCATTTTTTGCCTCATCTGTTTTTAAATTATAATATTATCATTATAATCTCTAATGATCTTTAAAAGGTACTTAGTCCTTTTATATTCATTTTGTGTAAAAATTCACTTTAAAATATTTTCCAGTTTACATCTTATAAATTTCATTATTATATCGGCATGAAACTCGGTTGAGGCTATTAAATTCTGAACTTCCGATGAGTTCGAGGTCATTAATATTGTCACTCTCTGTAACGGCCGATGGCGCGACACTAGACTATGGGACTGTAAATCCCTCTTTTGACGAGTAAAATACCATTGATTGTGTTTTGAAATATTGATCATAGGAAATAGGCTATGAGAGGAAGTCTCTTACCTTTGACGGCTTCTTGTGGCGCTTCAGGATCGATCCTGGTACTGGCAGCTTCCCAATATACCGGCACAACACCAGGTTTTATGAAACGACAACTTTAAGTTCATAAACATATAAATTTTGCGATTATTTGCGATATTTCGACGAGCGAACTGTGACCAATGTCACTACGAAATTCCAACTGCCCAAGTAGGTAATTTAAACTTGGGTGGCAATATTGTTTAATTTTTCACATGTAGGTAGGAAAATCTTCTTCTTTTTCTGGTAGAGACTTTGAGGAAAGGAGGAAGAGAAAGGAATACATGATTGATGAAGGACTTGGGGAATATGGATTAATTATTATTTTTAATTTATAAACTAAAGTTTAGACAAGATTTTTATGCATAGCACAAAGGGTAACAATTATTATAAGCAATAATTATCAGCCTGAAACACTCATCAACATTGAAAAATCTTCCGAGAAAAGATACTTGCCACCAACGGGACTTGAACCCGTGTCCTTCTGATTGCCGGTCAGCTGCTCTTGACCACTGAGCTATGGGGCCTTATCAAAAACCCGCCAAATAATTCAATATATACTAGTTTTTCATTCAACAATTACTGCTTATTATATTTTTTCCACCTGAAAACAACCAACTTTATTTTTGCGAGAGAGACATTGTAAGTGTTAAATCCCTCGCTAGGTGGCGTCGAGACAAATTATGACTACATTTATTGGGGAAATACTTAAACTTGTCAAATATTAATTATTATTTTTAATTTATAAACTAACGTTTCGACAAGATTTTTATGCATAGCACAAAGGGTAACAATTATTGCTTATAATATGGATTAAGTTTAAAAAAAAAACTGTTTCAGAACCAAACACTCTCTGTCGTTCATATTTAATGCACTTTGATAATGTGTGCTCGACATCTTGAAGGAGTAAATATTAAGTAGCACATCTTGAGAGCCTTGAAGGAGTAGCCATCAGTTACTTATACCAGGGCGGGTAAGAGGTGGATAACCTCCACTGCTCGACATCTTCAATTTGTTCACATATCGAGCACATTGAAGAATCAGAGAGGCCTATCAAACACAATATTCTTCCCATTAGTGCATGTCCTATACTTATCTTCTGTGCTGTATTTCTCTTATCAGCGGTACAACGGAATAAATATTTTGCTTTTAAGATGTCACGGTGTTCGCTTCTAATAGCTTTAATTTATTTACACATCAAAGGGATCTTTCTTAAATATCTTCATTTGAACTGCAGTTCTAAATTCCAATTTATGAGAAGGTATTTCTAAGTACATTCCCACGCCAAGTCTATTTTCGTATGAGAGAAGAAGATGTCGCAAAAAATGTAATCACACACTCACAACTTTTTTGAAATTCATGAATCTTGTAGGTGCAGAATTAATTGTTTGACGTAGGTTTCAAACAATATTTATTATATTAAATCAAATAATATTAAAAGAGGTAAATATTTTTCTCTTTTTTATGAAAATTATATTTTTATCAACCATAGTAAATAGTACAACCATGTTTGTTAATAATTTTACGTTTTTCTTTATTATGGTTTATGTTCTTCCTTTTTATGTTTTTTTTTATATTACGTTTAATTTTTTTCTTTTTGTCATTTAATAAGTTGAGTAGGTAAAAATACTAAACCAATATTTAACATAATGGAACTTAATTGGTCTACAACATATGAATTTTATTGTTTTAAAATTATTTTACTGTATGACTGTTTGTTTCCTCAATAAAAAGAAACAAAAAACCATAAATACATCTCATTGTGAGAATAGATCTCATTGTTAAAACGTGGAAAAAATCATATTTTCAAAATAATTGTTTAATGAAAAGAACAAGTCCAAAAAGTTTAAAAATATTGTATGAAAAGTATAGAAGAAACTTACAAAACCTATCCCAACCATAAAAGAGGAAGCAGTTTTTTTTAATTTACCGGAAAAATTTTGCGAATTTAAGTTTAAAAAAAAATATGCAGTCACAAACTTTAAAAAATTCTAAACAATATTAAATCGAAACCCAGTCAATGTGGGATCACTATTCAAATTTTGGAAGATGCATTCCAGTAATACGAGAACAGTTTCTAAATTAAACCAATCCATAGAAACAGGAAAATTTCCTGTATCATGGAAAACCTCTATGGTGATACCGATTCCCATGATTTCGAAAAAAAAATGTGAAGACTTTCTGTGAATATGTTACCAAAATTTGAGACTGTGATGAAATATATAAATAAATCTCATCGTGAAGAATACCTACTCGGAAAATAATAGCATCCTTTGTGACGAACTATCTGCATTTAGGAACAACGTATAAACAACATCAAAATATTTAAAGTAAATATTAAAATACAAAACAATGAAAAATTGTTAATTTATGTATGATGTGTGTATATTTCTAAAATGGTTCGCTTACACGACGATATAAGCTAACTTAAGATTAACGAATAACTAAATAAATTTATTTTCGAGTCGAAACTCTCATTTTTACTACGCTCGCTAATCGTGAAGACAGATTGGTTCGAGTTATTTCCCACAATGTTAAAAAACACTAGTTGATTATCTAAAGAATGAGATTTGAAGGCTTTTTAAAAAACTAGATTAATGAAAATTTAAATCAGGATGTATATTGGTAGGTATGTGTATAGAGCTGACAGGGTGAACAGAGATTAGAAAAATAAAAACTTGTAGCTAGTGTTAAGTCAGTTATTTCGAGAGTTGTAATTTTTTTAAGAACCATTTTATTTTATGAATAGCCTGTGTACTGTGTAGGTCTATATTTGGATTTCGTTTGTTAAGACCCCGTAGAATAATCATCTTCATAAGTTAAATTAAGTGTAGCGATACAGAAGAATTTTTTTCAATTCCTGGAAAACGAGATTTCTTTTTTTATAATATTCCTTGAAGTACGAGGATGGTTCTTACGGAGAGAAAAATTAAGAAAATTGCGCAAAACATTTGATAATTTCAGAAAACCTAACGACTATCGCACGTTTGACGGTTCGCGTGTTTGAGAATGATATTTTGCAAAACAATGATTGCTAAATCAGGGTTCTATTTTTGAAAATCTTTAAGTTGATAAATTTATTTAAAGTAGGTACTCCCCTAATAGTTTTAATCGAATCATGAATTTTAGATATTTTAAATAGTTACCTATGTTAGGTACCAAATTTAATATAATGAAAAATGAAAATTTGAATAAAAATTGTAACAGGTGGCACGCGGGCTGTTTAATAATTGAATGTACTGGGATTGAATATATGGAAAGCGGGAGGGAGGGAGAGATGGTTGAGGGAGGGGGGAGGGCAGGGGGGAAAAGTTTCAATTTATCGAAAGCATATTTTTGGTTTTCATAATAAGAATAGATTTTTCGTAGACATGAATCGAAAATAGTGATTTCATTTTTTGCCTTTGCATGATGGCACGATGCACCATAGCTATACTGTCCGGGGTCTATGGAAATTTCGCAAGCCAGTCTGCGATTATATTTGACGCCTTGTCGTATTTCCGTGCATCGGACTAGAGCGGCCCCGTCTGCTACGTTCCAATACCATCCGCCTGTCAACATTCCCCGATTAAGATGTCATAGTAGAACTTTTGTGGTATTCACCTATGACGTTACATACTATTAGACGAGGGGTAGAAATCTCAAAGTGGGAAGACAAGAACAAGACAATTGCACCGATCTTGATATCTAGTACTTTAGTACTAAACTGCTACGCGTCGAGTAAGGTTGTGTCTTACCAGCACTTACCAGTAAGTAAATTGCATTTTAAAAAGTGCCACAATGCCCTCCTGTATGATGAGAAAATGTTTCAATTACACGGCAAATAATAGTAAAGGCGAATGAATAACATTTCATTTGTAAGTACACGCAAATTACTTAATATTATCGATTATTATAAATATTACAATTAATTTTCATGTTTCCCGCTCGCGGTTTTACATGTCATTAAAAAAATTCAAGTCCTACTAAAGTAAAGGGTCTGGACGCGCAACAGCCAAATTTCTGTTGCTAAGTAAATTTAACTGTTTTAAAGTAGACTAATCAACCTAAACACTCTGTTTATTTGTTTGCTTACGGTAAAACAACACATAAATCAGTAGTTCCAACAAGTATTGATGACAATCGCCACCATTTGAAAACTGTCGTTGCCCTATTGTATTTATTGTAAAGCTCGACATTTAAAACTCCGACAGGCAGCCGGACCTTTTATTCTAGTGGGCCTCAAGAAAAAGAGACAGCGAACGTTCCATCAAAAAGTGACAAGCAATACGCCGCCCGCTCATATATCCATGTCATTCATACACACACATTATTTGATTGTCTATCTTTATCACACAGGAATAAAATTTTGAATTAAGAAATTTTACTGAAAATCGCTGAAAACAAAAGAGTGTTCCTTACTTTCCACATTATATTGTGAGATATGAGACTATGGCGAGTCTATTTATTTATCTAACGTCATTGGTATTCACGCGTATTATACACTGTATAATATACAGGTCGCAAGCGTGAATTGGTTCGACTAACCCGAGGCTAAGCGGGTTTCCGGGGATTCTCCGGACTAACGACGTCCGATATTTTCATATTCTAAGGGACATTTTGTGGGACCGACCGATACAATTCAAATCGTCACAAATCGGCGCTATTTATTTTTATTTTAGCGTGTTGTCTCTCCGTTCATCGAAGAGCACGACGATCTACATTTATGTTGATAAGTTTACGTTGATCAAGTCGATTCCATGACAATTCAACGAAGTGACATTTCGACTAAACATTATTAACCCTTAATTAGACGCATTAAAAAAATCAGTTAGTCGCATGGGGTAACTACTGACCCCAAAAAATAAAGGAAAATATAGTGGAAGAAATAAATAAAACGAAGTATGTATTATAAAAAAATATTAAAATCTTTTATTATAATTAACATAAAAAAACGAAAACATAACTATGACTTTAAACAATTAAAAAATAAAACCGCTTCTAATCTCTCTTAAAACTACTAATTTTTGGTATAGCCGAGATCAACCTAAAAAAATATATTCAGACTCGTCAGCAGATTCATCAATTCTGCATCCAATGCAGTAAGCCCTGACAAACAAATTTAATCTATTTTTGGCACTTTGGGAACAAAAATTGTTACGTAATAGGCCACTAGCATCACATTTAAAAACAAAAATTCTGGTTTAGGCTAATATTCTAAGACATTCCCTTTATATTTTTTTAATCGTATTTTTGAAACCCTGGTGATTTTTTGAATATTTCAATCCGAAAAATCAGACCATTTTTTATAAACCGGAAAGACGGGACATAATTTTATAGGTGCGAAAAAACGATAATTACATAGCCGAAAATCATTTTTTTTAATAACATTTTCCACACGAATGGCGCAGGAGAATAACGAGGCGTACCAAAAATATTACATCTCATAAGTATTTTTTCCTTTGATCCATATTATTGATCATAAATCATTATAATGTACAACGTCTATATTACTAAATCCAATGTAATTATTATACTTGTAATTGTAAATTATAATAATAATAAAAATATTATAAAATTTGATTTTGTTAAAATCAGCACCACTACCATTTGTGGCGACACGCCATCAAAAGAAGACACGAGAAACATCTAATATTCGCGCGGCGCCGGCACTTGCCTAGGTACCTACTTATGCCGGCCGCGATGTACTTTACTCGCCTGCCGCGGCCGTCTCGACGATTAATAATTTCGCCACCGCCTAGAAAGGTCTAGAGTTTATAAGCCGCCTGAATATTCAGCACCGGGTATGTTCGAGTACCTTCTAGTGTACACATTGCCGGCGAATGGAACATTACTCCACCGGTCGCGCTGGTATATATAAAGCGACTAAACTCGGCGCTCGCTCAGTCAGTATCAGACCACCAGTCGGTCAACATATCAGCATGTAACGATCTCCGCACAAGTGCTCCTGCATGGCATCTCTACACATCCAGGGCAGCTTCCGCGAGGACTCCTTCACGTCTCAGCTACAAGGCCCATCGTGTCTTCAGCTCCTGAGAACAGCTACATCCCGCGACTTACAAGGTTCGACGCCACCTTCAGTCCAGGGATCAGCTCACCATTTCATGGCACCCCGAAGCGCACCGTGCTTCGCTGCCATGGAAACACGCTCCGCCTCGCCAGGACTACCTGCTGATGGCTCAGCTCACCGAGCCACTCACCGTTCATTTCCGCGACTCAAAGCGTCGAGCAACGGCCTGGAAGATAGGTCATCTCCACCACCAAGGTGTTGAGCAACTCGCTGACCTTCACCACACCATCTCCATCACCTCCGAGCGCCTGCAGCATCTCATTACGGCACCCTGCATACATCTTGTTACCGTTTTACGGACCTCGCTACGTAGCACAATAAACGACTGACTCACTACACCGACTGACGCCTTTTATTTCACCGACATCTAAAATGTACGGGGTTTTCTTCATTACATCTGTCAAAAAGTCAAACCAAATGATAAGTTCGCAGAGAACAAACAATAGATCTAGTGAACGTTAAATGTCAACTTCAAAAATTCGCCTGAAATCAAAGTGATGTCATATAAAAAAAAAATCAGTGTGGAATTTTACAAAATTAAGAGGAACATTTTCGGAGACGGGAAATTTTCATGTAGTGACGTCACGAGCCCAAATAATGGATTTATTTATTTAAAAATAAAAAAACTGTACATTTCTAAAATAATTTACTAACATTTTCGTAATCTTAGTAAAAAGATCTATCCATACGATTTTTTCCAAGTCGTTTTGAAATCCATGCAAGTGGCCTATTGGTCGCATGGGCTCAGCAGTCTCAGCACCCTCGTGTATATGCGTTAGCTTTTTGGACGCGAATGATTTGTATACGCCGCGAAAAGGTAGGAAGCTAACATATTACTTCGTTTTAAATTTGAAATGGTCTTGACCCCATGCGCCTAATTAAGGGTTAAGTCAATAAAAAGATGAAATTATAAAAAAAGGTCATTATCTCGCCTAACGTAACCTATTTAAGCAAGTTTTTTTAATGACTTCTCAAAAGACAAATAAAGTTGCACATTGTTGAATTGTACGGTCACCGATTAAGCCGCCAAAAATTAACCAGACGCTGACATGTCTGAAATCAGCGATTAACTGGGACCCTTCATTATTCAAAATGGAGTTAGTCGTTGACAAAAAAAGACTATAACTGTAACAAAAGTTACGGTCGGTCAAACAACTAGCCCTACATATTTATAAGCATAAAATGCTAGTGATAGTATGATCTTTGGCTCAGGGAGCAAAACCTTATTTTATTTGCTTTAAATCAGTTTTCTATGTAGCGTTTTACAGCCATTCTTCTCTATTCAACGAGGAAGTGGATTAATTAATTTATGTACCTGAAGGCTACACAGTACATAAAAGGTTCTTTTTGAAAATTTTCACAACACCTAAGATTTTAACTAAAGGTAACCGAACTGAAACCATTTTATTTTTGCTAAATAAATTATCGTCATTGGTACAAATTTAAAATCAGTCATAAAATTCAATGTTTGAACCCATTACTCAAGCAATGGGGATTTCGGGGTGGTCGGTTTTTGACCCAACCGATTTAATTAATATAATACCTACCTAAAAATATTAACACAGAAACATGAAATCTGCTTACTGTCCCTAAGTTACTTGTTGTTACCTTACTTGTCTAAGTCCCCGACTTCTTCCGTTCACATTTTTGCGTCATATATTCCCCTTACACTCCTTTCCTCGTTCATTCGCTCTGCATGCCCAAACCATCTGAGCGTCCCTTTTTTAATCTTACTCATTACGCATACATCTGCCTTGCGTTCTTCGCGGATCTCCACATTTCTCACACGATCGTACCTACATGGTTTTATCACACATACGCCTCAGGGATCTCATTTCTACGGTATTCAGTCTACTTTCATCCTTCCTCTGCCAGTTCCATGCCTCACTGCCATACATCAGGGTAGGTACCAGCACTCCATTACGGACGGCTAACTTCGCTTCTTTGGACAGTCTTTTGTTGGCGCCAACGGCGTTCAGTCCTCCATTAATAGAGTTGCCTGCATTTGCCCTTCTTTCGATATCTCTGTCCGCCCTTCCATCTCTCGTAAACTCCCAAATACTTCCCAAGTACATGAACTCATCCACCTGCTCCAAATACTTAAAAAATCGTTAAATTTGTAATAAATTTTATTTTACAAAAATCTCGTACCTCAATTTGGGTAGCTATAATTCGAGTAGCTATGAAATCTGTTAAAAAATCAATGCAAATTCGCGAAACGACTCACTGCTGTGGAGGCGTTTTCACAGGAGAATAAACAGCGATGTCAAGGAGCTCTTTTTTCGAACCGATTGCCCCGAATGACCTTCTTAAATAAAGAGTGAGAAAAGAAAAGAAAAAGAATATTATTTTCTCGGTGTTATCTATGTAAACTTATCTCATTTCGTTGGGAATCACGCTCTTCGAAAAACAGTATATTTTTTGTTTAATTAATGAAAATTATGGAAATCTTTAGCTGGAAAGTTTTGTGAAAGGCGGTTTTATAACATTGTAACCCATAAATCATTCAATACCGCTTTATATTCTTATCTCCATCTAAATGGCATTGAAATAATCTCGTTACAATTAACTTTGACTAATCACTAGAGAAGGCGGTAGTTTTTCCATCGCCGCGTTGTCACGGGCGATTTTGCTTAATTCTTCCGTTCCTCCCCGCCCCGCAAGCGCCCGTGTCCCGTGAACCTTGGCGCCAGAGAAGATAAGGGGATTTGCCCTTCTGTTGACGGGCTCCCGTAGAACTTTATAAATCGATGATACGTATTAACTCGGAATAACGTTGTGGGATAAGTTTGGATGCCGCTATTACTTGTATGAAGGTTTAATGGTGGAGCCGATCACACCCTGAGAACTTTAACACAGTTGGAGATATTTTTATTATCTTCAGTAATATTCTTTTGAAAGTGTAAAAGAATGACTGTAACTATCTCTAACGTTCACAGTTTTGTATGGTAGAGTTTTACGGAAGAACATTTCCATTTGTGCGGTGAAACATTTTGATTATTTTTATTATTTTTTCATGTCTTTCTTTCTGAATTCGTTCTGCAGATCTTGTTATATGTTATACCGTTATGTTATACCAAACTTGTTTGTAATAGTTATGAAAAAATCACAAAAATCTCATTTTAAAATACACCCCGATTCTTTCTTTTTTATATACATGGTATCCGGGGGTAAAGTGCATTAACTTCGGGAGGTGATTCTACATGATAGTAGAAGTAAAAAAGATAAATAACTTTTTTCGAAATTCTAACTTTTAGGGGTAGTTTTGGGGTAAAAAAATCACCCTGTATATTAACTGTAACTAGGTCTACCCATGGTAACCATAAATTACAACAAGCTCATCAGAACTGAGTCACTCAGGTACTCGCTTGTACCTAGCAATTTTATTCTGATTTATCTATTTTCTTTATTGTGGTTTCTCGTTATACTTGTGCTTTAGTGTTTTATTAATATTGTTCATTTGATGTGCAGACAAACTGCTTAGGCAGTTTCGCGGGGGCTTACAATGAATAATAAAAATAAACATTGATTTCAACAATCCTTTAATTTATTTCAGATGATATTAAAATGACTTTTGGTTTAGATAAATGTAAAACGATCCATATAGAGAAAGGCAAAATTGTAGATGGAGACGAGGGTATATTTAGAAATTTCAAAATTAAAAGTATGAAAGGGGATGAGGTTTATAAATATTTAGGATACCCGCAATCGAATAGATTAGATCACACTAGTATTAAAAATGATATTAGGATTAAATTTCAAACTAGGATCAGAAAAATTTTAAAATGCAATCTATCTGCTAAAAATTTAGTAAAAGCAATAAATACTTGGGCAATACCTTTATTAACGTACTCATTTGGCATAATTAAATGGTCCAATACAGATTTAGATAGTTTAGAACGATTAATTAGAACTACGTTAACAAAGTTTAATTGCCATCATCCAAATTCAGCTATAGAACGAATTAATTTACCTAGAAATTTAGGAGGTGGAGGTATAGTCAAAATAACATCTTTGAAACAAAATCAGGTAGAAATGCTTAGAAATTTTTTCCATAGGAAAGCTAATAGCTCAGAAATGCACAAAATAATTTGTAAGGCAGATAGAAACATTACACCTTTAAATTTATATGACGAGAATGCCAACATTCTTATAAATACTAACCAGGAATTATTAGATTCCTGGTCAAATAAAATTATTCATGCAAAACACTTCAATTATCTCAACCAAACGTATGTTGACAAACTTTCGTCAAACAAATGGTTGAGTATTGGAGAGTTGAGCGCAGAAATAGAAGGATTTATGCTTGCCATTCAAGATAGAGTCATTAATACTAAAAATTATAGGAAGCATATAATCAAAGATATAAATCAAATTGATGATTTATGTAGAAAATGTTTGGCTTTTCCGGAAACTATAGAACATATTATATCGGGATGTTCTATATTAGCGCCGTCCGAGTATACATTTAGGCACAATCAGGTTTTAAAAATAATCCACCAAAGTTTGGTAATTAAACATAACTTGATTGACTGCCGTAATATAGTACCATATTATGAATATGAACCAAATTCATTTTTAGAAAATGAATTTTATAAAATATATTATGATAAAACTATACTAACAGACAGAACAATTAGTCATAATAGACCTGATATAGTTTTACGTGACAAAATTAAAAAAAATAACTTATATCATTGATGTAGCTATTCCAAATTCCTGTAATATTCAAAAAACTGTTTCTGAAAAAATTAGAAAATACACAGATTTAGGAAATGAGATTAAAAGAATTTGGCATTCTCGGAATATAAAAATATTACCATTTGTTATTTCGGCTACTGGCATTATACCTAGGTCTCTGATTCAAAATTTAGGCGTATTAGATTTGTCAAAGAATTTATACATAAAAATGCAAAAATCGGTAATTTTAAATACATGTAGGATTACAAAAGATTTTTTAAATATTTATATTGAGGGATCAGTAGGATTTATAGGTTCAATTAGGAATTCCACAGAGCCGAACCCTCTGATATGAAAATATCTGGAGTCGGTGAATTATTTTCCCATCTGGTCTCTGGTAGGTTGACATGTTGTTCTTGTATTGTTTTGTAATTATAATACATATAGTGCAATTGCATAACGTGAATTGACCAGATGATCATTTGGGAAGTGTGTGAAAGGGTTTAGTTTTTCCTGTGGGGAAAATTAAACCCGGACATTTAAATCTGGTGCGTAAAGTAAAGTCGGAAATACTTTCTCAAAAATAGTAGTAGTGTTTAACTGCACGGAATCCAGTAATAAGGAGGCTGTAATAACATAGATCATAAGTAGGTAAAACTTTAAAAAAAGCAGAGGTGTTAGTCTCCCAATAAATGGTTTCGGGATCGCCTGTACCAATTAGAAATTGAATCTAATCAAAATATTTGGCAAGTATAGGATTCCAAAACGAATTTTCGTTTAAGTGTATATTCGTTCCGTGACAGATTAGTTATAAAATTAATTCGACAGAGGGTTTGAAAACACTTATTTTTTTAGGACATTTCCCTGACAATATATTCATAACAACTTCGTTGACAGTCATTACTTATTGGAAACCACCAACATTTTACTACCATGCCCACACAACATTACCATATCCGAGAAACATGCACCCAAAACGTAATTTTCTAATAATTTACACTTTTTAATCATATATTATGATTATGATCGAATTATAGAATGTATTATATTCTATAAATCAATAACTTATGAACTTTCATAAGCACAAAACTAATAATCTTTAAAAAATGAAATTTTAGAAAAGTAAACCATTTTCGATATTCTTCAATTTATTGCCTTAAAAAAAGTTTTATTTTATTTTTTAAAGGAAATTCATACAATATTGTATCAAAAATCGTAAATTAACTATTCAATGTAACTACTACAATAGTTTAAAGAGAAAAGTAACCATTTTTTCTCTAGAAAAAAAAATTACTTTACGATTCGGGTTTAAAATTCAGTATATTCGTTGCATGAGTTGGCTTATTTTCCGGAATGTATATGTCGGCGGCCGATCGTAAAATCAGGCGAATCAAGCTACTTCGTGAAGTGCCTGGTGGCAGATCGTGAAGTGCCTCAGGTGCATCATGATCAGGGTCGCCACCACGATTTGCTCTATATCCCATATGGCAGAACAGACGTTCTGGCCCAGCACAGCATGACTGAGAGGTATGGTGCTGCTAAATGATATTTATATGTCCCTTGACATTTTCAACATTAGTCTTGAAGGTTTCAAGAGTAATTTTAGGCAAAAACTCTAAAATATGTATTATTGTAATTTTATTTTTTCTTCTTTCTTGTTTACATTTATGTATATCTTATGTGTATTGTAATAGGATTATATTAATCTGGAATGCACAAACAAAATATTATCGTCCTGATTTTACCATTTGTCTGCGACATATACACGGAATATTGCTGTATCTGCTAGTTCACGGCTATTTTGTTAACACTAATTCACAGTTCGTGGACACTAAACTATAGTCATAGTCGACGCCACGAACTGTTCAGGATACCGTATGGCAGTCATGACGCAAACGGCGCGCGTCGTCCCGGCAGGACAAAGCGTGACAAGAGGAATTGTGCCGTTGAGCTGAAGTAGTTGCTGACCAAATGCCCTGCTGCTTTCCTCTCTTTTTTTTTTTTTTACATGAACTCCACACAGGAGGCCCTGAGGAAAATAATTTCCCTCAGGGCCTATGTCATCTTTGAGGATGCTGTGTGGAGGGTTTTTTTTAAGGAAAGGGAGGAGAGGAGAGTTCTGGGAAGGAAAAGGGTGTAAGGGGTGGGTAAGAATCTGGGGTTCAGTATGTCCTGGTCATCCGCCTCCAAGACCTAGACAAACCTCACCCCATGAACCCGGGCACCCCTGCTAAATCACCAAACGTAGCGAACCACTTGGGGTGACCTATGACAGAGGTGTTGGTTATCCAATAAAGGTTCCCGGGGCGGCGGTACCCATTCCCGCCTCCCAAATTGAAAAAAAAATTCTGTTCGTTAGAAATTTGTTTAGAGTTATTTACCGAATTTTTAAAATACTTTTCTGTTGTGGAAAATGCAAAGAACTAAAAATCTGTTTTTAAGTGGTGGATACTACAGCGATCTGAAGACGTTGCATTAAATTTAATAGCTATAAGTTTATCTTTTATCGTTTAGCTATAAGTTTAATTTTTCGCAGAGTGATTTTGAAGAAGCTACTGAAGAACAGGCAACATCCTATTAATCCTACTAATATTATGAAGGCGAAAGTTTGTATTGATATACATATAGATGTATGGATGTATGTTTGTTTGTTACTCTTTCGCGTAAAAACTACTGAATGGATTTTAATGAAACTTTACAATAATATAGCTTATACATCAGAATAACATATAGGCAGCTCAGAGCTCTGGCATTATGAAATTTATATAAAAAAATTGCAATAGGTAGCACGCGAGCTGTTTGAAAAATTAATGTAACGGGTATGCAGGCGTTGGTGAGAGGGGCGGAGGGAGGGGAGGGGAGGGGCGGAGGGGGGAAAAGGGAGGTGGTGGAGAGGGTGGGACAGTGGGGAGAGGGGAGCGGTAGGGGGGGAGCTGGTGGGGAGGGAGGGGGGAAGGGAAGGGGGGGGGGGGTGGAGTTGAGATAGGGAAGGTGGAGGAAGCGGAGTGGAAACCCCCTTAATACTATGCGACCGAAGCCGGGGGCAAAAGCTAGTTATTAATAAATAGCTTAATTATCTACTCTGAATCTTGGTCACCTTATTTTAGACCGCATCCGTTCCACCCTTCTACGGACATCTCTGGTACATTAAAGCTGCATTAGGAATGGAAAAAACTAATGTACTACAAAATATTATTCAATTGTTCGGAAATCAATCAATTTGATTGACTTTTTGTACCTAATTGACAGAAAATTCACAAAAAAATACTTCTATTCCTGGAAATCTTTCAAGTTATTTTATCATGGAAAAAGGTAACATCATAAAATACGATGTTTGAAATTTGTAATATTAATACATTATATAGAGATATCATTAGTAAGTAATACTGGAGTGCCTTGTGCAACACAGTGCCTTGAAGATGCAATTAACTTAAAATAATAAGCCGCTGCATCTAATGCTTAATAATGAACAGCCTTCTGCGACTACGTACCTAATATAAGATATGTAATACAACTAAGGCACTTCCTTCGTTGATTAATTGAATTACGAACACAAAATATAACGCTTTCTCTTCAAAATCAATACTCCGATATATTATCAAGATGAACTCAAAATCGGTTGAAGAGGAACCAATACTTATAAAACCAATATTTGTAAAATAAACCTTATATGTGAAGGGTCCACTGCAATTAAGATGAATGTCCTTTGTTTTTTTTTATTTTAAGATAATTGGGTTTTAAGTTTGCAAACCGTGAAAAAACTCTGACCTGAAGATACGAAAGTATTTTTAATTTATGTTAAATAACATGTATCATCGTATTTTTTCTTTGTAAAATACCAGGAATCATTCTTTGGGTATTATAAACTAATTAATAATTATTAAATCCCATGGACTATTATTAAAATTTCTGTGAAACATGTGCCGTGGGTGTTCTTTCTGGACTCTAAATTCTCGCGCAGGTCTTTTGGAAAAGGGGCAAGTTTTCAAAGGCAAGTCCAGCCCTTGAATGCATCTTGTGAACATTCAATGACATTGAAAGGTTTCGGTCTCTGTCGAGCTCCACGCGCGGTTTTCACCCTCCGGGTTGGACATTTATCATTATTGCCGTGAATATCTGTGATGCTGAGCGTTCTAGCCGTGTAGCCAAATATTAAAAACATATTTATATCGGAACTGAAAGCGATATTGCTGAGTTTGTAAACAAGATTACAACTACATACGAGTATGTCAATTGACCGAATGATATTACCTACTCACTTAGATTTAAATATTTTTGGACATTCATCATTATTGCAGTGGACCCTTTATATAATATAAATGTTTAAATATTTTTCTACAAGAAAAACTGATACGACTGACTAAAGACTCTTGGATAGTGCCCTCTGAGATTATTAAATCATCCTTTTTAAAAACATCTAATTGAATTTCACTTTTGTTTTTTTGTCGCGTAATCTTGGAAGTGGAAATTAACCCATTTCTGATACCCAGTCGAGCTGAAACTCGAAAAATAGACTCGCTGTTGATGACAATGCATTCAATACACTTTTGGAGGCAATCACGAACAAACATTAACAAACACACGGACATACAAGCATTTTTCTTAAATTACGAAATAAATGTTGGTTTAAAAATCTGAAGTTTACAAGGTGGGTGGCGCGGTTGATTCCGATCACTGGGAAGGAAGGTTAAAAAATTAAAGTTTTAACACATTTGAAAATAGATGTATTATAGCAAAAAAGAAATAGTTTTTTTACGGGTTGATTTTTTTTTTTTTTCTCAACGTAAGTCATTTCCAATATATTCAAGTTAAACTGTCAAAGTCTAGACGCCATGAATCAGTATGTAGGTACTTATATTATGTGGGTAACTACTTTGTAACGAAAAACACATAATTTTTGTAATTTAGATCAACGTAAGAAGAGAAAGGGTTAATAAAATACACATAATATTGTATCAATCGTCAACATAATATAGACATTGTTGTCAAGAACCTAATATGTGCACAGCATATCCTTTTTCGAGCTTGTGCAATCTTTCAATACATACGAGTATATGTATCAGATGCAGGATGCACTTTGTAGGGCAGACGTCAATTCGGATATCGGGAAATGCAGTAAACAGGGCGTGGCGTATACCGCCTCCAGATTTTGACTGGCAAAGGCTGGCATTCTATGGGCGTACTGGCGTCATAGGGCAAACGTGATCGTGGAGAGAACGAGCGATGAATCCTGGAACATGCATTAAAGGCAAAAGCCGGCAGATTGCGGGATCCGCTGTAAGCACTGCGAGTGTTGTAAGCACTGTAGGCACTGTTAGTACTGTAGCTCTGTAGCTCTGTAGCCTCTGTAAGGCACTCTGAAATATGCTACAGAGCAGCGCTGGTCTCTCAGAGAATAATGGCTAAACCTAATTAGAGCTAATGCCTTACGTGCCTCTTGCAGTGACGGGCAGACAACAAAGGCTTAAATCTCCCGTGAATAATTTTAGAAAAAAATGAGTAATTTAAAAAGTATTATTTGAAAATATTTTTTTTTCAATTTTTCCGTAATTTAAAAGTTTTTGTGTAATATCAGAACTCCTCGTTTGATGGTCTAAAAGTCAATAATTTGTTTTGATGAAAATTGTGCAAAATTTGTTAAAATTATTCAAATCATTGAACCTACATAATTTTTCCATTCAATTTAATTTGATTCAAATCCAATGCATCACGTGCCTCTTGCAGTGGCGTGGAGAAAACAAAGGCTAAAAAGCCGTGAATACCGAAAAACCAAAAACACTATTTGATAAAGAATATTATAATTTTCCATAAATTACGTGAAGGTTTTTTATGCAATATTTAATCGCTCAACCTTCAAGAATGTCATCTCTTTTTCAAAACGTCAAAAAATATATTTTTCGAGAATTTTGCAAATATATGTACCCTCGCAATTTTCCAGTTCAATTAGATTGATTCAACTGATTGGCGTCGTAATATTAAAGTTAATTTTTGTTCAAACATAGTGCTTAAAATTAATGTTATGGCTTTTAGAAAAAAAAATGTTAAATAATGGAAAATTTAATTTATTTAATAATAGAGAGGAATTAAGTTTTTTGTAACAGCATCATGGAATTAATATTTTTTTATCGAACTGAGTTATGTATTAATAAAAGCATGTGTGTCATTCATTATATTACTTTAATAGTTGAAAAACAGCTTTATTTGACCTAATGAAAAACCATTTTATCCTGTGAGAAGTTTGAAAAATTGGTGGATGAAAAAATATTGTCTATCAACAAATAAAGTAATTTATTCGTTAATCATACATATCTACGAAATTAATATTTAAAAAAAACAGGCATTCAAATGAAGCATAGTTAAAGAATGGTTTGATTCCTAAATTTCAACACCTGAAAAGCAATAGCGTAATGCTTGTGCTAATGCAATGCACACCACTGGATAATGTAGCTTAAAGCTATATTAAAACAAACGCATTGGGGGCTTGATAAATTTAACACCACACATGCTGGGAGAATATTCATATTTCGATAATAATGAGAAAAAAAGGTTTGCGGAATAAACCGTAATTGCTCTGAAATCGCAGTAACTCTATCATACCTATTGCCTATGGAATTAATCATAAAGATGATTGTTCAATTTTCATGTTCTTTACTTCTAAGAACAAGTCAGGAAGATTCTTATTGAAATTGAAAAGTGACAGGCTATTGTCTCAGAAAACTGTTATTTTCGCGAAAGGTAATTGTTTTGTAGTCAAAACTTTTGATATTTCGACGGATGAGAAAGATGTTCCCTTCGCCATAGGAAGTAAATGGTAAGCGAATGTATATCCGTAACAAAAATGATTATTATAATAACCACTGTTCAGCAAAACAGGTACAGATTGGCCAAAAATGACATTGAAATTTTACAATCGATGTTAACCTTTAACTGCTGACGTGACTTTTTTTACGTATTCTCTGGCGTGGGGCCTGTTTCTTTAAAATTTTATGTTTTAATAAAATAATATTTTTTTTATTCTACAGTAACTTATATTGACAATTTGGATATTATGTAATAATTTTTGGCAAAAATCACCTTAGATCAGAAATCAGTCTGCATTATCTATTAAACTAAATAAAAACAATAACTTACTTTTATTATAATATTTCAATAGTGTCTCGAATAAACTATATTTATACATATATATTTTTAGTAAAGTTGTTTATGTTTATTATTATATAGTAAAAATCAACTTAAAGTCACGTAAGTACTGCCAAAGAGAGGTCCGCAAAAAAAGGTAATGAATTTACTTACAGAAATATAACTTTAAAATTTAAAACTTACGGCTTTGGCGTCACTAAATTCGAAGCTACTGGAAGCGGCAAATGCGTCACATGCGGGGGAGGGGAGTATTTCGATATTTTTATTATTGCTGGGCCTGAGCGTCAGCAGTTAAAGTATAAATATTAATATTTTCTAAAATTATAAAAAACAATATTTTTACGTCAATGATTTAATTGAATTCTTTGAAAGTTGCATAATATTTTACCACTACCTCTTGTCCCTAAGTGGGTTCAATAAAAATAGTTCGATTTTTGTTTTATTCTTCTTCTCTTGCCCTGTCCGTTCAACAGATGTTAGCTATCACGTTGGCTATGCGGACTTTGTTTATTGGTTGACTGGCCAAACCACTGTCTCAGGTTTTTCAGCCATGATGTTCTCCTTCACATTGTTTTATTCATTACACATAAATTGCAGGGTTCCGTGCCAACTCAGAATGAAACCAACTCAGAACCTCCTCAGAAAGGTCATTAAAAGCTATGAAAAAATAATTTTAAAATAGCCGGTTACCCTAACGTAACTTAACCTGTTTAACCAATTTTTGTATATTTTTTATCCTCACTCTTAATTACCTTTCTAAGATGATTTCTGAGTTGGCCCGTAACCAAATTGCAGGGTGCCAGAGTTTCAAGTTTAATAGCATAGATTTGTATTTTGTTAATCCGAACGAAAAAATCTCTAACCTAAAGAACCAGTTGATGTCAGAGCTCAGGGAGATAAATTAGTGAGGAAATAAAGAACATGTTTGACATCAGCTAATTAATGTACGAATGAACCTGCCACGCATTTTCTTTCATATTGGTTATCGTTCATATGTAGGTCAAACTATGGCGTGTGTATTTTTAAATTCAAATTGAATTTGAGCGTCAACGAGCTTCAAGGGTATTGAAATCCTTTGGGCTTATTCAAAATTTCAATTAGTATTTACAATGGATTAATTGTGTGTGGATTAAATGTGCAATTCATTACGCTAGAAATTAAATATTATTATCACCGTAAATAAATTTGTATTTTCGTAGAGAGCAATCACATTTTGGATTGACCCAATATTTTTACGAAATAAAACAAGACCACCATAAAAACAGATAACCAATAAAATTTGTGGTGTTGGTTAGCTAACTACGAAGTTAATGGATTCATAAACTGAAAATTATATTTCGATAACATTGCAAATGTTTTTCAGAAAATTATTTAATTTTGACATTAACAGGTTTATTTTTGAAATGATTGATTAATTTCACTCATTGAGTAAGCTTTCCTTTTCATTAAATTGATCATGATTGTGAAAGCTGAGGGTTGTCGGCTTGCTTTCATTTCAACTTATACCCAATTATAAACAATTCTTAACGCCTTTTGGATGCCAAGTATAGGCAAATCATTTTTCAAATACTCTTGCTTGTGTAGTGATGCACTGAATGTATACAAAAATACATCAAAAGAAATTCGTCGATTTGATTCACGAGTCCTTTAAACGGTATTGATAAATGTCGCAACGCGCCCTATAGGCGCTTTTAATATTTTCACGTTTATGGAACGGCCACGGTACAAAAAAGTCAATAAAAATACGTTCCTTATCACCATAATGTTGCAGCTCTTTCTTACTCATTAAATAATGATGAAACAAAAGGTGAGACACGCAATGTACATATATTTTTATTATATTTTATTTGAGAGACCAACAATTTACATTTCGAACTGAGCATAATAGTAATTGAGTCACAATAATTGAACCATTTACAGGTTTCCACATAGGTATTGTATACAATTGTAGTGATTCCAGAGATACTAATGAAAAATTACATTTCAAGAATCAAGTTATTTAGGTGGGAATAGGGAGGGGGTGGGATGGGAGGGGGATCGGTTAAGTTGAGGTATAATAATAAAAATATATAAAAAAAATGCGCATCAAAAGATTGAAAGAAAAAAAAGGAAGTTCTTACGGAGGTGGTTGTATAAGAGGGTATCTATAGTTAAAGTATCGAGAGAGCGTCTGTATGATTTTAAGGAATGTGGTTCAGAGTTAAAAATGTCAAATTGTGTATAGTGTATTGAAAGTGTTGGATGCACGATAGATGAAAGAGTTCTGCTTAGAATTAGTGTTGCACCGGGAAAGGCTAAGAATCATGTCTGATCTTGTTCGTCTGTTAGGAACACGTATCTGTATTCGTTGTAAGAATTCTGGGAAATCTACGACGGATCTGGCTATTTTTTGTAGTAAGGGTACATTGGCCGAACTTCTTCAAACTTCTAATGATAGCAGTAATGGTGATTTACGCGGCTGAATCTAGGTGATTTAGGTATGGGCGGCAGATGCGGAAATCTAAGTATCGTAGAAAACTGTTTTGAAAACGTTCAAGATTTTCCACATATGATTTGTTTTGCGGGCTCCAAACTTGTGACACGTATTCTACTAAGCTGCGGACTAAGCAAAAAACAGGATTTTCATTGTTCGAAAGTTATGGCCTGTTTCCTCCAAAGTACTACTTTTTTTCTTTTGAAGGAAATAGATAGGGGTTTAAATAGGCATAGGTAGGTGTGTTTCATCTTTTATCTCCACGTTTTTTAATGTGTAAGAAAGAACTGCAGCATTGTTATGACAAAGAAATTTGGTTTATTGCCATTTTGTACCGTCGCCGTTGTGTTACGTGGGAATATTAAAAGCGCCTAATTTTGGGAATTTGCGTGGTGAGAGGTGACTGCGGGCGGGTGTTCCGAACTATTTCGAAAATATTTTTTGAAATCGATGATCCCGAAGAACAATGTCGGATTTGCCAAAATTTAAAAATCGTTCTGTTGGCTTCTGACTGTATTTTTGGAATTTTTAATGACATGAAACGAAATGCAAAATATTGAAACGACACTATATTTCTTGATACCAAAACCAGTAAAAATGCAAAAAACGATACTGTAAAAAGCTCTACTACAAAACTACAAAATCGCACATCCGAAATTGTTCTTCAGGACCGTCGAAATGTTCTGTCGGTGTGAACAAATATCTGCATAGCGTACCCTCTTTAAAATGATTTGCCTACACCTACTACTGAAATCAGTGTTAGACCCGTTAGACCGCATCAAAGGAAAATTCAGTATGTAGAAGTTTTGAAGTATATCTAACAATACAGATTACATCAATATTCAATTCAGGGTACAGTCAGATTGGAACTTAGATGGTTAAACAATACGAAGCGAAGACTACTCAACTCCAACATATTTGTAATAACAGCGTAATATTAAAACATATACTTATAATTGATGTATCGGCACCTATAAAATATTTGTGTATTAATCAATTAACGTTTGTAGTGGTTATATCTTCTACCGTTTCCTACAATTTAAGAATAATTCTCGCTTCGATAAACGAAACAATATATTTCGGATTACGTAAGTCCTCTTGCTTACACTGCTGGTTGAAGTAGCTTCAAAGGGAAAATAAATCACGGCCTTTTATTTGAACCATAAACAAATTAATCGCGGTTTATTGGTGTCTCGCGCATGACCGCGGAATCTAATTAATCAGAATTGTTTTCTCAAACAATAGAAAATAAATTAAAACCCCGACATTTTTGCATGAAATATCGTCGCGGATAAATTTTTTGCATGAAATATCGTCATATCTATGAGTGAATTTAAACGGGAAATCAATGTATTCATTGCATTTCGCCAAATTTCAAGAAATTTTGTTATTTCGGTATTTCACAACTTCTGAGTAAACTGTTGAGTAACTAATCACCCAGTAACTTTAATCACAGGGTAAAAATGGCGTTATATAAATTTACTTCCAAATATTATTATTATTATTACTTGAAAAAAAAAACTGAGCGTATTGTACAAGGCTCGCAGATACTTTAATAGTACACAACTGCTAACCCTGTACAAATCACAAGTGCGCCCCACGGTTGAATTTGGCAGCCATCTCTGGTCTGGAGCTCCAAAGTACCTGAAAAATACCCTTGAATCTGCGCAGAAACGGGCGGTCCGTTTGATAGTTTCTCCCATCTTAACAGACGGATTGCAATCTTTAGAGCCCAGGCGTCGGGTGGGAATGCTATCCTTGTTCTACCGGTATTACAATGGAAGATGCTCCGAGGAACTAGCGTCTTTGATCCCTTCGGCAACAGTGCAGAATCAGGAAACACACCAACGCGTGCCCAACATTTGTCCACGCTTGATTTTTGTCACATGAGAACGGGTCGCTTCTTCGACTCGTTCTTGTGCTCAACAGCTCGGTTGTGGAATGATTTGACGGAGTTTGTGGAGTGGAGCCGGATTTGTGGAGTGTTTCTTCCTTCCTACAACATGGGTCTCTTCAATACTAATGTTCTTCCTTCCTCTCCTCAAAAAGACCCTCTGCACCCACACAGCATTTCAGATGACACAGGCCCTGAGTGAAATTATTTTCCTCAGGGCCTCCCTGGTGGAGTTAATGTAAAAAAAAACGTTACTCAGTAGCAGTGGCGGCTCGTGACTTTTGGGTGTGCTAGGGTGTTATTACTAAAAAAAATGGCATAACGAATGTTGTCGTGGGCGAAAAAAATTTTTTTTTTCAAAAATCGGTTTTCATATGAAGATTTTTCAGGAAATCCAAACTGAAACTTCCTGAAATTTTTAATACAAAAAATTAATTTTCAAAAAAAAAAATTTTTTTTTTCGGCTACAACATCAATAATGCCATTTTTGTAATATCAGCACTCTAGCACACCCAAAAGTCAAGAGCCGCTACTGCGCAGTAGTGGTGAAACCGATAGCATACGCTTCTTGACAAGTAGCCCTAATCGAATTTTTACTTAGAAGTGGTGAAACACTCCCTTAGAGGTAGGTTCGATACTCGATAGTCCGGTAAGAAGAACGATCAGCTAGCAATGCGAGCGATCGGGATCAAATATCACCATGGAAACCATACTTATTACCCACTTTTCAGGATAAGTTACCCTTATTGAAAAGGTTTGTGCCTGCTATAACTCTGCCGCCTACTTAAACTAAAGCTGGGTAGAAAAGCTGGTTAATTATTTTAAAAGATCAAGTTGGATTACCATAAAACATTTTGGAAGGTATTCTAATATATTATTTACTAATTTGGTGGAATGGCGTTGTTAAGGTACCTGACTTTAAACCAGCTTTAACCAGTGATTCCTGACATTATTTCATTATTTAGAGTGAAAATCGTAAATATAAATATTGGTTATTTTGGATCGGGTGGGAGTCGGGCGGTTACTCGGCTGAGTAACCAGAGATGAGAAGGGAATAAAAAATAGTTGAAAATACATCACCGGAGACCAAAATCGATCACAATGTTTACTTCAAATAATGTCAAGAATCACTGGTTATCAGGTACGTCCCAGACTACTCAGTAGTTATTTTGAGTAGTTATGTTAAAAAAAATTGTCGTTGTACTTTCTCTGATCTTCATCATACCATGAAAGATTATGTTATACCTTTTTTCTAGTTTTTATGTTTTTTTTTTTTTTAATATTTCATATAATTCTTGAAAGTACACTATTATGTTATTTTTTGACTACCATACTAGGCTAATGCCCGTGTTAAGGTAATCATACATGATATAAGTTATACAGTGTGAGAACTAGAATAAAATATAGGTTTGAAGTAGAAATTATAAGATATTAGAAAGAAGAGAATGAAAAAAGATAAAAATATTTAAGGTAAAATATAACAAGACATGTATACTTAAGCACATACACACATATATATACATACCCAAATACATATACATACATACAAACACATATATATATATATATATATATATATATATATATACATATATATGTGTTATATGTATATATATATATATATATACATATATATTAAATTGAAAATATAAATTTGAAAATAAACAGGATTATAAAAAAAAATGTTTACAAGTTAAAAATATAATACTATAAAATATAGAAAACTAAGAAGTAAGATTTAAATACCTATGTTAATTTTTAAATTATTTTATGAAAGCTAAAATTTTTACTGGAGGTTAATCAAGGTAGGTAAATAATCGTCTAGAAGAGTATATATTTACGTTAGATTAGATTTCAGTAGAGTCAGGTTGGAAAAAGATGTATTTTATTTAGTTAATTAAACTTTTTCCTTTTCTTTTATAATGGTTAGGAAGTCATATGTTCTTTAAAGAAATCTCGTCTCCTTTCGAATATCCAATTTTGAACACGAATAGTAAAAAGGGGTATGGTAATAGTTGGTTTTAATACGAACATAAACGCATTTTTGAGACATTTGTGAAACTCTGTGGATAATAAATTACAATCATATTAAGTTTCATTTATAACCACGGCAAAGAGTTTCTGTCTCAAGAGTTCCTTCAGAACCATGAAATGTTCCGTGTGGATACAAGTCACCGTACCAAGGGTCTTTAATTTTTTTTTATTACGAACGAAGAAAATGCAATCTCTTCTACTTTTATCGTACAGTTTATATAATGCCTATTTAATTTTGCGCAACATCTAAATTTAACATATTTGTTACGGTTACATGAAAAACAGTGACAAAACTGTACATCGTAGAAAAGCTATGAAAAGTGAAAAAATCTAATCTAACCTAACCTAACACAACCTTACCTGTTATTTGATCATTTTCTGTTTAGTCACTTATACGTTTTATCTAGTTAACTTTTTTTGTCAGACCCTCTCCGAAATCTGTGAATCCAATAAACAATAGCTGAAAAACATAACAGAGCAAATAATTCTTCTTTTAACCAACAAGCATGTGAGCGAAGGACCAAAACCCAGCCGAATGATTTTCTAGCTAATAAAGGACAAAAGCGTGATGAAATCCAGGCGAAGCCCACTAATTTTAAATACCAAAACTAATTTGTTTATAAAGATATCTTAATTAGAGTAAATGTTTTTTGGAACACAGATTAGCAATGACTCGAGGAAACGATAATTATTACGAAACTTTGATTATTACAAACTTGCCACGGTTTTCGAAACTTTCGGCCTTTCTTGCAAGGATTTTCCCTTTTTCTGCTGTTGATTTTTATAAAAACTTTATAATTAACTCTAGCGTACAATCACCTATCACAGCCTCTCAAGGCTGAAAGCTTACAATGGCCGAAATACAAATTCAACTGCTAAAGAACAGATGATCTTTTATGATTTTATTAGGAAGCACACAGCGATTTTTTTTGTAACAAGCTCTCACACAGCTACAACTTGAAATTCTCGCCCCCTTTCTTACTTATGATTATAATAGAAGCTTAGATTAATATAATAATAATAAATTTATTATCATTAATTATTAATTCGATTTTATTTTAAATTAATATACCAGTATACTCGTAATTGAATTATCTATACATTTTATTTATTTTCAACTCGTGTGATGTAAAAAGTATTGTCCTCGATTTTTTTCAAAATAAGGTGCGATTTTTCGGCCTCGTGTCTGTTACATTGTGAAATGGGTTGTGTAAAATGATATATAATAAAGCGAGAATCGAAATTTTTCTTATTAATAATTGTAGACACGGAATATATCTTTCTAATATAATACCCGTTACTTTAAGAAAACATATTGAATATCCAAATTCAGTGCATTCAGTTTTTAAAGTCAGCGAACCCAAATTCTTTAAAATATTTTTGATTCTTAAGTAAATATTTGTATCTGTGATTATCGAGTAGTATGCCAGACCAGCGAGTCTCTTTTCGGACGAATATTCCTTCTGACCATACTTGGCACACCATCGGTCACAATCATATATATATTTTTCATATTTTGTTCTTGTGAAGAATAAATGTTAGTTTTTAAGAACGAGCCGCGACCGAGTGGGATTCAATAATTATGTATAAACAACGCTACTAACTGGTTGGTCATAATATTTCAAAGCATATAATGACATTATGAAATATGTATAAAAAAATATAATAGTGCGAGAAGTTTGTAAAAATATAAGCATATCATGTAGTATATCGGCAGGGAGAGAAGTATTCAAAAGCACTTCAATAAAGAGAAATAAATACCTAACACATTCTTTCTTGGAGTGGCGTAGCAACGCATGCCGGATACTAGCTAGTTTAATTATAAAAATCTTTATGTAACCCTTTTGTTATTTCACTTAAGGAATTATTTTGCAGAGTTGTGTACCTATTTTATTTAATTAATTATAATGTATTACAAAAATCATGGTAACACATTATTCCCAATAAGTTAAGAAACAAACTCATTACGGGAAGGACAGACACATATAAGTACATTTTACATGGATATTACACGTTAATTTTTTTTTTTAAAATATGAATTGTAGAATAAAGATTTTTGAAATACTGAGTGACATCCATACATATAAAACATAAAAATATAAAAAATAAAATAAACGAATCATTTAAAAACATTTAAAGCGAATCATTTAAAAAACTTTTCAGAAAATATTCTTTAAGCGTTTTAATTAATATTTTTTTGTTAACTACTGATTGCTTTATTTCGTGAGGTAATGCATTGTATTGCCTATATGCAGTATATTATAATGGGTTAATACCAAATTTAGTTGTGTGGGTAGACGATGCTAGGTGTATTTGATTTTGAGATCGTGTTTTGTGCTGGTGTATGTCTGAATTACAGGCTGGTCTGATGTTAGTGTGTGAGGATCTCTGTATGCGCACATACATTTTGAGCCACTTCATTTTATACTATGTATTGAAGATGAGTAGGTAAGTGAAATAACACAAATTATTTGAATAAAATTTACATGCGCATCACCTGCAGATTACTGGCCGACAGATAAAATACACATGTAAAATATAATTAAATCTTGGAATAAATTTGTATTTAACACGGCAGGTTTTACGTTGTAAACGCAAAATAACATTAGATACCGTACTGAATGAAGACTATCATCACTCGCTGTTTTGCAGAGTGAAGTTTCAATTCACATATTTAGCCATTCTGATGTATCGGTGAATATATTCCAGCAGTATTTTCTTTATCGGGCACTAAATAGGTCAGCCAGCGCGTGGTGCTGATTGGTATGCAGGAGCCGCGCTAATTTCCACACAATAAATTGGCTCGGCGCGGCAGCGAGTGGCAAGGAGGGTGCGGTCCGGTTGGACCGAACCTGATGCTCGGTGTCGGGACACCCCACACACAGAGCTTAAAGTGCCGTGGAGCTTGCTCGTAGATAATAGAAACAAGGCAGATGGGACGTGAACCATTATTAGTGTAAAACCGTGAGCACCACCGCAAATCGAAAATTTTACGGTCGGCGTGGTCTAGCGGTAAGGCTCTTCGCGGTCTCGGGATCGAATCCCGGCGTGGAAAATAAATTTTATTTGATTAATTTGTGTTATTTCACAATTAATTCATTTAATAATAATATATAGTATATTTGCGGCACATTTCAGAGTGGAAGACGCTCTCAGTATCGCGCTGGTGTAAGACCACCATTCAGAATTGAAACGTCTTTAGCCGTGTTTGGTGATCAGATGTGAATAGCCAGGTACTTCCCCACCTTCCTCACGCTCATCTCCTTCCCCTCCCCACTACCTTCAGCCTCACAACATACCCCAATCGGAGATGCTATAGCCTCACTGGCTCCAGACGGGAGCAGTTGAGACTCTTGTGCGGTATACAAATATAAAAATTTTAAAAAAATCGCATCTATGAATAGTGGCGTTACGTCTTTGCATCTACCTACATATCAAACGCATAACATGTATTGACACCGCTGCTTCAATAGTCCACGAAGTTTTGTCGTAGTTCAAAGATAATTGGTATGCTTCCATGCCTTATACAGGTAGTAACAGCATGTATCCGAAGGATTGATTTAAACCAGCGATTCCTGAGCAGATTAAATATAAATTAAATATCATCAGACTACTAAATGATGTCTAAATTGGAGTAAAAAATTTAGACATCATTTAGTAGTTTGATGATATTTCTTCTAATCAAGAACAAATATAAATAAATTCTATCACTAGATTTCACTCACACCCTGATCACATGATACGCGTTCTGTCTCGTTTGTTACCATGCTGCTGGAACGAGATGGGATGCATATCACGTGAGCCGCTGGCTGTACACAACTACCCAGTGACAAGGCGTGATGGAAAAAATATATTTTTGTTTTAAATTGAAAAACAATTTCATTGGGCAGCAAAATGGTATTTACATTTTTAACTCAAATAAGCTCCGGAATCGTTATAAAAGATGCAAAAATTCATCTGGTACGTCCCGTTACAGCCATGTGAATATATTATGAATATTATATTTATATATAATAAAACATTTATATATATATTAGAGAACATCATCATTACATAGTATAAAATGAAGTCGCTCAAAATGTATGTGCGCGTTAATCTTTTAAACTACGCAACGGATTTTCATACGGTTTTCACCAATAGATAGAGTGATTGAAGAGGAATGTTTATATGTATAATAAATGTAAATTATATGAGAGAAAAGCCGAGAAATTTAAAGAAAACATATTTTTGTGTGATTTAAAACGGCTGGCGGGCCGTACTATAGTCACTTTTGAAATTCGTTCTACGGAAAAAAATGGAAAATAGATGTCCTAGAGTAAGTAGGTATTTGATTTGAATTATTTTCTTTATGTCGTTCAAAATGTAAGTGCGCATAGATCTTTTAACCTACGCAACGTATGGATATTCATGCGGTTTTCACCAATAGATAGAGTGATTCAAGAGGAAGGTTTATATGTATAAAAACATGCTTATTACAGTGGAGAAAAGTCGAGAAATTCAAATATTCAATTCAGGCAGCGGGCAGCGGGCAGCTGGCAAGCGGGTGGTGTGGATTTTATAAGGGTTGGGTAATGGCGTTGTGTTTCGTTAGCCACAGCAACGTGTGGCCGGGTCTGCTAGTTATATATATAAATATAATATTCTTTCACAGCACGAATTTCAAATGTGACCATAGACATGACATGTATTCCTGTAGATGAATACCTACCAATTTTTGTTTCTATCTTCTTAATTTTTTTTTTCGTTATTTTCAGCTTAATTTTAATTTTTATGTTTGTATTTAGTTCTTTTAACCTTAAACGTGTTTTTTTTTCTTTTCTCCTTTCTTATGTTGCATTATCAGTGTCCATAAAATAATACTTTTTAAGTTCTTATATAAATTATTTCATGTATGACTACCACAACACGGACTTTAGCCTAGTATGGTAGTTAAAAAATGACAAAAACTATAATTATAAAAAAATATTAAATAATAAAAATATATTTTTTGGATTCTATTAGGTTCTGTTTGCACATTCTGTTTGCTAATAAAATTAAATTTGCTAATAAAATTACTTATTGTGACTTCTCATGTTTGTAGTTTTTCTTCTCATTGATAAAGAAGTGATAATGATAGAACATAGGAAATTCTTTAACAGTTTGTTAGTATAATGTATTAGTTTTGCATATACCTACATACCCTCAGGTGGGCTAAACATTTACCAAAATAAAAGCAGATTTCTACTTTCAATCCACAAGGTTAGATACATATTCGGCATTGAACAACCACTTTTCTTCCGAGTGTTGAACGAGACTTATTTAGGTATTTTGTGTGCAAAACGACTACAATACAACATTTTCCCGGCAATTGCAAAGAGAAATCGTCTAGTTAGTCGCGGGTGGAAGCTGAATAAAACAAATTCAAAAGTTATGCTAGCAGAAACTAGACGTCCAATGAAGCGAAGCCACTTACGTAGTGCAACATATATTAAATCTATACCCAAGAGGGAAGGGATTCGATGTAAAGGAACGGAGAAGACAAAATGATGTTTAAGATAGTGTACCATACTTTCTTCTTACCAATTATCACAGTCATCTCAGTAAGAGTAATATCAGAAGTACCTACTAGTATCAATTTGGGAGGCGGTATAACCATTTATTGGATAACCAACACCCCTTCCGTAGGTCGCCCCAAGTGGTTCGCTACACCGAATGCGTGGCAAGCCGGATCGGGAGGGATTGGTTGAAAAATACCAAACCTAGAGCTCTTTAGCTGGACTCTCTCGACCCATCGCCTTGCACCGCAGTGGGAGGGATAGATTCATACCTCCGTCACTCCTAGATACATTTACCCCAAGATTCCTACCCACCCGTCGCATCTTTTTCCTTTCCAGAACTTTCTCTCATTTCTTTTCCTAAAAAGAAGACCCTAAACACAGCACCCCCAAAGATGACATAGCCCTCAGGGTTTGCTGTGCGGAGATAGTATAACAAACGTACTCTCATAAATAATGGTCACGGTTATAATCAAAGCACGCAAAGCGTTTGAAAAATCCCCTTCGAGGCCCCTACAAAACGACGAAAATTGTTGCTTTTGTAACGAATAAATTTTGAATTATTAAAAAGGCATATTCATTATTAATTAGGTGTATTTATTAACTAGGTAACACTATTTATAATTACTCGTTATAGCCAGTACAAGTACACTATCATGTAATCGTACAGCCAGTACACTCAGGGCCGGATTAACCATGTCGGGGCCCCTAGGCAATGCACGTCTCGGTGCCCGTGCACGTTTTCTCCAATGGCGGACTAACGGCGGGGGGGGGGGGGGGGGGGGGGGGGGGGGGTGAAGGGGCCTCCAAGAGCTTCCATGTTCCTTGCACAAATCCTTAATGAGGCTTTAGGGGGGGGAGAGGGGGGGGGGTAGGGTTTAAAACTTTTTTTTCTTTCTGAATGTAAAAATGTCAGTAAAAAAAAAATTAAATCGGTTTTTTCGCAAACTACATTTCTGAAGATCGTGAACATCATAACTCTTCTTCTGAAATTTTTTTCAAAGATACTTCAGATGTTATACTATAAAGTGTGTATGAAATAAATTAAATCAACATTATTCGTATCTCAAAAAAAAAACCATTGCACTATGCCTTTATTTCGCCTTTCAAACCCTACCCCCCCCCCCTCACCTTAAGGCACCAGGACACTGTAAAAATTCTTTTGTAATTTTTTTTATTAATTTCATTTTCTGAACGGTGCTTTTTTTTAAAAATGCTCTCACGAAATGTTTTGAAGAAATTCGAAAAATTGACGGAGATACAGCATTTTATGTGAAACCATTTTAAATAGTTTGTATTTTGAATTATCCTTCAGCAAAACTATGAATGCGTTTTTTCTCGAAACTTTTTAACGCGTCTTTCAACCTGGTTGACAACATATTAAAAAAAAACTATACATTCGATTTGCATGCACCAAGTCTTAATCTGTTGGCCTAGGGCAATTTTGATATGACCAGCGAATTTTATTTTCGATGTTTTATGGAAAATTTTCATTGTTCATAAAAAAAAGACCTTCATAAAAAAATCCCCAAGTGGTGCCATAGTGACTGGATTTTCTAACTGTTTAAGACCTAGTGCATGAAAATCGGATATATAGTTTTTTTAATATGTTGTCAACCACGTTGAAAAATGTAGTTTTGATGGAAGTATGAACGCCCTCTAGCTTTTGTTTTAGTGCACTGTCAGTTCTACCTACATTGTTTGTGCACTGTCATTTACGATCTTTTACGTTGTCTAATTATAAAATAAATAGTTCTAAAGTCTTAACTGCCTTTTCTTACATTTCATCAGGTTATGGGCCGCCCCAAGCCTGCCGTTTACAGTTATTTTTGTGTTTTGAGTGATAATTACAAAGAAAAAATAGTGAAAACTGCGAGTATAACCTCACTTTGGTTACCGCGCTCGCGAGTGATTTTTTTTCTTTTCAGACATCTATTACTTACTGTTGAATGTTTAAATATAAATATGGCTGGAAATAATTCAATGATGTCGATTGAGAAGTTGACTGGTCGTGACAATTGGGCAAGTTGGAGTTTTGCGGTCAAAGCATACCTACAACATGAAGATTTATATTGTTGTATTTTGAAAGAACCAGTGGCTACAGATTCTAATTCAGTTAAACAAGACATCAAAGCCAAGTCAAAGTTAATATTATTAGTAGACCCGATTTTATATGTACACATTCAAGAAGCCGAAAATGCAAAACAGGTATGGGAAAATTTGGCAAAGGCATTCGAGGACAGTGGATTGACTCGAAAAGTGGGTTTATTAAAAGAACTCATTAACACCAATTTAGAAAGTAGCATTTCAGTCGAAGACTACGTAAACAAAATTATGACAGCCGCGCACAAGTTAAGGAATATAAAATTCCATGTGGACGATGAGTGGTTGGGCACATTAATGCTGGCAGGTTTGCCAGAAATATATAGGCCCATGATAATGGGCTTAGAAAGTTCCGGTATAAAGATTAGTGCTGATTTAGTAAAAAACAAATTACTACAGGAAGTAAAGACATCAGACACTACCGCACTTTATACAAACACAAAAAATAATCAGCCCAAAAGTATTAAGAAAGACCCAAGATGTTTTAATTGTAACAAGTACGGACATCTCAGTAAAAATTGTTGGCATAAGAAGACAAGTGATAATAATAAAAAAAAAACAGATAAAAATACAGGGTATGTTGCAGCTTTTTCAGCATCTACAACAAACGACTCTCATTCTTGGCATATTGATTCAGGGGCATCTATGCATATGACCATGCACCGTGACTGGCTCACTGATATCATTCCCTCGTCTGTACCGAGCATCAGAATTGCTAATAACAAAGTATTAAAGGTTGAATGCTGCGGTAATGTATGTATCAAAATAAATGCAAACAATGGCAGCACCGATTCAATACAGGTGAGGAATGTTTTATATGTACCAGAATTAAAAACAAATTTGTTGTCAGTTAGCAAAATAATTAAAGGTGGATGCAGAGTAATATTTACCGAACATGGCTGTCAAATTTACAATCCGAGTAACAAGTTAGTTGCAAAGGCCGAATTAATTAATGACACATATCTGTTAAATACTCGTGATAATCAAAATATGCAAGTCATGATGGCTAAGACTGATGATGATACTTATCTATGGCACCAGAGGATGGGTCACTTAAATTTCATTAGCCTTAATAAAATACCTAACTGTACAGAAGGTGTAAAGCTGTCACCAAGAACAGAAAATTCTATTTGTGTTACCTGTCTTGAAGGCAAGCAAACGAGAAAACCGTTCCCCAGTGAAGGCTCCCGTGCAACCAGCCTGCTAGAGCTTATTCACAGTGACGTGTGTGGACCTATGAAGCATACTTCAATTGGAGGGGCAACGTATTTTGTTACCTTTATTGATGATTTTTCTCGGAGAGTACATGTATATTTTATTAAGAATAAGAATGAAGTATTTGAAAAATTTGTGGAATTTAAGAATAGAGTAGAAAATGAGTTAAGTACAAAAATGAAAATTTTGAGAAGCGATAATGGAACTGAATACAAAAATAAAACTTTTAAAGCCTACTTAAAAAACATGGAATACTGCACCAGACATCTAATTCATACACACCAGAGCAAAACGGCCTCAGTGAAAGAATGAATAGAACTTTAATAGAGCGAGCTAAATGCATGATTTTAAATGCTGAGTTGCAGGTCACATTCTGGGCAGAAGCGGTAGCTACAGCAGCATATATCGTGAACCGTTCTCCCACCTGTACCTTATCCGATGTGACGCCCTATGAAGTATGGACTGGTAAGAAACCAAATCTAAGTCACATGAGAATCTTTGGATGTCCTGCAATGGTGCATATTCCTAAAGAAAAAAGAACTAAGCTTGATGTGAAGTCACGTAAGTTAATTTTTATTGGCTACAGCGACAATACCAAAGGTTACCGATTTATAGATCCTGAAACAAAAAAAGGAGTCTTGAGTAGAGATGTTGTATTCCTAGAAGCTTCTATTAAAAGAAATAAAGTGGACAATGTACCTGAAAAAGAAAAAGAAATTTGTAAAAAGGATATAGAGATAGAAGAAAATTCAAAGGAAAGGTATGATGAAGTAAAAGAAAAAAATTCTGTTTACTTACCTTTGTATGATGAACTCGAAGAACCTGTGGAAAGAAATATTGATGATGAAATTAATGACAGAAGAGAAACACAGGCTGAATCACAAAGTATTTATATTTCAGATGATTCTGATCAATATGAGGACGTTAATGATGACACATACGTACCAGACAGGACAGTTGACTCTCCACTGGAATCTAATATGACTCTGAGATCGCTGCCGAGGAGAATGAGATGTCAAAATAATGATGGAAATGATATTCATCCAAGTTCCTCATCCTTAATGTGTCAAAATTCTGAGTCAACTATTAATTTACTAAACAGTGATCCACAAAGTCTACAAGAAGCTCTTAACAGTGAAAAGGCTGATGATTGGAAGAAAGCTATGGCGGAAGAATATCAGTCATTAATAAAAAATAATACATGGGGTTGACTTACCAGAAGGAAAATCAGTAATTCCCAGCAGATGGGTATATAAAACTAAGATGGATGGCAATGGATCTATTACACGCTATAAAGCTAGACTGGTGATCAAAGGATATAAACAAGTGAAGGGTATTGATTACAATGAGGTATACGCTCCAGTGGTCCGTTATACTTCCATAAGATACTTGATTGGTCTTGCTGTCAAATATCGACTTAAAATACACCAAATGGACGCAGTCACAGCATTTCTACAGGGTGACATTGATGAAGAAATTTACATGTCCTTACCACCTGGCTATGAAGATGAAAATAAAGTATGTAGACTGAACAAGTCAATATACGGACTTAAACAAGCGAGCAGACAGTGGAATAAAAAATTAAACACTGCTCTGTTAGAAATTGGAATGACTCGTTCAAACATAGATCCATGTGTTTACTACCGTATTTTGAATGAAAATGATATGCTTTTTATAGCAGTATATGTAGATGATATAATTTACTTATTTAATAATGAAGAAACCTCACGTATCATAAAATTGAAGTTAAAAAAAAATTCTGCATGAAGGATTTAGGAACAGCCAAACATTGCATTGGTTTTAGAATTTCACAAGATGAAAATGTTGATGAGATCTCTATTGATCAATCCATTTACATAAAGATGATACTTACACGATTTGGAATGAATGATTGTAAGCCAAAGTGGACTCCCGCTGATGCTAATGTTAAAATGAAGAAGGCTGAAAGTCAACAAGAAATTTTAAATAACATTCCATATCAAGAAATAATTGGCTGCTTGTTGTACTTGTCACAGGGAACTCGTCCAGACATTACCTATGTAATAAATTCTCTGAGTAGATATAATAGTCAACCTACTAATGAACATTGGATGGCTCTGAAACGAGTCATGAAATACCTGAAAGCTACAATGAATATGAAACTGGTTTATAAACGGAATGTTAATGAAAAAATTTCAGGCTATTGCGATTCAGATTGGGCAAATGACATTGAAGATAGAAAATCCTGCACAGGATATATATTTTTATTTCAGGGTGCCGCAATAAGCTGGAATTCCAAGAAACAGCAGACCATGGCCCTTTCTACAACTGAGGCTGAATATATGGCTCTATCGTCGGCTATTCAGGAAGCTCTTTGGTTGAAACAACTGGCAGACGAGTTTCAACCTGAACTTAAAGGTACACCTATAACCCTTTACTGTGATAATCAGAGTGCGATTAGTCTTTCAGGAAATGCTGTTTACCACGCGCGCAGTAAACATATAGACGTCCGCTATCACTTAGTGCGCGAGAAAGTTGCTGCCAAACAAATCATGGTTCAATATAGATGCACTGGAGATATGATCGCAGATATTTTGACGAAAGCACTCCACCGACCGAAGCATGAAAACTTCACCTCATCAATGGGTTTAATTTTAAAGCGTGTGCGTTCAGGAGAGGATGATGGAAGTATGAACGCCCTCTAGCTTTTGTTTTAGTGCACTGTCAGTTCTACCTAAATTGTTTGTGCACTGTCATTTACGATCTTTTACGTTGTCTAATTATAAAATAAATAGTTCTAAAGTCTTAACTGCCTTTTCTTACATTTCATCAAGTTTCGAGAAAAACGCTTTCAAAGTTTTGCTGAGGATAATTCAACATACAAACTGTTTAAATCGGTTTCATATAAAATGCTGTATCTCCATCAATTTTATCAATTTCTTTAAATGGTGAGAGCATTATTAACAAAGTCATCTTTCAGGAATTGAATTAAAAATAACAATTTTTGTTTGCAGTTTGCAGTGTCCTTAAAAGCCTTGTTTAGGATTTGATCAAGGGTACATGGAGGCGTTTGGAGGCCCCCCAGAGTCAGAGGTCCGTGTGAACTGAATAATGCGTGTTCCTTACTTAATGTTACTAACCTGTAAATGTTCCTAATAAATAAATTAAAAAATCTTGGAAGCCGAATTTTTCCGAAACTTCGTTGCTCACTAATTGAAGCAAGTCATTTTTTCTCGGGACGCGGGGCCCTTAGCCGATGCGGGTCCCCTAGGCAGTTGCCTACTCTGCCTTAGGGATAATCTGGTACTGAGTATACTACCATGTAAACATTTAGCCAGTACACTTCTGGCTAGTACACTACCGTGACGAAACGTGCGATGGGTACGTAAAAATAAGCTTTAAGCCAAACCTATCTCCTTAAGTCTAAAAACTTAGATCTATCCACTCGGTTGTCACAAAGAACCTAAGGTTTTGTTTTTTGGTCCCTGTTGAAAATACCATTTTACCATATTGGCCAGATCGCTTTTCTTATTAAATGTCTAGCCGTGCGTACTCCTATTGTCCCAATTCCGAGTCTCCTGAAATTCCGAATTCCAATCTCTAAGCTTATTGATGATTTTCGAATCGAATTCAAATGAAACAAAGGAAATCAATTGCGTATTGTCGGAGACTTATTGGGATCGTGAACTTCCAGGTGCTTTTTGTTCGTTCACAATCATTATTAGAATACAATATTGTTACCCGATATTACGAGTGTACGATGGGAGAACACCTTGTTAATTAAAATTTTATTTCAATGTCCAAAATATGCTAAATAAGTATCATTTAAAATTTTTTTAAATGATAATCGTTTATTAATAAAACTAGGTATATACAAACCTGTGTTGCAAGCGATAACTACTCACACTCTTCGCTGGTTACCATTAGAACGAAGAACAAAAATTATTTATTGTTAGACAAAGGACATTAATAATAAATTATAAATAATTTTAATCAAATATTGCAATATCACATTTTAATAGCGTGTGACAAAACTGAATTCTAAGTAACTACATGATATTAAAACAAAGATGGTAGTATGTAAAGGTCAATGTTTTCAAAAATTATATTCAACCATAGGTACCACGTAACATTTGCCAATTCGTATTATTTTGTGTTTATTTTCATTGCCGCCTTTATAATTTTATTTTTATTTTACTTCATCTCAATTTCATATTAATTTATTTCACTGTTATCTGTTTATAAATTTTACTAGCCCTAGATCACAAACCTTCGTCGAATCGACGACGCAGGATTAAATAAACCGCGTTATCTATATTCTTTCATACTCTGGCTAATCTCAATAGGCTCGTTACTTCTGCTAAGACGGTAAAGCGGACGCTGGGGGGAGCCAACGAGCGCCAATTCAGCAACCATGGCTCGTCGCAGCGACGAAGATTAGTGATAACTTGACTTTTTACTTTTGCTAGATTTTCACCAAAACTTTTATTTTATTAGTTAATTCAAGTGTTTGTTTTTGATATTTCAGTAGTTTTTTCTTTCTAATTTTAGTTATAACTAAAATTACCAACTTTAAAAATGTTACAATTGTTAATTTTGCATGAAAACTATGATCTCATTCATAAGGCTGTTGATTTAAATTTGATATTTTTGTTTATCTAAATATAAGAAATAATACAAATAAACACTGTTCATTAATAATAAAAAGAAATATGTACATATTTTGTTTTAATAAAACCCTTAAGCCCCCATTTATTGGGTTACGAAACGACGAAGGTTTGTGATAAGCCTCGAAAAATAAGGTTAGTGTTCTAGGGTTAAATTGTGAAACGGGGGTCCCCGCATGGGTAAAGCAACGAGTGAGGCCGACATTATCAAATAATGTTATAAATATGTAAATTTAATATATCAAAGAAAAAAACAATTGCATTTCATAAAAATACAAATGTTGAATATTCAAACATACTCCTAATGGAGGGTTTTTATTTTCGAGATCCTTACGCATTTACAGAGGCATTATCTGTCAACATAAAGGAGTGCGTTTGTTTTATATTATCGCTGCACAGCATTTTACGACTTTATGAATCGGAAGCGAAGTCCCCTACGAGGTGTAGTCCTATAAATGGTTGTCATCCTGAAGCTTGTAGTTTTATTATTCTGTAAAATAATGTGTGCCTCTAGAAAACATTAGGGTTTAAGGCACCCTATCCATTTATTAACTTTTTTTTATATAAGGTGATTATAATATCTTAAATTAAAGCTCCACTTAGAGTACTTAATGCGATATCTCGTATTATAAGCAGCTGATCCCCTTCCGCGATGCTCGTTTCATTATGAATTTGGGAAAGTTCATGACCAGGATCAGGAAGGTTAGAATATATCCCGGTAAAATACCAAATCCTCAAATTTGCTGGAAATGACTTCTCCAATCAAAACACTGCTACAAAAACACATAATTACAAACAAAAATACTTTATAAAATTGCGATAAAGAAGAAAGTATTCCACCCACTTCTCTGAAGGGTTTATTTTTCTTAATAATTTATAACAATCAAATGAACTTTCACAAAAGAAATTACCACAAATAAATAAAAGAACCTATAATAAAATCCGAATACTGAACTCTGTCAAGAAACATTTTAAAGACGTTCTTACAAAAGCTGTTTCTACTTGAATTAATCCTTACAATATCTCATTTATTTTCCATAAATAACACTTTTTTCTCAAAATACATACATAATATGCAACGAATATAAATCTTAATTATTATTATTTTTTTACATAAGCTCCATACAGGAGGCCCTGAGGAAAATAATTTCCCTCAGGGCCTATGTCATCTTTGGGAAAGCTGTGTGGAGGGTTTTTGAAAATTATAAAACAAAGGTATATGGAATAAATATGTGCTGAAGGGAGTAGTTGCAGTTATAAAGTTTAAAAAAAAAAAAATATATATATATATTTTTATATAAAATATACATAAATATATAGGTTTATTATATAAAATTCTAACTGCAATGTATCTGATTCCTTAAGTACACATATTAATGTGCCTATTAGTTTAATATCTTATAAAAAAAACATTAAAGTAAAACATACATGACATGTAGGTAGGTACTTTAAGTTTATTTTTAAAGTATATGTAAAATACAGATATACCTAGGTGATATACAATTATTTCATTTCTTCTAAATTAAGACTATTTTATATTCAAATCATTTTTTTAAATTCCTACGCAAAATATCATTACAATTGTACACATATTTCAAGAATTTATTTTCCATTCACTCTCTTCTTCCATAAAAAATCGAACTTTCACCTAGGTTTCAGGTTATTAACATCACGGATTGACCAATATTATTATTTTGGTTGCAAAACATTGAAAATTGTAATAATCCTTCAATGCGGAATATGATATGTTTACATAGTATTTTACTATAAATATCTATTAATACTCAACTAGTTGATAACCCATGACAGCCATAACCCCAAGAAAAATCTCATTATTAGGTAAAATTTTCCGATACGTCCGAGCTGCAAGTCAAAATAATTCTTGGAGCCATTATTTTTTAATACGCGGTCTACCCTACTTGGCATCAGCTCGTTTAACACCATCCGTGCAAATTGGGAAGTAAGATTTGCTTTAATAATTCATGCCTATCCTATCTTTGAAGCGTGATGCTAACACAAGTTAGCTGAATATTAAAGGGAGTCGATTTTCCAAGTGTTTTGATCTTCCAAATATGAACTGATAATGATTATTTGAAATATATACTGAATAACATTTTCACGATAACAATAATAATATAGTTTTGAAATATTTATAACTTTTGTGCATTTTGTCCTGAACATACTTGAATCAAGGACAAGTATGGTCGTCATAATTTTGAATTTCCCCTTTACTCAAGAGTGGTTGTTTACACTCTCGTAACCTTTACGAGAGAGTAAACAATCAATCGTGTGTAAAGGGGATTTTCAAAATTATGACGACCATACTTGTCCTTGATTAAACCAAACGTGTCCTTGTCCTTGTCGTAAAGGTTACGAGGGTGTAAACATATGTTTCGTTTTTTTTAAAAATTGGAATACTACATATATTATTATATTAATATAGAAACTTATCCCATATGTATTGAAAAACATAAAAATTTAAAAACAATTTTAAGTAATCTAAGTAATAAAGATGTATTTAAAATCAATTTTAAGTAAAATAGATATTAATTATAATTTTTAATTGTTAAACTGACGTTGTTTTCAGGTGGAAAAAATATAATAAGCAGTAATTGTTGAATGAAACACTAGTATATATTGAATCATTTGGCGGGTATAAGATAAGCCGCCATAGCTCAATTGGGAGAGCAGCTGACCGGCAATCAGAAAGGCACGGGTTCAAGTCCCGTTGGCGTCATGTATCTTTTCTCGGAAGATTTTTCAACGTGGATGAGTGTTTCAGGCTGATAATTATTGCTTATAATAATTATTAAAATATATATATATTTAAAAACAATATTAAGTAATATAGATATATTTAAATACTTATAATAACTTCTTATATTTATTACTAATATATATATATATAGTATGTGTTTAAATGACTGGACATATATTCAAAGTAAGTTGTTAACACTGAACAGATAATAAACATTCTTAATAAGAAATGCCTTCCATGTAGATTTAAAAAAAATCAATGTTGCCTCTGACATAGTACCCTATAACTAAGAGATCGAGACAGCTAACTATCTCTCTCACACTGCCTGACATCGTATTTGGCCTTTCCATTTGATTTTGAATTGGTACTGAGTGACAGACTTTCTGAATTTGATATTTAAGGGAGAATCTTTTCCAATCATAATCATTTCCACATTATAATCTCCATTTTATTGTCCATGTGCTTTGTTTTCGATACCAACCAAAATCGCCGACTTTGCGAGGTAGGGGTAACTCTCTTACCAACCTGGAATTTTGATAGTTAACAATCAACAGTTTTGTAGAGACATCTCTTCATCTCTGAGGCGATATTTTGAAAATCTTATGGAAGGTAGCATCCTTATTAAGTTACGTCACACCAGCCTTAGGCATGCCTCTTAAAATAACTACGTTCTTTATAGGAAAGGAAGGTTCCTTGAACTTAGGATCGACTCTGAATACGGGTGTCAGACTTTTGGCCCACGCAGTATTTCTTTTGTTTTTCTTTGTTCTACGCTAAAAAGCTAAAAGCTTAAATGAGCTAGGAATGTCGCATAGATAACAATCAAATCTCGTTGTCGAGTGCTGCCAAGCGGAAATCAAGGACTCAAAGTCCGGTCGGATCAACGACATATTCAACTAAGGCGAAAAAAACAAGGCGGCAAAATGCGTTGTATTAAGGAGGGTGAATTTAACATGAATCCTACACCTGGCAGGGGGTGTACACTGTGTACAGGGTGTGATTATGATTATTAACTTATCCCAGATTCCTACTAATAAATTGGCAATTTAGGAAAAAAAAACACTCGCCATACTTTGTTCTAGAAAATTCTCGTTTCGAAACTATCACACGTCCAGACCAAAAAACAAAGTGAGTTTATTTATGCTGGGAGTGTTTGAAATAATGAATAAGCGTCATGTTAAAAAGTTTATATTTGGATATGTTCCAAAATAATTAGCTAAATGGAAAGTATGCATCAGTAAATAGCTATGTTTTTCAGCCCATCCATACAGGGGTATCGGGCGGCTTAAGCAATATTGGCATTCAAAGCACTAAATCTTAATGATTAGAATGTGTCTGTATTATTCGCAAATGGCCGTGTGAAAGGTTCTTGGAACTAGCGTTTTTGTTATCTTCTCTTGGCTTGTGTTTCGGTCGGCGAAGGTAAACTTGGGACAAACCATCATAATGCCAGTTATTTATGGTGGCTCAAGAAAATATTCAAATAGTTCTTCCATTGTAGCTCTATCTCATCCATTTTATCTAACATTCACTAACTTCTCGAAATAATATACAATGTGTTCTTAACAATAATAATACCCACATAATAATCATTTCAATTACCTACGTTTGCAAACGAAATTTAATTAAAAGCTTTTGAAATATGTAATACTCGCTCGTATTTGCCAATGAGGTGTAATCCCTTTGATCGTTTGTGACTCACCATTTAAATTTAAATAAGTAGGTACAAACCTATATTTTAATTGATTTTGGAGTTTGTGCTATCGTCTCGAAATAATTGAAATATTTACTGTACATTTATCGAGCAAACTCTTGGATTACAGTTGAAGTGAGTTGTAAAGGTTCTTGTGTACCCATTCTTAGTTATTTCCAAAGGAATCATTTTAATTACTCCCAGTTCTGAAGACTTTTCTTAACTTTCTCGCAATGGTACCTGTTTAGAAAAGTTTCTTCTTGTCAGAATGACGATTAATAAATCAAATGTTTGGATGATTTTTTCTGTCTAATTTTGTATCGGTTTTCGAGGGGAATCGAACAATTATTGCAATACCTAACTTACCTCATTTCAGATTTTGATATCTAGATTTTGTTATAAATAATATTAAAATAAGTAGAACAAATTGGTACCATCCATCCAGTATAACATTGATATTATCAATTTATATTTTTTTTACGTTTCTAAAGTTTTATCTGTCATGTCAATGTTCTTACGAAGTGGTACCTAATACAGACCAATGTCATGTTCGTACTTCAGCATGTCTCGCTGAAAAATAATGATGGATGATTTTACACGTCCCATAAACTGTTCAAACTTTAGTAAAAGTTAAAACAAATAAAGACAGATGGATCGTTTTCCAATAATGTTGTGACTGTCAGCAAGGAAATCATTCCGATTCCCGTGGAATATTCTTTCCGCGCGAAAAATAAAGAAAAAATACAGTTTTATCTGTTGGAAAGACCAATTATTAATGATAATATCATACTGATATTATCTTTTGCTTTAAATTCTTGTCTTCAATCTGATTTCTATAATTATTTAAAAGCTTCCACAGTTTCATATTACTCGGTGGTGTACTTACAGTACTTCAAAGTAATTTTTGTTAAAAAACCTCCGCGTCTCGATTACATTTAGCTCACCATTACACCCACTTTCTAAATATCTATTTATTTTAAGAGTCCGTGTTTTTAAATATTAACACCTTCTCTATAAGGAGTCTAAATCCCACAGCAAAATAATAATTATTGAGAATTTTTTAATTTTATTTTGCACGAATTTAACACGTTCAATGGGTGGTAATTAATATCCAATCTAGGGGGATTGGGCAACATGAGAGGAATGGTGTCAATATATTGATTTTTTCTTGAAAACATTACATCATAGATAATATAACGTTATGGGAGTGTAAAATAGTTATAAAGAATAAATAAATACAATATAATTTTGCAACTCGTAATGAAGATCTTATCTTGAAATAGTTTTCACTGTCGCAGTACCAAAACATTTTTTTTTTTATTAAACTTGTCAGTAACACAAAGTAACCACAAGTATTTGGTTAAGGTTCTTCTATTATATTGAATGGTTTATATGTATGAACGTACTCCTGCTTGGAGTGTACTCTTGGTTGTACCATGTATCTTATTTTCTCATTCATTTCATAGTAGGTATACAAAACGTAATAAAACTGCGATGCGTTCAAATCTCCACTAAAAATGATACCGAACAGCTATTTGTGGTGCAAAATGGGTTAAAAGATTTATTTTAGTACAGAACTAGGTATTTTCATCGTTGTCATTATTTTGACACTAATGAATTGACTTTATATTTATATTATTCCAAACATTTTCAAGAATTTCTCAAAACCGTTTTGTAGACATTCTGTGAAAATTGTAAATTTTTTTGACGGCGTCTATTGCTTCTTCCTAAGCAATATTAAATTTGATCTCCGCATTTTCGATTAACACCACTGATTTTAATGTTTTTCCAAATCCCCCGTGTAATCCAAAATAAGAAAATTCAAAATCTTCCATTCCGCATATTTATTATTATTCTAATTATTTTATGAATTTAACACTTCCATGAATCAAGACCTGAATCATTAACAGGAATAAGTCTGAAAAAAAGTAGCTTTTTATATTGTTATTTTTTAGAATAAGACGTGTCTCTAGGTACAGCTATTGGCTTGATTTAAAAAAAAATAACAATAATAATTTTACCTCACTCGAAAAACATGTTACGCTCGATTTAAACTTTGATGTGTTTTAAAAAATTATGCAGTTTCTTTGTGTGAATTAATAAACATACAAAATAAGACGGTCGCGTCTATGCATCTGCAAGAGCGGTAAAGTGTGAAGTGTTAGGTGTCACTGACAAAAAAGTTCCGCATTACTTTAATTTATTGGTTGAAGATTTTTTGTTTATGTTTGTAGGTGATTCCCAAGCCCTTAACATCTGGGACAGAGATGTGCAACCATTGGACGCCGAGACGTACTACGAAGTGCTACTGTACCACCAGTGCAACGATGCTTACTTCACTTTGTAATGCTTGCTCAACTTTGTTTATTATTTTAACAATCGTCAAATTAGAGTATTACCCGTATTTTGACATTTTCTTGAAAAGATTATAGGTCATTTTGCGTTTGTAGATTTCACACATACAGAAGATAAGAAAAGGCTTCGGAGGTATTTGTTTACTAATATATCTTGATAAATTTACCGACGTAGAAAAGATAAACAAAGTGCAAAAAATCTTAGAGTAGATCTTTCCGATTATAGTTATAATCCTGTATATTTATTTCAGTCTGATTAATCTTTTGCGCTGGAGGATGTCCTTTGTTCTTTTTTTGATTAACTGAATCGGATATTCGAGAAAAAAAAGAAGAGGCAAAGAAAAAGCGACAAGAAAAAACAAGTAGAGATAAGAACTCCAACTCACTGTTTGATTGAACTCCGCAAGAAGACGCAAGAAAAGCCAAGAAGAATCAAGACAAGTCAAGAAGGGGCGATAAGAAAGAAGTTGAAGATGAACCAAGGCGAGCCAGGAAGAGCCAAGAAGAGACAAGAAGATCCAAGAAGAACTGAGAAGAAGCAAGAAGAGGAAAGACACATTGAAAAAAGGAGCGCTCGATCAATTCCTTTATTCTTGCCAATCGTAAATTCCATTATTGGCTTAATTTAGTAGGTTGCCATGTATATACTGGTCGATTAAACTCCATTCTCCTTCCCATCCTCAGCACACGTGTTCAAGTCCTAAAAAAGCAGTGGCCCCTAGCGTACCGGTCACACCGTAACAGGAGTATACTGGTCGGGGTGGAATAGTCGTATCGTTTGGAAACAGAGTTTCGCAAAATCTTCATGTATTTCACTGGAATAAGTAATACCGTTATGTCACCTTTATAAGCCAGCTTATCTTCTTAGTCAGCACGAAAATTATCAGAACCCGCACCTCTGCCAAATTCGATTTCATGCATGACCTAAGACTACCTATATTTACAGGAGTAATTAATTTACCTATTTCCTTTTCACGGGTCCTGATTTGCAAAATGTCATTGACAAATATGTTTAATTAACTGATTTAATTTTTTTTTCATCTGTCTGGCGTATTATTTTGCGTTTTGTGCTAGATGCAGAGGTTTTATTGTTTCACGGCTCGCCCCATACTAAATCTCAATTCTTATTGTAAGCAGCAGTGGTCACCAAAACTGGGGCGGGACAAATGAGTCGTTCAATTTCTATATCCGCTATATCAACTTTCACTGATTCGGAGAAAACCGAAAAAAACTACAGTACAGTACATTCGAAAAGTGTTCATTTTTCAATGTATGTCTAGAAATATTTAAGTAATTTCGATAAATAAAATGGATATAGCGGATTTTGATACTCACTTCGTGATTTATATGGAATATAGAAGCTTTTGAAACTCAACTGACCTGAGGTGCGTGTTTCTACACCCGCCATCTTGGCAAAATAACTGCCCGTGATTGGTTGAATTCCGATATAGCGGGTTTCGATAGTAACTTCTTGAATGATATAGCGGGTTTTGTTTCTCACTCGCAGTTTTAACATGGTCGTGATAAAGGAGGTTTTGAAACTCAATTTAAGATTAGTCTTGTTCCTTGCAAAAATATGAACAAGATGTCATACAAAGATCATTTTGTCAAAAAATCGGATATAGCGGGTATTGAAATTATAGGACTCAAATGAAATCGACTTCAGACAGGCTCACCTCAAGACTACAATGAGCAGAGCAGGAACATCGGGATATGTAAAAATGCACATGCATGAAATAACGACTTCCATGGCGGGGATGTTTATTCTAATCCTAAGAATAAACATTATAAACTCAAAATCTTAACAGCATCACTAATAAAAAAAATCAGAGTGTGCAATTCGCACGTGGTAGAAATGAAACCTTCAGAAAAAGTAGACAAGAACAGGGAGACTACAAAGCACTCTTTTTATCAATGTGAAGGATGTTTTTTTTACATATTTTTGTGGTCAATTTATCGTAATATATTGGAACCGAGTACCCGTGAAATAAATAAATATTTTATTACTATCTCATTTTTTCGCAGGCTAAATGCGATAGATGTTTGTGTTTGTCTCTTTTTAGTGTCGCTCGCTTCCGTTTCATCGAGTCTCAAATCACATTGGTGCTAAAGAAGTTTTCACTTTAAGAACACTTCCCAACCGTTTAACAGTGTTTTAGTTACACATGGAATGTAAAATTTCTATTTCGAATATTGTAACAAAAAATGTCTTTAACTCTGCTGGAAAGAGCTGGCAACATAACACTTTGGTACACAGTCGCAAGCGCCATGTGCGTTAGTTTCCCGACAAATTGACAGTTTCGGTTTGTGATGTGTGATTTAAGTCATATTTCGGTTGATAATTTTCTGTTCTTATGACTAATTCACTATAATATTAGTAAAATGCAATACACTTACCATTCATTATTTGTGATATTTTTCGTCAGTTTTAATCCATTATAAATGTCTTGTTACAATTTAGTTTTATGTTATCGGAAAAAAGATAGATTATTTCTGACACATTATTTTTTAATTCACTTTTACCGCATGACTATAATAACACTTCTATGAAGATTATGTTTTTTTAATAACATAAATGCCTTATGCATGTGTAGGTGAAGACAAATTAAAAAATCAACGTGTTTATTGCTCAATAATGAATCCAAAATATCTTTTTTTTTTGTTATTCTCGGAGAATTAATATAATAATTTATAATTCTAAGACAGAGATAAAAAATGACGTGAATTTTCTGAAAATTTTCGGCGTTTTGATTAAAAAAGTTCAAGGTAAGCTTTTTTCAACTGTTTTCAAGTTTGAAATTAAAATATTGCAATTTTTAAATATTAAAGTATATCTTATATACAAACATGAATCGCTAAATGTGTTGCTAAGCGCAAATCTCGAGAGCAGCTGAACCGATTTCGCTAATTCTTTTTTTAGAATATTCCTTGAAGTACGAGGATGGTTCTTACGGAGAGAAGAATTAAGAAAAATGCGCAGAAAATTGGATAATTTCAGAAAACCTAACGACTATCGCACGTTTGACAGTTCGCGTGTTACATGGCATTATTAAATCGGGATTCTATTTTTGAAAATCTTTAAGTTGATAAATTTATTTAAAGTAGGTACTCCCCTAATAGTTTGAATCGAATCAAGAATTTTAGATATTTTAAACAGGTACCTATGATAGGTACCAAATTTAATATACATGAAAAATGGAAATTTGAATAAAAATTGTAAAAGGTGGCACGCGGGCTGTTTTAAAACCGAATGTACTAGGATTGAATATATGGAAAGCAGGAGGGAGGGAGAGATGGTGGTGGGGGTGGGGAGGGGGCAGGGGGAAGGGTGGGGGGTGAGAGGGGGGGAGGGGTGGAGGCGGAGGAGGCGGAGTGGGAACCCTCCTTACACCATGCGAGCGAAGCCGCGGGAAAAAGTATTACTAGTATTAAATAAAAGTGAGCAATTTCTTAAGTGTGCCTTTTACTTTATTACAATATAGCTATTCTTCATTACGTTAACACAAAATTGCAAAGATATAATAATAATATACCTATATGCAATTCTAATTTTGAGGTCAGTGAGTACTATATTGGAATGAAAAAATACATGTTTCACTTTTATGCCTTTTTAATTTTTTAAAACGTAGGTTACAGAGCTTTAGATTGCCACATTGATTATATTTTTAGTATTGCCATTTGAACAACAGTGACGCCCTCCTATTTTTCTACTCTTATTTGATAAACTACAACTGTTTAAATAATGGCTACCTAATTAATACAAATTATATATTACAAAAAAAACATTTTTTTACATGTAGACAGCACCAAAGTGAAAACGTTGAAATGTAGACGATTGTTTTTGTTATATTTATGATGAGAACACTGAGCGTACAGTATCAATAATAAACAAATAATCTCCACTCGTAGCACCTAAGAAACGGCTTAAGTGTCACTTCCGATATATTCTACTAAGGCTCATCCTTCACGAGTAGGGATCAATATCCGGTTTGGGAGCAATATCCTTTGTCTGAATGTTGATCCTTATCGAGACGTCCCAATTCCGTGAGATTTATTAGGGAGCGAGAATGTTGTTATCCTTGTCGTTTTTCATTTTTAAATGATTTATTTTCTTCAATAAATTCATGAGTTGTAAAATCGCCGACGCACTACGGTAAAAACATTACCTCTAATTTTTAATGCATTTTATTTTATCGTTATTTGTCAATCTTGAGAAATGAAAAGAAAAAAGCAAAAATTTGCCGTCCTTATCAATTTTCTAGGTTTGGAAAGGCGTCTCCGAGCGTTACTATCTTGTATTTCTTGTCTGGCGTCCGTCCATTTTAACTTTTCTATTGCTTCACTATTTTGCAGCAAAGCTTTTACATTTGTTTAACCTGGGTTTGTCTTATCACTTGGGACAACCAACCTTAAACTATTCATACTAGAAGTCTAGAGCGTCCTCAAAGCAGTGAATCAATGTGCCATTGGTAAAGCCATAAATTATATTTCTAATCATTACATACGCACATTTAAATATTCACACTTAATTTTTTAATGTTTTTCGTGTTCCGAAATCGTAGTTTTAATCATCTGTGTATATTTAGTATTATCAATAATCAATGGACCATAGTATCCTGATTGATGTCATTTAAATAATATAAATCGCGGAATATTACAATTGTAGCATTTGTGAAGTTGAAAGCACCTATTTATAAAACATTTGCCTCATTCGAATGAACATCATTAGTAAACCTAAAAAAAATATTTTAAAAATATAAAAAAAATAACTACACTTTTCAAATTCAGAATTATTTTTATTAATTATTAAAATAAAATAAAAATGTTGGTTCTTACTTTATCGCTTCTCCAAAACGATTTATTACTAGTCAGTTCCAATCTAAAAATAAAAATATCTTTGACGAAGAAGATAACAATAATAATCCAAACGAAAATATGAAAGAGAACAAGATACTAAACTGAAAAAAGACAATGGTCGCAACTGGGACTCGAACCCAGACTTCTCGTCTAACCGGGAGGTGCGGGTTAACCAATTTCGATATTGCCACCTTCTGTCTAGCCGTCATAATGTCAATCGCAAATTTAAAATTATTAGAATTAACAATATTATTTTCAGCTAATTATTTTTCCATATTTTGGGCAACTACCCTTTTTATTGGAAACAATCATTCTAAGAAATGGTTTGTTTCCTGAATAGCGTCTCGGATAAATGTCCCCGAATTTATTCATATGGAACTATTGACTTTTTATAAAAGTGTAAATGAATATTCAATTTTTTATAAGACAAACTCTCTTTGATAACTTCCCGGTTAGGAGAGAGGTCTGGGTTCGAGTCCCAGTTGCGACCATTGTCTTTTTTCTGTTTTTTGTGTTTTTTTATCTTTCATTTTTTCGTTTATATTATTATTGTCATCTTCTTCTTCGATGATATATTACGTTGATGGGAATAACCTTCAAAAGTTATAAAAGGGAGTTTTTCTTATAAAAAATTTAAAATAAAAAGTTAATTAAACTAAAATAATTTGACGCATTAGTTTAACAGGAAAACAAATGAATATTTCACATCACGCATGCATGCACCGACAACCGAAATTAGTATAAAAAATAGATAACTACCTAATATATATTCAATGTATTCAACACTAGCTGGTCCCCGCATGGGTTGCTATGCCATTTAAATAAAGAAATTGTTTCTCCCTGAGTGTCCTTTCCCATTCATCCCGTACCCCTTCCGCCTTCCCTTCTTCTCCTGCGTCCTCTTTCCCTCTCGCGTTCCCACTCCGTCACCTCCACCTTCACTCTCCCCACTCCACTCCCCCCCTTCCCCCGTCCCGCGAACTCCCCTCTCGAGTTCCCCTCCCCCCTCCAGGTCTCTCTCCCCCCTCCCAGGTTCCCCTCCCCCTCCTTCCCGCTTTCCATACAAGTTTTAAAACCTCGCGTGCCACCAATAGCAATTTTTTTATACAAATTTCGTAATGCCAGAGCTCACCTGAAGTTTTATAAAAATCTTGACCTGACAATAACGAACACACAAAAAAAAAGAATTATCCAATTTGGTGCAGTCGTTCGAAATTTACGCGCTTAGCAACACATTCAGTGATACATTTTTATATTATAGATTTGCATTTTAAAACTGAGAGAAAAAATACTTGTATTGTTATTTCCAGTTTTCTCAAAAATGGTTCTGCCCTAAAGACTCAATGATGTGAATTTACTCCGATAAAATCTTTCACCATTCGCTGATTTACTGATATGAAATAAAAATCCTTTTGATAAATGATGCGCTTACATTAATGTATCTACATACAATAAAGGTCTCGTCAAACAGAACGCGTAATTTACGCGGCGTAAATTACGCCTTAACGCCGCGTACTTTCTGTTTGAACGGCTTCGGCGTACAGCAGAGCGTACAGCAGTGCGTACGGCAGAGCGTCGAGCAAGAACGCCCGGCATGGCCTCGTCAAACAGAACGCGTAATTTACGCGGCATACGGCGTACAATACGCCCGGACTGACGCCGCGTACTAACGCCGCGTTGTGTTGTACTGTACTTGTCTGAACCTGTCAAACAGAGCGAGCGCGCTCCAGTACGCTACGCTCTAGCGCGGCGTTAGGACGTCGCGTAGTATTTTTTTACAAGATTGTATTTTACGCTGGGCGTTCTTGCTCGACTGCGATAAAAATGATTATTGAAAAATTAATTGAATGTGTCCGAAAACATCCTTGTTTGTATATAAAAATTGTTCTATGAAGGCAAGATTATGGAAGGACATTGGACTTGAAATAAATGAATCGGGTAAGTAGAAGAAAACTTTTTATTGGTTAAAATAAGATACAAATTGTTCACGTATATTATACAAAGCATTTTCGACAACACGTCTTGCTGTACAAAGTCTTTTATTGAAATTTGTTTGTCTTTGATCATGCACTGATACATTTCTCGGAAAAGGGCGCATCAAGTACGGTTTCAAAGCAAATCCTTCATCACCGATAAGTACATGTGGTACGGGATCGTTAGTGTCAGGCAGTGGTTTATTGGGCAGTAGAGGCTTTCCTTGGATGAATTCTTTATAAAACATGGCATTCTCAAATATGCCACTATCGCTTTGACGGCCGTAACTACCAACATCAACAAAAAGAAATTTATAGAATGGATCGACAATAGCTATAAGAACTACAGAAAAAAACTTCTTGTAACAAAAATAGTCGGATCCACTATTGCTAGGACATTTTATAGCCACATGTTTACCATCTACACTACCGATACAGTTCGGAAAATTCCACAATTCGTGAAAGCCTTTCTCTGACTGCTTCCATGTCTCTTCAGTAGGTGATGGCAAATAAATTGGTTGTAGAATATTCCATATTTCTTTACAGACTTCACTGACAATACTGCCCACTGTAGAGCGACCGACTCGAAAAGAGAAAGCTATCGTCTGATAAGAGTCGCCTGTAACCAAGTACCTGTAATGAAATAAGTAAAGTTAGTAAGTGTGTTTCTTTTTTTTTACAGCTGAAAACGCACGAAAAAAGTGGAAAAGTCTCAGAGACAATTATATGAGGTATAAAAAGGAGACTACTGGAACCACAGGCCAAGCAGCGAAAAGGTTCGAAAAATGGCCCAGGGCCTCTCGGCTACAATTTTTGGACTCAACTTTGACAGAAAGACAGAGGACAACAAATATTACAACGCATACGGAAATACCTCCGGAGACACCACCTGACATATCCTCTCCAGAGATCACTATTGAGATGTCAGGACAAGGGACTCCTCAAGATTCTGGATCAGGACTTTCACGTACCAAAAAACCGAAAAAAGACAACAATGATATTGATAAAGTCATCAATTTTATAAAAAGCAAGAAGAAGCCGGAGTCTGATTCAACAGACAACTTGTTTAAAAGTTATGCCCAAATTTTTAAGAACATGTCACTTAAAAATCAAGTTCATATTAAATTAGAAATGGCAAAGTTATTTGCCGAAATAGAATTAAAGGATGCTGAGGAAAAATCGCGAGTAATTTTTTCATCTGTTCTATTTCAAGCGACACTCAAACAAGCAACATGACCCCTTCGCCAATGGATCCAGAAATTATAGACTTATCTAATATCAGGACGCAACCACAACCCTACTACGACAGTACAACAATACAACAGCCGACAGAACAGAACGACAATATCATTAATTTTGGGGCATCAACCTCAAACTTTTTAACAACGGCTCAACAACAGACAGAACAGACTGACAATACTCTTTATTTTGGAGCATCGCCTTCAAGATAGCATTACAATTTAATTTAAGTTTATATTTAACATTTTATTTAAGTTTATATTAAGATTTTATTTAAGTTTATATCAATAAAAAAATATAGAGACCTACTAAGAAAATAAATAGATTTTTACCTTTAACAAATAACTAGTCTTTCTCTTGTCGAAATAGGCTCCCTCCAGTTTGTGGTGCATTTGCTTATTTGGTTTTGCAGAAGGGAATGCAATTCTTCGAAGCTCCCGGCATAATGGATGATGTTCTCCAAATTCTTTCCTCTTCTTATTTATATCGTGCACCCATATTCTATTATTATGTGAACGCGATAATGCACACAGCAGTAACTACTCATCTTCATCTGAGCCGCTGGACATCGTGACGGAGACTGACTGGCGCCAAACGCTCTGCCGTACGCTCTGCTGTACGTTCTGCTGTACGCCGAAGCCGTCCAAACAGAAAGTACGCGGCGTCAAGGCGTAATTGACGCCGCGTAATAAAACCTTGTAAAATACAACGCGACGTCCTAACGCCGCGCTAGAGCGTAGCGTACTGGTACGCGCTCGCTCTGTTTGACCGGTTCAGAAAAGTTCAGTACAACACAACGCGGCGTTAGTACGCGGCGTTAGTACGCGGCGTCAGTCCAGGCGTATTTTACGCCGTACGCCGCGTAAATTACGCGTTCTGTTTGACGAGGCCTTAAAAATCGCCGTTCGCCAAAGCCACCATCAGCACCCAATCATTATTTTAAACATTATTTTGTTCCCAGATTTTCACCGGAAAATATTCTGTTGAAATCAATTCACAATTTAAAATTTGATGACGAAAATCTGGGTTCCTTCTACTTTTTCCTAGAAAGTGTTAAATCGATACGTTAAATAAAGAAACCATACAATCATAATCACTGGTTTTTTAATAAAACCTTACTTTTAAAAAAAATAAAACCTAGTAAAAATTTGTTAAAACTCTTTAGTTTGTATACATTTTAAACTTTTAAAAGCGGTTGAATAATTTAATAAAAGAGGTGCTGGTTTGCACTCGGCGTTTAGGCACCGGACCGGCTGACATTATTTGATGCCGTGGCAACAATTCATTTGGTACGTGACTTTCTGTAAATAGGCATAACTTATTGTTCTCTCTGTGCCGTGTACGTTCTGTGTACTATTCTGTGTTTGTACGCTGCTGTGTACTGTTCTGTGAAATATATACGGTGTGGTGGGACATTACTAATGGAGTACACATTCCATAATATTTCCACTGGCATGAATAAAAACAATACGATGCACTGCGCGCTCGTACGCGTTGTAAGAAATACCGCACAATACGCCGGCAATATGTTTATCGCACGATTATTCCCTAGCCCTAAAATCACTACCGTAAGCTATTGAAAATATTTATTTCTCGATCGTTATAAAAAGTTAATCATTTTTAGATTTTTTATTTAAAAACCCCACAGAGTCCATATTTAACTTTCTTCTGTGCGGGGTGTTAAGGAGCAGGAGTTGATTCCTGACTTTATTTAGAGATAAATATATGAACGAAATTTTGGTCCCAAGAGTTTTCATTTAATTCAATTTTGTTTTTTCTTTAATTGCCAAACACAAATAAATTCTTCCCTACGTCGCGTCGTCACTGGTTACTCGGTGGAGTAATCGCCCGACTCCTCCCCCGGTTCTAATTGTCCAATACATACTGATTTTGTATGTTTTTAATAAAAAAATTTATCAAAAATGTCACCGGAGACCAAAACTTTGTTCACATTTTTTACTCCAAATAATGTTAGGAACAATTATTAGAAGCAATAACTATCAGCCTGAAACACTCAAATACATTGAAAAAATTTTCCGAAAGATACATGCCGCCAACGGGACTTGTCCTTCTGATTGCCGGTCAGGTGCTCTACCACTGTATATTGAATTATTTGGCGGGTATTAGATAAGCCGACATAGCTCAGTATCTTTATCTCAGTATATTTTCTCGGAAGATTTTTTTCAATGTAGATGAGTGTTGCAGGCTGATAGTGCTTTGCATAAAAATCTTGTCTTAAACGTTAGTTTATCAATTAAAAATAATAATGTCTCGAATCACTGGTTAACGTAATCAAGTACGTCCTTTAACGTCCCGTGTAAAAAATGATATTACAAAAAACTTTTGTTTTTCTGTGTGTATAATTTTATCTCGCCACTTATCTAAAAATGATTATTTCATTCAAAACAACACACCATGTTAGGAAATCTGGCAAATTCGAACATATAACATATTGGATACGTTTTTAGATTTTCACGGCCAAAAGTATTTTCGTTATTTGTTTTTGGGGTTTTATGCCGTGTTGCGCTACCTCCTTTTTTAGCCAACGTTTCGGACAGCGTTGCAGTGTCCATCATCAGGGCAGATCCGGCAGATGTGATCTGTGATGTGAAACGTTGGCTAAAGAAAAAGGTAGCGCAATACGGCATAACACCCCAAAATAAATAACGAAAATTAAATTTCTAGTACAAAACCTTTCAGTCTGTTAACCCCGAAACACGGTCGAATGATAATAATAGCGACCTAAAGAATAAGGTAAATGTAGTTAGTTAGCTTAATCGAAGAAAACAGTGTTTGCTTTATAAATGCTTTGAATGTAGTGAAAAATAGGTAGTACCTACGTGTACCCATTACGTATGGTGATAGCTCAATGGTTGCCTCAGTATGTGAAATGTCAAATAAAGACCACTCTTTTCTGCTTAAAAAACACAATACCATTTTTTTTATATTAGATATCAACAATGCATTAAAAAAATATATTTTTCCTTTGCTAAATTGTGGTTAACATGCGTTTATCCGCCTTTTTAAATCGAGCTTTGCTCTAAAAAGGGTGTAAAGCGTATTATTAAATGTATTTTAATAGAAAAACTTTATTTAATGTACACAAATATGTGATTGATACTATTATATTAAAAAAAATTCTTTAGTAACGAAGAAACTGAGTGAACATTATAATAATTTAAAAGGAATTCAAATAATTTTTTTGTTGAATCTTCTTTCCTTATAATCAAACCGAGAAACTGGAAATATTTTTGTAATAAATGCTGGATAACTGGATTCGTTTACGGATTTTTTAATCGAGCTTTGAATTGAAGCAAAGGGGTAAAATTACTCAATCCAATGGCAGCGTGTTTCATGACGAGCTCCCATCAAATTTAAATCGAATTTCGTCGGACGTCCAAATTTTGGGTTCTCTGTTTAGGTAATTCTGAAGCTGGTTTAGGTCCTTAACCCTTTTCTAGCGAGTAACATTTTTTAATGATGTTTTATGAATACTGTATTCGAAAAATTTCAAGAGAAGGGACAATTTGGTATATTCCTACCGGAGGGTTGTGATTATTTTTAAATTCTTTATTTCTTGCTGGAAAATATTGACGACGCATAGTTTAATGTTTACGTTTTTCTTATCCTTGAAACATGTATTTATAGTGGAAAATTATATTATTATCTGCCATTTTTATTTACTAGAAGTTATGTATAGCTTTTTTTAGCCCGATGACATATCGTGATAAATGTAATTTAATATGTACATACGTATATCAAAATTGCGCATTTCGGACGAAGTGATTCGAACATGTTTCATACTAATATACATCTATACTCTTAATTGGAAAGTTGGTACATTTTACAGCCAAAAAGAAATACAAATGTGTATTTCGGTTTCCCAGAACCACGCGTAAAAAAGTTTTCTTTCTAAAAGTAAAAGAAACTACTAACATTATTAGATCGATTATCGATAATTGACAAGCGAAACACTCTAGCCTCAGGGTTTTACCTTAATTTAATGAAAATCATTACTTAATTAATCTCGACCTTTTTCAGCACATACCAACTAGATAAAAAAAACCATAAATTGGGTTTACATTGAAAAATAAAATACACTGTAAAATTTTATAAAATTTCTTTGATTATATTTTTTTTTTGTTATTTTCAATACCAAAAATATCATCTGCCCTGATGATGGACACTTTAAAGCTATCCGAAACGTTGGCAAGAGAATGAGGAAGTGCAACATAGCATAATAATTAGTGTTCGACCGAAACAGGACTCTCCACCGAAATTTCTCAGTTTCGACCGAAACCGAAACCGAAACTTTTTTAGACATTTGGTATTTAATTTAACACGTGTTAAATTAAATACCTAATAAAAAAACGATAATTGAAGTTTGTGATTTTTTTTATTTTTATATTACATAAAACAAACAAAATTTATAAAAAATAACAAAACATGTAAAATACATCTTGGAACAAAAAATTATCAATAATCAACACTTACATTATAAAGGAAGGGCCTCATTAATTGAGTATTTCAATTTTTATTGCGTTTTCAATCACAAAATTTTTTTTACGTGTTAAATAAATTAAAAAACCTTAATTGAAGTATGTTAAAACATATTTATCTTTTTGATATTACTGCTATAAAACAAATCAAAATAAACAAACATGTTCTACTTCTTGGAACAAACATTTGTCAATCATCAACACTTAAAGGAAGGACACCTTATAATTAACAAATTAACATAATGCCAACAAATTTTGAATGTGTTTACGAAACTATTTCTGTCACAAAACATAAACGTCTACATATACTGGCAATATACAGATCACCTAATTCCAATTAAAAAATATTTTTTGAAGAGCTGGAAGCTATATTGGGAAATATCGAAAATAAAGAATTTGTTATGGTACTCGGGGATACGAACATAAATTTATTAAATTATCAGGAATCAAATGTAATGCAATATGAAAACATTATGGCTAAATTTGGATTTTTAAAATGTATTCATGATGTGACCCGTGAAGCCATACTGACTAACTATGTAACGGCTACATGTCTAGATCATATCTACATAAGAGAGATAGAGAGACAAATGAAATCAGCTCATGCGTATGTGAAACTATTATAGCGGACCACTACCTTATTGCAACTACGATTCGTTTCTCTACTTATGAGACAGGTACCTCCAATAAATCGCACTATACGATATATACTGTAATATCTGAAAAAAGTGGATCTACTGATTGAAATCATTGATTGGAATGCAATACTAAACATAACAGAACCTAACTTAATATTTGAAGAAATTATATCTTAATTTAAACATATTTACGAAAAAAGTACCATAACAAAATCAAATACAAATAAACATCGTAATAATCATAAAGGCTGGGTGAATTATAACCTCGTTGAAAATATACAACTACGAGACACACTATGGAGAAAATGGAAAAACACGCCTGAAAATAAATTATATGAAATCGAATACAAGAAATACTGAAATAAACTAAATAAAAAAAATATTAAACACAAAAAAATATACTATAATAACAAATTTAATCATTGCTTCAAGGACATTAAAAAAATGGAATGAAGTAAATCAAATATAGAGAAGGAAAAATAAATCCGATTGCGACGATATATCTAAATATCTAAATATTTCCTAAATTCTAAAACGGCTGATATGGCGGTAGAAAACTTGCAAATTTTTTTGACGAGGGTGTAAATCAGTTATTAAACGAATGCAACGTTTGAGCGTCTGAGTGGAAGCAAGAACATTTGCAACATTCAATTTACCTACCAAGAGCTAATGCAAAACAAACTGAACGCATTATCGGAAAAATGTTCCTGTGTGTTCTACTTGGTACCAAAAAGCTTGTACTTGGTTGTGTTTACATTCCTCCCTCCTCTTCGGTAGAAGTCTATAAGTCACATACTGCTTCAATTGAACATGTGTCTAGAAACGCTGATTCCCTATTTATTTGTGGCGATTATAATTTACCTAAAATATTGTGGCTGAATGACGATCAAGGTGTCAAAACTCCTTCCAGTAATCTTTCTCCACAAGCTGTTGAAATTGTAAATTTTTTTGCCTATTTGAATATGTTTCAAGTAAATCCAGTCACTAACTATCTAGGCTCTTCCCTGGATTTGATTTTCACTAGCATACCAAATGTCATAGTAAGTGAAGCTGATGTATCTTTGTTACCTTTGGATAAATATCATCCACCTCTCTCTATTAAAATTACACATTTTTTCAAATTTGATTCCTTGAAACCAAATGTCTCTTATCACTACAAATATCTTAACGGTGACTATTTTAATATGAACAAATATCTATCCCAGATTGATTGGTCGACACTATTTTTAAATTCTGATATTAATGACGCTGTACTTAAATTTAATGAATGTGTATCACATGCTGTAGAATTGTTTGTTCCTAAGGGGTGTTACTCTCAACCTAAGTTTCCAAATTGGTTTAGCACGAAACTTAAACAGTTAATAATTGAAAAAAAGAAGACTCATAAATTAAAGACACTGGGAACTTAAGCTTTTATCATAAATTTTCTCAATTAAGGGAACTGTCCAAAATCGAATCAGCCAAATGTTATAAATATTTTGTAGAAGTTACAGAGACAAAATTACTGCAAAATCCTAAACAATTTTGGCAATTTGTTGCGCAAAAGCGTACTGATAATGATCTTCCTTCAAGTATGTATTATTATGAAACTCATGCTACTAACGGCCATGATATCGCCAACCTTTTTGCCAAACACTTCTCCTCTGTATATTCTGATGCATCATGCAACATCCCTCCACTTAACTATGACCATAATATTGACTTAAATGATTGCCAAATTACACTTAAGGAGGTTTACCAATCCTTAAATAATCTCTCTAACAAAAAAAGTACCGGACGTGATGGCATTCCAGAAATCTTGCTAAAAGAATGTAAATATACACTATCTAACCCAATTTGTATGTTGTACAACTTGTCACTTTCATCTGGAACATTTGCTGACTCATGGAAAATTTCATATATTCGACCCATTTTTAAGTCCGGAAACAAGTCGAATATTGGAAATTACAGACCGATATCAATTATATCTAATATTCCAAAAATATTTGAGTCGATAATTACAAAGAAAATTACTCCTGTTTTCAAAAGTGTTCTAATTGAGGAGCAGCATGATTTAGATCGGCGAAATCTACAACAACAAATTTACTTTCCTTTACAAGTACCATTGTGAAAGCCTTAGAAGATAACACTCAGGTTGATGTTCTATACACTGACTTCTCCAAAGCCTTCGACAAAGTTAATCACCGTATTCTCATGGCCAAACTTTATGCTATAGGCATTAGAAACCCTTTGTTATCATTCTTTCACTCTTACTTGACAGATAGAAAACAAAGGGTTAAAATAAATAACTTTGAATCCTTTAACATTGATGTAACTTCCGGCGTTCCCCAAGGAGCCCATTTGGCCCCGCTTCTTTTTAACCTTTTTATTAATGATATCACAAAAGTTTTTTCTCACACACGTTTCTGGCTATTTGCTGATGGTAATAAGATTCTTAAGATTATTAAATCCCACCTTGACTGTTTACTATTTCAACTTGATATTGATTCATTTAACGATTGGTGCAAAATTAACTGCATGGAAATTAATGTTGATAAATGCAAAATTTTGTCTTTTTGTAGAACCAAAAAACCTATTCAGTTTGATTATAAACTAAATAGCGTTTGTCTATCTACTGTCACATCTATCAAAAACCTTGGGGTAACTCTAGACTGCAAACTTTCTTTCCGTGATCACATAAATAATATCGTAAATAAATCACTTAAACTACTCGGCTTCATTCATAGAATTACCTCTGACTTCAAACATATAAGTACACTTAAAACTCTTTACTGTTCGCTGGTTCGCCCTCACCTTGAATATGCTAGTGTCATTTGGTCTCCTTTCTACGCTGTCCACATTTGTCACATCGAATCCGTACAACATCGTTTTCTAAGAGGAATTGCTTGGAGGTTGGGTCTTGAAAGAGGCAAGTACTCATATGATGAAATTGAACACATTTTAAACATGCCTTCTTTAGAAAAACGTAGAAAGGACTCTGATCTAATTTGCATATTTAAAATTATCAACAGTATTACAGATACACCTGCGTTGTTACAACTCATCCAGTTTAACATCCCTTCCCGTAGGCTTCGAAATAATGAATTGCTGTTCCTCAATCAACATTCTACTAATTACGGATACCATTCTCCCTTATCCAGAATGTCGAGACTTGTCAACGCAAGTCAAAGCATTGATTTTTTTGGTGTAAAACTAAATAACTTTCGGCAGTCGTTACGCAATATTTAAATGCTTCTTCATGCTTTGACTTGTAGTGTCTCTATATGTACTTTTTTATATTTTATATTGTCATTGCTATTAATTTTTATGTGCTCTCCCTTCACTGTCATCTCTGTTTTTTTTATTTTTTTTTATTCGTGTTATTATTATGTTTTTAATGGACTGTTGTCCGTAAATTAATAAATAAATAAATAAATAAATAAAATGAAAAATTCTAAAACACCGGGCGTGGATCTAATTCGCATGTATGATCTAAAAAATATGTAAAATTACTGAAAAAAACATGTAAGTCCTATGATTACCCACCTAATTAACAGAATTATTGACACAAATATCATTCCAGCTGAACTAAAATGCAGCATCATAAGGCCCATTTATAAAAATGGAGATCACACCGTAATAAATAATTATAGGACTATTTCATTATAACCCGCATTAGAAAAAATCTTAGAAATATATATATCGATAACTTTGGATAAATAAATTTGGCATTATTGATGACTGTCAGAATGGCTTCCAAAATTAAATAGCTGTGATAAACTGCTCGAAAATTTTCTAATTATATAAATTCACAGCTTAACTCTAGAAAACATGTACTGGTATTATTTATTGATTTCTCAAAAGCTTTTGATACACTCAGCCACATACAATTAATCAAGGTACTTAAAATCATAGGAATCCGTGGTAAACTAATATCATTTTTCAAAAACAATTTAACAAATAGAAAAATGTATGTAAAGATTTTGAATGAAATGAGTAATTTTAGATTTATCAAATCAGGAGTACCGCAACGGTTAATTTTAGGCCCTAAATTATACATATGTTATTGCCTTGTCTAAACTTTTTTAAATAGCCCGTAGATTCCTTTTTGCAGATGATACTGCACTAGTTGTATGAAATGAAAACCCGGAAATAGCTTTTAAAGAATTACAAAGAGACTTTAACGAGCTACTAAAATGGTCTCATGATGTAGGACTAATTATTAATGCCAAAAAAACTAAATGTATGTATATAAGATCACCGAGCTTGAAAATGTGGAATTTACCTAAAATAATTTTGAATGTATACTGTTATGGTACGCCCAAACGACAGAGAATTCAAACTCCTAAATCGCCGCAAACAACACAACACCCTGCTCTCCCCCCTGTTCCCTGCTTCCTACTTCCTATCCCCTCTGCCCTCCCGCACGCGATCCCTTCCGCCCACAGTTGAGAATTGCAAGCCGCCTCGGGCACACGTTACGCCCGCGGGTTGATTCCCACTGTTCGCGCCCGGCGTACTGTCGCTCGAATTGAACTCAAATATAACCCGCAATGTTAATTCAATAACCTACGGGTTTAGCGCTGATATTTCGCCATGCCTGTGTAAACTTCGGTTCTGTCCTAAACTCGGGAGGTGCCCCTGGAAGGCGGAAGACGAAGACCCCCAACATCATGTAAGCTGTACAATTGTTTCCTCATTTGATTGTGTCCTTTAACGATAGACTGTAAACTCCCGCGAAAAGCCATCACTCAGAGAGTTTCGTTTTTAGGGATCTTGAGGTATAAACACGATAGCTAGGTTTGTGTAGTATGTATTTCTTGTGTTGAATTGTACTGTAATGACCTATGTACTGTGTTTTAAATTTGCAATACATGAATCTATTTAACTCAATCCTGTTGTTAATCTGCCTCGGCAGGAGTATCTCCTAGAGTGTATTTCCCGACGCCCGTGGAGGAGAGAGAATTCTGTAGCAATCGTGCGGCCTGCCCCTGGAATAGAGGGTACTTTTGTCTCTGCTGTGAGCTGGCCTGGGACATGTTAGGGCCCCCTTGGCCCCGGAGAGGGCGTTGGTTTTGAAGCCAGCAAAGAGGGCCATAACAACTGGCGCCATAGCGTGGAGCTCAGAGTTTTTTTTCCAACCCGGTCGCCATGCGAGGTACAACTTGTCGGAATGCTCCTCCCTGTATAGGAATTGTTTTGTAAACATTAATTATGCCTTGATATTCTACACCCAGTGTACAGTGAAATCTGTGAAAAAACCACAGAAACCCATATGTAAATTAGATCCATAACACAGATCTGATTGAAACTATGAATCATGCCGCAATTGAAAACACGGCCATTTTGAAGCAACTAAAAGACGCCAACATTAAAACCGCGAATCTGACTGCGCATGCGTCACAACAACGGGCGGGTGGCAACAGTCCCACGCCAATCTCAACGGCAAATATTCACGCGGTAAATACCTATTCTCTAGACTGCGCGCGCAAGTGCACTGTCTCGCGCCAAAATTCCAACGGAAAAACCCGTCGGAACGAAATAATTACCTGTTGCTATGCAGCTTTTATAATCAAATCGCCTTTATGACTGAACCGGATAGCAACGGAAATTATTATTATAAATTTGATTCTGGAACCCCAGTTATTTTGCGAATTCCTTAATCAAAAATTTCGGACTTACGTATTTTTGTTGTTTCTGCACAATATACCAATTGGCCCACTTGTGTCTGTCAAATTAGTACAACTTATATTCCACCAAATGAACAAAATAATGACTTTCTTTCCCCATTCTACATTATAGGTACTGCTTTTTTTCAGCATAAGTGTAAAGTGAATTGTGTTTTTTTTCCTTACATAAAGAAAAGTGAAATAATAATAAAACCAATGATTGGTTCCATGAATAAATAAAATAATTTTAATGTGGTTGACGTAACAAATCCCATATTCAGTTATTTTCATCCGGAAGTTTGTCCTTATTTGCCAGAAGAGTGCCTTTTGTGAATTTTAGTGCCTTTCTCAGTGCAAAGTGGTTTGTGAAAAATAAAAAACCCGTTTTCTAAAGGTCAGTCCTGGCAAAATTTTTTGAAAATAAATAAATACTTGTGAATTTCACAGTTTTCTCAAAAGTGGTCAGTGAACACAGAAACCTTTACTACTTAGGTCTTTCCACGCAAAATTTTTTTTCTTGTGCCTTCCTTTGACAAAGATTCTGGTGTCATATATACCAAATTGTAGTATGGAATACAGTTTTCTATAACTATTTTAGAAGTACCAACCAGTGATTACCAAGTGAAAAGTGCCTCACAAAATTAATTTTGCGTTTGCTAAAGAAGACCCCTGGCAAATTTTTTTCACCACCCGGGAAACTCACAATGGAAAACAATCAAGCTATGGCATCATCCAATTTGGGCATCATTCCCAACGTGCACAACTTATCCAAAACTCACTTACAAACTGCTTTAAGGGATAGAGGACTCTCGCCATCAAGCAAATCTAAATCTACATTAAAGGCTTATGCACTTTTATTCAACAAAAAGTACATTAAGAGAATAAACCTCGCCCCCTCAAGCGAAAATAATTCACGCTCGGCTACGCAAGTTTTGGATAATCTTGTTCCTAACAAAGAACCTATGCCACAAGTAATGATAAAACAGGACATCGCACCCACCTTGACACAAGATAAAACTTACGATTTATCCTCTTGGAAAATCAAATATAATGGCGTCTCCGATGTGCTGGATTTCATTGACCGTATTGAAGAAACGGCTACAATCAAAAATATCCCATTCGAGATTCTACGAAAAAACTTTATAGAACTCATCTCCCCAGAATTGATACCCTGGCACCGCATTCAAAAAACTAAATGCAAAGATTGGAATAAACTCAGATCTGCCCTAATCTCGAGCTTCGGAAAAACGGAAGCCCAGCACCGGATACAAAGACTGATGGACAAACTTTTCAGTCCTGAAGTCGATAACAGCCTGTTTTGTTACCTTGACGACCTCATCATCGTCAGCGATACCTTTGAAAAACACCTATTAATGCTGGAAAAAGTTTTTCAACAACTCAAGTTCGCTGGTTTAACCATCAACTTGAAGAAGTCTGAATTCTGTAAGTCCCGTCTACGTTATTTGGGATTCATTGTCGACGAAAAAGGTCTAAGAACAGACCCCGCTAAGGTGGAAGCCATGGCAAATTTTCCCCGACCCAAAAACGCGAAGGAAGTCAAAGGTTTCCTTTGACTTGCAGGTTACTACAGGAGATTCATCAAAGACTTTTCCACTATCGCAGCCCCCTTAAATAAAATTACCGGCATCCGTAAAGGTGTCAGCAATTTCCGATGGTCTGTTGAAGCTGAAGAAGCGTTTACAACTCTAAAAAATGCCCTTCAAAAAGCTCCCGTTCTGAATTGCCCGGATTTTGCACTCTCTTTTACCCTCCACACGGATGCCTCCAATGTAGGAATCGGTGGAGTCCTTACTCAAGAATTCCCAGATGGCGACACCCTGTAGCGTATTTTTCCCGTACATTAAACAAACACGAGAAAAACTACGGAATTACCGAGAAAAAGTTATTGGCTGTATTGGATTCTGTTCACCATTTCCGCGGTTACATAGACGGTAGCAAATTTACTGTAGTCACAGACCATAGTAGTTTGAAATGGTTGATCTCTTTAAGTAATCCCTCCGGTAGGTTCACTCGTTGGTCCTCCCGTTTGTCTCAATACAATTTTGATGTTGTTCACCGTAAAGGCGCGGACAATATTGTTCCCGACGCCCTTTCAAGAATTGAACTGGCTTCATTAAATGTTGACACAATTGCCCCCCCCCTCCATCTACAAAAGATGAATGGTACTTGAAAATCTTCGAAGGTTGTAAAAATAACCAACAAAAGTTTCCTAATTTTATCATAAAAGAAGGACAACTATACCGTAATTGCAAGGTACCACTATCCATCCTCGAAGATTACTCGTGGAAACTTGTCGTTCCCCTCGAAGGTAGAGAACAAATAATCATTGACAATCATAGTGCTCCCGACTCCATACACCCAGGAAATTTCAAGACGTATAAAAAGATCTCCTTGAAGTATTACTGGCCTGGTCTCTTTAAGCAAATTCGCAATTACATCTCTAAATGTGAAACTTGTAAAGCTTATAAACATAGCACGGCAGCACCTGCCGGCCTAATGGGTAATCCCAAACGTGCCGACAGACCCCTACAATCATTGTCAATGGACCTCGTCGGACCCTTTCCCCGAAGTTATGCCGGACACATGCACATACTTAGTGTAGTGGATGTTTTCACTAAATTCTGTTGGCTCTTTCCTTTAAAAAGAGCCAACGCGTCCGCCATCATCAAACTTCTGGAAAAACACATTTTTATACCTTACGGAACACCCAGAACCGTAATTGTTGATAACGGAAAACAATTTATTGCCCAAGAATTCAAAGATTTTCTTGCCAAATACGGAATCAAGGATATTTACTATAATACCTTGTATACTCCACAAAATAACACCGTCGAACGTTATAACCAAACAATCAACACAGCTCTGGCTATTCTAGTTGATAAAGATCAACGTACTTGGTGTAAAAACCTAGATAAAATTCAGGCTGCGATGAACAAAACTGTTAATCTGGCCACTGGTTACACACCTTTCTTCTTAAAACACGGTATGGAACAAGTTGTTCATGGTTCTCTACATAGGAACACAAACTTTCCTACGTCAATTGCCACCACAAGCAACCCTACCGCGGACTATGCCCATCGTCTGGAAGAACTGTCGGCCATCTACAGTGAAGTCACTGATGCTTTGCTCCTGGCTCATCAAAAGAGTGCGGACAGATACAACCTACGTAGGAAACATGTCACCTTCAATACAGGAGACATAGTTTGGAGAAAGAACAACACACTTTCCCAAGGAGCCATGTATTTCTCTGCCAAGCTGGCACCACGTTTCGTGAAGGCCAAAGTTCTAAGAAAGATATCAGATCTAGTGTACTCCTTGTCTGACTCCTCTGGAAAACACATTGGTAATTACCATATTAAGGATATTGCAAAATCTGGAAGTGAGGAGTCAAGTAAAACTACCCCCACTATCTCAGCAAACTTAAAATGATCCAGTGTGTATCACCACAACCTTTTTGTAAGCACATCAAGTCTTACAATGGCTGGCGTGTAAAGTGTCAATTACATGCCCACCCTTTCGTTGATAAAACGAATATTGTTAAAAAATCATTTTTGTAAATTTATGTACACTCCACGGTGTAGTTTGCCCCGTTCATGTTCGTGAATTGGCAACCACCGTAATTTTTGTCTCACACGTTTTTTTATTTTTTTTCTTTCCTTTTTCTCACCTGTTCCAAAATTGATCACTTTAGAGCAGAGACACCCCTCGAGTGACAGTGTTCGGGAAGTCATGAACCCAATCATTGCCTCTCAACCCCTCACACTACGCAACGTTCATGCCATGGCACGCTTTGCCATGTAATGCAATATTGTAATTTTCACCATTTTTGTTTGTTGTTTTTTCATCATATCGGAAGGAATCTCTTCAATTTTTTTCTTTTTTATGTTCTGTAAGTACTGGAGCGTCGTTCTAAAATCGATTTGGTAAACTCCAAAGCGTTAAATCACGACCCAGGACTAGTAAACCATCTCAACATGCTCCATATTTTACTCATCATGGTAAAGATAAGTGGTTACTCACATAATCACATTCCTTGTGTATAGTAGTTTTCAATTTTTCCTCAAATGTTAAAAAATTGATGGCGTCCTACCCGAGCTCTTTGCTAACAAATTGGATTTTGACACGTCCATTTTGAAATCATATGTATATAAATAAAGGAAAAGCCTTTAAATTGGTCTTTACATCCTTATACAAATCCTCATGGACTCGTTTCAACTAAAGTACGTAAAACCAAATACTCGGTCTTTTGTTGTTATAAGAAGTCCTCGATTTGTCCCTCTTCACAACATGTATGTCTTGTATTACATGCTTCAACCCTTACGGAAAAGGTTAATAAAACCTAACGGCAGCCCTGATTTCCGTACATAAATAACCGCAGTTTAACGTAAATCATCAATGTTTTGTTTGATCATCGTTTTACAAACATAGGCATTCAACTCCTGTTTCGCCATTTAACCAAGTTTTTGCAACCCAAATTGCACATAACCTGGTATGTTGTAACCGCACAAAGGGTATGTAAAACCACAATTGGTCCCTTTTGTTTGTCCCCACTGAAGTTTGCTACAATAGACAGTATGTAAAACCATGTAGGTCTGTCTTTGTTTGTCACATGGTGTAAACAGAAATGTACTCTGTCATCACCCCGCCTTTATAACATACGAAGTGACATTAAATTGTTTACCTCCTTGTTATCCCATCGTACGCTCCTGGGCTACGGAGTTAGTTAACCTAACAAATCTTTATAAACTGTGTTAAAACAAGCATTGTTAACGTTTATTGTGTTGTATTTAAACGTAACCCTGTTACATTATAGGAGAGATCCTTAGAACATCCACCATTATAGGAGGGATCCTTAAAATACCTGCCGCGATACGAGAAGTTCGTCATAATCACTTTTTCTCATAGCTAAATGTTATTGAGCTAGTCGTGTGACATATTTGTCATGAGAACCGTTTTGTACATTCTATTTTGGTCGTGTGACATATTTGTCATGAGTACCACCCTTTTTGTAAAACCTGTTCCGGTCGTGTGTCATTTATTTGTCATAAGTACCGCTTTTATGTATAACTGTGTATAAACTCTGTACACGAGACGTGGAGACGTAATAACAATACTTACCGTGATTCGTGTGAACGACATAATATCGGCTTTGCCATCTTCTTTAAGATGCATTGTATAAACTCTTTGACTTCTGTCTATAATTGAGTTATATCTTGTATGTACTTACATATTTTGTACACTATACGTGGAGACGTTAAAACACTTACCATGAGTCGTGCGAACGAAATAATATCAAACCCTTTGTGTGCGATCTACGAAATGTAGTCCACAACCCTTTGTTGTCATTCAACGCCAATGCCCGTGGACTTCCTGTTTTTTTTACTTCTTTGCAAAAAGGAAAGAAGCCCAGGAATATCTACTATCCCAAAAGGACTAGTTTTCAGCTTCACTGTCAATTATGGGCATAGTGCTGTGGGAGTTAATCGATTGAGCACAAAAAACCACCTAACTCGTTGTCTGGAGAACGAACAAGAAAACCCCCAGGTTTGTGAAATTGGAGCAAGGGTCTGTCTTTTCTCACAATCATGTAGAAGTTTTTAAAATGACCCCTAATCTTTTGCCCAATACACGCGAAAGATTAGCCTCTTTGATATAATGTGTATTCAAATTTCTCCTCATCCTTTTTTGATAAATGTAAAGAGTCAGGAAATCTGCTGGTTGATTATGTTTCATTTTCACATAGTGTTTGAATCGGAAATTAGTCCAGTCTCTAGCAAATTTCGTAACTCGTCTCCCTTCTCCCCTCCTCCTCCCATTCCCCATGTTTCAGACTTATGTTATGAAGTGAAAAATCTGTCGTTGACCATATTTCGCCCTCACTTGGAGTTCGAATAGGTAACTGTCCGGTTATCTACAGGTTTTCCCCCTCAATCTCTGCATATGTCTCACCATTTTTTTTCTCTTTTCTCAATTCCACGAAACACATTCATGAATGTTGGATATGTACGATATGCACTTGGCGTACCGTCTGTCTCCTTTTGACAACCTTTATTCATGAATTGGTTTCCCTTTGCCGTGACTAGTTCACGATTCTTTGTCTCGTTCTTTGAAATTCTACGAAAATGTTACCATCTCATGTTAGCATAGGCCATAGAGGGCTGGTTGTTTTTTAACCAAGACATATTGTCACTAGGCAAACGCCAAGTCATCCTGGCAAAGGAAAATGTTCATGTAATCACAATTTAGTTAGGAATCTCTCCCTCTTCGTCACTCTCTGGGTCGGTGGTTAAAATTTCGTTATTTCATTATCTGGACGCATTTTGTTTCTCTCCAAACCTTTTCTTCATTGGTCCCTAGGCAGGTAAACTTCAAGAATTTTGCTCTAATAATAATTTCTCCCGGATTTAAAAAGAAGCCCAGGCGGATGTCATCACCAACAGCCAAGCTGAGCTTCACTTCCTGACAGCACGCGCTGTGGTTACAAGGTCCCTCCCGCTGCCATTTTCTACGCATTTGTTCCTGAAAGCACAGACCATACCGCCCATACGTATGTTGTCTTGTCGTGCCACAGCAAGCTGAGTTGTCCCACTATACTTTATGACACTCTAAACTACCTTTTGGGCACGCTAGCTCCTAGGTTTGTTCTTACTCTTGCTATCAATGCCAACCTTGTCGTCTCTTGCCCTGTCATGCAGTGACGCATATATCGTCATGTGTAAACCATCATTACCTTGACCCACCAGTATTCGCTGAATGCGTACCAATACAAGTTATCTTGAGCTACATTATGCTTCAATAACCATTATATACGATCCGTGTTTACCATAATAACATTTAGGATTCGTACTGGCATGTCTGCAGATACTGGATTCTTCTCTTCAATGACCTCTGTAACCATAGTCGCGGCACAGCAACCACAGTCTCCATTTCGTAAACTTCGACGTCTTCGACAAAACCAAGTGTTTTCTAAGGCCCAAGTGTACTCCTGAGCGTTATCTCAAATGGGTCTGATTACAGTGATAATGTAATCCTTAGAATCCGTGAAGTCACGTCCTTTCCTTCGAAATTCTCCGAAACCAAACAAATCCACGCTTCACAAACTTAGCTCCCAGACCAATGAAACCTTATAATCACACTTTTTTTTCTTCTCTTGTACAAATGTATTGTCATTCTTTCAATTGCATAACCATGTGTATTGTCATTCTTTCAATTGCATAACCATGTGTATTGTCATTCTTTCAATTGCATAACCATGTGTATTGTCATTTTCAATTGCATAACCATGTGTATTGTCATTCTTTCAATTGCATAACCACGTGTATTGTCATTTTCAATTGCTTAACCATGTGTATTGTTATTTTCAATTGCATAACCTTGTATGTTGTTTTACACCATGTACTTTTCCCAAATTTGTCTTTTCCAAACATTGTATGTACCCCCACCCATTCCCTACAAACATTGTGACCCAAACTATAGCATAAAACTGTATGTTCTAGCTAGGAAATCTCTCAAGCAACGAATCTCTCAAAACCCCGATGGAAGCATAAGAGGATTTTTTTCCCTACAGCTCCATTGCCACGTCGCTTTTTTTTCCAAGCGCGGAGGGAAGTGTTATGGTACGCCCAAACGACAGAGAATTCAAACTCCTAAATCGCCGCAAACAACACAACACCCTGCTCTCCCCCCTGTTCCCTGCTTCCTACTTCCTATCCCCTCTGCCCTCCCGCACGCGATCCCTTCCGCCCACAGTTGAGAATTGCAAGCCGCCTCGGGCACACGTTACGCCCGCGGGTTGATTCCCACTGTTCGCGCCCGGCGTACTGTCGCTCGAATTGAACTCAAATATAACCCGCAATGTTAATTCAATAACCTACGGGTTTAGCGCTGATATTTCGCCATGCCTGTGTAAACTTCGGTTCTGTCCTAAACTCGGGAGGTGCCCCTGGAAGGCGGAAGACGAAGACTCCCAACATCATGTAAGCTGTACAATTGTTTCCTCATTTGATTGTGTCCTTTAACGATAGACTGTAAACTCCCGCGAAAAGCCATCACTCAGAGAGTTTCGTTTTTAGGGATCTTGAGGTATAAACACGATAGCTAGGTTTGTGTAGTATGTATTTCTTGTGTTGAATTGTACTGTAATGACCTATGTACTGTGTTTTAAATTTGCAATACATGAATCTATTTAACTCAATCCTGTTGTTAATCTGCCTCGGCAGGAGTATCTCCTAGAGTGTATTTCCCGACGCCCGTGGAGGAGAGAGAATTCTGTAGCAATCGTGCGGCCTGCCCCTGGAATAGAGGGTACTTTTGTCTCTGCTGTGAGCTGGCCTGGGACATGTTAGGGCCCCCTTGGCCCCGGAGAGGGCGTTGGTTTTGAAGCCAGCAAAGAGGGCCATAACAATACATAGAAAAATTGATAATATTTGCTACTGTGAAAAAATTGATTTTACAAATGAATATACTTACCTAGGCATAATCGTAGCTAATAACTTTAAATGGAATAAACAAGTGATCAAAATTTGTAACCAGCTCCGATGTGTGGCGAGTAATTTTTATAAATTATAATTTGTGTTGCCTCGATGCACTCTCAAACTTATATATCGTTCTATGGTCGAATCCATACTTAGATATGGAATTCGAACTTGGGGACACTCGAGCATAATTAATATATACATTCAAAATTTACACACTGCTATAATTAAAAAAATTGTTAAGCCTAGCATTTACAAACAAAGAAACAACTTAAAATTACTGTATGGGTCTGAAAGCCCACTTCCAATTAAAGGGCTTCTCTGGTACATTATAATTTTGGATAATTCGGGAGAAAGCGCGTGTAAAAAGTTATTGGTCCATAGTCACACAACGAGATTTACTGAAAACAAAGGCCTAAAAATACAACGAATATCAAATAAGTATGGTAACAGAACGCACGAATATATGATACCTTTGATTTATAACATATTGAATCAAATAATTATTTTAAAAAATAAGGAGGAACCCTGCCCAAAACTAACAAAAAAGGGGTTAATAAATGAACAACACATTTATCTATACTAAATCTGATATTAGGTATTAATATTGTAACTTAATGCTCTGCAACCGGGCCCGAAACGAAGAAGATGAAGAGATACGAAATTACGAATATTAGAGGAGAGCGCTAACATTTACAGCGACAAAATCGATGCGAAAATTGCGAAAATGTTTAATAAAACACGACTCGTTTAAAATAGAGCAAAAATCTCGGGGGAATTATCTTAAACAGCATTTAAAAAAACACTGTTAATTTTTTCATACATATAACTTGTAAAATAACTGAAACAAACGTGTTAATAATAATTTTTGGAGCATACTTTGCGATTTTTTTCTATGAAGGGAATTTTATATAATTTGCGTTTCGGCGCGGGCAAAGTCTAGATATTATCTTCAAGAATAATATGTATTTATTTAAGAGCTTTAAAACTTACCGTGTTTAAGGGAAATATGTAATAAATCGGTACAAATCCGAGTTGCGGGCCCTTAAGCTAATGTGTAATAATGTGTATTATGTAATAATATTAAATGGTAGAACCTACAGACAAGCTGACCTGTCATATCTTTGTGGGACTACCCATATCTTATATTGTGTTAGATTTAATTATGTTCAATTTAATAAATAATAAAAAATAAAATTTTAAAAAAGACCTCATTAATTGAGTATTTTGCTGACAATGGTAGGTGACATACGAGCCATGCACTCACCCGAAGTCAGCCGAACGAGAAGTTCCAAAAAGTAGTTAACATGTTTTGTTATTTTTTCTAAATTTTGTTTGTTTTATAGAAGAAATATAAATGAACATAATTTTTCCATATACTTCAAAAATTATTTTTTTAAATTTATTTAATAAAACACGTGTTAACTGTCTGAATAAGTGTAAAAATAAGCCAAATACCAGAAAACAATCGATTTTTAACATGTCTAAAAAAGTTTCAGTTTCGGTCGGTCACTAATAACAATTAAAAAATAATCTTTTTTTGTTGTTGTTTGACTAACGGAGTATTTGTTTCTAGGTTGATCTCTCACCGGAATTCGTTGGGCTGACTGCCACGCTAGATTGTTCTGTAGTTTTCAAGATTAATGCAATGGGAATAAGGGAATTTGCAGGGGAATTGCATCAAAGTTCTTGTAGCATTTCCATGAAGATTGAGCTTTCATTAAAGTTAAGTTTTCACGTAATGACATTTTGTGACAAGGGCAGCAACATTTTATCAAAATCTCGTCTCATCACATAGATGTCGAGGAGCCTCTAAAGAAATAATGTTTTCTTTCTTGGGCAAATGTAAATTTTGTTATAAGTCCCCACACATCTATTTTTGGAAAGGTCTTTTTACAGATTGTGTCAATGAAACTTGTATATCTTTTTACAAAAAATAAATAAATTGTTATTACAATAAGAGGTCATCGATTTCTTGGAGGTAGGACGCTAATAGCGGACAGATTGATTTCCATACTTTTTTTTTGAAATTGCCCGGACAACCCGGACGTTTATTGAAATAACATTATCATATACGATCAAGTAAGTAACCCGCCTCACTAGACGATATCTGTTCTGAGACGGGTACATATACATGCATACATATACATATGCATACACACATACACGTATGTATACGCATACTTGTAGCGAGTATTGATTCAAAGAAGAGAATATTTCAGAACAAGGCCCGCTTAGACCATAGATCTGCACAATAAATCGAGGGGGTTTCCTCATCCTAAGTCAGTTCCTCATTGCTGTGGAAGGTGATCTCTACTCCAATTTTAATGGTGGACAAGTCTCCTCCACTAAACTTCACTCCAGTGATACTTGGTTACCAGCGCATTGGTGACATTCATCTGCTTCTTCTGCCTTTCATTTTACCAGTGACTATAAGATTGTCCAAGTTGAAGTCCTCAGTTTGGCGAGCAACGTGTTCAAAGTATCTTAAGATACGCTGTAGGCACACAGTTGAAAACCGATTGTGGATGCCTAGCTCTTCCAGGATGAACATTTTTGTGCATCTGGCATCCATGGAATCCTGAGAATTTTTCTCCAGGACTACATTTCGAGGGCGTCTATATATCCTTTCGCTGGCCGTAAGTGTCAATTTTTCCACACCGTACAGAAATATGGAGAAAATCAAATTGGGTTTTTAGCTATTTTTAAAAGAGGTCCAAGTCTACGGCGCATATATATGTACATACCTACACTACATACCAGAATCAAATCCATATCACAATCAGTACAAGATAACGTCGGTCGCAAAAATTTTATGTTTTGAGAAAAAAGCAAAAAAGAGACCAGTTTCATACATGTTTCATTACATGTTGTAATTATAAATTTACAATTCATTTTCTTCTATGATTTTTAAGAGTTTTCAATGAAAAGTAGTGAATAAAAGCAATTGAATTAATGAATAAATTGAATAAGAAAATATTACAAGAATTTACGTTAAATTAGTGGGAAAACGTAATAAATGAAAATTTAACAAAGTGAATTACACCATAAAATGTATTTCTCTCCTTTAGAAAGTAACATTCCGCTATATAATCAATTTCAGCCATGATTGCGTTTTTCTTAAGCGTTTGGTTTGAAAATTTCCCTCCCTCTTAAATAAAATCATAAATCCGAATTTTAATATGGAGACATATTAACTGCTATCATTGTTAGAGAGCCATTGAAGACATTTTTATATTTGACCGTTTATGCTATATTTTTAATTCATCAAAATATTATTAAAAAAGCATTAAATTTATGAATGAGTGAGTTCTGCGTATTATTTACTTCAAAATTGCCGTTCGTGGTACCCACTTGAAGAAATATTAAATATTATAACTTTCGTGTGTTGGCTATGGCCTATCATCTAGGCCCTAGATCCTAGATGATAATCAAAAAAAAATCGAACAAGCATATTTTTAATACTTGAACTAATGGTCAATGATTTGTATGAACACAAATATTAAAAAAAAACAGTTTGCGGAATATCAACAACATAAAAATAAAAATAAATAGCTTTGTGATTAACCGAGGATCCATTGCGCGGGAACTTTTGAAATAATACCAATAAATGTTTTAGAATATTTCTTAAAATTGGTCACATTTTGGCCAGCGCGCATATGTGGGTGTCTTTTTTTTACATGAATACCGCACAAGAGTCCCAACTTCTCCCGTCTGGAGCCAGTGGGACTATGGCATCCCCAATTGGGGTATGTTGTGTGATGAATTGCATTGATCAACAGTGAAAATTAGGAAATATCGTAGCTTCCCACTTTAATTTAAAAAGAAAATATCAATTACTTATAAAACGGACACGTCTACGACATCTATCGGATTAGAGTAAAGTGAATTCATATTTACGGTAGGGATCTATAATTAGACAAGGTGAGACGAGTATTGATAAAAAAATCACAGATGGTATCAACAAATAATCAAAGACAGGGACTCCCCATATACTTTGGGCCGTGATATATTGACAGCCAATTGAATTACAGCAAAAACGATTAAAAACCGAGTTAGCCTATCAACAAGAAGAGGGCCGAGCCCATTTTTAGAACAAAGGAACGACCTTTGGACTTAGCAATTAGAAATGTAATTAATGAGTTTGACGTTCCCACCAAACCGAGAGGTGAGTAAACTCCATGGGAAGAAATAATCTGTTCAGGGACAAAAGTACGGTGACCCCAAGAAATGTTATCATTAACCGGTACGTTCCAGGGATCAGAAACCCTAGTTCTCGAACGCATTAAAGCATATAAGGTGCGGAAAAAAGGATACACGTAAACACGATGCAAAAGTTTAAGTGAAAGATTGCAAAGCAAGTGACGAAAACGTATTGTAAGATGTTAGGGAGATTTCCATCTATAATACGATTGTTTGTGACGACCGGAGATGATCGATTCGAGGGAAAACGTGTTAAAGGAAATGGAAATGTTGAAAAAACAATGGAAAATTATTGTTATCAATTTTAGACGGAGCTAGGATATTACGATGAAAGATTTAGGGAGGAAACGTCAAAAAAAAATGAGAGTTTTAAAGAATAGGTGAGGGTACATTTCAGATGTCTAGAGCAGTAACAAGTGTTAGAGAAGAAGATAGAGTGCAGTACGGAGGGGAGTGGAAAATGCTGAAAACATTGCGATAGAAAAACTCAGGAAAAGGAGTCATTTTACGTAATTAAAATGGAGGTTATAGAGTAACATAGTACGCGATTGCAGATAAAAAAATGAGGCATTACAATGGTTGTCGATTTCAGATGTATTTTGTTGTGATAAACAAGGAATATTCGAACATGAAAATTGTTTAGATAAGGACGATTAGCCGTTAAAAAGGTAATAAAAATTATCATGGGTCTTATGAAATATTTATATTAAAGAATTCTCATAAAAGTTAACGACACTGAAATAAAAAAGGATTTATTGCCAGGTGGGTACAGGAACTAATGTATACAACTGTCAAGACATATGGTTTATGGGATTTTTCGTAAGAACGGGACAAAATTTGTAAGGCGTTCTCTATGAAGCAATAAAAATGACAGGAATTTAAGGGCCGAAGTGGGGGTATCTCCTATAAAGATGTTAAAAAATGATATATTTATTAATAACAAATAGAAAATGAAATTTTCCAAGAGGCAGCAAACATCAAAAAACGATATGGTTATATCAGGGAAGTACGGGGAAGTGAGGGGAAAGGAGATACGACAGAGAAAAACAAAGGAAATCTTAGATTAACAGTGAATAAAATAAATACGGCTTGAAATATAAAAATCTATAGAGATATGAACAATAGCGTAAGAATAAATAAGGAAATTCATGGAAAGAGTGTCGTGAATAAAAGAAAATTCGAGAAAAAAATGGAAATTCAAATATACGACGTAAATAGAGAAAATTCGGTTTTAAATGGAAAGGTTCATATAGAATACAGAAAAACTCGAGGAAAAATAATAAAATAAAAATGAACAATTTGCGAGAAAGGCTTCGACATGAAGATATCTCTGATAGGCGAATTTGGGGACAGATTTGGAACATATGGTAGATGCCGTACGCACGGACATGTTACGGAATAGATGAAAATAGAACTTTAAAATTATTAAATTCAAGCTAATTTTGTATGAACAACAGGACAAAGGAAGTTGGGCCATTAAACATGGATCTTACTAAATCCGGATCTTGTAAGTATGGAAGTACGAGACAGAATTTAATGTATCAAACGCAAAACGTACAAAGAGACCGCATTCGACAATAATGGAGAGGTTTCAAGAAATTACGAGTTGATAGTAATTAGATTGGTTTATTATAGGAGATTCAGATACGATCTTTTGGACCTGAGAGGGGTATAAAAGTCTAGACAAATGCCAGATGAGGACAGTCTACGGTCGTGGTCGAAAAGTTTGTAACTTCGCGGAACGTGACGAAACGGTGGGTGACTTAAAGTTAAAAAATTCTAAGTGATAATTATTTTGATACTTAGAAAAATTTCACATTCTAGTCAGTGATATACAAAAAAATACTTTGCAGTTAGAGTCAGTGAAAAATAAAGATAAAGCCAACGCATTAATTACTTGTGAAAAATAAAAGTGCTCGTGATAAATACAATTTGTTTTAGTGGGAAATTCGGATTTTATAATCACTTAATATCGTATTTTTAAACTTAGAAATTTCACGTTTAATATTAGTGCAATAAATAACTGAAGTGATGTGATAATTTAGCGTGATGAAGTTATAATTAAATACGTGTGTTCAATCTAAGTGAAAGTGTTCTAACAAATAATAAATATTTAAATTAATTATTTTAAATAATAATAATAAAACAAAATAATATTTTATTAATACATAAAAGTTCGGAGGGATAAAAATTTAATTTAACAACAATTTACCATCTCTAAATTAATCGTGAAGTAACTATCATTTAAAGTGTTATCTAACCAACGAGTTTTGAGATAAAATACAGTTTAGAACGATAGAGTTCATACATCATTTTAATTAATTAGATTAAATGAAAAAAAAAAAAAAAATTTGAAGTCAAAAAGATTTAATTAAATTTAGGAAAATAAAAAATTAATTTAGGAAAATCGCAGCAAGGTTACCGTGTATTTCCCGGTCGGAAAAAACCTTGGTAGGGGTAAGTCTTTTCCGTTATAAAATTTTACAGATTCCAAGGAGAAAGCGGAATGGAGCAAACATTGGTATTTGGATTAATTATTTGACCAAGATATTACTCGCTTAATATGTGATATGTAACTATATTAAAATATTATAAGTATAATAAGTATATTTTATATATTTATATATGTAAGTATATAAACATATATATATGTAATTTTTGTTCCCAAGAAAAATTATAAAAAAAAAAAAAAAAAAAAAAAAGAAAAACACTTATATAAAAAGAGGAAAAGGGTATCGATTCCTACCTCTGAATTCATCAATAACTATTAAAAGTAGTTATGTGTGATAAATTTGCAAATCAATATTTTATATTTAATGTTATGTATGTATTAATATAATTTCAGAAAATCCAGAGCATTTGAAATAAGTTATGATATTAGAAATTATTTCAATCATAAAATTTATGTATGTACATATCCATATTATAAATTATTTATTGAGACAAAGTATATATAAATGAATAAATATGTATACGTAATCGGGTATCAGACTAGACAATTGCGCTAAGTACATCATTATCAAACAAAGAAAATTTTAGAGTCATCTCACACGTCTCCGGAATGTCTAAAGTAAACATACCTCATACGCTTGAATCTAGGTCACGAGGCCGTAGAGAATGTTTACAAAGCTCAAATTGTTTACAAAATAATTCAGTCACTGGGACACTAGTTCGAATACAGTAAAAAGAAAAAAAAAAAAAATGACCTTGATTAGTGGATATCGTACTTAGGTATTAACTTCTAGGAACGGGATAAAATTATTATATTGCGCAATTATTAGGAACAAAAAGAAAAAAAAAATGACCTTGATTAGTGGATATCGTACTTAGGTATTAACTTCTAGGAACGGGATAAAATTATTATATTGCGCAATTATTAGGAACAAAAAGAAAAAAAAAAATGACCTTGATTAGTGGATATCGTACTTAGGTATTAACTTCTAGGAACGGGATAAAATTATTATATTGCGCAATTATTAGGAACAAAAGGAAAAAAAAAAAAATTTAAACACTATTTTAATTTGAACGTAAAGAGGTATCTACAGACCTAAGCAATTGAAAATTAACAGATTTATTATAGCAGTTCAAAAAGGTGTGTTGAAGATTTACATGAAGCATTTGATAAATCACGGGATAGTTCAAAAAGGGGTAATGAAGGCTTAGATGAAGCAGTTGAAAAATCACGGGATAGCTTAATAAGGGGTAATGAGGATTTACATGATTCAATTGAGAATCACGGGATAGCAAGAATTTATCAAAAGTTGAACATTGGAGGGGAGGGAAAGAAAAGAAAAAAAAAAATACAGTTCAACCAACAGAAGGCAGTGTTCGCTTCTGTAACAAGGACCATTAATCAAACCATAGAGATGGCGGATCTCTCAAACAAAACCGTCAACAAAACCAAACAAAAGCTTGGAGTTATGGCGAATCTCCAGAACACATCGCCAGATAAGATCTTAATGTACGAATATGTATTTATGTCACCCACTATTCTTATGTATCTATTCGGTATCAATCTGAAAATTTCGCAGAATTTGATGGGCGAGATCCGAGCTCGGGATGCGTTGCAAGTAGTTTCGTATTGCGAGTTATAAACCTTCCCAAAACGTATGTTTACATATATATCTTTTTATGTACTGTTCATTGAATGAAACGAACTCACTTACAATTAGTGCTTTAGGCCTGTCGGGTCACTCTCGTCTCATTTCTTGAACGTGGAGGGAGGATTCACGACCCGTAACTCCACACAAACCCGTGAGTATATGATTGCATATAGGACGAAACCGGTTCGCCCTAAGTAAATAGTAAACTTTGGAGGAGTAGGAATTTGGAGGTATCTGGGCTTGGAGGAAGACCTGAAGGCAGTGCATGATGGCGAAAGGAAGGTTCATTGGGACGCGATAACTTAGGTATCAATCAATTGAACCGTGCCAAAAGACTGTGCGAATTTTGGGTTGACTTCTGATCACCCTGCTTACTTGATGGAGGCTGGAGCCAAATTTTGCCAGAAAAAGGGTTATTCTGAGTTCGTCAAATATGCAATTAACTAATTACATTAACCTACTAAATCCATCTTTATATGTACCTTATAGCAGCTGAATCTAAACGGAGGGGCGCCCAGCGGATACGAGATACAATCATAATCAAATTTACTAACATTTAACCATTTGAGTTATATTTAATTATCTGTTCAATTAGTCATGTGTAGTTTCGATTAGTATTGCTTATTCATGAATTCATTAGGATGTAGGGAATCATAATAAACGTCAAAGGGAAGTTAGTTCATTTAGAGAAATTACTTAAGGTTAAATTTGCAAGAGAGAGACCAATACAGTTTGAAATTCAACACTCTGTTTAGAATCAAGAGGGTTACCACAAAATTTAAAGTAATTAAAGTCCTATATCATAAATCAAAAAAATTACACAACGTTTGATGGAGTTTAATTACAACCTAAATACGAAAATATTTACGTTCAAAGTCGTAAATAACGTATTTATTAGTTAAGTACATATATCGCTAAAGGTATGTAGTACAAGGGAGCTTTAAGTAGCTTTCTGTAGTTATCAGAGGAAATAAGGGTCCAATTTTATAAAGGCTTGTGTGACGTAGGGGAGGAATTTTCCATCCCTACCACACATATGCAAAGCTTTAAGAATTTAAATATCGATCAGAGCCAAGAGAAAAGAAGAATATTACGACTGGTGCCAAGTGCCCAGGAGTAAATAAAATACAGACAAATATAAGAGAGTAGAAAAGACATACATCACAACTGCACAGCCGTGACAGGAGATCAGAGTTTTACAAGTTGTTTTAGAAAAAAAAAAAAAAAAACTTTTATTGGTCAATCTATTGCAAAAAAAAAAAAAAAAAATAATAATAATAATAAGTAGGACGTTATGTTAAATGAAGTGATAATAAAAATAAAATAAAAATCAGAACAGTGCGCCGTTAAATAAACACGAAAAAAATATATAAATTAATAAATAAATATACGAAAATAAATATATAAACAATACATTTAAATATAAAAAAAAAAAGTGTTAACGAATAAACTCTACATGTTTTAAAATAATTTATAAAAGTGTCGATAAAGTTTAAATCAAGTGACCATGAATTTGTTGATTGCTTATGAGATTATAAATATCGTAACAAAGAATGTAGGTCAGATACAAGCGTAAACAGTTTATTCAAGGCAGGCCATAAATTGACAGAATAATGGTATTGACATTCCTGAATCCAGAATGTTAATGACCGTAATGTAAACAATCTGATACGAGATACCGCGGTGTTTGTAAGCATCGAAAGATTGATAACCTAAGCATCGAAAGTGATAACAAAACATCGAAAAATTTTGAAGTAGGTGACATCGGGGGTAACGCGCATCGCTTTAAGAGATTGTAGAATAAACAAACTCGAAAATGATATCAACACTCGGTTACGGAAAAAATAAACAGACTTTACAGATAAAAACGGGGGAACTTACCTACATAAAGTGACCCTTTGTTTATAGTTAATGTTGTGGGTTTGTATGTGAGGATTATCACATAAAAGTCATAACATAAAAGATAAGGAACATAAAATAAAAATAACATAAAATATTTGATTGGGGATAGTGTCGAGTTGAGATAGTGTTTAATATCACAGACGAATGTTTTATAGGTATATACCTATTTAAGGGAACATTTGATCATTCGGACCAAAAAAAGGAGGGGATTTGACGAAATAACATCAAGATAGGTATTGCGAACTCTAAACAGATTTTGCGAAAATATCGTAGGTATTGCGGAACTTGAAGGAATGGTTGGCATTCTAAACAATGAGTAATTATTGGTTGAACGAAAATCACGGGATATTCATTAACATTGGAGTAACAATATTCATTCCGTTTTTTTTGCAATTACCTACATTTAATTGAAATGAAGAGTGATGGTAGAGTTGATCTAATTTGGGTTACAATCATCATGCAAACAAATATAAATAATTAAAAATATTGTGGTTTATAGGGGGACAGGTTCCAAAAGAAAAAAAAAAAAAAAAAATAAAATAAAATAAAAAATAAAAAAAAAAAATAAAATAAAATAAATTATAAATATATATAGGTATATTTATAATAAATAGTTGGTATTGGGTTAAATTCATTAAAAATTTTAAACAAAAAATGGCGGAAAAAAGGAAAGTGGATGCGACGGAATTAGAAGCTAAAGAAATACCGTTGGGAGATGAATTACGGGAGATATTTAGACGTTCAAAGAGGTCTAAGTTACGAGTCGAGGATATGATAGAAGTCATTCAGCCAGAGGGGGAGACCGACACAAAATCGGAGGAACAGGGCGAAAATAAGCGAGAGTGTGAAGAGAGACTCACACATGGTATGTTACAGGAAAAACCCGAGGAAAAGGAACAAGAAAAGTTAACGGAGTAAAAGGAAAAATAAAAAAATAAAATAAAAAATACAGAAAAACGAGAAAATTGAAAAAAAAAATAAAATAAGTAAATAAATAGAATAAGGAAGGCAACATAATTTACATAAGGTAATTTAGGAAATTAAAATAGAGATTATAAGGTTGTCGCTTAATAAGATAAAATATAAACATTAACCAGGCGGCACTCGGAAAATAAAGAAAATGGTTGGGAAACGTGGAACAAGTAGGCGAGCCCAGGCTTTAGTGACAGCAATCGGGGAAAATGTCACAACCGAGACTTCAACAATAAACATAGGAGATATAACTACAATAATTCAGGCAGCTTTGGCACCGCTCGTCAATAAGATGCAAGAACTCGAGAAACAATTGGAAATCCCAGCAACAGTGGCGGTGATAGGAGAGGATAGTGCGCCGAAAAGCGTTCTCCAAGTAGTGGAAATGTTACCACAGCAGGAACGACCATCATTCTCCGGTGGAAATCAAAATCCCATTAGTTTCCTGGAAGATTTAAAAGAATACACTAGAAAAGTGAAACGAACGGATCCTTTAGTCGTCGTACGGGAAAATTTGAAAGGGGAAGCTAAATCGTGGGCAAAATTGTACAATAAACGATGGGAGACTATGTTAGATTTCGAACGAGATTTTTTAGCTACCTATTGGGGAGACATAAAGAAAAATGAAGTTCGCCGTCGTCTTGCAGAAGGGGTATATGATGCCAAGAAAAATATATCCATGCTCACTCATTTCGCAAACTATTGGGAGCTAGCGAAGGCTTTAAAGATTACTGACACACCGTTGGGCATAGTTGACGAGATTATGAGACATTATCCGAAGGAAATTCAATCGCTATGGTTTTCGGGGCAATCAGGAGATGAGATTGTCGCCGCTGAGTTTCTACGAAAACTAGATACAATGGTATGTACACCAGAAGAACGGAACATGAAGAAGAGGAGTGGGGAGGAATCCAGCAAGAAGGACAAATACCGTGACCGTTACCGCGCCATAAAAAGGAGGATACACGCAATTGAAAGTGTGGGCGAAAACGCTAGTTGCAGCAAGTGCACCGAAGTTAACAGTTCACCAAAAGAAAATTCTACAATAACTACAGCCGGGAAGGAGCTAGTGGTCGCAGCCAACTCGGGAGATAAAAGGAGATTATAGCGCTTTACATTTAGCTAGATATTACACAAGTAATAAGAAACAAAAATCAGGTTTACAGTTAGTGGAAATCAACGGATAGAGTGCGAAGTTTACAAATATTTGTAAATGTTAATAAATAAATAAACGATTGAGAAATACAAATAAAAATATGTTAGGATACATTATAATTGGGGAGGGGGAAGAAAGAAAATTACTAAAATATTAGATTATCAGATTGCTTGCGAGGGGCGGATCGTCGTTAAGTCTTTGAGGGTGAGTGGACAAGTTCTTAATAAGCGACAATCATATTCAATTATTGAAATAGAGTAAGGCAAATAAATTCGTTAATTTTGATTTTCTAGTTGAAAAAAAAATTTTACTTTTTTTATGTGTTAGTGAGAAAAAAAAGAAAAAAAAAAAAATGTTAGATAAGTAAGAACACTCAAAAGGAGAGAATTAGAGATATTATATGGCACACAAAAGGGACATTTTGAAAAAAAAATAAACAATGCTTAGGGATTTTTTTTTTGAAATATTGAAATAAGAAAGTTTATCTATAGATATAGGGTAGACATTAAGTATAGAGATAAAAAGGTAACATTTGAATTAAGGTATAAATAGTTTAGATTTCAAAAAAAAAAAAAAAGGAAAAAAAAGGGAACGCTGAACCAATTTGAGGATAATAAAGAACATTTATAAAAATTTAAATATTAGAGTGGACAACACTTAGGCTAGAACAACTTTGGATGAATTAAGAAATTACAATTAGAAATTAAGAATTATAAAATAAAGTTTAAATAAATAAAGAAAAAAAAAAAATGCTGGAAAATTTATATGAAACATGTATACCACTGATTGTCGGATTGGGTGAGGTCGTGCGAAAACACACATTTCACAAAAATTATTCATACTTACAAAACAAAAAAAACAATTAATTGCACACCAAGAGACCACCCGCTTTTCAGTTGTTCGAAAGGCCGCGAGATTGTAAACAATCTTTACTTAAATCATTGTAAGGGAGGTCTTAGTCCAATTTGGTTGGGGACCACCAAAACACGCGAGTCGAGGGGCGTGTTCCAGCAAAAAGAAATTAATTTTGAATCTATCAAAATTAAAGAAAATTTCATAAAGTAAAATCTACGCGAAAAGAAAATAAAGAATACAATGAGATTCAAATTCAAGATTGTTAACAATCCGAGCAAAAGAGGAGGGGGGGATAGGAAGTAATAGGATACGGAAAAGAGATAGGGGATAACAGAATGAGGAGGGGGAGATAGGAAGTAATAGGATACGGAAAAGAGATAGGGGATAACAGAATGAGGAGGGGGGGATAGGAAGTAATAGGATACGGAAAAAAGATAGGGGATAACAAAATGAGGAGGGGGAGATAGGAAGTAATATGACACGGAGTAGAGATAGGGGATAACCAAATGAGGAGGGGAAGATAGCTAGTCTAAATTTGAACACAATTTCGGTGTCTAACGAAAAAAAAAAAAAAAAAAAAAAAAAAAAAAAAAAAAAAAAAAAAAAAAAAAAAAAAAAGAAGAGGACATTAAAATAAAATACAACGTTAGCCACAGCAAATTGAGTTCAGAGGAGGGAACTGTGATGAATTGCATTGATCAACAGTGAAAATTAGGAAATATCGTAGCTTCCCACTTTAATTTAAAAAGAAAATATCAATTACTTATAAAACGGACACGTCTACGACATCTATCGGATTAGAGTAAAGTGAATTCATATTTACGGTAGGGATCTATAATTAGACAAGGTGAGACGAGTATTGATAAAAAAATCACAGATGGTATCAACAAATAATCAAAGACAGGGACTCCCCATATACTTTGGGCCGTGATATATTGACAGCCAATTGAATTACAGCAAAAACGATTAAAAACCGAGTTAGCCTATCAACAAGAAGAGGGCCGAGCCCATTTTTAGAACAAAGGAACGACCTTTGGACTTAGCAATTAGAAATGTAATTAATGAGTTTGACGTTCCCACCAAACCGAGAGGTGAGTAAACTCCATGGGAAGAAATAATCTGTTCAGGGACAAAAGTACGGTGACCCCAAGAAATGTTATCATTAACCGGTACGTTCCAGGGATCAGAAACCCTAGTTCTCGAACGCATTAAAGCATATAAGGTGCGGAAAAAAGGATACACGTAAACACGATGCAAAAGTTTAAGTGAAAGATTGCAAAGCAAGTGACGAAAACGTATTGTAAGATGTTAGGGAGATTTCCATCTATAATACGATTGTTTGTGACGACCGGAGATGATCGATTCGAGGGAAAACGTGTTAAAGGAAATGGAAATGTTGAAAAAACAATGGAAAATTATTGTTATCAATTTTAGACGGAGCTAGGATATTACGATGAAAGATTTAGGGAGGAAACGTCAAAAAAAAATGAGAGTTTTAAAGAATAGGTGAGGGTACATTTCAGATGTCTAGAGCAGTAACAAGTGTTAGAGAAGAAGATAGAGTGCAGTACGGAGGGGAGTGGAAAATGCTGAAAACATTGCGATAGAAAAACTCAGGAAAAGGAGTCATTTTACGTAATTAAAATGGAGGTTATAGAGTAACATAGTACGCGATTGCAGATAAAAAAATGAGGCATTACAATGGTTGTCGATTTCAGATGTATTTTGTTGTGATAAACAAGGAATATTCGAACATGAAAATTGTTTAGATAAGGACGATTAGCCGTTAAAAAGGTAATAAAAATTATCATGGGTCTTATGAAATATTTATATTAAAGAATTCTCATAAAAGTTAACGACACTGAAATAAAAAAGGATTTATTGCCAGGTGGGTACAGGAACTAATGTATACAACTGTCAAGACATATGGTTTATGGGATTTTTCGTAAGAACGGGACAAAATTTGTAAGGCGTTCTCTATGAAGCAATAAAAATGACAGGAATTTAAGGGCCGAAGTGGGGGTATCTCCTATAAAGATGTTAAAAAATGATATATTTATTAATAACAAATAGAAAATGAAATTTTCCAAGAGGCAGCAAACATCAAAAAACGATATGGTTATATCAGGGAAGTACGGGGAAGTGAGGGGAAAGGAGATACGACAGAGAAAAACAAAGGAAATCTTAGATTAACAGTGAATAAAATAAATACGGCTTGAAATATAAAAATCTATAGAGATATGAACAATAGCGTAAGAATAAATAAGGAAATTCATGGAAAGAGTGTCGTGAATAAAAGAAAATTCGAGAAAAAAATGGAAAATTCAAATATACGACGTAAATAGAGAAAATTCGGTTTTAAATGGAAAGGTTCATATAGAATACAGAAAAACTCGAGGAAAAATAATAAAATAAAAATGAACAATTTGCGAGAAAGGCTTCGACATGAAGATATCTCTGATAGGCGAATTTGGGGACAGATTTGGAACATATGGTAGATGCCGTACGCACGGACATGTTACGGAATAGATGAAAATAGAACTTTAAAATTATTAAATTCAAGCTAATTTTGTATGAACAACAGGACAAAGGAAGTTGGGCCATTAAACATGGATCTTACTAAATCCGGATCTTGTAAGTATGGAAGTACGAGACAGAATTTAATGTATCAAACGCAAAACGTACAAAGAGACCGCATTCGACAATAATGGAGAGGTTTCAAGAAATTACGAGTTGATAGTAATTAGATTGGTTTATTATAGGAGATTCAGATACGATCTTTTGGACCTGAGAGGGGTATAAAAGTCTAGACAAATGCCAGATGAGGACAGTCTACGGTCGTGGTCGAAAAGTTTGTAACTTCGCGGAACGTGACGAAACGGTGGGTGACTTAAAGTTAAAAAATTCTAAGTGATAATTATTTTGATACTTAGAAAAATTTCACATTCTAGTCAGTGATATACAAAAAAATACTTTGCAGTTAGAGTCAGTGAAAAATAAAGATAAAGCCAACGCATTAATTACTTGTGAAAAATAAAAGTGCTCGTGATAAATACAATTTGTTTTAGTGGGAAATTCGGATTTTATAATCACTTAATATCGTATTTTTAAACTTAGAAATTTCACGTTTAATATTAGTGCAATAAATAACTGAAGTGATGTGATAATTTAGCGTGATGAAGTTATAATTAAATACGTGTGTTCAATCTAAGTGAAAGTGTTCTAACAAATAATAAATATTTAAATTAATTATTTTAAATAATAATAATAAAACAAAATAATATTTTATTAATACATAAAAGTTCGGAGGGATAAAAATTTAATTTAACAACAATTTACCATCTCTAAATTAATCGTGAAGTAACTATCATTTAAAGTGTTATCTAACCAACGAGTTTTGAGATAAAATACAGTTTAGAACGATAGAGTTCATACATCATTTTAATTAATTAGATTAAATGAAAAAAAAAAAAAAAATTTGAAGTCAAAAAGATTTAATTAAATTTAGGAAAATAAAAAATTAATTTAGGAAAATCGCAGCAAGGTTACCGTGTATTTCCCGGTCGGAAAAAACCTTGGTAGGGGTAAGTCTTTTCCGTTATAAAATTTTACAGATTCCAAGGAGAAAGCGGAATGGAGCAAACATTGGTATTTGGATTAATTATTTGACCAAGATATTACTCGCTTAATATGTGATATGTAACTATATTAAAATATTATAAGTATAATAAGTATATTTTATATATTTATATATGTAAGTATATAAACATATATATATGTAATTTTTGTTCCCAAGAAAAATTATAAAAAAAAAAAAAAAAAAAAAAAAGAAAAACACTTATATAAAAAGAGGAAAAGGGTATCGATTCCTACCTCTGAATTCATCAATAACTATTAAAAGTAGTTATGTGTGATAAATTTGCAAATCAATATTTTATATTTAATGTTATGTATGTATTAATATAATTTCAGAAAATCCAGAGCATTTGAAATAAGTTATGATATTAGAAATTATTTCAATCATAAAATTTATGTATGTACATATCCATATTATAAATTATTTATTGAGACAAAGTATATATAAATGAATAAATATGTATACGTAATCGGGTATCAGACTAGACAATTGCGCTAAGTACATCATTATCAAACAAAGAAAATTTTAGAGTCATCTCACACGTCTCCGGAATGTCTAAAGTAAACATACCTCATACGCTTGAATCTAGGTCACGAGGCCGTAGAGAATGTTTACAAAGCTCAAATTGTTTACAAAATAATTCAGTCACTGGGACACTAGTTCGAATACAGTAAAAAGAAAAAAAAAAAAAATGACCTTGATTAGTGGATATCGTACTTAGGTATTAACTTCTAGGAACGGGATAAAATTATTATATTGCGCAATTATTAGGAACAAAAAGAAAAAAAAATGACCTTGATTAGTGGATATCGTACTTAGGTATTAACTTCTAGGAACGGGATAAAATTATTATATTGCGCAATTATTAGGAACAAAAAGAAAAAAAAAAATGACCTTGATTAGTGGATATCGTACTTAGGTATTAACTTCTAGGAACGGGATAAAATTATTATATTGCGCAATTATTAGGAACAAAAGGAAAAAAAAAAAAATTTAAACACTATTTTAATTTGAACGTAAAGAGGTATCTACAGACCTAAGCAATTGAAAATTAACAGATTTATTATAGCAGTTCAAAAAGGTGTGTTGAAGATTTACATGAAGCATTTGATAAATCACGGGATAGTTCAAAAAGGGGTAATGAAGGCTTAGATGAAGCAGTTGAAAAATCACGGGATAGCTTAATAAGGGGTAATGAGGATTTACATGATTCAATTGAGAATCACGGGATAGCAAGAATTTATCAAAAGTTGAACATTGGAGGGGAGGGAAAGAAAAGAAAAAAAAAAATACAGTTCAACCAACAGAAGGCAGTGTTCGCTTCTGTAACAAGGACCATTAATCAAACCATAGAGATGGCGGATCTCTCAAACAAAACCGTCAACAAAACCAAACAAAAGCTTGGAGTTATGGCGAATCTCCAGAACACATCGCCAGATAAGATCTTAATGTACGAATATGTATTTATGTCACCCACTATTCTTATGTATCTATTCGGTATCAATCTGAAAATTTCGCAGAATTTGATGGGCGAGATCCGAGCTCGGGATGCGTTGCAAGTAGTTTCGTATTGCGAGTTATAAACCTTCCCAAAACGTATGTTTACATATATATCTTTTTATGTACTGTTCATTGAATGAAACGAACTCACTTACAATTAGTGCTTTAGGCCTGTCGGGTCACTCTCGTCTCATTTCTTGAACGTGGAGGGAGGATTCACGACCCGTAACTCCACACAAACCCGTGAGTATATGATTGCATATAGGACGAAACCGGTTCGCCCTAAGTAAATAGTAAACTTTGGAGGAGTAGGAATTTGGAGGTATCTGGGCTTGGAGGAAGACCTGAAGGCAGTGCATGATGGCGAAAGGAAGGTTCATTGGGACGCGATAACTTAGGTATCAATCAATTGAACCGTGCCAAAAGACTGTGCGAATTTTGGGTTGACTTCTGATCACCCTGCTTACTTGATGGAGGCTGGAGCCAAATTTTGCCAGAAAAAGGGTTATTCTGAGTTCGTCAAATATGCAATTAACTAATTACATTAACCTACTAAATCCATCTTTATATGTACCTTATAGCAGCTGAATCTAAACGGAGGGGCGCCCAGCGGATACGAGATACAATCATAATCAAATTTACTAACATTTAACCATTTGAGTTATATTTAATTATCTGTTCAATTAGTCATGTGTAGTTTCGATTAGTATTGCTTATTCATGAATTCATTAGGATGTAGGGAATCATAATAAACGTCAAAGGGAAGTTAGTTCATTTAGAGAAATTACTTAAGGTTAAATTTGCAAGAGAGAGACCAATACAGTTTGAAATTCAACACTCTGTTTAGAATCAAGAGGGTTACCACAAAATTTAAAGTAATTAAAGTCCTATATCATAAATCAAAAAAATTACACAACGTTTGATGGAGTTTAATTACAACCTAAATACGAAAATATTTACGTTCAAAGTCGTAAATAACGTATTTATTAGTTAAGTACATATATCGCTAAAGGTATGTAGTACAAGGGAGCTTTAAGTAGCTTTCTGTAGTTATCAGAGGAAATAAGGGTCCAATTTTATAAAGGCTTGTGTGACGTAGGGGAGGAATTTTCCATCCCTACCACACATATGCAAAGCTTTAAGAATTTAAATATCGATCAGAGCCAAGAGAAAAGAAGAATATTACGACTGGTGCCAAGTGCCCAGGAGTAAATAAAATACAGACAAATATAAGAGAGTAGAAAAGACATACATCACAGTTGTGAGGCTGAATGTAGTGGGGAGGGGAAGGAGATAGGGAAGAGGAAAGTGGGGAAGTACCTGGCTATTCAGATCTGGTCACCAAACACGGCTTAAGCCATTTCAAGGAACGTTTCAATTCTGAATTGTGGTCTTACACCAGGGCGATACTGAGAGTATCTTCCACTCTGGAACGTGCCGCAAATGTACTATATATTGATGTGATAGATCTATTTAACTGCACGGAACATAGGTACAAGAAGGCTATGCTATCATATTTTTTTAATCACTATTAATTTTATTTGTATTATAGATTTTTGCATGTAAATGTATCTCTGGTGTCACTTCCCAATGTAACGTCACAATTAATTGTTATATATGCACTGTTTTATCATTAAGTACTAATATTTCGAATATGAATTTGTGACATGTAATTAGTGTTTATGGCATACTTATGCCGTTTGTAATAAATAAATTAATAAATAAATAAATAACACAAGTTAATCAAATAAAATTTATTTGCCATGCCGGGATTCGATCCCGCGACCTTTGAAGTGCTAGTCAAGAGCCTTACCACTGGACTATGCCGGCCGTCAAATCTCCAAAACTCAGCAAAAGTCTCCAAATTCTCCAAAATATGGCCAAAAACGGTCCAGTGGTTAACAGAATATGAGATATTTAAACTTAGCTGAAAATAACAATAATATAAATAAATCATACTATCTCCTTGAGATGATTTCACAACATTATTCCACAAACCTGTTTTGATGGGTAAAAATCAGGCTTAGTAATATTTTTTCTTGACAAATACTACTTTCCTGCATCCTTCAGCTTCTTAGCTTTGATATATTTTTCATTTAAAATAAACCGTATTTTCACCATTATTCCATGAATTAAACCACGCACCGTGATTTTGACAACCAACACATTAAGGTTCTTCCTCAAACCAATATCTTTAAAATGCTGCCCCCGGCCAAAATATTTTTTCTTTACCGTGGTCCCTACCTTAAAAGTTGCATAATAACCCACCCAATATTATTCCATCAATAACTCAACATTGATAGTTTTGTTGGATACAACATTTTACCAGGCAAGGACTCAAATATTTTCACAAAATGATTAAATACTAATGCATATGGAATTCGTTTGAATCAAATTACACATTAAAGACATAAAATTCCATTATTCGGAAGTATGGCCTACGGTTAGTTAAACGATATCCCGGACAATTATTTTATACGGATCTCAAAAGCACTGACAATCACATACCGAATGAAAGGGATCGTACCTTTGTTCACATGACAAATCATTGTAATTTATGCCAATCATTCTATCTTTTACGACACAATTTTTCCAAGCCAGGATACGGTTGTGCGCCAATCGTATTTTTTCAGGAATACATTTTTCAGCCAAATAACTCCCAGGGGATACGTTCAGGAAAGTCGCTTTTTCGGGATTTTTCAAAAGGTGTGCCACACATGGTGTGATATATATCGTTCCTTCAATATAATGCCTTAAAATTGTCACATTATTTGACGGAGATGGATGTAGATTTTTAAAATTGTAGATTTTGTCAGTTTTTTTCATCACACCTACTTACATCATATTTATCTACTTACCGCACAGGGGTTTCAACTGCCCGGTAGAAGTACGTAAAACTATTCGCGTTTAGTGGAAATCGAATTGTGTGATTGACTTAAGTTAGAAACAGGAAGTAGAGGGGGAAGGAGAAGTTATGTACATGTTCGTTTAGATCTACAAATTGAGAGGCGGGTATGGATACCGCCTCCCCGGAAAACATTATAAACACCTGTGCCATAGGTTACCCCAATTAGTTTGCTACGATTATCAGGGGTGCCCAAGTTCATAGGGTGAGACTCGTCCGGATCTTAGCGGCGGATGCGTCTGCCCACCAACTGCGTGGCAGACCGGATCGGAAGAGACTGATTGAGTGAGAACGTGACTCTCTCGTAACATCGGCTTGCACTGCAGTGGGATGGAAAGATTAGTACGACCGTCACCCCTGGACACACTGACCCCCAAATTCCTACTCACCCCTCGTTTCTTTTTCCTTCCCAGAACTTCCTCTCCTTTCTTTCCCCCAACTCTCCACAAAGCATCCCCATCCTCAACTCTCCACAAAGCATCTGAGGCGAATTATTTTCCACGGGGTCTCCTGTGTGGAGCTAATCTAAAAAAAAACTAAGCATAGCGAAACCAATTTGAGCTACAAATACGTTTGGATTCTGAATTATTGTTACTTTCCAGGGCATCTACATGTTCATAATTTTTACAATAAAACGAAGAGCTACGCATGAATTTATTAAAGAATTTAAATAAAATTACGTGTTACACTTGTGTCAGGGCAAGGGAGTTTATTAATCCGTCGCGAAAGCCGAATCACACGCATCCTGTTGTAGTATTATAACTGTATCACTGTGCATAGTGTTCATACTAACAACTCCCTTATATTCGTTGGAATTTCTCCTTATCCTCAAATTTCTTAAAACATTTATTTTTTACCAAAGACTGAATCCCAAGGAGTTGAAAAATATTATCGTCCACTAAATATAATCAGATTAATTTTGCCTCATTCTTATAAAATTAAATTAAAAACTTGCTTCTCACAATATTCCCCCTAACAATTTGAGCTGTTTTGTATTCAAAACATTTTTTAAATATACAATTTCTGTTAAACTTCATCGCAAGGAATTAGCATAAGCAAAGAAAGTATTATTTTTCCTTTGATTTGTTTACTTGGAAAAGAAAATGATAAATGGATATTTGTCATCAAGATGTCACCGAGATTTTAATTTAATCCTGATATGCACGCTTTCACCGCTTTTAATAAAGACTTCCCCGCACATTGTTTTTTTCCGTTTTTCGGTGATATCTTCTAAAAAATATAAATTCTGGGCTTAGGTCTGGAAACGACTATTTATACATCCTTAATTAGTTAATATACGTTGATAACAAATGTATTTTTCATAGTGAAAAGAATTCGATGATGCCCCAACACGATATCGAACTATCAAGTGAATAAAATATTTGAGACCGGTATCGTCAAGAGACTAAATAACGGAATGTATATGAATGTCAATAAATCAAGCAGCGTTGGCCAAGACAAGTTCGGTTCAACTGTCTATGTCTTCCCCTGTGGGGAATTGGTGAGATGTAATGTTATTAGTCATTCGTCAGAAACCATATTGTTTAAAATATTAATTTATTTCCTCAATTTGTTTGCTCTACGATGCCTTCTTGTACGAACGACATAACTTACACGTTTTGTATTATCGAATAAATATTATGTGTAACACAAACGATTTTTTCATAGCTGTGTACACAAAATCTCCGACGGCAACGCGCGAGGTTTCGCAGTTTTGTACGCAAGTGTGTTAGTACATTTCTAATTGTTGTGCTCTATGCCAATAATCTAATTTCGCAAATTTACCAACTTTGTGAAAAAATCTAGAGATAATAGACACTTTGCCTCTTTGCTTCATTATCACAAAACTAACAACACAGGGGCGCACTTAGCCATTTAACACAATGTGAGCAATATGAATGGACTGTAAGCACATTTAATTAAATCAGAAGTATTAAAATTATCACTCCTCTGCTAAGAAAAAGCTTTGAATGCTGTATAATTTTAAGGGTTATTTATTTAACAGTAACATTCGTAGCGTGACCGGAACAGGATCAATGTTTAGAACGAAGCCCGCTGTAGAATGTTCATAAGAAATAAAAGCTCAGCCTGAAACCGATACTCAACTCGCTTGAAGGCTCCAGCAAAAATGAATAATTTATGACTACCTGAAGAGCGAACAATTCCTTTCAAGTATAAAACTTTTTGCAGGGCTTTAGTTGAAGAAACAACCACTGCCGGGCCTATATCGTCAAATTCTCGGAGGCCTTAAGGGTAAAAGAAATCTGTTGATCTGGATCCCGGAACACAAGGGTGGAAATACACAGTTGACAAATCATTCTGAAAATACGGCTTTCACCCATTTCCCGATAAAGAGAAAAAATTGAAAGTTTGTGAATTTCATAAACAAGTTGTTGCTATTACAATAAAATTTCTGCCAACTCAATTCGTTCAGCTGTATGAGATCGCTTTTACGATATGAAAATGTTTTTTCAGACGTTTATTTTATTCAGCATTTTTTCTTTCGTTTTGCAGACGTTTTTATGACGTTTCTGTCGATTTTTAGCTTTCAATCGTGCCGTTTATCGACGAGAAATGTTCTTGGGAAAGAAATATCACTCATATTTCACGGCTTCATCTTCAGGAGGAATCTGGAACCATTCCTATATTTTGTAAATCGGGAACAATATCAAATATGCATAGCACGTACAATAATATTCTTGGTTTGGGATTCATTTATATTTCATTTCAATCTCTCGATCGGACAAACCCTTTATTACGAAATTTTTGCAAAATGAATACATTATCTGGAAAAAACAACAATATTTATATTTCAATGTTACATTGTCGGTATATGATTCGATCTATTAAATTATTATTGTTTCTGAGTATCGTTATTGAGCGGATTTATAAAAGTTCGCAATAAGTGAAAAATTATTATAAAACAGATGGAATGCAATATTCTGCTTGTCTGCATCGTGATGAATAGTAATAAATTCCACGCCTTTGTGAATCTCCTAACGATATCTCATCGGTTTTCTGTAAAAGTTCCGCTCAGGGCGAAAAAAACTTGGGTAATCAAGATTTAAATTTTAGTGCCATCGAGCATTAAATTTGCTTATAAGTAGCACTTTTTCTTCCCCGCGGTATTATTATGTTGATGCTGCTCGGTAAGTTATTGGATTTAACTTTAACCATTCCAGTTCGCAGTATTCTCAAACCACACTCAGCAGTCATTCCTTATTCCTGACGATTTACAAGTTTTCCTACTAGGAGTTGCACTTCTGAGATAGTTGCAGCGGGTGTTATAAATTTTACAGCTGTTCGACTTCGAGATATCAAATGTCACAATCCGCCATGTAGATTCCGGCTCTGAGAAAGTTCGGCTAATTCGTTACATTTTCGGAACCAAAACTGGCAACGTAATAGAAACATGAAAGCAGGTAAACATCTTCTAGAGAATATGCCATGACACAATGAAATGTTTTTTATCTTTTACCAATAAAAAAAGTATGTTTCTTTGATAAGCATTTCCTGGAATTTATTCCGGTGGGTAGTACACGATTTATCATTGAAAACAAGGCATGTTGTATCGTACCTACTGACGTTTTGGGGGAACTTTTTCTTAATCCAAGGAGTATGGCCTTTAACAGTCAGAACACGTTCAGATGGTCATTAATAATTTTCAAATAAAGGGCCTTAAGAGGCGGAGATGATAGATAGACTAATGTCAATTTCATATTCTCCGGATCAACTAGCACACTCAGTGAAACTGTCGTTAAAGTGAGGCTTTAATGCCGTTTACTTTTTTTTACGATCGTCTTCATTAAAACGTATATTATTTCTATAGGTTAACTACATTTTTAATGTAATTTATTAACTTAGCGCACCCATAAAATACAGTGTAAATATTAAGAGGTAATCTATTTTGAAACAGTTGAACTCTTGAACGTGAGCTCTGGTGAAACGAAATTTTCATAACATCTTTTGCCTGTAATTTCCATTGACAATAATCTTAAGTTCAACTCAATTTTTTATAAAATGAGCAGATTCTTTTTATGACACGTATATTTAATGTTACTATTTACTTGCCAGTGTTATAAAACTATTAAATTTGTCAATAAGTGCTGTCATAAACACTAGTCATGAAGACTTAAGTGGATAAAAACCAAGTGAAAAAATCACAATGGAAAAATTTTCTCCGTTAAATCCGCTTTATCGAAACTGCTTAATACTTTGGAGAATTCGCAAATTGAGAACAAATTCAAAGCCATCCAATTTTTAGCAAAAAAAATAATTAAGTTTATCGTAGAGAAAATAAAAGTGACAGTTGTGCGATATTTAGTTATCAGATAGCCTTTTACACTGCGGGTGATATTCCGCGTAAATAAAATCCACTATCAGTTTGAAATAAATTCCTAATTGATAATCCATTAAAGAGATTTCGGAATATTAAGAGAGGAAAACCTACAGGTCCATAGGTAGGTATATTGGACTATTTTTATGAAATAAGTCTTAACACTTGAATTATTCAGTTTGTGAATCGTATGTAAAGTGTCATTTTTTAGTACAACGCTCCTACAAGCTGTAGTGAAAATTCCAACGTTAAGGGAGTTTCATAGTTTTATATTGGAGAGTTACACCATTGCTTTAATAAGTTTAATAGCTAATTTAAGAAAAAACATGTCAAATTTGATATAAATGGTTCATAATTTCGCTCAAAAAAATTCATAAATCTTGCCGAAAACATGCAATTTAAAAAACCGGTAGTAAGTATTGTAATGACTTGCCGTGGAGTCCTCAAAAAGTTTAATCAAAATGTCAGTTTCAAAAACCACGTTACAAAGATTAACCATACATTTTACTGTGAAATAAATGTTTTACATATGTATCTATTTTTTTCAAAATTTTAAAACTATAAAGTTTTAAAAATCGTATTAAAAATAATGATATCCTTGAATAAAATTATCGGTACTTTTTTATTATAAGAAAAGCAAATGAAATAAATTAACTTAACGCAACTCGGGAGGCGGGTATGGGTACGGTCACCCCAAGAGGTTCACTACGTTTGGTAACTTAGCAGGTGTGCCCCGGTTTATCGGGTGAGGTTTGACAAGATCTTGGCGATGGATGCGTCTACCCACCAACTGGGAGGTAGGCCGGATCGGGAGAGAATTGTCGAGGGAGACCTTTTGATCTTTCCAGCAGGACTCTCTCGGAACATCGCCTTACCGCAGTGGGAGGGATAGATTCATATGTCCGTCACTCCTGGTCGTACTGACCCCAAGATTCCTACCCACCCCTCACACCTTTTTCCATTCCAGAACTTCTTCTACCTCCTTTCCTAAAAATTCCCTCCACACAGAATGCCCAAAGATGGCATAGTCCCCGAGGGGAATTTTTTGCACGGGGCTTTCTGTGTGGAGCTAATGTAAAAAAAAACGAGTATGCTTTAGACCACACGACTGAAATAAAACTGCAAGACAAACCTCGCTCAATGAACCCAGTATCCCTGCTAAGTTACCAAACGTAGCGAACGGGGTGACCTATGACCTAGAAGTGACATATGACATTGGGGTGAAATATGACCTCCGACCTTGGGGTGACCTACGACCTTGGGGTGACCTACGACCTTGGGGCGACCTACGACCTTGGGGTGACCATCCTTATTTATTTATTTGAGACACGAACAGGATATTTATAAAACATTTTTGTGGGTAAAAAATTAAAATACAAATATAAATATTTCTTTGTCTGCAGAAATCACATTTGAATCCTTAATCCATATATTTTAATCCATATATCCTTATCCATATATCCTTATCCATATATCCTTATCCATATATCCTTATCCTTATCCTTATCATTCCCCAAGTCAAGTGTGCGTAAAAGCCCGACCGTTGGCCTAGCAATCGTTCACCGTTCGCATCGATTACGGTTCACATGACATTTTTCGTAGTAATCACCACTTTTCGTAACGCATTCACCAGCTTACCCCCCGAGGCGAGCGTGCTTTTTACTTCAAAAACACTAAATTATGTAAGTATTTCATATTTAAAACGTTGACGAACACATCTGTTCGAAGGAATACAAACTCTTTTTTTTTCCATTTGATAAAGTAAAATTGTACAAAGGTTCACAAAAATCGAAGAGTGTAATTATGTTATCGAATGAATATTCCACCGGTGCGTTTTGCCTTTTTGTTAAAGCGTTATTTAAACTGCCTCCCCCCAACGATACAAAAGCGGGCGGCTGTTTCAAGTGTGCCAGTAATTTACATAAAATATTTTTTTACGATTTTTCGCATTGTACGTTTCGCTATTTTTATGAGTTTCAGGCATAACTGAAACGGTTCCTGAAATTTTTCAATTTCCAGTCCAATAATGCACCCTACTCGGAGGTGACTTACGCTCCTCAGGGAGGTTCGTCACGCGTCAGAACACGCCTTCAGGGAACGGAATATTAACTCATTTCCATATTCTGCAGACATTTCTGTCTCCTTGTTTAAGTGCACTTTTAGCAATATTATTCACTACCGCTTGCGAGATCCAGTAGGTTAACGCGATGGTTTATTAAAATATAAGGTAGGTACTTGTGCAGGGTATCCCAAAAGACAACGTTATCCTCCGGAAGGCTGACAGGTCGTCATGGCGGACAAAATAATATAATTAATAACATGATTTTAGTAAATAGCGGTTAGTTTTCAAGATACTGCCACTTTTATTTTTTCGGCAAAACCGACACCTTAGATCAGTTTTTCGAGTGCCACAGCAACAAAATTTTACATGTTAAGATACTATTTTTGGATTACGCAATCCTAAATAGCTATGATATTGAACATTCGAAAATAAAACTAGCAAGAAATTAAAATTAACCGTGATATTTTTTTACGTTTACGGGGGCCAGGGCGGTCTATTACTTTAAATGTTTATATGTTAGAGATCCATGAAAATGTTGAGGTCCAAATTATTATTTATTAAACAATTGAAATATTTTTAAATAAAACAAAATACCTTTTATTGTTAAGTAACTTATATTTGACAATTTGGATATTATATAATATTTTTTGGCAAAAATCACTTGAGATGAAATCAGTCTGTATTATCTATTAAACTAAATACAAAACAATGAACTCACTTTTATTATAATATTTCAATAGCGTCTCGAATAAACTATATCTACATATAAAACTTAAGTTAAGTTTGTTTATGTTTATTTTTATATTCTTAGTTAAAATCAACTTTAAAATAGTCATGTAAATACTGACGATGGGTCAGACAGTTTTAAGACTTACTCTCTCTCACTGAATTCGAAGATACTGGAAGCGGCGTATGCGTCGCACGCGGGGGAGGGGAGTGATTCGATATTATCATTGTTGCTACGACTGAGCGGCCCCCAAGTCAGCAGTTAAAGGTTAAATCAAAATTTTTGGAAAATAAAAGCAATATTTATTTTTGCACGGTTTATGATTTCATTTTTTATAATAATACTTCAATCAAGTAATAACAAGTTATAAAAAAAATTGGTGTAGTTTTTAAAATGGTACAAAACTTTATATGTTTTCTACGGTAATACTAACTGGTAATAACCCATAATTGATTTAACAGCTCTTGCCGGTATAGAAGATGCCATAACAAGTAGGCAAGAGTTTACCGTTTTATTTATAAAATAATATATGGCATAAATTCTCCTTTGAACCACTCTCGCTAATATTCAAGGTTCAAGAAACGAACTTTGGTGTTATGGATAAAATTATCCGGTAACTTTTGTTAACTTCGATAAAATCAGATCATTAGATATTATATTTAATATCGGTTTCCTTCTTGTACGTGGGGAGTAGGGATGGTATTAATTACGAAATAGTTAATACCACGTAAGTGGGCAGGCGTCTAGGCGGTACGAGGATTATTCGAAAACCGAAAATATCTTGTAATCAACTATAATACGATACCAGCGCAGCAAGAAAGTGTCGAATCTCACGCTGGAGTTTCTAATCTATTTATGTATGAGATAAATCTGTGAATCTACTTACTTATTTTATCAAGCAGAATTAATAGGCTAGCTTCTGTGTGGTTGAATTTCAGAACCCAGCCACGAGTGTATGTCGGACGCCACGCTCAACGGCCGCGCCTCAAACAACATCTGTGTACGTGGAATTTCACACAAAGCTACTGTTATAATTGGGTTTCAAATTCAAGAATTCGACACAAGATGTCACTACTTCCATCAGCAGCTCGCAGGTGAATGTTTCCCCCCTAGGTATAACTGCTACGGATTTATATATTCTAAAATTCTAAGTATCCTTCTGGATTTGGAAGATTGAGGGCAATACTTGACGATACTTGATACTTGACGATGTTGTTATAAATTAAACATAACGTCATTCCCTGTCTCGGTTATTTTGACACTGTTACTTTGTCTCGGTGAGTCACCGACGGTGACTAGCTGTCACTGGTCACTGGATCACAGTGGATCCGAAGAACTGGCTATTTTAGGACCAAGTTCCTATCTGATTTATAAAATGGTCGCAAACACTCCGAAACAAGCCGAACTAAAAGCCGCCCGCATGGCCTAGCAGCAAAAACCTGCGGAGTGGGTTTTTAACTGCTAGTATTTATAATTATAATAAGTGTGTTTATTTCAGCCGAACAGAGCGGTGAGGCAATACTCTGTTAGCCATATAAAAGTATAAAATTATACATCTATGAAATTACATTAAATAATTATTACATAAAACAGAATGTATAAGATTAATATAATAGTAAGCATATTTAGTATAATACGGAGGCTTTAAGTGGATTATCCATGTGTGGTGTAGGGGTGCGGCCTGCCACTGGGGCACTGCCTGGATGAGAGTGTTTTCCGATCTTCGATAGCGCTGACTCGTCCCGGCTATTCTGTGACGCATCAAAGCAGCTAACCCATGTACCCTTCCTTCTGCGAACATCTGCGAGGCACTACATCGCCAAGGTAGGCCGAACAGCGCCCCATATGCGTGCTTGTATTGTACTTTTCTATGCAATGAAAAGTTTTGAAATATATGATAGTAAAACATTGTTTTTTAATGTTTTATTTAACACTGTGCAAGTCTTTAAGATGATGGTGCTATGGACACTCTGACCGATGAATTTCCGACAGATGAAAAGAGTAGGCGAAGGAAAAAGGCGAAGTGAAATAAGATTCTTATGAATGTGAACATAAGTAGTTAATAACATACAATGTTTAAAAAAAATATATAAATCATTATATCAATAAAAAAAGCCCGAAATGTTTCTACTTTGACATGTGCATCTCGCACTGGCAGCTATGAAAGCGTGCTTCACTACTTAAACTAAGCGCTGATAACATGCTGTTAAATTTTATATTTTTAACTAGCTTTTTCCCGCGGCTTCGCTCGCATGGTGAAAGGGGGGTTCCCACTCCGCCTGCTCCACCTCCCCCCTCCCCCCCCCACCCCCTCCCCTCCTCTCCCGCCCTCCCTCCCCCTCCCTCCCGCCCCACCCCCACCACCCCGACCCCCCTCCCCCTTCCCAACCTCCCTCTTCCCCCTTCCCCTCCCCCCCTCTCCCCCCTCTACCCATCTCTCCTTCACTCCCGCTTTACCTATATTCAATCCCAGTACCTTCAGTTTTTAAACAGCCCGCGTGCCACCTTTTACAATTTTTATTCAAATTTTCATTTTTCATGTATATTAAATTTGGTACCTAACATAGGTACCTATTTAAAATATCTAAAATTCTTGATTCGATTCAAACTATTAGGGGAGTACCTACTTTAAATAAATTTATCAACTTAAAGATTTTCAAAAATAGAATCCTGATTTAACAATGCCATGTAACACGCAAACTGTCAAACGTGCGATAGTCGTTAGGTTTTCTGAAATTATCCAATTTTCTGCGCATTTTTCTTAATTTTTCTCTCCGTAAGAACCATCCACGTACTTCAAGGAATATTCTAAAAAAAGAATTTGCGAAATCGGTTCAGCTGCTCTCGAGATTTGCGCTTAGCAACAAATTCAGCGATTCATTTATATATATAAGAAGAAGATAACTCTTTTCGATTTTATGAACCCGCGATATCTGGTCGAGATACGAGGTTTCATTTTATTCTTCGTGAAGTCCATGAAAGGTTGGTGGAATTGGCTACTCACAATAGGTATATCAAGTAATGTTTGTGCAGTGCTACGCTTTCCGGAAACTGTTTGTTTAATTTGTCAGTAAATTGCGAATGATTGAGACATGAGATAAATATTGAATTCCCAACTATCGCAATGGAACTACCGAAGCTCGACTGAACCACATTCTGATAAACAGGAATAACAGCGTCATGTGTGTAAATAATATGATTTCAACGTTCAGCAGTTATGGTAACAGTCGTTTAACTTAATTTTCAATTTCCCGTGCAACAACACAAGCCACGTGGTGTTCCCAGCTATAAAACCCTTTTCATCAGTTGCATGCTTTCGTACTAAATTTAATAAAATATTCTCAGAAAATGAGGAAAATGAGGGACATGCTACTGTGCATTAACAGGAATTCTGCTATGTAAAATTTCGTAGTGGTAGTGCACTAAAAACATTTTCAGTGTAATTGACTTAACGTAGTAAGTAGTCAATGCATTTGCCCGTGGGTTTGCCGGCCAGATTACCACCTAGAAAAACAAATATCATCTAATTAAAAATATTAATTTCTTTGCTAATTTCATACTGAAAGTTCCTGTACGAACTAGCACTGACGAAATCTTCGACAATCTTAAAATCATGTCAATTAAACAACTATGTTCTAAAACTATGCTCTATTTTCATAAGTACAAAACCCAAGAAATAACAACTAACACGTACATTAGAAACACTAGATCTCATGGTCAAAAACATATCCAACAAGTAACTACTAACAACATTTGGGCAAAAAAGCTTCTTATATTATGGTATTAAACTCTACAATAACATATCACTTCCACTCAAAAACCTCAACATTATAGCATTTAAATCTCAAATAAAAAGCTGGATACTAAATATAGGGAGATCAGAAATAGTGATATCAAATACGGGCTAAAACCGAATCTAGTGAACTGAATTATAAAAAAACACTATCTTATTTACTTTATAATTATTTAAAAAAAAATACTACATGAAATGTGTTTATAACTAAGTCATATTAATTTCTTATAATTAAATTATAATATGCAAATGAAATCCTCAGCACGGGAGATCCCAGTAAGGTTATCATTTTCTTTACATGTTACTAAGATAGGAAGACAATACATCATTATTATTATTATTAAAAATTCGTGTATCTGAGACTCCCTATAATACCTAAGTTCATGTTGTCTCACCTATAACCTGGAAACGAGCCGGTACTCAGCTGACATAGAGTCTATTGCACATACAACAAAGGGATCTCAAAGGTATGCTAGAATTATATAAATCAAGTCATTTAAACGCGAAGAATTTTTCTGAAATTAATGAACGTCGGATTAAAATTCGATTATTAATTAGTCAATCATCGGGGTTCACTCGCTGAAATAATGATGCTGAAAGCCTTTCTATTGTGGCGTGAAGAAGTACCTAAGGGTCATCATAATAAGCGACCTTTTCAGGGGGATGATTCTACTTACTATATTCGCTCCGCATCACAACACTCGTTAGTGCCGCCGCTGACAGCTCTTGTCAATCATAAATCAAGAATCCCCCCCCATAAATTGTTCCTCTCATGTAATGAAATTGTATCGCAGTTAGGAACCCCATCCCGAATCTCCCCCGTATCGAGCGGGGAAAACGGGAAAAAATGGTTTCCGTTTTGTGTTTTTGTGTGTCACCTGAATGCTTTTTCATATTCGAGTGGCAATTCGATGGTACATGGTCAGTATTTTGAGACGTGAAATTTAGAAGAAAATGTTATATAATACTAGCTGATCCGACAAACGTTGTTCTGCTATGTGAATTATTTCTAGTGAATATTTTGGTTGTTAGATACAAACAAATGCATTGTAAGTGTGTGGGGATGGGAGCTATGACAGAAAGAGGAATGGAGCGCTGTAGACGATGACCGCCGATAAAAACAAAAAACACCAACTAAAGTAGAAAAAAATTAAATCAAGAAAATCAATATTAATTTCGAAGAGCAATTGAGTGTGCGATATTTTTTGTCAGTCCGTCTTTAGCCAACACAAATAAGCTCGATGGTTTGCCCACGCGAGAACATGATGCCGAATGAAATATCGAAATGACGCGACGCTTCTCGTGAATTTCTCGTGATGAAAGTTCGATGAGGCGGACGTAGCGCCATCTGTCATTCAACAACATAAATTATTTTGTTCTGCTTGAAATATGAAAGACGATTAATTTTGTTCGTTCAAAAATACTAAAATCGCGATTAAAATATGGGAGGGTGTGGGGTAGCACGGTTAAAATTTGGGGTTATAGATATTTTTTGATGCTAAAAAAATACAAAAAAAAATTGCCGAAAAAATAGTTTGTTTTTTTTTTTGGATAGCGACAGCCTAATCACATAGCGGTGTGAAATATACTTTAAAAACCTTTTCTCATTCATACCAACATAAAAAATATCATAAAAATCGGTCAAGCCGTTTCGGAGGAGTGCGACCACAAACACCGTGACACGAGATATTTGTATATAAGATGGAGTTGCGGTGCTTTTTTGAAAGGTTTTGAAAAAACCGAGGACAGGTTATTTCACAAAAATTCAAATGGCCATTCAGCACCTTATTGGTTTTTTCGACAGTTGAAATGTCCCCGTTAAATGCCGATTCGGTCCGTTTTAGTTTTGAACAAATTATAGTAGTAGTAGAGGACAACTATCACGTTGTTAAGCTCGTCAGATTATTATAATTTTAAAGAAAGCTAAAACGCACGTAGAATTGGCATTTAAGGGGGACCTTTCAAATTTCAAAATTGCAAAACGGTGCTGAATGGCTATTTCATGTCTTTATTACGGTTCACGACGAGTTCATCGAAAACGAATTCATCGAAAATCAATTCATCGAAAATCAATTCATCGAAAACGAGTTCATCGCAAACCAATTCATCGAAAATCAATTCATTGAAAACCAATTCATCGAATGATCAATTCATCGAATCGCCAATTCATCGAAAAAATATATTTTGTTGATATTTGAGAGAAATGCCGAGCGGACCGAGAAGTTAAAAAATCATTGGTCAACCTAAACTAATCTAAACTAACCTAACTTAACCTAACCTAACCTAACCTTACCTAACCTAACCTAACCTAACCTAAATTAACCTATTTAACCAATTTTAAAATATTTTTTTATCATCACTCTTAATGACCTTTCTGAGTTGTTTATGAGTGGGTTTCATTATGAGTTGTCTGGTCACCGTTCCTTAGATATCCCTCTTTTGCAGTATCAGACAATCGGAAATCGAAGAGATAACCTATAAATTTTACATTGTCACTACGAAACTGACAGTTGCTTAACACATGTAACTCAGTTAAACAGACCTTTTCGGGTATTTAATTTTGACAGCTCTAATAACTACAAAAAAAATGTTTTTCGATGAATTGGCGATTCGATGAATTAATCATTCGATGAATTGATTTTCGATGAATTGATTTTCGATGAACTCGTTTTCGATGAATTTGCTTTCGATGAATTGATTTTCGATGAACTCGTGGGTTACCCTTTAGCACATATGAATTTCTGCGAAACAACTAAGTTTGAGTATTTTGAGAATTAATTGTTCGAGGCCGCGGTTTAAGTCGCTTCAGGGGGTATTCTTGTCTATAAGCATGCATTGAAGGTATTTTTGCAGATGCAATAAAAAACTAGTAATATTTTAGTAGCCATTATTTTAATAAATATTTATTAAACATTAAAGAAAACACAAAAAATTGAACGAAAAAATTCCAAAATTCTAAAAGTTAAAGGGTGTTAAAGTGATGGCGCGCTCTGGTTGGCACGATTGCAACCCTCCTAGTAATCAGAAAAAAAATCCAAACAAATGCTGCTATGGCATGAATCTCGGAAAATAAAAAATAAAAAATTTTCGCCTAATCGCGGATGTCTGAAATAAAAAGACAGGTTTTAACCAGTTTTTTTGACTTTTCCGGATTTTATAAAAATAGTAAAAATTAAAATTTCATTATAGTTTTGGTTCATGCGTTAGAATAATATATTGAGAAGGCTCACACCAAATTTCAAGTAAATTGGTTCAGTAGAACTTGAGATATCGTGTCAACCGTCTCGAAGAAAGTAGTTTCGAGGAAAATGCGTTAAGTTCTGTTCTATTTAGATTCAAGTTAGATTATGTCTAAACCGCGACACTAAAATGGTTCTAACTTTAAAATAATTCTAATTTCGAAATATCCTTTCAAGGAGATATTTTTGAATATCTAAACTATGAAAATATGAAAAGATTTTGTTTTTAAACGACTTCAAAAAGGAGGAGGTTCTCAATTCGACTGTATTTAAAAAAAAAAAAATTATGTTTGTTACCTCAGAACTTTCGACTCGGTGAACAGATATTGATGATTATTTTTTTATTTGAAAACTGGTGCTTCCCGTGTGGTCCCATTTTAATTTGGTCTAGTTCCGACAATGGCATCCATGAGAAAACCATATAAGTCTTAAATTTGCATTAAGTATGTGCGCGACAAATGGACGAATAACTCAATATCACGCCAACAAGGATGTACTTCAAGGGTAGTTTGATGAGAGTTTGGTCAGGTTCTGATTATCGGATTCATGGCAAAGTAACGAAACTCCTCAATTCTTAGGAGCAAATTAACGAAACTCGGCCGAATTTCTTAATTTGACCCTAACGTCGTTATGGTCAAATTATGTCTGACTCATATGAGCAGCATGTTTAGGAGGTCTACCCATATTCAGACAAATTACATCAGATTTACTAAAAATCAAAAAATAATAATAAACAAAAATTTTAACAAAACAAAAACACGACTTCAAAAAATGAACTAAAAAGTAAAACAAATATTTCGTATTCTTCTACAACTTCATATTCAATTTTATAACACAATTGTTGGTAAAATGTTATTTATTTAAAGTAAGTTCACAGATCACATATAGTAAAAATAGTCACAATGTATCAATTCACAATAATAATAATCAACTGAGCAAGGGATCGGAGGGAACCTTGCTGTTTAGTCTTTGGGAACAACAAAACTGACTGTGGTTCTGCTTAGAGGGTCATACCATAGGACGAAGCGCAACTAAGGCAGCAGTCGGGGTCTGGTTGGTGCTTTACTTATGGTAGTAGAATACTCCTTAGAGGGTCGTGCCAAAGGACGAAGCGCAACTAAGAGAGCGTACTAGTCATGAGCGAGCTACAGACGAACTGGTTTAATTTAGGGCTCGCAGCTCTTTATATAGGCCATTCCTTGTTGCGGGGCGTGGTTTATGTAGCGACTCGAGAGTAGGAAATGCGCAGAAGGCGTCTGCGCAGCCTGGTTCGCCTAGTTTTGGGTGAGCAGGATGGCGCTGTACGGGGGAAAGAGATGGTGTAGTGGCAAGCGTAAAAACGGCGCGCTACAACTTACTTTTTCTACTCATCAATATGTAGGTATGATTGTTATTTTTGGAGTCGGTATCAGCAAAGGTACCCGGCCCGGCGTGTTCACTTGGCAGCTCCCCTCACGCCACGGTCCCGCTCTCGCTTCTCACCTCTCGCCTCGTCAAGTCGCTTGTGCGACACAAGCACATCTCACCTATAACTATGGATGTAGTTACAAACCTACCTTGACTGACACCAACTCCAAAAATAACAATCGTACCTACATATTGATGAGTAGAAAAAGTAAGTTGATTATGAAGTTGTAGAAGAATACGAAATTATTTTTTTACTTTTTAGTGCATTTTTTGAAGTCGTTTTTTTTTTGTTTTGTTAAAATTTTTGTTTTTATTTTTTCTAGACTACAATACCCCCTTAACTTGTAAAATACAAATTTCGTTGTGGTTTTTGTCGCGTAATTTGAATGCAATTAATATTATTCACACTATTTTCGATTGTCAGTACATAATGAATAATATCATTTTAGTTCAATGAACTTTAAATTTTCAAATTTGGAACTGTTAAGTATAAATCATATCAGACAATCGAGAAAATATATACCAAAATTATTAAATTAATTAATACTTCTTACTTGAAATTAGGATTTGGATCTGCTAAGTTTAACAAATCTTAATCTGAACCATTTTCGTGTATTTAAAGATTACAAGCGGTGTTCATTCGAAAGGTAATTCCAGATGTCTCTCTATTATTTTCAATTTTTTTTTAAATTGAAAGAAAATTGATTGGTGGTCTGAATGGTAGTCTTATACCAGATCAATACTGAGAGTATCTTCCTCTGTGGAACGTGCCGCAAATACACCTTATATTATTTTAAAGGATCAAATTAAGAAAACACAAATCAATCAAATAAAATTTACTTGCGCAGACCAGGATTTGAACCAGCGACCTCCGGATGGTTATTCGAGAGTCTTTCCCCCCAAACACAGAGACCGTCAAAACTAATCCTGAAGCCAAAATTTTGTAAATATGCGATATTGTGGATAATAAACGAGTAAAAACACTAGACATTTTAAATTTAGCATTATAAAAATGTGTAATTTATAAAATAGTATAATTCTAGTGGTAATGTGAATATGTGGAGATGACGATTAATTATTACTTGTAGAGCACTACCTTTATTTATTAATTTTTCTATTTTTATTTAATATATTAATGGGTACAGTGGTGTTATATAAATTACATTTCGGTACAAAGTATATTTATAATCGCAATCTCACCATAGAAGAAACTGGTTCATGTGCTTGGTGAGCGAGTTAAACTAATTATAAGGAAAATAGAATAACATTATGCAATAGGTAAGTATATATTTCAATGCTCTCCCGTATAAAACCAAGTCTAAAAAAATTACAAAAGTTTTTAAATCCCAAATAAAACAACTAGTAGACCAACCCGACACTAATTATAAGTTTTGAATTCATCATTACAATAATAACAACAAAAAACTAGAACATATGCTCTAAAAATATTTCATCAGCATATCAAATTGAAAGCAAAGTACATACGCGTTATTTGTAGGCACCAAATTGTTACAACTTTATTATATGTACCTACTTTTATAATACTGTCAGCCCATTTATTTCAAATATCAATGTTTCTTAACCAACGTTATATACCTACTACCTACTTACAATCTACCTTTTGAGTAAATACAATAATATTATTTTTATTTATGATATATCTATACCTGTATTATCTTATGTTGCATCCTATTCCAATTTATTTCTTGTTTACTTCAAATTCATTATGTCGACTTGTCTTCATGTATATATATATATATATATATATATATATATATGTTATGATTAAGGTTTTCACGGGTGTAAGATGTAGAACAATTTTCTCGGTTTACCCGCGTAACGTAGTCCTTAAAAGGACTTTTTAACTCCTGACGTTTCGGACAGATCACACTGTCCATCTTCAGAGGCCTTATGTCTTGAGTTTTTGTCTCAAACTGATAGCTTTCGCATGTCTGTTCGGTCCAAAAGCTAACACTTAAGTTTTAGCTTTTGGACCGAACAGACATGCGAAAGCTATCAGTTTGAGACAAAAACTCAAGACATAAGGCCTCTGAAGATGGACAGTGTGATCTGTCCGAAACGTCAGGAGTTAAAAAGTCCTTTTAAGGACTACGTTACGCGGGTAAACCGAGAAAATTGTTCTACATATATATATATATATATATATATTTTTAATATAAGTACTTGTGATAACATACTCTCTGCACCTACTAGCATTTTACAATGGCACTCCCCAAAATTTTCGCCCCAAACTCCCCTTTTGAATTAGGTAGTTTCGTTAAAAAGAAATTTATATATTGTAATTAGTTTTAAGAACCATATGTTGTACTATAAATCTGTATATGTATGTATTTTTTTAAATAAAAAATAAAAAATATGTATATATTTTATGTATATGTATGTATAAAAGGAACAATTGAAACTCTTATTATTAGTTTTACCGTATCATTCGGTCCGTCCTCTCTACCTACCCCTGCGGGGAAACGACGTGATTGTTAGTTAGTTGGTTAGTTAGTTAGTTTACCATATCATTGTATTATTGTTATTTGTATTGTGTTACCGCTATAATACGAACTCTTGCTTAGTTTGGGGTATTTTGGACAATAAATTTGATGACAATTGCCACATTATTTAAATTATATTAAGAGTGTCGACCACCACAACACGGGCATGTGCCTAGCATGGTGGTCGAAAACTACCCGATTTATGTAAAAAAATTTCAATGAATAAAGAAAACTTAAAAAATAAAAGTGTCTATAATTTTTTTTTATTGAACGGCCAATAATGTGGCATCGCAAGAAAAGTTAACCTGGATTGCATCACAAACCGGTAAACATTAATACATAAGACATCACATTCTCGGGGCATATTAAATAGGATATTGTATATTTTTAAATGTTATTATTTGCCATTTGTAGCGAATTGAATATTATGGATGTAATACTCGTACGATGGTAAAACGCCGATGGTAAATTTGCCGTTTGTAGCGACTTGAATATTGTACGATGTAATACAATGGTAAAACATTTAATTTTATTTACCATTTTGTAGCTAATTGAATATTATGAAAGTAATATGATGGTAAAACGATTTTTGACCATGCATGTTGGACCATTTTTATAGGAAAAGCTTGCAAACAGCAATGTTACAGATATATTCTAGTATTGTAAAACTTTTGTCTTGCTCAACAGTGTAATAATGTGACCCACTGTAAAAGAGCTGGACAACATAAACCAAAACTTCTAAGATCTAGAAAACGCATATTTTATGTATGTTTGTATCAAGACTAACTTGCGACCTCACCATAAGAAGACCAAGAGGAGTTTTACTTTATTCCACTGAGACAAAAGAATCTCTGTTTTCTTTTCAGACTTGTAAACTTGCTCATGGATGCTTCTTATTCTTCCCGTCACACTTTTGTTTGCCACAATCCAATCGGTCGGTATCAGCTTGAAGATTGTAATGGAGCCGAATCTGGTTTGCACAAGTATCAAAATGTTCTAGGCTCAATTTGAAATCTGTGATAACATATTTTCAAACCATTTCCACAGACACAAATAATCGTTGGGTAGAATCGTTTTTTTATAATGATCTTATGTACCTACTTCGGTAGATTAAATGAAGATTGAGACCTAAACAGAAAGAGAAGTAGAGAATCTTGCCCCAGGCACAATGTCTGGAGGGTGTGGGAAAAACTCTCATAAAGAGGAAAATGGCATAAATAATATAAATGCTCTTATTTTTTTTTTCTTTCTTTTAGCAGAACTTATGTCAGTGTTGTAGTTTTTTTTACATTAGCTCCACACAGGTGGCCCTGATGAAAATAATTCCTCTCATGGCTTACGTCATTTTTGGGGATGCTGTAGGAGGGTTTTTTAGGAAAGGAAGTTCTGGGAAGAAAAGGGTTTTAGGAGTGAGTAGTAATCTGGGGATCACCATGTCCAGGAGTAACGACGTATGAATCCATCCCTCCTACTGCGGTGCAAGGCGATGTTCCGAGAGAAAACGGCTGGAGAAGTCATAGGGACTCCCTTAAGCACTCTCTCCCGATCCAGCTTGCCATGCAGCTGATGGGCAGACGCATCCGCTGTCAAGACCCAGACAAACCTCACCTCATGAACCCGGGCGCCTTTGCTAAGTTACCAAACGTATCAAATCACTTCGGGTGACCTATGGTGGAGATGGTTTTCCAATAAATGGTTCCCGGGGTGGCGGTACCCATACCCGCCTCCTAAATTGATAAGACGATGTGGTATTCTGGGTCACATACCTGCATTCCTAAATAATATGTATTTGAATGGATTGATTATAAATACAATGCTCAGCAATGAAACTAATAGTTTACGCTTTCTTTATTGAACACGCATCTATTATTATTGAACTATTGAACTGTATTCGGACATTTCAAGAGAGCCGAAAAAGCATTTAAATCCATTTAACAGACATTTTTATAAAAATTTTCTCTTATTGTGAAGGAGCTTGTTCAAAAAGATGCCCCAGATGCCATTGTACTTTCCTTGTCAAGGCTCTTTAAGTAAGTACTTAGGTACCATTCATCAATATATGATTTGTTATATGGCAACATTGGAGCATGAAAATGTTTGTTTGTTTTGCTCTAGATTCCAATTCAAATCAGCAGCTGCTCTAATAAGCTGTCACGGGAGCACCATTTGGTGAAATAATAGTGCTACCCAACATCGAATATTGTGACGTGGAATGTTAATCAAATCTGTTATTGCTTATACGAAGAATAGTATGTGTGGAAGGAGGGTGGACACCGGACGGGCGGAGTTGATTTGTGTACAAATCAACAGTTTTATTTCGCGCTTGATAAAACTTTGGACACAAAAAAAATTCAAAACAAGAGGAACTCTTTTTACATAAGATTTCGAAAAACTAACCCCATTCTCTTTTTCCACCCCGCAGAACTTTTAACGTCGCACAGTGGTTCGTTCATACAAGCTAGACGCTAATAAGTCACTTTTGAATTCCCAAACAATGACGTCATGGCGACATTACCAGATAGACAGGATAATAAATGCATGCTTAATTGGGGTGATTAGTGCACGCATTTACTCATACCAGAGGCCTAAAGTCGGATAATGTGTTTTGAAATTATCATTTGCATTTATTCGCTCGTTGCAGCTCGGCGTTTAAAATTGTGAACTTCGTTTGAAAAGTGTTTTTTTCGGTTCTGTAAAATGGAGGCTACTTTGGAAGGTATGTTTTAAAGTTTTTTTTTAATACTTTAGTGTAAATAATTTTAGTTGTTTTTTAAATAATAAATAAGTTTTGTGTTTTTTTTGGCCTAAAAAATGTTAAATTTATATCTTCTCGAGAGTTTATCTCAGAGAGTATATCAAAATTGCAAAAAAAATCTGTTTTTTAAATAGTGCAACTAATATTCTATTCATATCAATTTCGATATTAACCCACACCAATCCACATTATTACTATTTTTTTCATTTTACAGGAACCATATACGAGATTTCCAGGCCGGAATTGTTCGTGACATGGAAGAGTTTGCTTAAGAAAAAAAAGGCTTGAGGGAATGTTTAACAAAATTTTAAGTATATTTGAACTTGATAAGCTCAGTGCAAGTGGTGAAAAAAAGTTAAAAAACCAAATAAGGCTTATGTCTTTGAAAATAAGCCTTAATTTGAGCGTAATTTTAGCAATTTATTACACTCAAAATACACTTTTTTTTTACTTTTTACATATAATTGTTTTATTATAAACCTCTATTAACACATTATTTAAAAAATTTAAAAAAAAAATAATGAAAAAAAAGAAAATTCATAAAATAAATGGACCTCAATAGAGGGTTAAAAATAATTTAATCACGTGTAAGAGTTTTTAGCGTCTAGCATGTATGAAACGAATCACTGTGCGTCGTGATGAAATTTTGCAAACTTGACGTTCAAAATAAGAGAAAAATAACTATTTTTATAAGTAATGATTATTAGCCTGAAACACTTATCTACATTGAAAAAATCTCCCTAGAAAAGATACATGCCGCCGACGGGACTCGAACCCGCGTCCTTCTGATATCCGGCCAACTGCTCTTACGTCGGCTTATCTCCCAGGATTTTCAAAATCTTTGCGTGAAACCAGGGCAACGCCGGTATTTTCAAATATATATATTTATACATCTTATCAATAGTGGAAATTTCAAATGCTGTAAAAGGAGAATAAATCCAAAAAAAGATTTTAATATATAATTTTTTCCGGTTTTTTCTTTCTTTTGATCTGGATGGTCGTAATATTTTTAGGAAAACAGGTGGGTTTTTTTAAGAGGTTTTTTTTTTAATATTAAACACGGATATTAAATAAATTTATGAAATATGTTGTTAAGTTTTCTCAAAGATCTATTCAATATTACGAGTAAAAAAAACATAATTGTAAGTGTATAAAAATAGGAGACACGATTCTTCGATAATTTAAAAAAAAAAATAATAAAAATCCCTTAAAAATAATGAATCTATTATCAACAAACAAAAAATATTGTCTTATTGCCCAATCGTGGATTTGTTCCCCTACCCACCCACTCTACATTAATACCTACCCACCCAATCTAAATTAATATCTAGCAACGGCTCCACCCCTACCATAATAAAACATTCCTCCCATCCATATTTTGAAACTGTCAAATTAGTATACGCTTGCCCTGAAGAAGGAACGTTTGTTCTTAAACCGGTCGGATTTACTCATATAAGTGGTTTAAACAAAGTTGAATTGTAATATTTAAACAATTTGAAGTTTTACTCATAAAGTTAAATAAAAAAATAAAAAAAAGTTGAATTGTTTCATTTATCTATAATGGATAACCACAAAGTGATAGCTTGATTCAAAAATATTACAAAAAAAAAAATTTGCTCTCCTGAACAATTTACGCTCAAATTTGGTGATCGATATAATATATATAAAGAAGTGTCCCAGCACGGTTTGTTATTTATACAAATCTGCAGTTTCGTTCCGAGATTGACAAAATCTTACACATAATATCAAAATGACTTGTACATTTTTAAATATGCTCAGGAATCGCTGGTTAAAATCCCTCGGGTACGTCCTGGTACACCCTATAATGGAACAATAACAAAGTGCGGCCCCATATAACATGTGAGTAACTTAAGTTCTGGCAGGTGGTATATTCCCAAACAATTATAAGAAAAATCATCGCCTTTATCTATAAAAAAGAATGCCCCAAGGACCACAAAATTATCCCCAAATATCATGTTCATTTGAAGAAAAAAATAAAATGACAGATACTAATAATTTTGTTAAAAAAAATCACAAGCACTTAAGATGCTATCGCGAAACTATCAAATTACCCGTACACCGCCCTTGATTCTAATGAAAAATGTATAGGAAAATTATAAAAGGCTTTCGACAGTATATCACCTTAAAAAAAATTAGAATCAATTGGAATAAATTGAAAAGTCTAAGTATGGGTAAATAGTTTTTCAATTTGTGGTTTTTCACTTGGGAGGCGGTTATGTGTACCGCCACCTCCGGAACCATTTATTGGATAACCAACACTCCTGCCATAGGTCACCCCAAGTAATTTGATACGTTTGATGACTTAGCAGGGGTGCCCGGGTTCATGGGATGAGGTTTGTCTAGGTCTTGGCGGCGAATGCGGTTTGCCCACCTCAGTTGGGAGAGACTGTGTGACCGATGCCTAAAACGGTCCACACACATAAGCATATTCAAATGCAGACTGAGGAAACTAACATACAACTTTAGATGTCTAAGACATATTCTAAAAAAATATTAAATTAATTTATTATTTTTTTAAATTTCAATTTATAAAACACACTGAACATATTAACAGAAAACCTTTATCGTATAAATATAATGACATACACCCCCATATACACAAACCAAGCTTTATTGTGCTGGTAAATCGTACATTTTAAAATATATTAAATTATTACTTACGTATCTTTCTGTAAATAAAGTGACATTTTTTTTTAATAAACACGTTAAAAAAGACGTGAAAAAAACTGTTTTTAATTCATGACTATATTTATTATTATATTTTTTAATGTAGCTATTATTTTGTGGTTATCCATTATAGAAAAATGAAACAATACAACTTTGTATAAACCACTTATATAATGCGTAAATCCGACCGGTTTCGGAACAAACATTCCTTCTTCAGGGAAAGTTTATACTAATTTGACAGTTTGCTAGTTATTAATGTAGGTGGGTTGGGTAGGTATTAGTGTAGAGTGGGTGGGTAGGGGAACAAATCCATGATTTGGCTATAAGACAATATTTTTTGTTTCTTGATAATAGATTCATTATTTTTAAGGGATTTTTTTAATTTCCAAGGCTTCTAAGTTATCTAAACGTTTTCCTTTATGATAAATATGAAGAATATTTATCCCTGTATTTTTTTTTCAAAACTATGGTTATTTTCAATGATATGATTAGCGAACTCAGAAAAATTATTATTATTAAGACACCTTAAATGTTCTTTGATTCTGATTTCAAAATTACCAGTAGTTTTTCCAATATAAAATGAGGGACAATCATTGCATTTGAGTTTATATATTCCGGAATTAGTCAATTTATGGTCTTTATCTTAAGTATTTCTCAAAAAATTATCGATATTATTTTTGTATAAAAAGCTGGTTTAATATTAGAAGGGAGATTTTTGCAACATTGAAGTGAAAAATTAGTAATATACAAAATATTTTTTAATAATTTTTTTTATTTTTTATATTTATTATTATTTCCTCCTTAAAATTAACACAGTTTAGTAGAATTGACAACTTCAAAACATTACTAAAAACCCCGAGTTGTTCGAGGGTTCACTTTTGTTTTTTTCCGAGAGTTTTGCACACTTTGAAGTGGGAAGGTAACTATCAACGATTTTGAAATACCAGATGTCCTTTTCCCAACCCTCAACAGAATAAAGCCCAAGTAAAGCCGGGTGCTTCAGCTGGTATGCTTGTATTATTTTTAAAATAGAACTGTGTTTAATAATATAATATTTTTTAAAGCCGTAAATCTTTGGAATTAATATTGGAAGGTATATAATAATTAATATACAATATTTTTCGATAAGTAAGTAATTTCACGTTTTATATAGAAATAGCAGACGTGACGTGGTAGCAGATTTAATATTTGACGTATGTTTATGATTTTTTTTTTAAATAGTTTAACTGTCCAGCGTTTTTTTCATTTGAGAATTAGAATTACAAGGGTGGATTGGAACTTCGCTTGTGAGTGCAAGAAGCTCTCAGAGACGCCCATTTCAGATGAAATGTTCCATGAAATGGTTTTAGTTTTGTTTAGCTCCCAGAACTGAAGAGCCAGGACTTTTCCAATGTCACTTTACTCCACATTGCTTCCTCCACAGAAATAGTCTTTTTCAAATATCTTTACTTTAAAATAAACATTTTTTACTTGTACATTGATGTAATTTAGCACTTTTGTTTATATTAACCACGCACAGGCAGTGCCTTAACGGGTTCCCATTAACTGTTAGTGGGTGCCTTGGTGTCATATATATGTATTTAATTTTTGGTAACTTTTACATTACCTGTATCTCATATTTGTATCGCACCGTATTTAGAAATTATGTAAAAAATACTTATGAAATGTATGTAGATATAATGGGAAACAATAAGGAAAAAAAATATTTATTCCCTTTTGGGGGTGATAAAGTTTTACTAGCTTTGGAGGGTGAAATTTGTGTTCGATAAGTGATAGTCACCGTTATTCTTCATTCTATGTAGGCATTAACAGATTTGAAATAATAATGAAATTCAACTCATCCTAAAAAAATTTCGAAGTCACAATGACATCTTATGTCTGTTCTCGTTTTTATATATGTCCTTACGTACTACCTCATACCCTTCAATCGATCTGAACCATATTTTGAATGTAGAAACAATTATTATTCTTTTCCCTCACAACCCCGGCCACCCCTTCAATATATTAAATGCGTATAATATCGAATACCATCCGTTCCAAATTCTGCTCAGTAGCACCCTGAATAAAATATGAAATCTCTACCGACGCATAGCACACACTCTGCCAGTTTGGATCTTAGGAACGGAGCAAAAGAAAGGTTGTTATGAAAGAAATGTTTAAATTTTTAAAGTATTTACTTATTTTTTTAGAAAGAAGTACTTACATATATTTGTTATATGTCATTATGGAATACAAATTAAAAATCAGAATAAATTGTATACCTATACATGGTGTTACAGAACTACTTGACTTACTAACCAGTGATTCCTTGCATTTTTTAAAGGAAAAAAATATAAGTGAAATTTTGGTATCTGATGACTTTTTAGATGTGCATTTTATTCAATTAAAAAAAATAATTAATATATATATATATATTTAAATCTTTCACATATCGTCACTCAGTCGTATAACCATCCAACCCCTAAGCCCGCCCCTAACAGTCCAATACCTACTGATTTTTAAATGTTTTTAGTTAAAAAAATAACCAAAATAGTCGCCGGAGACCTAAATTTCATTTCCTTTTTTACTTCAAATAATGTCAGGAATCGCTGGTTAAAGTAAGTTAAGCACGTTCCTTAATATTATGTATAATACATCGCTCTCAGAAATTTAACAAACTATACGGAAGAGTCCCCCAGTACCGTCACCTTAAGGTTTATCAACAAAAAATTGAAATACCTAAGATTACATGTTCAATATCTCCCGATTTGTGTAAAATATATATTGAACTATCAATAAAAATAATAAACAAACAGTATGTTTAGAAATAATCTACTTTATTAATGCAAATCGAAAACTATTAAAAATCAGACTCTAACGAATTGGCCCCCAGTACCGGCCAGTAAATGGGTAATCATTTATGCAATACAATAATCGCAAATATACTGAACGGATAGCTATAAGTTTGCACAGGCCTCATGGATCCAATTGCAGTTTCTACACTGTATCCAATCCCCTTCATGAGATTTAAACTGGATCTCTGAGCTTCGAAAATCACCGACACAATTTTAATTATGTAACGTAGGTCCATTACGCGCAATAAAAACGTTTGTAGTAAATCTGCCACGACATGTCGACGTCCCGCGAGGCATATACTTGCGTGAGCGTATCGAACTAAAAGCGGTAAAAATCTTAGCTCCATCTGTTGTAGGATTATAGAACTTGCAATTGGCCGGTACTGGATGCCAGTCGGTACTGGGGGACTCTCCCCTATATGCACATTATATTTATAACTATTTTCGTCACCTCTGTGACTTCATAAGGGCAGCATAATAGATTAACGTATACATAGTTGCTCTCAATGGATTGGCTCGAGGGCATGCCAACAACTAAATAAGTAAATTTATTTATGAACACAGCTTTGAGTGGGTAGTCTAGACAGGAAAGGCACTTATTTATTTCTTCTACATATATTTTTAATTGTTAATTAAGTACACATAAAATTTTCGAATCAAATCATAACATATTTTTTTGTACATAAAACAGACAGTTTATTTTAACACTCTTGATTGTTACCAAAGGTAGGGGAAGGGGGGGGGGGCAAAGTGGAAAACTTAACTTCAGAGTACAGATTAGTTAAAAAAGTGCAATTTTTTTTTAGTTTTTTATAGTTTATGAAAACAAGAAACTTACATATTTTTGCTAATTGAAAAAAAATAATACTAAAAGAGAACAGTTTTGGTAATGGAGACCCAGTTTTGAAAACTTAACTTTTTCCCACTTTGCCCGCATAGCAGGGCAAAGTGGAAACGTGGAAAGGGGAAAGTGGAAACATATAATATAGAAAAATAAAATACAGAATATGATAGCATGATTCCTCTAATGGGATTGGCAATTAAAGCAGGTAAATTTTCCATCATTCAAATATCGACACACAGTTCATGTGCCCATTCTTGACAGACATTACATTGAATCCATTCTTCAGTTGGAGGATCAATGTAAATTTCTTTGCAAAACATGCAAAGTGTAAAATGTTGTTGTTTTGATGTGCCAGGCTGAGGTTGAAAATTAATTTTCTCTTTAACTTTGTTTCTCTTTGAGAAAATGGTTTCTCATCTTTCTTGCAGGTTTTTTGTTTTTTTGAAATTTTATTTTTCTGTTCCATTTTCTCAATTTTTATTTTCTTTTGTATTTTTTACTTTCTGCTCTCTTTCCCTGATAATTTTCATCTTTGTGGCTACTTTTTCTTCCAATTGATTTTTGTTATGTTAGAGTAAAACTGAACATCTCTCTTGCGCGGGCAAAGTGGAAAGGTTTCCATTTTGCCCTCACATGCAACTTTCCACTTTGCCCAAATGGTGTGAAAGGAACAAAAAAATACATATATCGAAAAATCTTATCAAAATATCACAGACGTATTAAAATAACGTTGGACAATACTTATATACAATGCAATAATAAATAGCATACAACTAAATCCTCACATTTCAATGAAAAATCAACTGAGGAAGTTTGAATGTTTTCGTAAGGAATCTGCACAAATCACTCAACATACACGTGCACCGCGCTGGGTCGTCGCAGCCGTGCTAAATTTCATCAGGGGCACAAGGGCGACATGCGACTTGCGGTAAGTGAGCGCAACGGGGGGGGAAGTCGCAATTTTTTGTTTTATGTGAACTTTCCACTTTGCCCGCCCCTTCCACTTTGCCCCCCTTTACCATATAACTCGTTTCCGGATGTTTTTTTTTTTAAATTAGAAAACAATAAATAGGTTCACATCCAAATGTAAATATCAAATTATTATAAGTAAATAAATACTAAGCTTAATCAAAAAATACAATAAAAAATTCAGTTCATCGGCTAGTAATGTATTACGTGTGATGTGCTGAAAATGTTAATTATTTACATAGCATTATGATACAAGTATATATTATAAGATGATTGGTATTTTGATATTACGTGATCATGCGTTGTGCTCACGCATCATAAAATTAATAAAGAACGATTTGTAAAAGAGCTACGAATTTATTATTATTTTTTGTGATTTTATTCGCTAACTCTTAAGAATTTCTTGAACAATTTGTATCACTTAGAAGATTAACATTACCATTACATTATAGATTCAGTTTCAAATATTAATAAAGGGATAATAATTATTTCACAGCAGAATTTGTGTAAGATTAAAACGTTTTTCAAATTAACTGTAATAATTTACTTTAAATTAAAATTAAATTTAACAAAATTTTACTTGATAACAATAAATAAACAGAAATGTTTGCGTAAAAATACAGACCCAAAAATAATCACTGCTGTGCTACTCAAGAAGGCTTAAAAAATAATACGGATTTTGTGCCACGGAAAATGGTGCCTACTGAAATGTGAAATTAACCATGATGATAATCATGAATATTTCCGTGATCATCACTCACCTTTGAAGATTGATTTCCCAATTTGAATAGAAATCAGAGCCTACCCCGTAGAAGAGTGGTTTATAGCTTTGGTTCTGAGCCTGAATTTAACCAGGCAACAAGAAAAATAATTTTAAGAAACTAGCAGTCTTTTCAAACGTTTGTTTTATATATTAAAAAGTAATATCTTTCCTTCCTATTTAACAGACATGAGATTTGTTTTGCTGATAGGGAAAATGCAGCTGCGTCATATTACCTTCGATAATGTTACTGCACTGCAATTAGTTGTTCTTGCAAATAAAAAATAAAGTAAGCAACAGGTTCAAATACCTTGGGGTCGAATTCTCCAGCGACGGTCGGCAAGACGGAGAAATTGATAGAAGAATAAGTGCGGCAAGCAGTGTATTGCGTCCTCTCTACAGCTCAGTGATAAGAAAAGCCGAGCTCAGCATCAAGACAAAGATGGCAGTGTTTAAAACGGTATATCGCCCGACGCTCACTTACGGCCACCAGACATGGATGCTAAATGAATGTACACGCTCTAGAGTCCAAGCTGCCGAATTGAGGTACCTGAGAGGAGTGGCAGGGGTTACGAAATGGGATCATATAAGAAACTCGACAATCCGAGATGATCTAAACATTGAACCACTGCTACTCTTCATAGAAAAATCGCAACTGAGGTGGCTTGGGCATGTACTAAGAATGTCTGATGACCTAATTCCGAGGAAGATACTGAGTGCGATTCCAGAGGGTAGACGTCCAGTGGGCCGCCCCAGACACAGTTGGGCGAGGCAACTTCAGAAACTGTGTGAGGAGAGGATAGGGCTACCATGGACAAAGGCCTAACAATCAGCACAAGACGGGGACGTATGGAGGAGCCTTGTCGATGCAATGCGTCCCCGACCCGAATAGGATAAGGGGAAGAAGATGATGATGATGAGTAAGCAACAAACAAATGAGACAATCTTAAACAAATTCCAGCAATAAGGTCAACATTTTTATTTTATCCGATAACACTTCCTCAAAAGGCCATCATCACGTTATTATTTTGATATCATTGTTTACCTTGACATTATTTTTAAACTGAGCCATTGAATAATATTAAATTGTCGTCTTCATTCCCTTGATAAGTGGTGTAATTAGTGGTAAGCTCTTAACCGTCGCGGTGCGTTTAGGAGGGAAGTGCTATATTGTGTCTTCTCTGTTCATTTTAATATGAAATATGCTTATTATCATCCTTGTGGATGAACTCAATGGTGCGGTAATGTGTAAAAGATAAATGGAAACGCGTAATATTTGAGTGGAAACATCTAATTATTTATTCAAATAATTTGTATTAAGATTTTGCAGTAGCGTAGAGTGCCTTTATTACGTTTAAAAACCTATACATACAACCTACGTGTATATAAATAAATAATAATATGGGCGCAATTGAACATCCCAAAATTAATATTATAAATATTAATTTTGCTCTTCCCCAAATGAATATTATAAATTTAGATAAGGTTCTTTGAATTAGTAGGGTTAACACGAATCGGAACAACACATAAACGTACTTGTTAAATTACCGGAAATTGCGTCCCTGTTTAAAACAAAATGTTTCAACGAAGTAATTATTGGGTAGGAATGTGATACATTCTGCGATTTATACACACAACTTTTATAATCATCTCACCATTGCGATTTTGGTTTTTTAAACATTCATTGCATTTAATCGAAGATTAGTGCCATTTTGATTTTTCGACAATTACGACAACTGAATATATTTTTATCAAATGCTGAAATAGGCTAAGAATCAGAGATTGGCGAGTACTGTCATTCTAAAATTACAAAAAAAACGTTAATCGAAAATAAATGGGAGTTTCATCATTCCTACCCTTAGTAAATACTTGCGCAAAAATAAGGGATGTCATAATTGTAGGATTTGTGAAGCTTTTATTAAAAAATATATTTGGTTAAGGATGATTGCTTTTTAAAGGAAGAAATTTACCGATCGAATGTTGGTAAACTTGAAAAATTATGACATCTTTCCAATCTATATATATATAAAAATTAATTCCTGTTTCCCCTGGTCTCGCCATAACTTCAGAACGACTTTACCTATTTCATTCATCTTTTTTTAACGTTTTCTTAAACTTCGTAGAAGGTTCTTACGGAAAGAAAAATAAAAAAAAATGCACAGAAAATTGGATAATTTCAGAAAACTTAACGACTATTTTAACATTGCATGTTTGACAGTTCGCGCGTTTGATGAATGTGAATATTTGTAATTTGTATGAAAAATGAAAATTTGAATAAAAAAATTGTAAAAGGTAACTGAATATATGGAGATTGAGGGGGTGGTTTGCGGGGCGGGGAAGTAAGAGAGGGGAGGGGGTTAGGGAATGCGGGATGGGAACGGGTACGCACGGGAAAGGACATGCAGGGAGAAACAATTTATTTCTTTGAATATGGCTTTGCAACGCATGCCGGGAACCAGCTAGTGATATTATAAAAATACAAGACACGTTACATTCCATATTCAAACACTTATAAAAAGGATCGAGAAAGAACCATAAATTCATAAAATAATTTTGGTATATACATACTTTATCGATTTTCTGATATGATCAATATTTTCCGATTCGAAAATTAAAAGTTCGTTGAACTTGAATAATTATACGCATTACATTTCACATTACTTCCTTACCCATGGACTAACAACCGAAATTCGTACATTTAATTGTTCATCAAACATTAGAAAAATAACCCTTCTTATTTCATGAAAAAGCAAGTTATAAATTATGTGAACCATTCTATGCACAGTTTACGAAGAATGTACCTATCTATCGACAACTACCCGTTGCATTCACGAAACAGTTCTAAACCTAGCACATTGTACTGAAATACTTTATTCTCGATGTCGAATTGTGTCGATGCACCTTGTCGTATAAAATTCTGGATCAGGACGCTAACAATAACACTGCTTATGTAGATGGGGATAAGGTTTAAATTATTTTATTCTCCACTTTAAGAGGGTATTTAAACCAGAGAAAACAATAAATATGTGATTTTTAAATCAGATTTTAGACGTATTAACTCTTTCCCATAAAAAATTATAAATTGATTTCGAAAAATTGTTCTTTTATCTAGTAAAGGTATGTTTTAAATTTTGACAAAATATGTTTATTACTAATGTTTGTTTATACCATAGGTCGTTGGCAGATTTGTTAAATTTTCAAAAAAGATTTTGTTTTATACAACACCCATTTCAAATCATATGATCATGCAGTAAAATAAATCAATAAAATATCTATTAAACGTATGTTTCAGAATTAAAATTTGAGTTTAAATAAAATCATTAAAAAATATATACGTACGTGTGTTTCTTGACAAAAATTGGTCCGTTTGTGTATTATTTATTTGCGCACCCACAAATTAATATATATCAGATTTTTTTATATTCTAATTTTGCGTAGATATTATTGAAGAATTATAAATACTTATGATCAAAAAATAATTACAAAAAGTACATAATTTTAATAGTTTTAACATCACGCCTTTCGGCATTTTTGAATGTAGGTATAAATTAAAGCAAATTTTGAATCAAATAAAATCGATATTGAGTTATAATTTTAAAAAGCTGGTAAGGAGAATAATTAATCTTTCTCATTGGAACTGCCCTGTTCGATTGTAAGAACATCTTTCGACGAAATGTGGATTTTCGGCCGCTGGCTGGTTAAACGCTCTTCACACCAGTCGCCTTTTTTATTTTGCGAAGCTCAAACACTAATACTTATATGCTTTACGAACGTTTTCTCATATTTTAATTTTCCAAGTTACAATAAAACTATAATCGAAAAAGGGTTCATAAGTAGGAGATTTTGAACTGCACTTTTAACAGACCTGATACTTCATTTTTTTCTGGACTTATAAAAAGACAAATATGTGTTCTACTCATAGAAAAAAATTAAAACATCTGAAATATTTCTAAGCGATCTTATTTTCAAACCAAAATACATGACTTGCATTACTTACTAGGGTGTGTCAATTATTTCAACTTTTGAATTCAGTAACGCCCGGGGTCTCAAAAGTTGCGTCTTACAAAGAAAATGAGACCTGCATTTAAATTTTTTTTTTTAAATGGTTATTAGCCCGCTAAAATGAATTGAAAATCAGAAAACAAACCTTAAACCCATTTTTTTTTTATTTCAATAAAAAAAAAATCAGTTATTTAACATTTGTTTATTATTAAAAAATGCGTATAGCTGATAAAAATGAAAAAAAAAAGTTCAAGTTTATGAATACAAGTAAGTCAACAAGAATTCTGATTTTATCCAGAAAAAGTGTTATTTTCACCTTTTATATTTTTAACCAACACATCACATTTGTTTAAAAAAATTTTTTTTTGGGTTCTTTGTACTGCAGTTATCGAATGAAAAATAAGTTTGGTACAAAATATAAAACATGAACCCGTTTTTTATTTTTTTTTCCAAATCACGAAATCAATTGTTTTTTCAAAACTTCCGGCCATTTTAGCGGGCTAATAATAAACAATAATTTCATATATTTTTACGTTTTCAAACTACAGATCATACGAAACTTTTGAGACCCCGGGCGTTTAAATATAAGGCCATTTTTTTCTCTCTACAGAGAGCGACACAAGCTATAATACTTAAGGCCGTTGTTCCCAACTTTTCGATCGATCAATCTGAATTTCCGATCAGCTAAGTGATTTGTTTAGTAACGCTTGATTCGCCTGTTGGTCGGAGAGTTGCATTTGGAAGAGCGTATTTGTGCATTTGTGGAGTGTTGAGCCAAATTTTCGGCTCAACAGTTTATCAGTAAGATTGGGAACAACAAACGTTAGTAGCATCACTTTAAGGTTTAGACCAAACTAGAATAAAGTTGTATGAACAAATTGGGAGAGTAAAATTCTGGTGTACAATTTTCTTCGAAGATTATATTATGAAAATTTCCAGTGGTTTTATCCAAGTTCCGTAATAAAAGATCTCTTTAAACAATACTACTTTAAAAAATGTGTTGTGGTTATACAAATATAGTTTCATGTTTTATATTGTGTACATCTGTTTTTTTTTTTTTTTTTTTTTTTTTTTAAATATTTATTTAAGTATTATACTGTTTAAACCACCCAATGACTGATGACGCTCATTGGGATTCTAAATTATTTAAAAATATATTTATTAGTATAAAGGCCCACAAAAAATGTGAAAATTATCAAGATTGTTCCTAAGTTTAGGGGGCATTAAATATATAAATAAATATAGATTTAAGAGTATGTTTTTCGATCAATAAACTGTTTTGTTCAACCATCACCCACTGAGACAAAAGCATATGCAAGAATTCAAAAATACATACCTAGCAAACGAATTTATCAATTAATTAAGAGGTTGAGATATATAGTCATTTCTACCCGACTTCGCCATTGCTTCAAAATTTTGCCGTGTTTAAAAAATTACGAAAATCTTTCTATTCGCATTTTACGATGAAAATACGTTTCTGACTGAAAAGAGTCAGGTTTCACTTCAAGTGAGCTTTATTATATTCAATAAACTTTAAAATAATGAGTTTGCTACCATTAAGAGGAAACCTGGCGGCGTTTTGTTCATACAAACCTATTTCCCCTTTGGATTTGAATACACTGATTTTTAGCTTCGCCTAGTTAATACTATCTACTGCTTTTTCGATAAGATACTTCTTACAGTAGTTAGAACCCTACAAAAAAATAAAATTGCCTGGTTTGAACGCCACCAACAGATGTTCAATATTCAAACTAAAAAATGTATTTAAAAAAGGGAAACCGTACAGACATAAGAGTATTTTCCTCTAATACAGTTAGTAAAAAAAATCCGTCCAGTTTTAGAGAAGAAAAATGGGACTACAAAAACCTCGATTTTGAAGATTTCATTTAGATATTGCTTTTACCCACGATTTCGCTCGCATATTTGGGGGGAAATTATTGTATAAAGAATTTTCCCATGGGATTGAAATGTTTTCTTCAGAGATGAAAAGTAGCCTGTGTCATTTCTCAGTCCTCCAATTATATGTTTTTTACGTGTAAAAAAATACGTCGATCGGTCGCCCTATTTATATTATTATTGAGGATTTTAGAGTAGGTACTTTTTATTACATACTTCAATTTACCAAATTCTGACAAAGGCATTTACATACAATAGCGAGTTCCCGGAATGCGTTGCTATGCCACTTAATAAAGAAAAAATTTCGCTCTGCTTATCCTTTCCTATTCGTCCCGTACCAATCAAATTTGGTACCCAACATTTAGGTACAACTAAATCTTTATTTAAAATATCTTTAAATAATTCTTGATTCGATAAGGTGAAATAATATGTTAAAAAATTTAAATAGTTTACAAACAGAATCTTGATATAACAATCATTGTTTTGCAAAATGTCATTCTTAAATTTTGTCATTTTTAACAGTTTTGTAATGATTAAAAAACTTTTCTGGTGTATTGACGTGTGGTTGTAATAATCCATAGACATCTGTATTCATAACATCAAATCCCCAAAGTTTCGTCGCAATCGGATGAACGGTTTAGCACTCGCGTGCCAGCTTTTGCAATTTTTTTATACAAATTTATTAATGCCAGAGTTCACCAGTATATATGGAAACCTTAGCGGGCTTGCTCACAACAACTCACTAATGTTTCCTTGGAATCGGATAAACGTTTTATCAACGTTTTCTGACGGCCGGCGTGGTCTAGCGGTAAGGCTTTTGACTTGCAATGCGAAGGTCGCGGGATCGAATCCGGTATGGGCAAATAAATTTTATTGAGTAATTTGTGTTATTTCACGATCAATTCATTTGAAATAATATATTTACGGCACGTTCCTGTTATTTACGGCTCGTGTTGAAGATACTTTTAGTATCGCTCTGGTGTAGGACCACCATTCAGAATTGAAACGTTGCTTTAAATGGCTTTAGCCGTGTTTGGTGAGCAGATCTGAATAGCCAGGTACTTCCATACCTTTCTCCTACCCATCTCCTTCCCTTCCTCACTACCTTCCGCCTCACAACATACCCACTGGAGCGACCGCGCGTTTTATAACTTTTGCCTCGGATTGCTCGTTATATTTTCGAGTCCATTTTGAATTTTTTCCGCCGACATTGAAAAAATCATATCTCCGAATTTTAATATGGAGACATGCAAACTGATTATAGTTCTATATAGCCAATGAATTAACCTATCTTTTGTTGATTATCACATATTCGTAGGAGTTATAAAAAAAATATTATAAAATCGTAAACTTTAAAAATGTGCGAATCCTGCGTGTTAGTTCCTTTGAAATTGCCCTAAATGTTACTTTTTCAAGTCAACATTGGATATTTTCGATTTCTACACGTTGTCTATGGCCTACTTGATAACCACAGAAGCAAACATATTTTTAAACTGTCAATTTTTATGCGCAATCAGCTGATGAAATATTTTGCTCGAAATTTTTTTATAGATTTTCGATATTGCGGAGTGTCAAAATGAAATCCACTTTTTAGTATATTTAAATACATTTAACACAAAGTAACTGTATGAAATTAGAAGGAGACGTTCATTATCTACAATTATCAATAAGAATTAACGTGATTTTTGGTTTCTTTAACTAAAATAATTGTTTTACAAAAACACCCTAAATCACAATATCAAATTCAGACTCCAGCTTTATAAACATTTGTGACCTTACATTAGATATTTATCATCATGTTTTTATACAACGTAGTAAAACAAGAAACAAGGGTTTTAATAAGATATATATCATTACAATATACATTACTAATCCTCCAGAAAATACATTTCTAGTTGCATAAATCTTAGGTGTTTCGCCGTTTTTATTGACAAAATATGTGTTTTGACAGATTCTTAAGCTTGGTATACACCGTGAAACCTTTTAATTTAATTGGAAATTAAAAACTTGTAATAATTTTAAACCTAAAAGTTGGATTTCGACAAAAAAGTAGTAGGTAGGAAAATAATTGAGAACAAATTATTTATTTATGTATTTATTATCGCCCTAGTGGGCTTTTACATTCATCAAAATAATATTACATTTTTTTCATAACAGTGGTAGAACAGAATGATTTAAACAATTGTTTCAGATCAAATACATTTCATTGTAATAAAAATTTATTCAATTTATATTGGTTTTTCTCATATAATTTAAATGGGTTTTTCTCATATAATTTAAACAAAAAAATATATAGCATGATTGTGAATTGTTCCAGAGTATTGAACATTGCTTGAAAAAGCGTAGTTATGTTTAGTGACTAGATCTGAAAAAAAATCTACTTTACTAGATATAGAAAAATTGACAAAATATAGATATGACGCAAAAATATAAAAAAGCAATTTAATATGTACAATATACAGGGAAAACTGAGAATACCTATGCATTTTTATATATATATTTCAATGATCAGAACTGAAATATACATATTAAATATCTACCGAACCTTTTCCGATAGAACCTGAAAATCAAACCTTTGGGGGCTTTGTCGTAACAACATTTTTATGAATAAGTAAGTAAGTATGCGGAAAGAAAGGACTTGCCTAGCTGCCTTCATAAGACATTCAAACATTATGGATTAATATGCATTATTTCCAAATATAATAAAAATATTCGCGTAACGAGTAACCATCAGGCGGCAGAATCGAACGCATTGCCTCGCTATCGTCTAGGTCTTGTCTCATTGTCGCAATGACCATATCGGAGTCAAGGGTAGTATTAAATCGAATTTGAGAAGGTCCTGGTAGCATGCATGAGGTATCCTCATCGCTCGTTCCGTGGCTCGCTTCACTCGCTTCATCCATGTCGCTCTCAATGTCCATTTCTGAAACAATAGAAAACACAAATTAATGTAATGTGTCTATTTGTCAATTACGGACCGCCTCCGGTACGACGTTTTATAAAAGTTAACTCAAGGCACGATCAAGTGAATCAAATGCTTGTGCAATGTCAAGAGTCAGAAGGGAATGTACGAGACGATGTACAAATGTGAATGAAGGCGGAATTACACTTGTCTATTGTATGGTTTCATACATTTAGTATGGTGATGTTTATATTAGTCTGTCGTGTTGTGGTGAAAATCACTAAATGTATGAAAACCAATACCGTTCTGTCGCGTCACGACACGACATGACAGACAAATGTAATTCCGCCCTTCATCAAATTGTGTGTTGGCGGTCCATCCTCTCTGTCTACCCCTATAGGGAAATGGTGTGATGTTTAATCAGGTATGCAAATGCATTTTGCAGCACTTTAATCATGCGTAATTGAATTGGGTGTCTTTTACTCTCGAGATGATTTTTTGCGATCGCTGACGGAGAATAATTATTTATTCAATTATTTTACAAATGGTTTGTAAAATAATTGAATAAAATAAAATAATTGATATACGATTGTATGCAACACATCCTTGCTTTATTTTTTAAAGAAAGACAAACATTCCTGGGTTACGAATAACCCGACAATATTTGAAAATTTACTACTACCACCACAGTATATGGAAAATGTTGCTTGAGTTGTGATGGAGGACTTAGCCTGCCGAGGATTCGAACACAGAACGCCTTGGTGGGACCCAAATGCGATGCCCACTGAACCACTGACAGGTCTATTTAGTTGTTTAGTTTTTTTAACTCACGGTTTCCTAGTGCCGACTCTTCTTCATAGAGAGCTGCTGCGTCGATGTCATTGGTCATTCCCACTCTGCCCATGTCTTGCTCTGCAATAATAAAAACACAGATTAATTTAATGTGTCTATATTTCAATTACGGACCGCCTCTGGTACGACGTTTTAAAAAAGTAAACTCGTGGCAGGATCAAGTGAATCAAATGCTCGAGTCGTGCAATATCAAGAGTCAGAATAATAAAAGGGAATGTACGAGACAATGTACGAATGGGAATAAATCAAAGTGTGTGTTGGCGGGCTATCCTCTCGGTCTACCAAAGTAGGGAAATAGTGTGATGGTTAAGAAGGTATGCAAATGAATTTTGCAGCACTTTGATCATGCGTAATGGACCACCTCTGGTCTGACGTTTTAAAAATAAACTAACCGTTCTCAAACGCAGACAAGTCTTGATAGAGTGGTACATCCACCCACAGCTCGCTATTGTAGCCAGTCTCCGGAGAGAAGAGTTCACCCCGCTGCGGTTCTCCATCCCACGATGTCCCATGTACAAGTTGGGGAATTGGAGCGGTGGGAGCAGTCAGCCACGGAGGAGGAATAGGCGATGGTAATGTTGCCGGAGTCCCTTGTGTAAAGGGATACGCTATTCTCTCCGGAGATGGATTTCTGAAAACAAATACATAAATTAAATTCACGGATTGTTCTCATTCATGCGTGAACTGCATCTGTAAAAAACCAGTAGGTAAAATAAATAAACAATAATAATCAGTGTCATGAAACAGCGTCGATTTTACTGCTTGTGCATAATACAGATAACCAGAGAGGTGATCCAAATCGGTGTTGCGGAACACTCCGGAAAAACAATAACATATTATCGTGCGTCTAAATACTTACTTTCTTTTAGTTTTTCTTGGTGGTGCTGTCGGGAGTAATATGCGGGCCGCCTGCTTCTGGAACTTTCTGCTTTCAAATTCCAGTTGTAATGAGGCAGACTGCGCCCGAACTGCCTTTTGGGCTCTGGCACGATCCTCCCGAACAGTTAGCAAAGCAGGATCACTATTAAAATATTGAAAACATCATTAGAACAAGACAGATTCACGCCCAAGTAATACCTACTTTAAAAAATTACAAAATACTTACACTCCAGACCGAGCTGCAGCTGCAGATGAACGGCCGCGTCCAAGCTAACGTCCTCGTGGGCCAGGTAGTCCGGCACCAGCTGCTATTGTTATTGCAGTTGATGCAGTATCACTAGCAGCTGGTGCCAGTATCCTTCCTCTCCCCCTGCCCCTACCACTGCCTCTTCGGTTTCCAGACATCAGTACACTGTACGTACATATTTATATTAAAAAATAATGTATTACTTATATTTTGTAAAATATTGCATACTGAAATATATTTTGTTTACCTGGTTCGTGGAGTATTCTGTTGATTGTTCTGAAATTTGAAATTAATTACAAAACTAAATAATCCCGGCTTTTTATTATGTGGTTGCACCTTTATCAACAAAAATGGCTATTTTCTTCTTTAATTACTGCGAAGTATTTGAATTGTAAATAACTGATTAAAATTTAACCCAACTAAATGAAATGTACATGTACATATTCGTTATGAATCACTCTAATTGAATAACTATACACACGTCAAGTAATTGGATCGATACTTGCGAAAATTTACACATTCAACAGATGAAATTTGAAATGCACATTCGGTTGATGTAAAATTTTTAAAAAGTCACTAAAATTTCTGTTTGAACCCTTGAAAACACGTTAAACAGATGGATAATTGAATTGTGATAACTGTATTATATAAATTTGTACAAAACATCCATTAAAACCAACACTTATGACATTCTAAATAGCACGCGCGGTTGACAGTTCTCATACAATTCCGTTGACAATTATTGTGATTTGCCGCGAAAATAATCGATCTAGAAATTTCCGTAATTAAATCATCGAAACAAAGAATTGAGACATCTCTGGAGAAAGCGCTAAAGGATTTTGTCAACTACATGATTATGCAAATTACAGATCGCGGGAGTTTTCGAAAATATTTAAATAAAATTTTTAGTGCGTCAAGGGAGAATCTTCCGAAATTCGGAAGCTTTTCAGCTTTAGGTTTTGTAGGTGGTTCCGAAATTCGGAAAAAATCGTTCCAGTGGATACCCTAATTGGGGATACAATACACTCACTGGCTCCAGACGGTGCAGCTGGGACTTTTGTGAGGTATTCATATAAAAAAACAACACGTTTTTATGAAGCCAGATATAGAAACCACTGCGGGCATTCACACAATTTTCACATTCACATTCACACATCAAATCCCCAAAGTTTCATCTCAATCGGATTAACTGTTAGCAACTCACTATATACAGGGTGTCCGGGGGTAAAGTGCATTAACTTCGGGAGGTGATTCTACATGATGAAGGAGTAAAAATGATTAACCACTTTTTCCGAAATTTCAACATTTTTTCCCGTACAAAAAGACGTACCTACTAAAATTCCTTAGTGTGAGGTACGATCTTATTGCTGAGCATCCGCCGGGCACGATTGTGGCAACATTGCATGGTTGTGACTAGCCCGTATCGTAACAGCGGAAAATAATAGAGCTGGCGGCACACACCGGTCTATTTATATCTTTTTACCACAAACCAGCCCATAAAAGTTGGAATTTTGAAAAAATTTATTTTTCTTTTTTACTTATTATATCGTGTAGAATCACCTCCCGAAGTTAATGCACTTTACCCCCGGACACCCTGTATATAGAAACAATCGCGTGCATGCGCACATCAAATCCCCAAAGTTTCATTGCAATCTTGCAATCGGATGAATGGTTTAGCAACGCAATCTCACATACATACATAGACAGAAACAAACATACTTTAATTTTTATATAAAAATATTGCCTGAGGTGCAATTGTCCCTCTCGCTCGTTATTCGGGGAAGTAAGAGAGACAATGACAGCAACAATTTGGTAAAATACCTATTGTTCTAATTTCTAGGCAACCTCCTCTTAAGTATTTTGTGAATGCAAATTGTATCATGAAGTCTGAACTTACTGTTGGAATGATTCTAGCGTGACTCGTTAGCAGTTATTTCGCTTAGCACAGGGGTCGGCAACCTTTTGAGTCGGAAGAGTCAACAATTACAATTTTCACATTTTCAAAGTTTTTAAAGAGCCACAAAAAAATTCTTTTCCTGGGAGGGGCGAGGGGGGCTGGATAATTTTACTGTGGTAAACGGGGCGATTCCTTCAATACGGTTAAGAAACACTGGTACACATGATTTTAAAATCGATCAATTGCATTTGCAGGGATCCAGTATCAACTCCAAATGGCTCAATTTTGATTTCGTTGCTATTTGTGTTGAGAGGATTTACTATGGAGGCTAGAGTGCTTTTGTTGGTTTTGAATTGATCTTTAATTTTTTTATAACTGTGCTAAAGTATTCCGTGTAAACAGTTGCACTGGTTTAAAATTGAAAATAAAGTAATTTACCGCTCTGAATATCTTCTCCAAAATAATTAATTTTTCTTCGAAACAAACCGATTCTTTTACCAAAACATTGGCTGGGTTTCCCTTTCCCTGCAGTTTTAGATTCAGCTCATATAATTTCGCTGTGATATCCACCATAAAGTAAAATTTTTGCAATCATTTGTCGTTCTCTTAGATCCCAGATGACATAGGCCCTGAGGGAAATTATTTTCCTCAGGGCCTCCTGTGTGGAGTTAATGTAATGTCTCTAATTTAGGGTGATTAATGCCTTTTTCATTGAGGAATGCATTTATTTCATTCAAGCACAAAGCAAAACGTTTCAACACCTTACCTATTGTTACCTACCTTTAATTCGGTTTTTTATTATTATATATATACATACATACCTTTGAGAAGATAATTCACTTCTAACTCTTCTACTTGAAACATAAAACTATACGTCACAGCCAAAGCACTGGTGAAGACGCCAAAGTGTCTTTCATCAAAAGCGAATTAAAACCTACATAGAAACATCCGACGACGGCGTCATTTGAGAACTTTCGACGGACTGACGACAGTGACGACGCGTGTCACGGGGGAGGGGTACGGTGAAAAGCGAGTACAAGTGGCTAAGAGATAGAAATGGTGCCCAATCCTCATTCATCGATTCAGAACGATTTTTAAATGTTTTTTTTTATAAAATAAATAATATTTGTGTATGGAACTAAAGAGCCGCAGCTTCACATCCAAAGAGCCGCAGGTTACCGACCCCTGGCTTAGCACATTAATGAAGTCATTTAACAACAGGTTTTCGGATACCCTTGAAAACCTTCTAGTGACAAGACTGAACACACTATTCAAGCTTCTGAGAGAATTATAATATGTGTCAGAATTTGTAGGCACCTGTTTGTAGTGTCTATTGAATGCGTGGGAACATTAGTTTATAAGCATCACTATTGGGGTTAGCTGTTACACATTATTCCGAAATAATTTTAATTCGCAGTGGCTTTGGTTACAGTGATCACGTTCGTGTGAATAGAATCGGAGTGAAGGACGGATTAGCTGAGTGCGTTTTAATGTTTGTTTACCGCGCGTACTGAACTTACTGCTAAATGGGGAGATTGGCAACAATAATTAAACTATTATTTGTGTTATGGTATTGATCATCAATAATTACTTCGAGATTAAAAACCCCAACAGGATAGATTTTAAATAAAAGATTTATTTTTGTTATAGTTTTACCGTAAAACCTCTTTTCAAGCCACTTTATTTTTTAAATGTAGCAAAACCTTCTTGGTTCTTTTCGTTATAGCGGATAAAGTCATCATTTAACCAATTATTTTTTCTTATCATATTTCAAACACCATAACTACCACCACCGGTAAAAATGAAGACCCCGAGCTTAAGCAAAATGATCTGAGAAAAGTGTAATTAACGAATGAGTAAAAATCTTGTCCTGTGTGTTCTATCAATTTTTGGGGGAAATAAAATTTAATTTCATTAAAAAAAATACTCTTCAAACCTTTTTGATACACTAAAGGACTTTGCTCATGGAGAAACTTTAAAAAAAACGTCGACGCAATCGCAATGAACCTTCTGAAAAAAACGAAATTTTCTGATCAGACATGTCAAAACATGACAAAACTTGACAGGTCGTGAATCACTTCCATGGCAATCTGATAACACAGCAACTGAAACGTGATTACCGTAGCGACCAGCACTGCTGGTCACGCAGTAATCGTAGAAAACGAAATTTCTTTTTTAAATATATAAAATCATACACAGGCCTTAAAAACAAAAATAGTTTGATAGTGCATTAACATCTGAAAAAGTATTAATTGTTTTTGTGTTTAATTCGAAGAACTCCATTTTAATTATTAGAAATTTAATTATTATTTTTTTTAATTTATAAACTAACGTTTAGACAAGATTTTTATGCAAAGCACAAAGGGTAACAATTATTACAATAAAATAAAGTTGGTTGTTTTCAGGTGGAAAAAATATAACAAGCAGTAATTGTTGAATGAAACACTAGTATATATTGAATTATTTGGCGGGTATTTGATAAGCCGCCATAGCTCAGTGGTCAGAGCACTCGACCGGCAATCGGAAGGACACGGGTTCAAGTCCCGTTGGCGGCAAGTATCTTTTCTCGGAAGATTTTTCAATGTAAATGAGTGTTTCAGGCTGACAATTATTGCTTGTAATAATTAGAAATTTAATAAAAATTTAATTTAATAATATTATTATCGAGTTTTGCAAGTATTTTAGAATGTATTTTAGTTACAGCTGTTTCGACTTTTAAGATCATTTTGAAAATGTTAAAAAAATACACAGTTTTAAAATGACCTTACGAGTCGGAACAGCTGTAACTAAAATATATTCTAAAATACATGTAGAACTCGATAATAACATTATCAAATTTAATTTGAATTAATTTTCTAAAAAAAAAAGTCTGAAAAACTGATTATTTTAAAAATCAATCCGTTTTAACTGTATTGATTGGTGTTGAAAAAATTGCATTTCGATGACCCGCGTGGAATTGTATTTTTATAGTTTTTCAAGGTTTTTATTTCTACTGGATTTTAAGTAAAAACTGTTTAAAATGTTTAAAAACTGCTAAATAAAGCACCCTAAATATATTGATAAGAAATCCAAAAATAAAGTTACCGAAATTAACCACTTCCTTACTGTATTAAGGGTTTGATGAAATGTTTATTTTATCCCTTGTCATTTAGTAATTAACAAATGTGTACACGTTCATACAACGCACTAACTGCTTTCACCGCGTGTTTGGGAATTACATGAAAGCATTGGTGCTTCAATATGATTACCAAACATGTGCGATTGATTATTCATGAATTGAAACTGTATTTATAAAGACACCAATATTTATATAAAATTTGTGTATAATTTGTCATTTTTTGGGGTGGAATTAAATTATTATTCGTTTCCGCCGTTTAATGTTTAGTTTTATTTTTTTATGATGATTTTTATGTATATTTATACATACGCGTACCTGAGATTGTTCTGCATTATATAACATACGGCATTTTGGCCAAGGTATTTACATTGCATTCTTGTCATGTCCGACGTTGTTGATTGTTTTTTTTTTTCATTGATATGCATTATTAAATTTTGTAAGGTTATTCGTTTTATTTTTATATTTTCAATATTTTGATAGAAAGCAGTCACTTTGTGGTTTGACATAAATATTTTGTTTCTACCTACGAAATAATTTATTTTTTAAAACTGACCCTTATCGCTTAACAGAAACATCATCAGGTACAAAATTAAACAATTTAATTTTATACGCTGATGATGCTTGTGTTAAGCTAAACCGCTCGGTATTAAATAATTATAAACAAAATTTCGTCGTTACAAATAAATTAGTTGTTATATGTCATTATACATTTTTAGCAGGCAAATTTATCTAATTACATACTTTATTTAGCCAGTTAAATACACCTATATATATTTTTTTTAATCATTTAGTGTTTTGGTTATGGACCAAGTTGAAAAAAGTCCCTTTAACGTTCTGTTATATGTAGAATCCGTTTTTTGCGTTTCGTGACTGTAATTATTTATTTATTAATGCCCGTTTCAGGAGCTTTTACATAGGAATTATTTTTAAAAAGTACTTATATTACCTCATAAAAATTTGCAAATACACTTTTTGGCGTCATTTTTAATTAAATGGGAACAAATAACTTTGAAACATCACTATAATAATCAATTATTATATCTAATATTATCTATATTCAATAATTTTTGTTATTAGTTTTTGGGGTATTATGTCGTGTTACGCTAACTCCTTCTTTAGCCAACGTTTCGGACAGCGTTGCAGTGTCCATCATCAGGGCAGATGTGTAAGTTAGGGGTGATGTTTGATTCAATAGTATTAATTATGTAGTGGTGTTTTTACAAAGTTATTTGTTTTCATTTAAGTACGTTACAATTATAAGATTTTTTATTCATAACTGAAATGCCACAGCAACAATCTTTGTATTTATTAAATGATAAATTGAATATTCTGGGCAATGAGAAGTACATATTCTGGTAGTTAGTATAAGAATTTCTACAATTTAAAAAAATCTGAATTCTGATAATCCGGTATTGGTGGCAATTTATAAGTTAAAAATAAAAATAACAGAAATGGAATACCAGAAAATGATAAAAACATGTACAAAAAGTACATGTTACGACTATCATGATACAAGTATGCGTCTAGTATGGTGGTCGAGAGATCTAAAATAATTTTTTTTTTATTGGTGCCCCTTTTTACTCATTTAAAGTACGCTCTAGCGTGTTTAAATCGCACTTTATGGAACGCGCGTTTTTTAAAGTTACCATGGCAACATCAACAAATCAACAAAATGTGAAGTCAAAATGTCAACTTTTAACTATAAATCTGACAGGAATATTTTAACGCCTTCTTAGCAACGTCATCCTTGCTAATTGCCTTCATGAATGCATGCACTTTCACAAATGATTTTAAATCAACCCCTTTATTTATCCTCAACAGACATTGCAATTTCGAATGTATGGCCCACATAGTCGATGCTTTGTACTATTCCGACATTTTCTGAAGGTAAGCAAGCACAACTCGTTCATCTACATCTACTACGTTTTGCTCCTCCATCCATGTTATGAACCTTTCATATTCTTTTTTATAAACGTCTTTGGATTTTTCAGGTATTAACCGCGATTCTGCTTTGGTATTTAAATTATCAATGTTAGAACTCATTTTACAACACACAATAACAAGTAAAAACTGTGATATCAACTATTAATCTTATGTGACAGATTGCAAATTAATGTTTGTGTTTTTCATTTCCATGACAACAAGATATTGTGATGTCACATCACGAATTCATTAATAGTTCTTATTTCCAAATTTTTAATAATAATATCAATATTTATGTTTTCAAAGTGTACCAATAAAAAAAAAATAGCGTAAAGTATTCGTGGATAACTGGTCTTTAAAACACTTGCTTTATTTCGAGCACTCAGCTACGCCGTCGTGCTCGAAAAATCGCGCGTGTTTTAAAGACCTGTTTATCCACTTATATTTTAATATACTATTAAAAAATTATATAAAAATTGATAGATGTATTTGTTTTTTTTTTAAAATCGAACGAGAAACTAGTAAGAAATATGAAAAGATATTATGTGGAATAAAATAATTCAACTCTTCATATGAAAACTTAATTCATTCAAGAAAGGAATATAAATACAATATTATATCAGTGATTCCAACCATTTGATCCTTTGTTTAATTTTTTGTGTCGGTACTACATAATATATGTTTCTTATATTTGTAATTATTACTTCAATTTTGAAGGTGTACATATTTGTAATGTAATACTCCCGTAAAATAAATAATGTATTTCGGAATCATATTAAGTTTTACGATCAACGTTTTTGAAGTAGGTACCAAAGAGATCATAAATTTAAAACATTTGGAATTTAAAAAATAAAAACCTGCTACTTAGAAACTAACAATACTCGGCCGGCAGAATTCTCCTGTAGCAAGGAATCGGTAGTCTGTAGATTGTAGCCTGTGCCGGTGTTAGTGGCTTTGCCTGATTTCGGGTGAAGCGGGCGTCTCGACGCCGCGTAGCCGAGGCTTTCAGTAGCGCGCCAGCCTCTGCCGCGCGTACAGCCTGCCACTCGCCCCTTGCCAGGAGTTTTTTGCGGGATGTTTCAGCAGAACTGCGCACAGCGCACGTGTTTACTCGATCCAACCTTCACTGGTTTCCGCGATTGATTGATAGATTGCTCTAAACAGCCAGTAGTACTTGTGACTCTAAGTGAGACTTCTGTTTGAAAGTGATTAAATTGAGACATTTTGATTTTTTTGTGAAAACAATAATTTTTTCAGTGAATTGACTTAGTTCAAATGGAGTTTGATTAAAAATCATTCATGTAAAGTGTAAGTTTTTCAACTATTCTTCTATTAATAGATCTATGTAGATAGACCTTTAATTATATGTTTTTTATATCTCTCAAGAATATTATTGAGATTAAGACATATGTAGTAGGTACAGCAGCCTGTTCTATAGGAAACATATTATTAGAGTTATTTTTCACGTGAAATGGTTATTTTGATTGGAAAATGATGTACCCAAATTTGATTACAAATTTGAATAAATAAATATTGTTTCGTTTATGTAGGTATGAAAAAAATTTATTGATGGATGTATGTTTCCTCCAATCCTTAGGGGCCCAAAATCTTTGCTTCGGGCAGTAATCTTGCACAGTGTGCAAATATTCGACTGTAAAAAATCGTATTAAAGCTTTTGTTTGTTTTTATGTGAATTCCTACTGCATAAAAGTACCAACTGCTCCCAACAATCTGAAGCCAGTCAGAATATGGCACCCGAATTGGGGTATGTTGTTATCTTTTTTACTCAATAGTTCTTTAGCAATCTTTTGCAATGAATTTATTACCAATTTTCTGATTCCATGGGCTTTGGTGTATAAAACTACAGCAATCTAATTATTTATATAATATTATATTGTCTAGGCTTAAATGTGTTTCGACGATTGTTTTAAATTCCTGCTTTTGAATATCAACGAATAATTCCCGCACAATTTTGTTTTCCTGAAATGGTGCTTTGATGATTTTTCGGACATTAAAACACGCAAAACACTCGCTGTAGCATGTTTTAATTATTTTCAAAATATATTTTAAATATAAAAGAAGGTTTTTTTACCCACGTCGCTTAAGTTTGAATGGCAGAGCATAACCAACTTCAAACATTAATTTTACTACATGGGTTCGTTGAATAATACAGGAAGCTGGCTTTAATGAGTTTTGAATTTAATATTATATTTTCAGAAAGGTAAGCAAGCATTCCTACATACTTCTCGTTAGGTGGTTCAATTTGAATAATAAGACTCGAACGAACGAGAGGATGATGAGTATTTTATTTTCCCTTGGCAAAACTCTGACAGAAATAAAAACACTTGGCACTTTTTAACTGCTCTAGTTCAGATACCAGCAAAGTAAAATAACACACAGAGTTAGGTTTAGTGCTGTTCAAATAATATGAAAGTCGCATTATGGAAATGTTTTTTGTAAAAAGTTAAAAGACTCTTGACTCTTTGTGTACCTTGACAATCCTTACATTTCGAGATATATGTACGAACTTTTTGAGATGAAAACATTTAAAAAAAATGGTTCATTCATTGCTTGTATAATGTGTTATTTGATTTAATTTCGTGAAAAAACATCAAAAAGACATGGAATCCGATATAACCGATTTACAGTAAAATTGTTTTAGTATTCTCTTACATGCAATAGGTGCTTATTTCATAAAATAAATGTGAAATTTTGTCATGCTCACACCGATAAAAATGAAACAACATTATAGACGTGGGTTAACTTGAAAGGTGTCTGCAAAGCGTCAAATCGTGTGACTTGTTCAGAGATTTGAATAAAATTGTACCGATTTGAGATGACAGCTCCAAAGGATCAAGGAATGTCGTATCTTGTCGTTATTTGCCTTTCTTCGCGTTCGGAAGGGGAATTATTATGTCAGACAAAAATATCGAATAAACATACACCCTAATGTGACACTCATTCCTACAAAAGGATTCCATATTATTTCTTGTGGATGTATCTAAAAAAAATTATGTTAATTTCTTCGGTCAAATTGTTAATTTAACTTTTATCACCCTTGAGAATACGTTTTCTTCCGTAGTTTGGTTTTGAAATGAGAATATGATTATTCCTTCCTACATGTCAAATTCAAATTCAAATTCAAATTATTTATATATTTATTCTTTCAAAAACATTACAAAATTAAAAATTTTAATGTGTTTTTAAAATACAATTGTAACAGTATTACATGAAACATAAATGGTAGAATGGTAGGCTAAAAACTATACAAGCATTAATAGAGCTTGCCTTTTAAAAGCAGCTTCACTAACGCTAAATATGTCGATATCCGAATTAATTCTATTCAACAGCAAGATTGCTCTCCCGACCGGCATGATGTCATTTATCCAGTTCCTACCTCTCCCTAACCATCACCCTGCAGGATAAGTATTCGAAATTTGGAACGATGGCAAGAAACATAGTGCAAATTCGAGTAAATTTGTTTTAGAAATAAAGATGAAGATTTAACTACCATGAAAGAAAGTTATTTGCATTTTTGGTGCACACAGTCTCGTTTTCAACTAAAAAGAAGGAATATGACCATCTTGAAGTACCTACATGTTCCGTTTTTTTTACTTATTAGTTTTGTTGAGGTTTCGAAAAAAATATTTGTAGCTCCCACGTTTGATATTTTGGACTTGAAACGAAGCTATTAAAATGCTTTATCTATTATGACAATTGGTGTCGCAAATCCGAACTTCGTAGAACATTTTATAACGATGTTAAAAATAAAATTTTGAAATATTTTTTCACGCAGAATTTCTGATCAGGTGTTTACGGTTAAAATTAAAGCGGCCTACACACGACACTGCATGTACTACAAAAAATATATAGAAATCGAAAATATTCTATGTTGACTCGAATAAGTACCTCTCCCGGCAGTTTCAAAGTAACAACCACGCAGAATTCACGCGGTTATAAACTTTACGATTTTTTTATAAATCCTACAAATATGAGATAAACGATAAAATATAGGTTAATTCATCGGCTATATATCATTATAATTATTTTTTATGTCTCCATGTTAAAATTCGAATTCATTGGACCTATATGTAAACAAATAAAGTAATATTTTTACAAAATCTGATGACAAAATAAACCGAATATCTAATCCGTTATAATCACAAAGTCATATCCGATTCGAAAACCATTCTAAGAAATTAATGAAATTAATTAATTTGGTTGGAAGCGTTATTATACCGAACCGACAAAAATATTGCCAACATTGAGAATTCTGTAGGTACTTTCTATCAAATTATTAACGCCAAAGTAATATTTTGGCTTTTTATGTCTGTTCTGGTATTTAAATTCATCGTTGATACCACAAAAAATTCGAGTTGTTTGGAAAATATTAAAACATGACTTCGAAGAGCCATTTAATATGGCGGATAGTAAAAGAGAGAAATAGATAGGACAGTAATAGAGAAAAGGTTTGGAAAAAAATATTACATTAAAAACTAGACCAGTTGTACCTACTGACAAAACACAAAAATTGCATTGATGAAATTAAATAAAAAATATTCCAGAAATACCAAATTCGCATAATGAACAAAATAAATAAAAACCCTACCACACCAACGTTCGAAATTAAAAATAGCTACCCTTTATTAAAATTATTTGTCAAGTTAAATCCAACGCCAGGCGATTTCATTCCTTGCTGTGCATCGAATTGGCAGAACGCTTCTGTGACTATCACAATACCCAGATGAAATTGTATTTCATTAACCGAGTTTACCGATGCGGAGCTCTTTCCCCCATGCCACGATGCTTGTCACAACTTTGTCTTTTAAGTGGAAAAAGAGTTTATTTTTCTTATTTTCTGCATTACTCGCATCATACATTCGTTGCTACTTGGATTCTTGAAAACCATATGTCACGAAAACTACGATATTTCATTTTAAATTTACTTAGAATCGCAAATCAATCTCAAAAATGTTGGGTTTTGTCATATGCAATTTAAAGGAGTTGGCCAACCTTGCGGTTATAAAGGCTGCTATACTTTAGCTTTAGTATTTAATAACACACCTTCTGTGTTTATATTATGTAACTATGTACCTACTGCAATCTTCTATATATATGTAACATACTTGAATTGTATATTTAAAGAAAAAAAAGATTTTTTTATCAACCTGTCACTTTCATAATATTACTTAAACAAAATCATAGATAAACACTCTGTAAATTGCCATCTCAACACAGGCGTTTCACACCTAGTGAGATGGGCAATACGTCATTATTATAACCAAATGTAATATGAAAATAATGAAATTAAAAAAAAATTCTCGAGAGTGGATCTCAGGTATTTAGCTTGAGAAAAATGTCTATGTGTACTGGTCGAGAAAATTCCAAATAAATTTGTTTGAGTTCGGTTTTTACCTACGGCTGTTTCCATCAGCATTTATCTCTGGAATGTTGGGTATCGGTATTACGAGGGATATCGCATTACTGCTGATGACTTACAAGCTTCGGAACGATATTTTCTACATGTCCTTCAACAAGTTTAGGCATGAAGTTTCCTTTTATTTTCATTAGTATTGGTTTTTGTACTGGTTTTTCCAGGAAAATAACTAAATATTATGTATTATAACATATAAATTAGTGTTAAGACGAATTCGTTAAAATTTTTTGTATAATTTGTTAAGTTTGTTTTGTTTCTGGAAGCAGTAGTAAAAATTGAAGCAAACGATCCATATTAAACGATTTCTAATTTGCATAGCAAACTTTCGGGTATTTCACAGAGCATAAATTACATCTTGCTTGTAGCATATCTTTATTCAATGCATTATTTACCAAAATTATTATTTCATCCTTATTTGAAAGTCGTATAAGTTGCATAATGAATTTAATAAAGAGTCTCCCAAAAACTGGGCGTACTGTACAGGGCCCGCAGATACTTTAATAGCACACAACTGCTAACCCTGTACAAAAAAAAACACTCGACTCTGTGCAGAATTGGGCGGTCCGTTTGATAGATTCTCCCATCTTAAGGGCCCGCAACCCGGATTTGTACCGATTTATTATATATTTCCCTTAAACACAGTAAGTTTTAAAGCTCTTAAAAAAATATATGTTATTTTTGAAGATAATACCTAGATTTTGCCCGCGCCGAAATGCAAATTATATGAAATTCCCTCGATAGAAAAAAATCGCAAAGTATGCTCCAAAAATTATTATTAACACGTTTGTTTCAGTTATTTTACAAGTTATATGTATGAAAAAATTCACAGTGTTTCTTTAAATGCTGTTTAAGATAATGCCCACGAGATTTTTGCTCTATTTTAAACGAGTCGTGTTTTATTAAACATTTTCGCATCGATTTTGTCGCTGTAAATGTTAGCGCTCTCCTCTAACATTCGTAATTTCGTATCTCTCCATCTTCTTCTTTTCGGGCCCGGTTGCAGAGCCTTAACAGATGGATTGCAATCTTTAGCGCACAGGCGTCCGGCGGGAATGCTATCCTTGTTCTACCGGTATTACAATGGAAGATGCTCCGAAGAACTAGCGTAATTGATCCCTTCGGCACCGGTGCATAGTCGGGAAACATGCCAAACGCGTGCCCAACATTTGTACATGATTGACATTTGTCACATAAGAACGCGTCAAATAAGGGTCGCTTCTTCGATTCATTCTTGTGTTCAATAGCTCGGCTGTGGAATGATTTTCCGGCCTCTGTGTTTCCTCCTTCCTACAACATGGGTCTCTTCAAGATTTCCTCTCCTCAAAAAGACCCTCCACACAGCATCTCAGATGACATACATAGGTCCTGAGGGAAATTATTTTTCTCAGGGCCTCTTGTGTAGAGTTAATGTAAAAAAAGTAAGTGTTACTTCTAAGAAAACAGTTAATTATAATTAATAATTATTGGTTGTTGCCTACCGATTTTCAACGCCACTGGACCTTCATCAAGGCAGCTATAAATATAAATACATACATTAAGAGTACAGGTAGAGTATAATAGTAATTAATAGATTGTTGGGTCAGGTGCAAGGGGGAGAGAACCAGATCACTAGAACAGAAATAGATAATGCCAATGAAGGGTGGATTCAGAGGGAGTTGGGTCACCGGAAATATCAGAAAATGGTTTTTAAGTTCTAAAACTAGCGAAACTCTTCACTATCGAAACTTTATATTTTTTTACACAAGAGTCCTAAACTGCTCCCAACCGTCTAGAGCCAAAGGGACTATGGCAACCTCAATTGGGATATATTGTGAAGCTGAAGGACGGGAAGAGGAAGGCGGGGATGTATCTACCTCACTATTTAAATCTGGTCACAAAACACGTCTAAATCCAATTCAAACAACGTTTCTATTCTCAATGCTTTCCACAAGGATCAGAATAAATTAATTTAATGAAATTTACTTTGGCACCGATTTGAACAGTTTCGTAGTTTCCAGATTCAGTTTCCAGATTCGTAGTCGAAAGGCTATGATATATTTCCCCCAAGACTGTGTAGGTCGTCAGATAATATTATAAATTACTGACACCTAAAAAGACTGTAGCTCAGCAAACATACATAGTCGATCTATTTAGTAATATATTTCTATTTTACTAAATTATAAGTGTGGTATTAGGTACGCGGTACAGATACCGCTCTTATAATTTAGTACAATTCAGGGTGTAACAGCACGTACCCGAAAGATTTTAACCAGCGATTTCTGGGCATATGTGAAGCAAAAAAGTAGATATCATTTTGCTGCCCGGAGACATACTTTTTTAATAAATACCTCAAAAAAAGTACTTTTCAATCAAACGCCACTGATCCCATTCATAGGCGTCATTTTTTTACATTAGCTCAACACAGGAGGCCCTGAGGAAAATAATTCCCCTCAGGGCCTATGTCATCTTTGGGGACTTGGAGGGTCTTTTTAGGAAAGGAAGAAGAGGAAGTTCTGGGAAGGAAAATGGCATTAGGGGTGGGTAGGAGTCTGGGGTCAGTATGTCCAGAAGGGACGGACATATGAATTCATCCCTCCCACTGCGGTGCAAGGCGATGTTCCAAGAGAGCACGGCTGGAGAAGTCAAAGGGACTTCCTCAACCATTCTCTTCCGATCTGACCTGCCATGCAACTGGCGGGCAGACGCATGCTCAAATGCTTTTTTTTCAAATAAAAACAATAAAAAATATTTTTTATTGTTTTTATTTGAAAAAAATATTATCGAAAAGCAAAATGTCATCTTCATTTTTTACTCCCTCTCCGCCCTTCCTCTCCCCACTACCTCTCACCCATCAACCCCCCCCCCTCCACCCCTACCACCTTCACCTGCCCCCCACCCTAATTCCATACATTAATTCCCGATATATTCAGTTTTACAACTGCTCGCGTGCCACGTGTTTCAATTTTTTTATACAAATTTCATAATACCAAAGCTCACCAGTAGTTTTATAAAAAAAATAATTATTCAATTAGGTGCAATCGTTTGGAAGTTATGCGCGTACATAGGTTCATTTCGGTGATTCATTTTTAGAGATTAACTACGGCGCCAACATCGTTTCCACGACAACTCGATTTGGTTAGGGACGGAAAACATATGATGAATAATTTCATAACAATAGAGCTTATTCATAACGCCATAGCTTACCAATATACACAGCCTATATTACTCGCAAATAATGTAGCTTTCTATTAGTGAAAGAATTTTTAAAGTCCATTCAGTATTTTTTGCGTGAAAGAGTAACGAACATACCTATATCCATACATCTACACAAACGTTCGCCTTTATAATATTCATCATCATCACTATAGGCTCTACAACCCCTGGTGGGTCTTGGGCTCCTCAAGAATCTTCCTCCACTCATCTCGGTTTTGTGCCAACTCTCTCCAGTTTAGAAGCTCCAGAATAGATATGTCTTTGAGGACGTCGTCGCTCCATCTTAGTCTTGGTCTTCCCAGGCTCCTTCGCCCTATTGGTTTTGAGTTCAGCAGGGACTTTGGTACTTGATGCTCGGTCATTCTCTCCACATGACCCAGCCACCGAAGTCTTCCTAAAATTTTGCGACGTTTAGTTCCTTAAACAAAGTATGGAGCTCATTGTTATAACGTCTGCGCCAAAATCCACTTTCTAGAACCGGTTCGAAGATGCGCCTCAAAATTTTTCTTTCTAAAACGTCCAGTGCTCGCCGATTCCTCTTAGTTTTTACCCAAGTCTCAGCTGCGTACGTAAGTACTAGGTACTGGTCTGATAAGTGTCTTATACACTATTATCTTCGTATTTCTAGACAGCAGTCTGGATTTTAATTGGTTTTGTAGTCGGAAATAACAGCGATTTGCGTTCACTATGCGCTTCTGGATCTCCTCTGTAGTATTATTGTCGTTTGTTATCAGGGAGCCTAAGTATGTAAATCTTGGTACCGTTTCGAAATTTTGGTTTCCACATGAGAGAGTTGGGATTTGTTGGGTGCATCCTACGGCCATGTATTTGGTCTTTTGCTGGTTTACTACGAGACCCATATTTTTGGCAGAACTTTCAAGATGTATGAAGGCGTTACGTAAAGCATCTGGAGTTTTCGCGATTATGTCGATATCATCAGCGTAAGCCAATAGTTGCACAGAGTTGTCAAATATCGGTGATCTTATCTCGATGCCTGAGTCACGAATAACTTTTTTCAAGGCTATGTTGAATAAGAGGCAGGCCAATCCATCTCATTGTCTCACCCCGCGGAGGGCTTCAAAGGGCTCGTACAGATCACTGCCAACCCTGACTCTACACGTTACTGGGGACATTGTTAATTTCACCAGATTGATCAGCTTACGTGGTATTCCAAACTCGCTCATTGCATTGTACAATGCATTCCTATTTATGCTGTCGTACGCGGCCTTGAAGTCAACAAAGAGATGATGTGTTTCGTCCTTGTGTTCTAGCGTCTTTTCCAAGATCTGTCTTAAGGAGAAAATTTGATCAATACATGATTTGCCTGGCCTGAAGCCACATTGATTGTAATATCAGTAGGATATAATTCTTAATTTCAAACGTATATTTCATTTAAAATATTAATAATAACGTTATATTTGTATAGCGCAGTTTTGTGTCATTTCACTTGCGCTTAACTATAATAAATTTAAAAAATAAGCCTGCAGTGCTCCTAATAATATTGATAAAATAACATGAAAGAAAGAATATTCAGTATTTACAAAACAATGACAAGAGAACAATTAACAAAAACAGTGTTGTTGTAGCACATCCAGGACAATAATAATAATAGACAATAATGGTGCTATTGTAGCACAGGCCAAAACAAGAACTTTAAAACAAAAATATAAAATACTAACGGTAGGCATTTATTCGATAGGTAAATTTCTTATTTTAATGACAGTGATCACTTACAAATCCTGCAATAAGGAACTCCAGTGAAAAATATTATGGCTTTAAAAAAATATGTTCATTTAGACATTATAGACCAATAAACGCTGATTCTGTATATACACATTAAGTTTTATTTAATAATATTAAACGCCGAGTTTTTAAAAGATTAGTAAAAAGTCCATTTTTAATCGGGTCATAGAAACACGCCGTCAAGTTGGTATTATTGAAATGTTTAGTGGTCACTGAACATCGTAAAGTCATTGTATGGGAATGTAGTTATGACACAAGCCATCGTATTAACGTTTCATCTTATTCGTTTATTTATATACAGTTTAAAGAGATTTAGTTGTTGTGTTTATTGAAATATTATTTAGGCCTAAATAATTCAGTTAAATATATCCCTTATTAGTTTATCTCTATTATAGAAAATATTCAAAAACTACTGCACAAAAAAAATGGTAATGATACTCTAGGGAGAATACTTCGAACTCTGAATTTCAAAATGGTGCCAGTTGAACAGCTGATTCCCCGATCTTATAGTAACTTTTCGGGAGTGATGACGTCACACAATTCACTACACATACAGAGGTTTTTGGGGATCTTAAAAATAAAAACTTTGACAATTATTTTAACTATTAAAACTCTTAAAATAAAAATGCAGTTATTTAATGCATTATTCATAAAAAAAAAAAAAATTGGACTGGAGTTCCTTATTATAAATACCCATCATATTTCACGGGTTTCAACAGACAACATTGTATATTGTACTGACTTCGACCAAGTATATCTGATCGAAGAGTACTAAGCATTCAGTTAAAACTTAACTCTACCATCGTTATTTATTTCGTATATTTTAAATTATAGAAGTATATTTCTAAAAATCATCAACATTATCAAGCCTTCTTCCTCGGCTGTTAATGAGAATGATTTTAGTATTGATTCTTGGATTTTCATGAAAATTAAGGACCAGGCTTGTAAGTAGTTTTTCAAATATTGAAAAACGATAAATGAAGCTTCCAAGGCTTTACAAATAATATCAAATCAATGGACGAGTTTGCCTCTATAGAATAACACACAATCGCTTGAGCCTTTATTTATAAATTTGTGCCTTGAGTAACTAACGCCTGGCCACACCTTTTCATGCAAAACTTCTTTTGGATTTGAGATCAAAATATCCGATCAAAATGAATAATTTAAAAAAGATCAAAATCAAGACAGTATTAGCGAAACTCAATCGAAAATCTGAAACAAAAAAAATCAGAAAAAGATACGGTCACATTTGGGACTCGAAACCAGGACTTACGATCTATAGGTTTTACTCATTGAGTTAAAAATATTCATCCTAGACTTGCAGAAAAGCTAACAGATGTCGCATATTAAATGACAAATTGATAAATTTATCCAAGACTCTATCTAGATAGCATTTAGTTCTGGTGGAATCTTGCAATCATACATAAAGATGCAGTCAATACAAATATGCGTTAAGAAAATTGAGATGGTAGTTCTTGATCGAAGAACGGTACTGTTAAATATGACCGAATCGGATAGGGATACATTAGCTCAGTTGGTAGAGCACTGACCCGGCAAGTCATAGGTCCTGGGTTCGAGTTCGATGTGACCTTTCTTTTTCTGATTTTTCTCTTTCAGATTTTCGATGAGTCTCGCTAATATTGTCTTATTTTTAATCAGTAGGCCCTGAGGAAAAAATCTTTCAGGGCCTATGTCATCTTTGGGGATGCCGTGTGGAGGGCCTTTTCAGGAAAAGGAAAGAGAGGAAATTCTGGGACGGAAAAGGGTACGAGGAGTTGTCGGAATGTGTCCAGGAGTATGAATCCATCCCTCTCACTGCGGAGCAAGCCTATAAGTCGGGAAGGTCCGGCTGGAGAGGTCTAGTTCTCCCTCAACCAGTCTCTCAGTAGGTGGGCAAACGCATTCGCCGCCAAGAACTAGACATATTTCACACGATGAACCCGGACACTCCTGCTAAATCACCAAACGTAGTAGCTACCTGTAGAAAGGGTGTTGGTCATCCAATAAATGGGACCCATATCCGCCTCCCGAATTGAAAATATCTTTTCCGGATGTGACCTATTTTATTTTTTTGGTTTTAAAATTTTAAAATACAGTTCATTAAAGAATTCGATTTTTCTTAATTTAAGAGGCAACTTTTGTAAGTTAATTGTAATTGACGGCTTGCGTAGTCGAGGGGTAAGGCTTTTGCCTCGCTATCCGAAGGTCGCGGGATCGAACCCGGCGTGCGCAAATAAATTTTATTTGATTAATTGGTGTTAATTCGCAATTATTTAATTTAAAAAAAAATAGTATATCTGTGGCATCCACCTTAGGTAAGTGGAATGTTCCAGAGTGGAAGATACTCTCAGTATTGCCCTAGTGTAAAACCATTCAGAATTGAAACGTTGCTTGAAATGGCACTATCCGTGTTTGGTGACCAGATTTGAATAGCCAGATACTTCCCCATCTTCCTCTTTCCCATCTCCTTCCCCTCCCCACCTTTCAGCGTCTCGACATATCCCAATTGGGGATGCTATAGTCTTACTGGCTCCAGATGGGAGCAGCTGGCACTCTTCTGAAGTACTCAGAAAAAAATATATTACAAAAAATTATCTTTTCCAAATCGTGGTTTAATACAGTGAAAAAATAAAGCATCGTAAAATGACTCATTTCGGTAGAAATTTTAATTTAGATTCGACAACTCTGTATTCCAACTTAATTCCAATTAAATCATAAAAAGCTTGTTTTATTTACTGTTTTTTTAATTTTATATTTCATTACAAAGTAAGCAACCTACAAAATATAATTGTCATTACCTTAAAATTATTATTATTTTTTTTTAAATCAGTTTGGTTGAGTTTTTCAGTCCTCAAATCCGAAATTAGGTTTGCACGCAAGAAGTACCTACATTGTTTCTGTCTTATTTAAAAATATAACTTTTGAAACAATATATCGGTTTATCTCTTCAATGTTTCTTGTCTGTAGATATAAATATAATTTGATAGCACGGTGATGTCCAAAACCGATTTACTTAACCTACGTAACCAAGAAAACATATTTGGTACCTACGTAACAGCCTTTGAATTGCTGTTAACCCCCCATAAAAAAGAATTACTAACATAACCCTGCTAGCGAACATTTTCATTTTCCGCATATGGCTAATAATTCTTCATACCTATTTAAAATCATCTTAAAATATTTTAGCAGGTACCAGTTCTACGACGGTTCTACGAAGGGGTGGGGCGGACGTGAAGATTGTTGACGGGAACGGACTAGAATATATTAAAAATAAATCAGGCTTCAGAACAGGTGTGGAAATCGGATATCTTTCGACCATCATCCCCGTCGCGGAGAGTCTGTTCCCTAACAAACTGATGGGCTGTGAACAAGAGCAAGGGAAGATAATACCACTAACGCCACCTTTGGGAATCATAAAAGAATTTTCAATCACGTTAACGCGGACCTTAGGCCTGGATCCGAAATGCTAGAAGCGAGGGATAAATTTTAATGCCCCGCAAACTCTTCAACCGTAAATAGCTAAATTAAAACGAACGAGATAAGACATATTTCAGATATTCCCAAGAATTTTGACAAGGTTTGTTATAAATTAACATTTTAAGTTCAACCTAACTTTGATATTAACTTTAAATGAACAAGAATAATCTCCCCGTTATAAATCAAAGTTATTATACTTAGGGTATGGTTTTCGATAAATTTTGTAATTCCATCGGCCAAGAGATTCAAATAGTTTACCGTAAGGGCTATTGTTCGAAGAGATATTTTAGTTTAACCCGTTTATATTAAATATTTTCTCGGTTATTCAACTTGAAAGGGGAAATAATTTCTCATGCTAGGCATTAATTAAGAAAAGTAAGAAAACCATGTAAGATTATCGGTTTAATATATCATTATTTCATTTCTAGAGACAATTCCAAAAAAATATTGGTATCTAACTTATCAATAAAAATAAAGCTAACATTATGAAGATATTTTTTAAATTATTTTGTAAAATTTATTTATTTCTTACTTATATAATAAGTTCCAGTGCATACAGATGATGTTAATAACAAACAGGTTAGAAGTTGTTTTTTGTAAACACCTCACTGTGATGAGGTGTTCGCATGTTTTAGAAAAAAATTATATATTCTACCCTCATAAGTAAAAACACAGAGTCCTGCTGAGACTCTCAAGTACCACGACACTGTGCTTCTATCCAAGGCGGCAGTATTGTTAATTAGGTTTGTAGCTGCTAACTACACCACAGTCATAATAAAAATAATAAATTAATAATGTTGTCTGTTGGGTTTGTAGTATTTTTGTTTAGTCTTTAAATCGAGATGACTAAAAACTTTGAATTTTGTTTTGTAGTTATTTTTTTAAAATTTAGCATGATAGATATTATAACTATCAAAAGTAAACACGATTCAGAGCTATTATTTTGAAAGAAAACAATAATTGTTCTTCAATTCACCTGCCCGGGAATCTGGAATCCTCATATTTTTGTAAAGGCAATAATACAGATGATGTTAATAATAAATAGGTTAGTAGTTGGTTTTTGTAAACACCTCAATTGTGCTGAGGTGTTCGCATGTTTTAGATAAAATGATATATTCTGTCGTCATAAGTAAAAACACAGAGTCTTATCCTAATCCTACTCTCTAGTAAGTACCACGATACTGTGCTTCCATCCATGACGGCAGTATAATCGCATTTAGTTGATAGCTGCTAAAGTACACCATAGTCGTAATAATAATAATGATTTAATAATGTTGTCTGTCGGGTTTTGTAGTATTTTTTTTTTGTCTTTAAATACTGAGCGCTTTTTGCCATAATATGGCACCATTTAAAATACCTCGGATTGCTTTGCTGCCAGTTTTAGGCAATTTTTACCTAGATCCTTTAAATTTTTTTTTTCAATTTTTCCATATTAAAATTAGGAGGTATGATTTTTTTAATGTCGGCGGAAAATATTCAAAATTGTCACCAAAAAAAAAATCACGATCAATCCGAGGAAAAAGTTAAAAATCGATGTGTCGCTCAAGTGGTTAAGTCCAGATGAATAAAAACGTTTGTTTTTGTTTTGTAGAAACTTTTTTAAATCTAGCATGATATATATTATAACTATCAAAAGTAAACACTATTCAAAGCTATTATTTTGAAAGACAACAATAATTGATCTTCAATTCACCTGCCCGGGAATCGGGTGTCCTCACATTTTTGTAAAGGCAATAAATCACGATGCGTGCTTATTGTCTATACCAGTGGCTCAAAAGAGAACAAGCGCCATCGTATAATAATTTATTTCCAAGTAGCAGCATTTTTGTGACAGTTTGGGAGATCAAGATGGAAACAAATGTGGGTTTTGGCGAAAAAATCTGAGGTAAAATTTTTCATCAGAATATTTCATCGTGAATGAAGCGTAATTTAAATTAAATCACCATTACTCTCGCGGAGGCTTTCCGGTGTCTACGGGGATAAGTGGATAAAGATAGCTGAACACTGGATACCTGTAGGTAGGTAGTAGGTACTAGTTAGTCGGTTGTGATGAGCCTCATACGGCCCACAAGCTCCCTCATTACCTCCGGGCAGTTTGGACACGAACTCGATTTCCTTTAATGGTTCGATTTCACAGGAGCAGCTTACCTTGGAGCAGTAAGTAGTGCATACGAATTTTGTGCACATGGGGCATGCATTTTCAAGCTTGCATTTACATTATGGATACAAAAACTAAGGAAAGTTCAAAACAAGTCTTTGTCTTCGAGAAACATTCGATCTTTGCATTATTTATGTTTACACAACTGAAATAAAAATAGTGCAGGTTGAGTTCATGTCTAAAGTTCAAGTAAGTATTATTACATAGCCAAATAAATCTTTAATTAGAACAACTCTCTTTTTATAACCTTGAAGGTTATTCCCATCAACGTAATATATGTATCATTGAAGAAGCAGATTAAACTAATAATCAAAATGAAAATATGAACAAGAGAAAAAGACAGAACAGAAAAGAGAACAGAAAAACATAAAGATAACGATCGCAACTGGGATACGAACCCAGAGCCCCTCGTCTTACCGGGATGAGCGTCTTACCAATTAGCCCAAGTTTTTTCTTATCGTTTTTCATCTCTATTAATAACTCCCTCCCTTTCAAATGTATATTTATTTATTATTGATTTTTAAACTTTTTTATGAGTAAAATCTCAAATTATAATATTTTAATTAAATGAAGACAATATTAGCGAAACTCAATCGAAATCTGGAGACAGAAAATCAGAAAAGATATTGGCTCCGCTGGGACTCGAACCCAGGACCCTTTGCTTACATGGCAACAGCTCTACCGATTGAGCTACGGAACCCATATTAATTCGGTCACTTTTAACTGTATCATACTTCGACCAAGAACTATTGACTAATAACTAATAACTAAATAACTAATAACTAAATAACTAAGACTAAGGCTAATTTTCTTCTTGGCTTCTGGACCAAACGAACTTTTATATTGATAAAAATTGAAGTTTTGTTTCACTTTTTATTTGGAGAAGAAGTATATTATAATTCTGACTTCAAATGACAGTAAAAGGGTTAGGTGTTCTTGAAACTCTCCAGTTTTGTTTGAAATAAATCATCAAAATAATGTTTGAAAGGGTATTAAAATGATACATTACCTACCTGAATATAAGGTATAATGAAAAGGTCTATGAACACATCAAACGTTCTAGGTACCTTCGAAGTCACCTTAATATAATAATAATAATATACTATCTAGTCGCGTGATTTGAACTAATTACAAAATGTTCCCACGGGATCTTAACTATTGGTAATGCTTTCATGTGCTACAGGGGAAATTATCAAGTAATTAAGCGATATTTGTATTGCGAGTGTTTAGGGATAGGTACAGCCATCGACACCAGAAGAGTATTTTATTGTTTGACAGCAATCAAAATAATTATTAGTTTGGCAAATCAGATTCATGAAAACCAGATTTATTTTGTTATGAAGTCGAAGTATTGGTTGAACAGTCCAAAACCTCGCGTCGGATTTCCACCCAGGTATCGCTGTCAGCTAAGTTATATTGTTTTGCAGTTTTTCGCCTAATACGATGATAGTAGGAGAAATACAAATGTCATCGGGTTTTGTAGCTTAGGAATGTTTATATATCTCTACATTAAAAAAAAAACTAAAAATAAAAATCGGTACTCGTACTAACAATGAAAATGACAATGAGGGACGGCATAATTAATTACACGCGACGAGTCTCAAATGTAATCCGTTTTCACGCTCACGCCGCAAAACCATGGGGAGTGATTATTCAATGCAATAGTAGGTACGTTCTACAGTGCGTCCTACTAGTGTAGGATTTTTAAACAACCCTTGACTGCTTGCAGAAACGAACGGACCGTTTGATAGATTCCTCTTTTTTTACATTAACTCCACACAGGAGGCCCTGGGGAAAATGATTTCCCTCGGGGCCTATGTCATCTGGGATGCTGTGTGGAGGGTCTTTTTGAGTAGAGGAAGGAATGAACATTGGTTTTGAAGAGACTCGTCACACAGACGTCAGGTGGTAATGCTGTCCTTGTTCTACCGGTATTTTCGGCTCCGAGGAACTAGCGTCATTGATCACTTGAGCGCCGGTGCACAGTCAGGAAACACGTCAAACACTCGCCAAATATTTGGACACTATTGATATTATTTGTTACATGAGAACGGATTGCCTCTACGAGTCGTTCTTGTGTTCAATGGCTCGGCTATTGAATTATTTGCCGGCCTCTGCGTTTTTTCCTCTTGAGCGGAATGCGCCGGTTGCAGTTGTTCCCATAATTCGTGCATCGGTTTGCGTTCATGTTCCCACATGTGTTCGCAACATTACAACAACCACAACTTCTTCTTGTCGCCCACACAGCATCCCTAAAGATTTATTTCAAAGAAAATTATCTGCTTCCTTTGTGGCTTTAATGAAAAACCCGAGAACCAAAATTCCGCATACATTCTGGAAGGTTGGAGTAAACCCGCCGTTAAATATAAGTGTATTATTGATTCTATTTCTAATTTCTTTTCTAAAATATTTAAAAATATCGTCAATACGTCTTACGAAATACCCTGGAAACACAACCTATTAATTAATAACGCCTTATCAATTTGGCTTCAGAAAACATAAAAGCATCAACGATGCCGTAGCCAAGGTCACTGACCATATCTCTGGTCACCTGGTTAACAGTTTGAAATGTCTATCGGTATCTCTCGACCTCCGCAAAACATTTGATATAATTTTGCATATCAAATTATTAAGAATAATTAACTAGACCTTCTCTTCAGTTTCTTACCTGGCCTGGAATCAAAAAATGAAAATCAGTATATTATTCACTGTGCTAATTACACATGGAACACGGAGATGTAGATTGGGGTATTGCGTCTTCTACTGCCCTCGATCCCATCATGAAAACACAAAAATTAATCATCAAAATAATTCTGAAACTTTCCTTTCTACCAGCACTGATACGACCTTCAATATTATCAACGTTATGGACTTAAAGCAGCTGCAAAAACCATTCAGATTAATTTGCACCAAAACATTCACACAATAAGACTTCAACCCTAATAAGATTTTAACCCTAGAGTGCTCGCGCTATGAGCATTTTGCAGCACATGGAAAAAAATAGTGTTATTTTGTACATGATGCATTTGTCAAGGTCGATCATCCCCGTAGCTGCCCCCACATACCTCACCTCCTTGTTTTAGGAATTAGAAGAAATTAGGTACGCGGGTAACTGCAGGAGTCAACTTTTGTTGTCGGTGTATCGCGTTTGGCGGCAAAATGCTCAATGCGCGACTACTTACGTCAGTAAAATTAGTGTGTCTGGTTTTTACTGAAGTTGAAATATTATCATATAATGTTGGTGTGGCGTAAAAATATTATTTTTAATTATAATAATATTGATATTTAGTTTGATTTGATTGATTAGTGGGCATTATTGTCATATAATATACAAAGAAAATATTGAACATTATTACGAAGAAAGTTAATCAAAGAAATTGCTGTGGTTATGACTAAATCACATATAATTAGAAGATTTTTTTGTACTAAACTCTGTTTTTCTGATTTCGTTTTAATGTTTTACCCATTTTTTTTAACTTTTTTTTCTGTGTTCTTTATTTTTTATACTTTTTATTTACAATATTTTTTGAAAAATATTTGTTTATATGTTCTTATATTATATAATGTAATAATGTGTATATTTTATGTACCTGTCTCAATTTTAAAAAAGTAAATGTTAAAAGAGCACATTTACAAACTTATATTAATCAGTTTAACGGAACTTCAAATATTTTTTTTTTTTAAATGAATAAAAATAAAAATAAAAAAGATCCGACGTAAACACTTTACACAAACAGCTGAGAAAGTAGATCACCTGATTTGTGCCATCGGAACATAAAAATATAAATATACCCTCAGGTAGAGAAGGTGTATGCGTAGTACGTCCATCCAAGAAAAATAGAACGACAAAAAAAGGGTGCAACAGATATGCAAAGTTACTGTGCAACGAACATTGTATATACATGTGTCAGGACTGTTTGGCTGAAATACACGTCGCAGATGATGAAAACATTTAATTTTGTAATAAAGTTTAATTTTTCTTTTTTTTTTATATAAGTAAGGTAAGATAAAGATGTTGTAAAAAATTAAGATATTTTACTTAAGATTTCCTAAAGTATTTTTTTCTAAAGCTTAGTATAAACTTTAATAATGTTACTTATTCTGATAGTTCATGATTTATTCTATCCTCTTAAAATCATTGCCATTGTGTTTAACTATTATTTGCAAAAAAAAAAATTCATGTATGGGCGGCAAAATGCGACCCACACGAGCACTCACGTTTCACGGAAAAACGCGACCGCTCTAGTGTTAAACACTAGCTTGAAAATTATACAGTAGGTACACTACCAGCTGACATTAGAAAAATAGAAACAATGGCCAAAATCGAACATTAAATATAAAATAATTGTAATACTGCCTGTAGATGTGAATATTAATTTACATCAACGTAACCCATAAATAATATACAATCTTGTCAAACTCAAGTTCCTTAATTACTATTACAATATCTTTTTTATTTCATCTTTTCTTTCCATGTTTAAAATATTATTCTCTTCATATGATTAACCAACCCTCCCTATTGACCTCAAAGGAAGAATATTAAAATGTATTTGACCTCAGTATGCATGTATTATTTATGTATGTATGTTTGTGCGCAATTTATGTGCCTCTAAGTCTGTCCCGATATCCCGTATATCCCATTGAGACGTCTTCGCTATAAAACATTTGTACTTTAAACTATACAAAGATTAATAAATAAGTAAAAAAAATATATAAATTCGAATCTTTTATATTTTTTTAACATGAATAATCACGTACAGGGATTGTAACATTTAATTCTTAAAACAAATATGTACTTTCGTACCTGAATTTAAATTTAAGATGTATCCCTGTGAAAAAGAGTTCATGTTTGCGTAAGAAAGTGTTATTATTATTATATTATATACTAGCAGACCCGGCCAGACGTTGCTGTGGCTAACGAAACACAACGCCATTACCCACCCTTTATAAAATCCTCACCACCCGCTTGCCAGCTGCCCTCTGCCCGCTGCCCGCTGCCTGAATTGAATGTTTGAATTTCTGCTATAATAAGCATGTATTATAGATATAAACCTTCCTCTTGAATCACTCTACATATTGGTGAAAACTACATGAAAATCCGTTGCGCAGTTAAAAAGGGTGACCCGACAATTCGTCCTGCGACAATTCATCCGGCGACAGTTCATCCTGCGACAGTTCATCCGGCCGACAGTTCATCCTGCCGACAGTTCATCCTGCCGACAGTTCATCCCGCTGACAATTCATCCGGCGATAATTCATCCTGCCTGATCATTTAGAAGATTTTTATTAAGTAAGTATGCAAAGAGGATATACGGCCGTACAACCAAAATCGATATACTTATATCTGAAGGCATCTTGAGTGGAAATCCGCTGTAAAAATATTTTTACTAACAATAATTTCGACTCTCCGAAGAAGCATGCGTGAATAACAAAATACGACATACTTATACTTATAGGTTATACTTATAGGTTAGGTTAGGTTAGGTTAGGTTAGGTTGAATTGTCAGGATGAATTGTCACCAGATGAATTGTCGGCGGGATGAACTGTCGGCAGGATGAACTGTCGGCGGGATGAACTGTCGGCCGGATGAACTGTCGCAGGATGAACTGTCGCCGGATGAATTGTCGCAGGATGAACTGTCATGGAACCGTTAAAAAGATTTTTTTTTTTATTTAAAAAAATACATACGTATACAGATTCATAGTAAAACATTTGGTTCTTAAGGCTAATAACAATATGTAAATTTCTTTTTAATGAAACTTCACAATTCAAAAGAGAAAATATTTCTCGTGCTTGAATTTTGGAGTGCCATTGTAAAATGCATAGTTACACAGAGTATGTTATTACAAGTACTTATATTAATAAAATATATATTCATGAAGACAAGTGGACATAATAACTGACAATATTGTCAGAGTAGGTACATATAATAAAGTTGTAACAATTTGGTGCCTGCAAATAATGCGTATGTACTTGCTTTCAATTTGATATGGTGATGAAATATTTTTAGAGATTATGTTCTAGTTTATTTTTTGTTGTTGTTATTATTGTGATGGTGAATTTAAAACTTATAATTAGTGTCGGGTTGGTCTATTAGTGTTTTTATTTGGGATTTAAAAACTTTATAATTTTTTTCAGACTTGATTTTATATGGGAGAGCATTGAAAAATTTTATACCTTGATAAGCATAATGGTGTTGGGAAGCACTCGTTTTAAATTTTGGAATTTCTAAATTGCCCTGTGATCGTGGTCGGTTGTTTATGTTTGTGAATGTTATTGTTGATGAATTGAAATGATCTTTATGAGTTTGCAATAATGAGTTCTTTTTGAAAATTTTATTAAGACTGAGAACCCTAAAAGAGTCAAATAGCTGTGTTGTTGGAAATACAGATGGTTTTCGTAAGATAACTTTCAAAATCAACCTCTGTACCCTTTCTACAGGTAAGAGGTTTGTTTTGAAAGTCCCACCCCACCCGATTATACCATATTGTAGTATAGATTGGGCAAGAGAGAAATAGATAGTTTTGATCATATTGGATGATAAGATGTTTCTTAGTCTAATAAATATGTATATAAGTTTTCTTATTCTGGTTACTGTATTTTGGACTTGTTCTTTCCATTTTAAGTGTCTATCTACTATGACACCCAGATACTTTATAAGTTATTGGTAGGCAATTTTCATCGTTGCATTCCTTTTTATTTTCACACTGTGATGAATGGATTTTAATAGTTATATTGTTCTCGACATTTTTTTCTTTCAAAGAAAAAGGAATAAAATAAGTTTTCTCCGTATTAAGTGAGAGACAATTAAGGTCAAACCATGTTTTGAGTATGTTTATATTGATATTTGCTATACTCATTGTTTCCTCCCATGATTTCCCTTTAGTGATAACTACAGTGTCGTCTGCATAAGATATGATATCTCCAACTATGGGAAGAGTGAACATTTGATTTACATATATAATAAAAAGGATAGGACCGATGACAGTTCCTTGTGGTATACCAAATGATGAGGTTTTAGGTTCACTTAGTGTATTATTTATTTTGACGTATTGTAATCTCTCTTTTAGATAGCTTTGGAACCATGACAGTACTGTTCCGTCCAATCCAATTTGCATGAGTTTCTCATTTAGTTTGGAGTGTGATATGCTATCAAATGCCTTGCGTAAGTCGATGAATATACCAAGACACTTTTCTCCATTATCTAATTTTTGTATTATTGTTGAATTTAATTTAGCAATTGCATCTTGAGTGCTGAGATTGTCCCTAAACCCAAATTGGTTAGGGCTCATTATCTTTTTTTCTTTTATGTAATTGTTGAGTTGTTTTTTAACAATTTTTTCATAGATTTTTGCAATGTTTGATGTGAGTGCTATGGGACGATAGTTGGAGATATTTTTTTCATCTCCAGATTTATAAACAGGGGTGACAATAGTCTTCTTATAGTTGTTCGGGAATACACCCTTCTTTAGACTTACATTTATTATATGAGCAATCGGTTTGCTGATTATCTCATGAACGGCTTTTAATGTTTTTACGGTTATATTGTCATAGCCAGGGCTTGCTGATCCTCGCAAACCCATTACAGCGCTTTTGACTTCCTTATCAGTTACTGAAGCAAATGTGTGGAAACCTTCTTCAATAGTTGAGTTGTGCTCTGGTTGTTGTGTTTGTTTGTTGTCTAGGATAATATTACGAGCAAGATTAGGGCCGACATTAGCAAAATATTCATTATAAATGTTACCACACAGTTTTGGATTTTTTTCGACGTCAGTGTTGATTCCGTGATGAGTAATTTCTTTAGGTAACTTTTTTTTCGTGCTTTTGTTGGTTATTGTATTGATGATTTTCCAAAACTCTTTGCTGTCTTGACCAGCATTTTTTATTTTATTACCAAAATACTTTTCTTTTGTCAGTCTAATTAAAAGCGCAAGTTTGTTACGGTATTTCTTGTAGAAGAAGTTGATTTTTTCATCATTAGGGAATTTTCTAGACTGGTGGTAGTATTTTTCTTTATTTCTGATTGAAATAACTAGTCCATGGGTTATCCATGGCTTTATCAATCTGTGTTTAGATTTTGGTTTAGAAACAATTATTTGTGTGGATAGGTTTATGTGATTTTGGAAAACTGTTTCGAAATTCTCAGCACAGGTATTTGGATTTTCCGATTCAAATATTGATGTCCAGGTTTCCGTTTTAAGATTTGTTCTTAAAATTTCCATATTTAAATATTTTTTTTCACATTTTTTCTTGTCAATTTTGTTAGAGTTGGAACTTCTTTTATCAATGTTGGTAACAAATATACAGGTATAGTGATCGGTTATGCTGGTTTTCCATAATATTGACATGTTTTTTTCATTGTTATTTGAGTTGCACCATATGTGATCGATGCAGGAAGGAGTTTGTCCACTGACATTCCGTGTTGCATTATTTATAAATGATTTATAGTTTAGCGATGTCATTACATTTATATAATCTTCCTTTACCTTACCTTTCGCCCCAATCAAAATGTTCACGTTAAAGTCGCCTGTGACAATGTTACAAGTACCTTTTAGTTGTAGCAATAACTGTTCCAACTCTATAATAAAACTGTTAGGGTTCGATCCGTGTGTGCGGTAGATAGCTATGATATTGTATATAACTTCATTCACTTTTAAGTTCAGTTTTAGACAGTTAGCAAGCTTCATGTTGATTTCAGTGATTGTGACGTTATTGTGTTTGTTTAAGATGAAAACAGCAACACCACAGTTCTTATTAATATGTGTTGTGGACGAATAATATGTATAGTCAGGGATCTCGTACAGTGCGGTAACATTATTTATATTTAAGTGTGCTTCTGTTAAAACAATGAGGTCCGGTAAAGTTTCAAGGAGATTTAATGTCAGTACAAATTCTTCGAAATTTTTTTGCAAACTTCTGACGTTTTGGTGCAGAACAATGAATGCATTTGGAACGTTTTTTAATAGTTTATTACATTGTTTTGAGTCTTCGCAAGTGTATTGTGAAACATCTGTTAATTTATCAATTTCCTCGGTTAGAAAATCATCCATAACTTATTCATAATCGATTCTTTGCTGTGCTATGATAGACATTCTTTTCCGGTAAGTACATATTTCACTATTTGCACTATGTTGGGTATTGTTTTTTTTCCGAATAATTTGTTGTTATTGTCACAGTTGTAGCATTTGACACTATCTTTACTTTTTTCGCATTCGCTAAATTTGTGATTTTTTGAGCAATGTATGCATCTGGGCTTATTCATTTTATTTAGGCATTTAATGGATGTGTGTCCGAAACCAACGCAATGATAGCACTGCATCAAAGGGTCGCAATCCTCTATGTGCGCCCGGACAAAGCCTATATTGATTCTTTGTTTATGTAGTAGCATTTTCCGAATAGGGCCTGTTGTTTCAATTATTATATTACGGAGTTGATCACTTTTTCTATTTTTCAATATTTTCGTTACTTTAATGGATTCATTTGTAATATCACTAAGTTCACTGTTTTGTAGAATAAGATCGTTTAGGAAATTATCTTCGTTATACTCCCCACCGACACCTTTAATAATCATGCACGGTCTCTTCTTTTTTAATTCCGTTGCTGATATTCCATTTTTATTTTTAATTATTTCTGCCTTCAGTTTTTCAGCATCTTCTTTATTTGAGCAGGTCATAATTATTTTATTATTTGTTGCTTTTTTTATTCCACTTATTCCAATTCCTAGGTTAGGCGCCTTTATTGTTTTTGTGATAATACTCTTTATGTCTTCAGATGTTTCTTTGCCTTCAGCGGTGATTAAGACAGCAAATTTGGGTTCTTCGATTGGAATCATCCTTTCTTTTAGAACCATTGCATAGGATTTTTGTTCATTATTTTTTTCGAGCTTGATGAAAACTTTTTTTTGAAGTTCAATAATTTGTTCTTGGAAATGGTTTTTTTCCCGTTTCCATGCTTCTTCTAGTAGTTGAATCGTTTGTTCCAGATTATTTCTAATTTTTGTGTCCTTTACGGTCGATATGTTTTTTAGTTCACTTTTAATGTTTTCTATTAATGTTAGTACATCCATTTTTTATGAAACTTAAGTGGCGTGCGGACGCACGTCACTCCAGGTCGAACTACAATCGAGTACTGTTCTAGCGCCTCTAGCGAGATCTATGCGCCCATACATTTTGAGCGACTTCATTTTATATTATGTAATGATTTTTCGAATCCTTTGATAAAATATTCCATAACAATGTGTGCAATTCACACATACAATTCAATTCACACATACACACGCGGTAGAAGTGAAACATTCGGAAAACTAAAGTAGACAAGAGTAGGGAGGCTAAAGAGGAGACCGATTATACTATCTCATTTGTTTCAATGGTGCTAAAGAATCACTTCAAAAATCTTAACGTTCTCCTCAGAGGCATTGGCTAATGGCGTTATATAAACCAAAAGATCATAACAATGTAACGAATATCGTAATCTGGCCAATTCTGAAGTTTTGAAATTGGCCCGCCACTCTGACTTGATAAATTCGTCGTTATGAACTTATGGCTCACCTTTATTACTACTTAATCCTTTAGAACACTCAGCAATGGATTGAATATCCCCATTCACCGCCTCAGTTCTTCCGCCACTACCGTTACCATTCGGGGCTACCCAGGGACGCCGCACGCCATAAATTGACGATAATAATTATTATTTAAAACAGTGGCGTCCACAGAGTTTGTAATTAGGGTATAAAGTAGAAAAAACAACAAATAAATTGATATTTTATAGTAGCTGAAGTTGGTTGCAACTAAATAAACATCACCAATTTTTTTAATAATTACTAAGTCTATGCATATTGCAAGCAGTTTAACAGATGTATAAAATTTCCAATTTAATATTTTGAAAAAAGCCAACATGTTTTTTAAAAAATCATTATGTCATTAGAGAATAACCTTCAAAAGTAAAAAAAAAAGAGTTTTTCTCATAAAAAAATGAATTTTATTATTATACTAGCTGACCCGACGAACTTCGTACCGCCTCAGAATCAAAAACTGTTGAATTAATTTAAGTTTTTTTTTTAAATTTAATTACACAATGAAGCAATTATCGATGCCCAACTATCCGTGTTTTGTTTTTGTCAGTATCAGAGATGGCGTTGTGTACGGAATTATATTTTTTGTGATTTTCTTACTTTTCCACATACTTATGGGAATTTTTGAAAGGAAGTGAGTACGGGTGCCGCCGCCCCGGGAACCATTTATTGGATAACCAACACCTCTGCCATAGGTCACCCCAAGTGGTTCGCTACGTTTGGTGATTTGGCAGGGGTGCCAGGGTTCATGGGGTGACTTTTGTGCGGGTCTTGGCGGCGGATGCGTCTGCCCACCTGCTGCGTGGCGGGCCGGATCGAGAGAGACTGGTTGAGGGAGGCCTTTTGACCTTTCCAGCCAGATTCTCTTGACCAATGGGTCCAAAGAATCCGGCTGGAAAAGTCAAGGTAAAAGGTCAATTCCGGTCAAGGCAATGGCCATGCACCGCAGTTGGAGGGATGGATTCACTCCCGGATACACTAACCTCCAGATTCCTACCCACCCCTCATGCCTTTTCCTTCCTAGAACTTCCTATCCTACCCTTCATTAAAAAGACCCCCCACACAGCATCCCTTAAGATGATATAGGTCCGGAGTAAAGCTTACGTAAAAAAAATGCGTTTCATTTCAGAGATTTATTATCATTGTATTTTTCCTTTGGAGGGGTGCAGAGACATACGTTCACCGTTTGTCTCATTTTCGACTATTGACATTTAGTGTGTACGAAAGAGGGGCAGCATTATATGATTAAGAACAAAAGAAAACAACCAGCGCATTGACATTTGACGTTTTTGAATTTTTGGAATTCACGGACAATAGTTAAATATTATACCTATCACAATATTGCTGCAGTTCTTTCAAAATATGAGAATTCGTTCCATACAAAATGTATGAAAATATTAATTTTCTTCATAACTTTCTTTTTCGTGAATTTTGCGATGTTTTAATAGTTATTCTGTTATCCGGGGCGGAGACAAATACAACAAATCAAAGATCATCAAAATCGGTGCAGCCGATCTCGAGTTATAAATAGTGTAACTAACCCGACTTTGTTTTATATATTAAAAAGATTTATCCCTTGCTTGGGAAATCTCCATGAGTTACAAAACTCAATTTAGGACTTGAGGAACTTACAATATACAAGTGGCAAGTAATAGGTACAACTTACACAGGTATTTTGATATCAATAGAGTACAAAAAAGAGAGAGAGGTTAAGTAGAATAAATAACAAGAGAAAACCAAAAAGAAACGTGCATGGATGGTTACTAATACCGGGAAAAGAAAACAACAAACAAGACAAAACAACACACGAGGAGTTATTTTAATACCCAACTCTGTTATGTCGTTAACTCTGTTATGTCGTTAACTCTGTTATGTCGTTAACTCTGTTATGTCGTTAACTCTGCTATGTCGTTAACTCTGTTATGCCGTTAACTCTGTTATGACGTTAACTCTGTTATGTCGTTAACATAGATTAAAAATATTAAAAGTCCAAGAATTATCCCTTTGCCCCTCCACATGTTATTTTACCTAAGCCACTCGTGTCTCCACTATTTCCCTGTCTCACTATTTAATTAGTAAAGTTGTACTAATAATTTTATTAAATGTACCGACATATGGCACTTAATGAATTTTGCATTGTAATTTAAATCGGATGCAATCATTTCAATAAAAAAATAAAAACCTGAACTAAAACAGCTTTACATAGAATCAAGGGGGCGTTTTGGGTTTTCGTACTCATGAGTCCGTACCTCTCATGGCGGCCCTGGGCATACGCACTACGTCCGCTGTACCCGAAATACCCCAATGGATCACGATTTTATGGTTAACATTATGCTTGTCGGCGCGCTCCACGTTATTTATTTTCGAATTCTCCTACAAAATACAGAGAGATGATTCGCGCTGATGAGTAAAGCACCTATTATTCGCTGGCTACTTATCATAATTTTGGTTTGAACGATCCTACGCCGGGAAATATTTTTTTAAATTTTCGATGTTAGGAGAAACACGAATCCAATTATTGGAGGATTTGAACTCTGTCAATTTTGCAGCCAATACTTACTACCTACTCACAGTCTAACTAATTTTCACGAGATTTGCAAACTGCCTTTGTCCACGGTTTTTATGCGCATTTCTAATAAGATTTTTTTTTTTTAAATAATTAACATTTGTGGTAACCTGTCAAAACGCGACGTCCAAAATAACTATTTTATTGTTAAACGTTTAGGTAGAAAAACATTTTGTACGTAGGTATAATATGTTTATTTATAAAAATTATTATTAAAGTCCTTATTTCTGCGTTGTTAAGTGGGTCGTGTACTGAGTAATACACAAACCGTCAAATTAAAGATTAACATTATACTTGTGTACATTGTGTTCATTTTCACCAAAAATTCATATTTTTGCAAGATATATATGTATACAACAGCAAGAAAATATAATTGAAAAAAAACTTTGTGATGTATTATTGGCTTCACGCAATTAAGTTCACCTGCGTTGGTGGACATTTTCGAAGGGTAAATTGATAGTAGGTACTGTGGAAGTCTTCATTATTATTATTATTATCATTACATAGTATAAAATGAAGTCGCTAAAAATGTATGTGCGCGTTAATCTTTTAAACTACGCAACGGATTTTCAAACGGTTTGACCAATAGATAGAGTGATTGAAGAGGAATGTTTAAATGTATAATACATGTAAATTATATTAGAGAAAAGCCGAGAAATTCGAAGAAAACATATTTTTGTGCGATTTAAAACGGCTGGCGGGCCGTACTATAGTCACTTTTGAAATTCGTTCTACGGAAGAAATTGGAAAATAGATGTCCTAGAGTAAGTAGGTATTTGATCCCTTTTCAAATATCCAGTGTTGCATTGCAAGCATTGTATAATTAGTGGCCAGTTAATTAGTTTATATGTATAATACATGCTTATTATAGTACAGAAAAGCCGATAAATTCAAATATTCGATTCAGGCAGCGGGCAGCGGGCAACTGGCAAGCGGGTGTTGTGGATTTTATAAAGATTGGGTAATGGCGTTATGTTTCGTTAGCCACAGCAACGTGTGGCCGGGTCTGCTAGTTACATAGTATAAAATGAAGTCAGTCAAAATGTATGTGCGCGTTAATCTTTTAAACTACGCAACGGATTTTCATACGGTTTTCACCACTAGATAGAGTGATTGAAGAAGAATGTTTATATGTATAATACATGTAAATTATATTAGAGAAAAGCTGAGAAATTCAAAGCAAACATATTTTTGTGCGATTTAAAACGGCTGGCGGGCCGTACTATAGTCACTTTTGAAATTCGTTCTACGGAAGAAATTGGAAAATAGATGTCCTAGACTGTCCTAGAGTAAGTAGGTATTTGATTTTCCCTTTTCAAATATCCAGTGTTGCATTGCAAGCATTGTATAATTAGTGGCGATCGCTCGAATTGCATTACATAGTATAAAATGAAGTCGCTCAAAATGTATGTGCGCATAGATCTTTTAAACTACAAAACAGATTTTTATGCGGTTTTCACCAATAGATAGAGTGATTCAAGGGGAAGGTTTATATGCTTATTATAGTATAGAAAAGCCGCGAAATTCAAATATTCAATTCTCAGCTGGCAAGCGGGTGGTGTGGATTTTATAAAGGTTGGGTAATGGTGTTGTGTTTCGTTAGCCACGTGTGGCCGGGTCTGCTAGTTAAAATATAAATTAAATAAAAATGAATATTAGAGAAGTACAATTTCAACACAGCAAAATTTCGATATCTATAAATCGTTATTTGATTCAGTCCAGTGGGTAACATAAAAAAAATAGTACAGTATAAAACAATTTGAAATCAAAAACATAAAAGCGATTTGAACAATTTCAATACCCTAAAATATAATTTTGGTATGTGATGATAAAGATGTTTCCTATCATGTCATATTATTATTATATAAGTAGTTATATTGATTGCTCAAATTTATAAATAAAGACAAAGTTCGTTTTAAAATTCACATAGCGAGAACTCAGAAAAATACCGTTAATTTTATTTATTTTATTAAATTAAGTCCAATTTAAAACAAAGTAACGCGAAATTTAGAAATGAACATTGTAAGGATTCGGATGGTACATGAAAGCAAAGACAAACAGAGAAAATTTTTTAAATGTTTTATTTTTATTTGATAAAACATACAACGAAGTTGCATTCCCATGAGTTATCAAAACTCATTAAGGGATCGCTAATTGGTACTTTTGAACATTTAAACCCAACCCAACCCAATATGCAGACAAAATATATGAAGAAAAAAAATTTACAAAACATTTCACAGAAGCAACATACACAACATATGAAGAATCACTTTACAAATATTTCACAGAAACATGTCTTATAAGATGAATTATTACAACCACTCATTTGTTTTATGTACTGTTGGTGCCAAAAAGTTAAAATAAAGTATCTTCCATGATGGACTATGGAAATGCATAAAAAACAAAATCAAGAAAACACAATAAAAGGTACGGACTCAAAAATATACAGACCTAATACAAGATGTTTACATATAAAAAACATGTCAAGATTTAAAAAAGATAAAAACTGCACCCACCATATCTAGATGTACAAAGTTTGGAACTTGGAGATAATCAGGATAGCTATCAGAACAGAGTTACTTTGTACCTACTTGTGACTCGTTTTCCAAATAACATTAAAAAAATAAGATTTCAATATATTGTTTCGAGATTTGTTAGAGGCATATATATACCTGTCTTAATTCTTCAGGCAATTTGTTATAGTTAGTGTAGGCAATGTATTCTAATGATTTCAGTCCGAACTTTGTTGAGTGTATTTTTGATATATGTAGTTTGTTGTGTTGTGTATTATATTGGTGAACGTCGCTGTTATAGTTCAGTTTTATATTTGTGTGGGTGTTGCACTGAATAATATTTAAGATGGTGTTTGTTATCTCAAAGCTAGGAACAATCTTAATTGGCAATATAAGTGCGCGACGGTAAATATCTTTAACATGTGTATCCCAAGGCAAGCTAAAAATGTTACGTGGGGCTCTATTTTGGATTATTTGCACCTCCGATATCATTTTTTTGGTAGCAAAACCCCAGATACTCGAAAGGTATGCCAAGTGGGAGTGAATCATAGCATAGTACAATGATCGCAGTATGGCTGTGGCAAGCAATCTACGTAGTCTGTACATTACACCGGTCACCGGAGCAACCTTTGATTTAACATTGTCAAAATGGTTTTTCCATGTAAGCCGTGAGTCAATTAAAAGTCCTAGATACTTCGCGACATCTGTTTATTACAATTTGTTTATTCCCAGGGAAATGTTTAGGCGTTGTCCTCTCCTATTCCCGAATAGCACATAGTGAGTCTTTTTAATATTTATTTATTTATTCATTCTTATTTTTTTTTATTTTTACGTGCAAAAAAAAATTTACCTCACTAGGACTAGGCCTGTGTTGAGGTTAACATTTATAAATTTGAGTGATTTTACACACACCAAATACTAAAATACACTACATTTAAAACACAAAAATATTATAATAAAGTAAGAAATAAAAATATCATGTTAGTGACCAGATGGGTAATTTAAGTATGATTTGTAACAATATAGACCATAAATAAATCTTTAATTACTATACCCATCAAGAAACAAAGCTAGTTAAAACATCTAAGGTTAATATTAAGGCTAAGTTTATTAATTCTCAGCCACTCGGCTAGATGAGCCAAATCCCTTTCCATGTCCTTTTCCATTTCATTTAAATTAGTATTATGATAGAATAATGAGGGAGAGGGCCGGATCGGCAGAGACGGGTTGCGAAATAAAAGGCGTCAGTCGATGTGGTGTGAGTCGTCTTTATTGTGCTACGTAGCGATGGTCAATGAGCCAGGGGTGTAGACGGAAGAGTAGACAGTGATGGTGGTGTGCCGTAAGATAACGTTTCTTCAGATCACTGGAGTGGTAGAGGATGACCAGTTCCAGGCGGTCGCTCAACGTCATGAGGACGGAGATGACGGCTGTGACTTGGGTAAGCTGGAGTCACACGCAGGGCAGGAAGAAGACCTTGTGAGGCGATGAGGAGAATCTCTGCGGCAGCGAAATGTGACAGGCTTCGGATTGCCGGAGATCGAGTTGTTTCCCGAACAGAAAGCACGGCGGGCTTTATGTGTTGCGAGCAAAGACTTCTCCAGTCGTGGTGCGGCGGACTGGACTGCGAGACGGTGGTGATAGATGAGAGCCTCAAAGGTGTTACAGAGATTCCGAGATGCTGCGCTGGAGAATGCATTTAAATCACATCGCACTGTATAACGTCTAGACGGTTCCTCGCTGGCGGGCAGGCGTTGACTGACAGATTGGGACTGACTGGAGCGGGCGAGCGAATCTGCTGTTTATACATATATATATTTTTTACATTAACTCCACACAGGAGGCCCTGAGGAAAATAATTTCCCTCAGGGCCTATGTCATCTGGGATGCTGTGTGGAGGGTCTTTTTGAGGAGAGGAAGGAATGAACATTGGTCTTGATTATATAGCCGAAGCGAGCGGTAGAGTAATTACCCTCACGGTAGGTAATGCGTGCCACTCGGCAGTTGACGAGAAGGTTCGGCGCAGTACAGATATTGTACGGAGCTTTCTCGAGACCTTTCTAGGCGGTTGCGAAATTATTTTTCAACGAGCCGGCACGGCAGGCGACAAAGTGCATCGTGGCCGGCATAGTTAGGTACCTAGGCAAGTAGCTTGCCGGCGTCGCGCGAACATTAGAAGATGTTTCTCGTACGTTCTTGATGACGGCGAAAAATAATGCGTCGCTACAATAATATTATGTCATCAGCATAAAGTTAAAGAGTACCTTTCACTCCCCATTTCGCAATATCATTTATACAAATCAAAAATAATAATGGACCGAGAATCGAGCCCTGTGGTACACCACATGTTATATTTCTATGGTTATTATTAGGTTTCCTGTATATAGCATATATATTTAAAGGTTTAAAATGTTTATATTGTACCCTAACTCCTAAAAAAGAGTTATTCGTTGACCACTTTTCAATAACTTCACAGTTAAATGTATTGTGAATATATATCGCCACTCCTCCTCCTCTTCCAGTAGTACGGGAAGCAAAATAACCCTGATAGCCATTGATATTGAACAAAGATTCTTCGCCATCTCCCAGCCATGTTTCGGTGACAACTAAAACGTGCACAGTATCCGTTATTCTTTTGAGCGTTTCTTCTATTTCGTCTATTTTGTTTCTAATACTTCTGGCATCAATGTACAGGACTCTCAAACTATTTTTATAGGCATATAATTATCCACCGATAGGTACTTCCTTTGTATGATTGATTGGTCAGCAGCTTTTTCAACAAATTCATCCATCCATCAACACGTTCATCCATCATCTTCCAGATTGGACATTCTGAGCTGGTGGCTCTGTGGTCGTTATGACTTACATTATTACAGTTGGTACATATAGGCTGCTCTTTTTTGTAAGGGCAGGCCTCGAATTTGTGGTTGCCCCCGCAGTGAACACACGCCGTTTCTTCCTTGCAAAACAATTGGGTGTGTCCGAAACCCATACATTTATAGCATTAGACCAATGGTGACTGGTCCTCCACTTTTAAACGTTGGTATCCCACATTGATACGGCCAGCTTCTATCAATCTTTTCCAGTTTTTTGGCGATAATTCTAATATGGTATTGCAAAGAAGTGTATTCCTATGATTTTTTTGGATTTAATGGATATTTTTTTCCGAGATATCTTTACTTATCCCATTATTTTGTTTCTCCAGGGAATGCATTAGGTCATCATTAGTAGCTCCCTTGATAAGGCCTCTAATAATAACCAAAGGATTAAATTTTTTTCCTTCTTCTATATTTATTTTGCCTTGTAGCCCTTTATTTAGTTCTTTTTTTAAATTTATGTTTATCTTCCATTGAGGCCACATTGAAGATTAAATAGAAGAAAAAAGAAAAATTAAGTGTCAATTCACGTCAAGATCTTGCAAAATTGGGGGGAATATGAAATATCTTCATTTGCTTAAAGAGTGACAGAAATCATTTAAGCTAATACCAAATAAATCAAGGTCTTGACGTGAGTTGACCATTCTACACATTCTGGACAGTGGTGAGTTATAACTATAGTTAGTCGAGTGCTGATTGAGGAAAAGCAGGTCTTTATTTCTGAGTCTACGAGAAGGTATATTGAATGTGATGAGTTGAAGTAATGTAGGCGAATCGATTAAACAGTCAATAATTTTGAAGAAATAAATGAGATCAGATTTTATCCGACGGTCTTCTAAAGGAGAAAGGTTTAGAGTTTGTTCAATTTCAGCATACGAGTAATTGCCTCGCTCTAATCCTAGCCTCCAAGCAATCCCTTTTAGGAACCGATGTTGAACGGATTCAATATGACGAATATGGACAGCATAAAAAGGAGACCACATAACACAAGCATATTCAAAATGGGGGCGAACCAAGGAGCAGTAAAGAGTTCTTAGGGTATTTATGTTTTTGAAGTCAGAAGTGATTCTAGTGATGAAACCAAGTAATTTGAGAGATTTATTAACAATCGCATTTATGTGTTCCCGGAAAGAAAACTTGCTATCAAGAGAGACACCAAGATCTTTAATGGATTGAACAGTTGTTAGGCAATTATTGTTTAGTTTGTATTCGAAAACAATCGGATTTTTAAATCTGTAGAAGGACATAATTTTGCACTTATCGACATTTAGTTCCAAGCAATTAATTTTACACCAGTCTTTGAATGAGTAAATATCTAATTGAAAAAGATTGAAGAAGTTTATTATACCTTTCGTGTGTATTTTAGTGTAATTATTTATGTATTCGAAATACCTTTGTATGATATGTGTGTAATTTGTATGTAATTTGTAACCACTTTACTAAGGAGACATAAGCTACATACCGGTGAGGAAATAAAAAGGACTTACTACAGGCCTTGTAGAATTCTCCTTTTTGACTGCTTTACATTACATTTATAGTGGATTTGATTTAATTCAGTGGTGAAATGTTTATCTTTAGCGGGCGGATATGCGAATTTCGGCAATATCTTTTAAAAAAAAATATTTGATGCAATAGTTTATATTTTATAATATTCCTTAATAATGTTGACCTCACTGAGTGGTTTACCCATGCTCAAGGCCCCTGGTATAATAAATAATATGGTGGTTAGGCGAGAATCAATTGATGACTGTTAATGCGGTACACACAGGAGCAGGGTAGGAATTTGGTTCGGAATATGTTACAATATCATCTCCAAAGTACAGCGGTACATGAATGTAGGTGTCTACGTAAATTTATGTGTGTAGCACATAAATGTAGGTTTATTATCTGTATGGCTCAACCAACATACCTTATAATTTAATATTGGAAAATATTCTTATTTTGCAGTTAAAATTAAGCATACCAATAAAAAAACAAACTTATATGACGTCAAAACATGGATGTATAATAACATTTTTCCCTGCCGACTCTCGGCAATTTCATTCTAATTTTGTAATATCATTCTTACCCGTCCAAAGCCACGGCTCCGCGAAGAAATGATTGATATGCTTTATTTCCACGATCACACACTTCAGCACTTATATTAAGCCAGAAGTCGTGATATTACATCAAGAGGAGCTTTTAAAGCAAGAGATTAAAATTAAACGCGTCAATCAAACGTGCTCCTATTTTCGTCGTGGAAATATTCGTTTGGAAAAGGTGTTTGCTAAACGCTTTTGACCCATGATGTTTCACTGTCCATTTTTCGATAATCCATGAATATGTGAACCAAAAAATTCCTCACAAATGTAAAAATGTAGTACCTATGTATTTTTTTTTTAATATTTCGTGACCTTTTGCGAAATTATTGCGGACACTTTTGCGATGATTTAATTTTGCGTGTCACAAAAAATGCTATAAATAAATAAATATATAAACGCCATTTTTATTTTACACTACACTTTACATACAGCTCTCCAGCCGAACTCTCTCGACCCATCGCATTGCGACGCAGTGAGATGGATGGATTAATACTTCCATCACTCCTGGACAAATTGACCCTTAGAATCCTATCCACCCCTAATAGCTTTTTCCTTCCCAGAATTTCCTCTTCTTTCTTTCCATAAAAAAGACCCAAAACAGCATCCCCAAAGATGTGGGTGGCCCTGAGGCATTTTTTTTCCTTAAGGCCTCCTGTGTCGAGCTAACGTAAAAGACATTATATAAAACCAGTTTGGAAATATTTTTATTAACTAAGCGTAGTGATTCAACCGTTTTGCATATGGTATGTCTGTAAATTTGTATGTGCGTTTCGTTTACGGATCAAGATGGTGGCCGTTTTTATGGTTCAGTAAAGTATTTTGTTTCAAATCTAAAATCGTCGTGTTTGCTTGGACTTTCTTCGCATTTTTTTCAATCTTATGATTATACCTGCCTGGAGAAAGTTTGACAAAGGAATTGTCATTAAGACAGTAACATTTCTCTGGACAAATTATTATACAGAGTGTCCGGGGGTAAAGTGCATTAACTTCTGGAGGTGATTCTACATGACAGTACAAGTAAAAAAGATAAATAACTTTTTTCGAAATCCAACTTTTAGGGGTAGTTTTGAGGTAAAACGATAAAATTAGTCCGGCGTGTGCGGCAAGATTTGTTATTTTCCGCTGTTACGATACGGACCAATCACAATCGAGTCGGGCGCACGGCAGGCTCTCAGAAAGTAAGATCGTACCTCACACTAAGGATTTTTAGTAGGTACGTCTTTTTGTACGGGGAAAAAAATGTTAGAATTTCGGAAAAAGTTGTAAATCTTTTTTACTCCTACCATCACGTAGAATCACCTCCCGAAGTTAATTCACTTTACCCCCGGACACCCTGTATGATTCCTTTTTTTTTTTTTTTTAAATTGAAATAATAGATAATACATAATATAATCAACAAACAAGTCCTGCTAAGCCAATTGAATCGGCTTGTCAACTGGTGCTTATATTTTAGTTACATATTTATACATTTTTTAAATATAAAATTTACATCTTATATCTACAGATTCAATATTTTTTCATACATATCAAAATCAATATAAATCTTTTTTTTCCGATAGCCAATTTTTCACCATATATTTAACCTTATTCGTAGAATTACATTGCTTTATAGTGTCAGGTAATAAATTAAATATCTTCGGTATGATGTATTCAAATGTTCTCTGTTCGTACTTATTGCTAAATTTCGGAACTATTAACCCGTCGTTACGCGTGAATCTAGTGCTGTATTTATGTTCTAATTTCTCTTTATGCTGCGGGGTAAATATATGCTGAATTATAATTTTGTGCCAAAGTATTGCCTTAACAGGTAAAATTTTGGCACTCTGAAACAGCAACTTTATTTTGTCTCTGTTTGAAAATATTAGGGATGACCAATAATTTTACAATTGCGTTTTGTACAACTTGCACTTGTTTCAGATTGGTTATACTAGTATTTCCCCATATTGTTAATCCATATCTTATAATAGATTCTGCTAGTGACATATAAATTATTTTAAGTGTTTCAATTGATAGGAAAAAATTTAATGTGTACATTCTGCCAGCAATCGATCCGAGTCTTTTACAGTTTTTTTTAATGTTTGTCCCATTTAAAAAAAACAATCTACTGTAACACCAAGATGAAACTAATTCTAAGCCTTCACATTTACAATTAGTTGGAATATTTTTATGGATGCAATTAAAATTATGTGAAATAATATTAGGATTAAATTGAAATTTGGCATTAGGTGATCTTATATGCATTACTTTGGTTTTTTTAGCATTTATTAATAGTCCTGCATCATGTGACCATTTACAGAGTTGATTAAAGTCAATTTGCATGAGTTCAATTACAATTTTTAGATCTTTATGTGATATGACCAATGCCGTATCATCTGCGAATACAAAATTTTTCACAAAAGAGAAAAGTTTTCTCATTATGGTTACATAAATTATATATAGTGTAGGTCCTAATATGGAACCTTGTGGAACTCCTGCAGATACATTTTTTGTTTTACTAAAAGTATTATTTATTTTGGTACATATTTTTCTATCTCTAAGATAATCTTTAAATAAATTTAACACATTTCCTCTTATTCCAATTTTTTCTAGAGTTTTAGTTTTTTTGAGTTAATTGTGTCAAAAGCTTTAGAGTTATCAATAAATAAAACAATAACATGTAATTTATTATTTAATTGATTATATACGTTATTGGAAAAATCTTGCAGGAATTTTACGGTATTTTTTTTTTCTTTGGAAACCATATTGACTTGGATCGATCTATGATAGAGAATTTTTCAATATAATTATTTAATTTATTTGATAAAAAATTTTCAAGAATTTTTTCTAATGCTGGTGGAATACTAATAGGCCTATAATTTCCCAGTTCAGTGTGTTTTCCACCTTTAAATATTGGTCTAGTAATGCTACATTTAAATTCTTGTGGAATTTTTGATTGCTTTATTATCATATTGATTAAATGAGTAATTATTGGCCCAAGAGTTTTTATATATTTTTTTAAATCAAACATTCTTATATTGTCAATACCTGTGCTTTTAGAGTTTTTCATTTTAACAATATTTTCAATATCGGTTATAGTAGCTCTTGGTATATATAAACTGTGAGGTAGTTCTTCCAGGACTATATTAGTAGCTTTGTGATTGCATTTATGTAACATGTTGCTGATGCTATCCGAGAAGTAATTCACAAAATCATTTGACATAGAATCCTCAGTTCTATCTTTTAACATATATCGTGTTATAGTTTCATCACAATCGTTTTTGGGTTTACGTCCTAAAATATTATATATCTCGTCCCAGGTTTTTTTTTGTATCATTAAAACAGTTTTTAAATTTATTATTATAGTAGTTCGTTTTATCTTTATTTATAAGTTTATTGACAAGTTTTTTATTGTTTTGTTTGTTGGTGTACTTTTCCATTTTTTTATAAAGTTTATCCCTTTTATTTATATGACATAATAATTCACTGCTTACCCATTCATTTATTGCAAAAGGTCGTGTTTTCGGTTTTTGCACTATCGTTTTAGAACTACTCTTGTAAAAATTGTTAAATAAAGATTTTATTTTTTCATATAATGAAATACTTGAAAACTTTAAATATGTTTCATAAAATATATGGTTTATAATTAAGTACATAATAAAGTACAATATAGTACCTGCTAATGTCTACTGTTCACAAAACTCCTGGTTATAATTGTTTATATGACTTGACGGAATAAAGTTACATAAATAAACATTTATATAATGTCTTTGCCCTCTCTACGGTTTCGCACTCAGCGCGAGTATAATACTTAAAAAAATTATTTTTAAAAATTATTAATTCTCCACCAATAGTATTCTGAAAGACGAAAAAAATCTTAAAGCCGCCTGTGTGAAGTCATCGTAAAAAATGTTTTAGTTAGTCAGTATAAACTGCCTAAGATGAGTTGAAGGACGAAAACACAAAAAGGTTAAAAGTAGTTGATTTTGAAAAAAGTCAACCACACGAATCTACTAAATTATAGCCGGAAAGTAGTGTTTGAATTGGACCGCTTTTTTAATGAGGTTTTGTCTTTATTCGTAACTTTAAGGCCGGAGAATCCAAGAGCCATTAGCAACCGCGAAACATACAATAAAAGGTAACTTAGCGTTAACCCAACACAGTCAAATACAACATCAAGGGGTGTGATTTATGAAATTTACAAATGGGAATCGCATTATATTTAAATATGAAAAGATGTTTTCATATTTAAATCATAAAGGGTTTTTTTAGTTTCAGATCACGACGAGGTTTCAAGGGGTTTTTTATACTTTTATTCCACATATTCATTGTTCTCTTTCAATTACAGCACCGTAAAATAATTTTTCTATTAAAATATTGTTTTGTTTTTAATTCAGCGTGTTAAAAAGGGTGTAATTTATATTTTAATGAACAACAGAAAACCTTTAAAAATATTTACAAGTGTGATCTATTCCAATTTTATAGAAACGCCAGCTGACCCGACAAACGTTGTTCTGCCATATAAATTATTTCTAGTGAATATTTTGGTTGTTAAATAAAAAATAACGAAAGTATTGTAAGTGTGTGGGGATGGGATCTATGACAGAAAGAAGAATGGAGCGCTGTAGACGATGACCTCCGATAAAAGCAAAAAAACACCAACTAACGTAGGAAAATGAAATAAATGAAATCAGTATGAATTTCGAAGAGCAATTGAGTGTACGATATTTTTTGTCAGTCCGTCTTTAGCCAACACAATTAAGCTCGATGGTTTGCCCATGCGAGAACATGATGCCGAATGCAATATCAAAATGATAAAAGTTCGATGAGGCGGATGTAACGCCATCTATCATTCAACAACATAAATAATTTCGTTCTCTTTGAAATACGAAAGACGGCCAAATTTGTTCAGGTACCTAATAATACTAAAATCGTGATTAAAAAATGGGAGGGTGGGGATAGAAGAGTTAAAATTTGGGGATATTGGTATTTTTTTTTTGCCAAATAAAAAAAAATACTAAAACATTTTTTTGTCAAAAAATAGATTTTTTTTCTAAGTAGGGACACCCTTATCACCTAGCGGTATGAAATATACTTTAAAACCTGTTCTCATACCTACCAAATGTACTTAAAAAAATCATAAAAATCAGTTAAGCCGTTTCGGAGGAGTGCGACCACAAACACCGTGACACGAGATTTTTATATATAAAATAATAAGACATTTGGAGAATGGCAAGTAGGCCCCAGAAAGAGCAATTAAATTGCCGATAAATTCAAGAAATAATTTTTACATTTGAAATAAAATAATAATAATAATAAAACTGTACAGCATACATAACATTTATAACATACTTCTTAGGGTTTGTTTCTTCAGCGCTGGAAACATGCAAAATGTTTGCACAACTGAGGACGACTTAAATTTCGAACAGATTTTTTTTGTGTAATCACTTCACAAGAATCGCAACTACTCGAAATCGGTAGGACTATCGTTCCTAATTGAGGAATTAGTTGGATAATGTGAAGCTAAAGAAACTGAGGAAGGAGGGAAGATGGGATTTAAAAAATGTGGGGAGTACCTGGTTAGTACACCATAAGCGGTCAATGCCATTTCACACAACGAAATTTCTATCGAAAATCAGGGCGATACTAAGAGTGTCTACTAACTCTTTCATATTTATAATTATTTTAATATAACTTTAAATCTACGAGCATGTGCGGCCCTAAACTTTGAAGTAGAGAACAATCCGGTGTAAGACGGCCACTTTTTGCACCACCACCTAGGGTCGAGCGGAAGATCGCTTGGTGCTCAATTATGCAGGTCATGGTAGATATTAATGTCGGGGACATTCTCAGAGCTCGCCCGGATTTAACGACTTGCTGTCGGAAGCAATTTCTGATGACAGGCTTGATAATATCATCGGGCTGAAATAATGACTTACCAATATCTGATACACAAGGGCTTCTGTTACAGAATAGCTAACTAATTAACTATCTAACTATGACACTATTTTCACGCCATATGTACCGTCAGACCAGTCTCGGTTTTTCCTTCTTCGTATAATATGGATCTCTTTGAATTACGAATTTCTTTTCTACAACACTTAAATTAATCCCCCTCACAAAGCTGCCCGACTTGGCGGCGATATATTTATCCTGTCTTTACAATGAGCAAACAGGGGTTCTCTTGTGAGGTGTACCAAAAAAGTCTTCTCTTGTATTTTCTTCTGCATGTAAACTTTTGACATGACCCGACTTAATTACATGTATTATATGGTTATGTAAAGTGTAAACTTTTGCTGACAAGTATCAGTGTTGGTATTATAAACCCATTGTAGTCTGCAAACTTCGCTTACTTTGACAACTTTTTATTCACTGCAATAGTTCTAACATATCTACAAAACATTAAATTGGGGTCCCCGAATAGGGGTCATCGGCTAAAACAATACATACTACCCTCACAAGCACTGCAGTTTATTGTAATATTTATTGATTGATGACGACTCCATCATGTCAGAACTGACGTCACACTCAATCATAAATGGATTCCACCAAAATAGAGTGCACAGACGAATTAAAAATTCAACGAATTTACATTGCATCATGTTAAACACATACCTAATTGATCCTAAATGATTGAATTATTTGAATAAATTGATTTAATTAAAACAGTAGAACATTTTTAAATCCAGAGTTTTTCAAAAAAAATTCTGTTGGACCATTTGCAAATGGAATCACTGACAATATTGAATCCATAATTTGGGTATGTTGTGAGACTATATATACTAACTACTGACATGAAGCTTTTGATACTCTCAGCCATATACAATTATAATATACAAATATACAAACTCTTTAAAAAAGCCTTTAAATCATAGACATCCAAATGAATAGACAAACAGTTACGGGTGAGGGGTCAAACCAAACTATGGAGGGCGAAGAGGGGAAAGATGACTGTGATTCGTTATACAATCAATCTGATAGTAAATAAGCATCTCGCATTACAATATCACCATTTAGTTCTTAAAAGCAAAATCTGCTTTGAATGAATAGACCTTTTTACATGGGAGCGCGAATTGCTTGCCACGATAATAACATATTTGCTAAGGCCAAATGCTCGCCCCAAAAAGACTCGCCCCAATACACATAGCAATATTTTGTTGCCGTGTTTAGTTAAAACACTATTACAAATTTTTCATAATTTACTTACCCCTGTAACCAGCGACGAGCACACTGGAGAACCGCCCACATTCGCTATGTGCACATTGATATGTAGATATATTGTATAGCATACCCTACATTTTTGGCGTTGTATTTCGTTAAATGTATGGATGTTACCTTCTAGCTGTTCACGGCAAGAATGATGACGTCACACATTTTAGATTCAAGCGAGGCTCTATCCCCTCCCCATGGAGCGAGCCGGTTCCAAGGCGGAGCTCCAGCCGGCGCCATGTGGAGGGGAAAATAATACGTTTTTATCACTTAGGGCAGGTCCATGTATATTCATATGTCCGTGCTTTAAATTCATTTTCGCTGACGATACTGCACTTGTAATATCCAATGAAAAGCCTATCATAGCTATTAAACAATTGCAAAGTGACTTTAACGAGCAACTTAAATGGGCTCATGATGTTGGATTAATTATAAATGTTAAAAAAAAAAACAACAAATGTATGTGTATAAGATCACCGAGCCTGGGAATATGGAATATACCCAAAATAATTGCTCATATTTCTGAATGTATTCATTGAAAAATTAAAAATATTTGCTACTGTGAAACAATTGACTTTACTAACGAATATGCTTATCTGGGACTAATAGTAGACAATAAATTTAAATGGGATAAACAAGTGGCTAAAATTTGTAACCAGCTCCGATCTTTAGCAAGTAATTTTTATAAATTGAAATTTGTTTTGCCCCATCGTACTCTTAAAATTTTTTAATTTTCTATGGTCGAATCCATCCTTAGATATGGAACACTAAATTGGGGGCACACAAGCAATATTTATATTAAATATATACAAAATTTACAAATTGCTATAATTAAAAAAAATGTACCTACCACCAAATATTTACAAACAAAGAAGTAATCTAAAACTACTTTATGGTTCTGAGGGGCTACTTTCAATAAAGTCTTTGGTACATTATTAAAATGGACAATGAGGGAAAAAGCAAGTACAAAAAGCAACTGGTGCATAATCACACCACAAGATTCACTGAAATTAAGGGCCTCATTACTCCAAGAGTAACAAATAAGTATGGGAGCCGAACGCTAAATACTTAACACCAGAGATTTTCAATGAATTCAATAAATTTTTTAAACCTCAGAATATTATGTTGTACATGTATTAAAAATTTTAAAAATATATGTATTATTTTGCAGAACCAACAGACAAGCCGTCATGTGTGACAGCTTTGTGGGACTACATAAAACTTGTATTTTAAAATGTCTTTTCTTGTATTAAATAAATAATAATAATAAAAAAATAGAGTCGCCATTAATCAATAAATATTAAATTAAACTGTGGTGGTTGTGGGGGTAGTATGTAATTTTAGTTTTAGCCGATGACCCTTAGGGGACCCCAATATAATATTTTGTAGAAATGTTAGATCTGACATAGTGAATATAAAGTTATCAAGGAAAGCGAAGTTTGCCGTCTAAAATGGAGTTATAATACCAACACGGATATGTTTTATTATTTTTAATTTATAAACTAAGTTTAAGACAAGATTTCTATGCATAGCACAAAGGGTAACAATTATTATAAGCAATAATTGTCAGCCTGAAACACTCGTTTACATTGAAAAATCTTCCGAGAAAAGATACTTGCCGCCAACGGGACTTGAACCCGTGTCCTTCTGATTGCCGGTCGGATGCTCTGATCACTGAGCTATGGCGGCTTATGTAATACCCGCCAAATAATTCAATATATACTGGTTTTTCATTCAACAATTACTGATTATTACATTTTTCCACGTGAAAACAACTAACTTGCTTTTAGTACTAACAATACCTCCCTCACAAAAATAAAGTTGGTTGTTTTCAAGTGGAAAAATGTAATAATCAGAAATTGTTGAATGAAACACCTGTATATATTGAATTATTTGGCGGGTATTAGAGATAAGCCGCCATAGATCAGTGGTCAGAGCATCCGACCAGCAATCAGAAGGACACGGGTTCAAGTCCCGTTGGCGGGCGGCAAGTATCTTTTCTCGGAAGATTTTTCAATGTAAATGAGTGTTTCAGGCTGACAATTATTGCTTATGATATTTTTTAGTTTATCTTGAAAGAGTCTCTCCACTTCGATGAAATCTTCACCACTGCCTGAGATTTTTTTTAAATTTGCTATTTTTCTTTTATTTGTCAATATTTGCAAACATTTTTTTGTGAAATATTTATATGGCGTTATTTCTTACACGTAATAAATAATAATTTGTAATTGTGTAAGAAATTAACAAAAAAATATTATTATTATTAAATAAATTACAAGCAATGTTTCGATTTTTTTAATTGCCGACAACCCGCGCGTGAAATAACATTATCACATACAAACAAGTAAGTAACCCGTCTCACTAGACGATGTCTGTTCTTAGATGGGTACATATAAATTCATACATACGTACACATATGTATTCATATGCATGTACATAATCAAAAAAACATAAATATATAGAATCTAGATAAAATTATTGGAAATTGTTGATGGTCATCATAAAACCAAAACCATGAAAAGAATTATTGGTAATTGCAAAAAGGTTATCATGGGATGTACATAACGTCATAAAATCAAAAATATAAAAAGAATTATTGAAAATTATTATAAGGTTACCATGGAATGTAACACAGTATGATAAAACCAAAAATCTTAATAGAATTAATGGAAATTGTTATAAGTTTATCATGGAATGTATATTTCATAAAATCAAGAATTTCGTTAAAATTTAAAAAACGCATAGTAATGCCAAGATCTAAATCTAAACATAGTAAAATTTCAACAAATGAATGATGGTTTATGATGGTTTTACAAATGAATTATGAATGATGGTTTTTCACCAGGCCGGTACCGAGAATATCTATCACTCTGGTTTACACTTGTATGAAATGTAATGAATGCAGATAATATTTTTAAAGATTTTTTGAATTGACTTTTCCGATCCGAGCTGATTTTGAATTAAAAATTAATTCTGTATATAGACATAAAAATAATGGTAGATAATAATTCATGTTTCAAAAAATTTAAATAATTTTTAGGCAAATTAAAATATACATTTTTTAAATTAGCGAAATTTAAAGGACGTTTTTTTCTAAAAGGAACTATAGTTATACGAATCCCAGCGAGTGATTGTCGCAGTATCTTCGGTCTTTTTAGTTTTTAAACAAGACTTGTGAGTTGTAAGTTGTGAGTCATGAGAAGGGAGAGGACGAACGTCGATGAATTTGTAGAGCGCCGTTTTTGTGAAAAATCACCTCAAGGGCGCTGCACAATTTATTAAGAATTCTTAGGTTCATTCTAATTTTACTAGTTACAAACGGATACAGAAATATACTTACCTGGCAGGTCAATTCCGATAAACACACTTTAATTAGAAAGTTTACGCTTGGAGTAGATACGGCTTTGCACGCGGAGAACATTATATTTAAAAGACATTGCATGATTTTACACTTGCAACCCTCATCACTATTAGTATTACATTTATGAAAAGATTAGTGGCAAAAGTAGAGTTAATAGTATATATCTGATAGCATAACTATTCAAGATTGATATAAGATACTCTCAGTATCGCCCTGGTGAAAGACCATCATTCAGAATAAAAACGTTGCTTGAAATGGCGTTAGCCGTGTTTGGTGACCAGATCTGAATAGCCAGGTACTTCCCCACCTTCCTCTTCCCCATCTCCTTTCTCTCTCTACTATCTTCAGCCTCACAACATACCCCAATTGGAGATCCCATAGTCTCACTAGCTCCAGACGGGAACAGCTGAAACTCTTGTGAGGTATTATTATTAAAAAAATAATAATACAAAATAATAAAAGGAATAAAACATATACTGATAAAATGCCTTCATTTGTGTCCTTGGCATCGAAGAGAGTGAGCGAGGGTGTAAATTTTATAAAATTCCAAAATTTACCATTAAATCGAAAACCAGAGTACTTTTACGAAACCTGATATTCTATTTTCCTTATTTTCCTCAGCTGAAAGGTTATCCACCACTGGGACACGTGGGACACACTGTATAACAAAATAATAATTGATTCATTGTATAATTTTTTGTTTAAATACGAAAACCACAATGTTTTAGATCTTGGTACTTTATGCACAGGAATTTTTCGAATGACAATATTCCTTCTCAGCATCTAGGTCAACCAATAAAATCCCTCGCCCCTACCTTGAGAAGCATTCTTCAAAATAATTTGTCATGACATTTTATCCCACAATAATTTGTGAGTGAAATGCATGATAATGCAACCAACTTTATTGAGAAAGTCGATAAGCTTGTCTTTTCCTCGCTAAAATGCTAACATTTACGAAAACGAATTTCACTCGTAGGTAATCTAACTATAATTTTTTTTTTATTTTATCAATTTTGATAATACTACCTTTTTTCCGATTTATTTTGAATGGATTAGATTGAATATTGATTGGATAATGTTATTGTAAAAAAATCAACCCTTAAAAAAGTAAGAGTTTTATTACACTTCTAATATAATTAATTACTCTTATTTTCAAAAGTCATTTGTAACATAATTTTTTTTTTGGTTTTGACTGAGGTTTGAATCTTCCTACCCTGTGATTGGAATCAACCGCGCCAACAAATCTATTTTCAAATTTTGCTACTTAGGTATTTATTTCTGGTTACACGCTCTCATCTGAGCCTAGTGCCGATTGGATTAGATCGACATTTATTTCTTATATTAGGTTCTGTAATATCATCGAATTTCAGATAAATGCGTGTATGTCCGCGTGTGTGTGGGTGCTCGTGACTAAATATTTAAAAAATGCATCAACAACGAGTCTCTCTGCCGAGTTTCAGCTCGATCGGATATCGGGAAGTGGATAAATTTCCGCTTCCAAGATTCCATTTCATTCATATTATATTCATGAGAAATTTGGGAGGCGGGTATGGGTACCGCCGTCCAGGAAACATTGGATAACTAACAATATTGGATAACCAACACCCCTGCCACAGGTCACCCCAAGTGGTTCGCTACGTTTGGTGACTTAGCAGGGGTGCCCGGGTTCATGGGGTGAGATTTTTCCGGCAGATGCTTCTGCCCACCAGCTGCATGGCAGCCCGGAACGGGGGAGAGTGGTTGAGGGAGTCCCTTTGACTTCTCCAGTCGTGCTCTCTCGGAACATCGCCTTGCACCGCAGTAGGAGGAATGGATTCCTCCGTCACACCTGGACACACTGACCTCCAGATTCCTACCCACCTCTAATACCCTTTTTCTTCCCAGAACTTATTCTCCTTCCCTATACTAAAAACACCCCCTCCACACAGCATCCCCAAAGATGACATAGGCCCTGAGGGGAATATTTTACTAAGGGTCTCCTGTGTGGAGCTAATTTAAAAATTTTTAAAAAAATCAATAAAGAAAGCAAAATGTCCAATGACACATAGGGGTGATGGGTAGGGCGGTTAGGAGCATTTTTTTAATTTTTGAGATTTATACAGTTCCATAATATATGATTATGTCTCTCATAAACATTAAAAGCTTGCAGTGACTGTTTATGAGCAAACAGCTGTCGTTAAGATAAATAATCGCTCTTGTAAGTAAAACAAACCATGTCATTATCATTAATCTTGCTGCTAGTATGAAACCGTTTTGCAAGCGGTTGTTACCATTCAAAAATGTCGTAATAGAAATAATGCAACTCAAACGATAAAACTCAATTTTATAAGACACATTGTTGTTTTCCTAATAATATGGTTGTGTACAAGATATCCAAAATCTGGTAGAATTACTCTTGGGATTTCAGAGAATCTTTATAATTCAGCAATATAAAGCTGATGAATTGGATTGTTATAAAATAAATCGAAATGTTTAGGTAAATGTCACGTTTAATGTTTTTTTATCATTTATTAATGGGAAAATTAAATAACATATTTTTCTAGGGAACTTAATGCGTAAATAAGCAATGACTCCAGATTACTGTCAGTTATAAAGTATACAAGTATTTTTTGTATAGATGTATATATAAACTAGCTTTTACCCCCGGCTTCGCTCGGATAGTATTAGGGGGTTTCCACTCCGCCTTCTCCACCTTCCCTATCCCAACTCCACTCCCCCCCCCTCCTCTTAGCCCCTCTCCAACACCTCCCCCCTCCCCCCGCCCTTACCCCCTTCCCCACCCCTCAACGCCCCCTCCATACCCGTTACATTAATTTTTCTGGGTCTTCCCACTTTTCTCTTTCCACCTGGGTGTCCAGTCAAAATTCTTTTTGTGACGCGTGTATCCGGCATTCTCTGTACATGCCCATTGAAGCACCCACCACTGTCCCGCCTCGGTATAGGCGACTTATTGTCGCCCCTTCGGAGCTCTCGCAAGAATCTACTTTTTTTTATAAACGACTCTACATTTAACATTTGTATAACGAATCTAGAGCTTCAATGTCCCCGCATACGTTGTTAGAGGGCGGTATGCAGACGCGCCCACAGAATTGCACTGTTATAGTCACTTCTACAATTCTAAAGCCCATGGAAGTAATCAGCTTCATCGACAGTCAAGCGAGTTGTTAGTAGCCTCAACCAAAAATAAAGTAAAGAAAAAATAACAAAATATACAGCAACCGTCGTGAGTAATAAGCTCACGACAGCGGATGACTATGGTCAATCCAGCGGGCGGCGCCGAGCACTGTTCAAAAAAAAAAAGAAAAACAGATAACAGAGAGTATATACAGTGAAGAAGTGGTATTGCCACACTCTGTCAACCGGCAGTCCCCGAGACAGTGAAGAAGGATGAATGTCCGGCCTCCCGACAACCGGCGGCGTTGTCCGTAAGCCAGCTAACCGGTGGTGCCTAGACGAGAGTAAATGGAAGTCAAGGAAGAAGACCCTAGGGAGAAAAGCGTCGGGTCGCCGGAGGCGGGATGGACAGCTTTCGGTCGCCGTTCGGCCTTCTCCCCAGCCTCTTCATGTCACGGGGGGGGTGGCGCGGAAGACAGGTGTAGCTCCACCAGTTCTGTAGGGTCGGCCAGTAAACATAGGCGGGGACACGCTCCAGAGTCCTACCCCTTAATGGGAAAGAGGACGGTACGTAACAGATAACGGAGTTCAGTTCTCGCATTTAAACGTAACTGAAAGAAAATATATAAGTAACCAATCCAAAAAAACGAAAAAATAAAAGAAAAGCGTGTAGGAGTCTTCGCTTGGTGTGAAATTTCACCAATTATCTAACAAAAAAATAATTCAAAAGCACGAGGGTTGCAGTAAAACATAAGGTAATGTAATCGTAAAAATAAAAAAATAATAAAGCTTGAGCGTTTAGTTACGCTAGGCTTATAAAGGCTTGTACATGCCCAGCCCATCTAAGCCTGAGGAGTCTCATATGTGCTGAGATGCTAGGGGCCTTATATATATCATACAATTCTGTATTGTGCCGGATGCGCCACTTTCACCCTCTTTCACGGGTCCACATATTCTTCTTCGCACTTTTCTTTCAAAAGTATCCAGCATTTCAGCCATCTTTACCGTCAGTGTCAGCGCCTCACATCCATATGCCGATACAGTTCTAACAATGGTCTTATATATGGTTATTTTGGTTTTTCTGTGGACACTGCGTGACTTAAACACTGGCAGCAAAGAGAAGTATGTTTTGTTAGCTGTTGTGATTCTCCTTCTGATTTCTGCTGGATCCTCATTGTTCTCTGTCAGACTGGAGCCCAGGTAGGTGAATTGATCGACCACTTCGTATGAGTAGTTGTCTTTAAATTGTGCAGTACTTCTTCTTCTGTGTGAAGGGTTCCTGCTCTGTATCATAATTTTCGTTTTGTTAACATTAACCCGCTGTCCTACTTCCTGTGCCGCTGTTTCTAAAGGATCGAAGACCTCCTTGATGGCTGAAATTGATCTACCGACAATGTTAATGTCATCCGCATATCCGACAACTTGATTGCTCTTGAAACAAATATTGGAGCCAGTGTCTATTAGCGTTTTTCTTATTACATGTTCGAGCATAATGTTGAAGAGAGTGGGAGCCAGACCGTCCCCCTGTTTTAGTCCCTGCGATATTGTGAATTCTTCCGACAATTCCCCATCTATTTTGACCTGACATCTTGAGTCTGACATTGTGGCTTTGATGAGCCTAACCAATTTAGGTGAAATCTGGAATTGAAGTAGTATGTCATATAGACACTCCCGATCTATTCTATCATATGCTTGCTTGAAATCTATGAATAGTTGGTGTATATCTATGTCAAACTCCCAGCACTTTGCGAAGATCTGCCTGATGGTGAACAGTTGGTCTGTTGTGGATCTATCGGTGCGGAAGCCTGCCTGATACTCTCCCGGTAGGTTTTCTGCATACTTATTAATTCTTTGTTTCAGTATCATGGTGTAGATCTTATATGCTGTGCATAGAAGTGATATGCCTCTATGATTTTCGCATTTTAGCTTGTCACCTTTTTTATGAATTGGACATATTATGCTTATTTGCCATTCCTCTAGGATTTTTTCCAAGGTCCATATTTTTGTTATTAAGTTATGTAGCAGATTTCTCAGGTGCTCATTTCCATATTTGAACAACTCTGCCGGCAGGTTATCTTTCCCAGGTGATTTGTTGTTTTTAAGTTTCTTTAGTTCAGTATTTGTTTCTGGCGTTGTTGGTGGATTCAACTTGATTCAGTGGGGATGTTAGTAGGGTGGCTTCCCAGGTCGCTATTAGGGTTGAGAAGTGTATAGAAGTAATTTTTCCACATGGTTTTAATTTGTTCCTTATCGGATATAATTGAACCATCAACGTCTTTGCATAGTATTGTATTCGGTTTGAAACCCTTTTTGAAGAAATTTACTCCCTTATATGCTTATCTGGTATTATTATTCACAAAGTCCTGTCCCATTTTTACCAGTATATCATTCAAGAATTTTCTTTTCCCTTATCAGCTTATTTGTTTCTTTTCTCGCTTGTTCGTACGCCTGTCTTTTGTTTCTTTTTGGCCTTTCCAAGTACTTCTTTCTGAGTGTATTTTTTTCAACTATCTTTCTTTCACACTCTTCATCAAACCAAGGGTTCTTGGGCTGTCTGGGCATGTTTCCGATACTTGATTCCACTGCTCTTACAATTGCTTCTTTTATATTCCAGTATTTTTCGAGTGATTCTTGGAGTTCTGCTCAGTGATCTGACCTGGTAGGATATTTACAAGGGCGTTGTGATACTGCTCTTTGCCTTCTGGTGTTTTTAGAGCCTCTGTATTGATTTTTGGAATATTTGGTGGTTTCCGTGTCCCATTGTTTGCGATTCGGCTCCTATAGGTGGCCACCACCATGTAGTGGTCTGAATCACAGTTGGCACCCCTATACAACCTTACGTTTGTGATGCTCGTTGCCCCCCCTTCTTTCTATCAGGACATGATCAATTTGGTTATGGTGTCTACCACCTGGCGATGTCCAGGTCCGTTTATGTATGTCTTTTCTTGGAAATTGAGTCGAGGCCACAATTAGGTTTCTTGATTCTGCGAAATCAATCACTCGGGTTCCATTATTATTAGCGTCCTTGTGTAGACTGTTCATTCCTGTAATGTGGTTGAAGCAGAAGATCCTTCCTACTTGGCGTTATAGTCCCCAATTACCATCTTAACGTCGTTAGATGAAAATGTGTCGTAGACCTGTTCGAGTTTATGATAGTATGTATCTTTCATTATGTCCTCTTTATCTTCCGTTTCAGCATGTACATTGATTAATGTTACATTGAAAAATTTCATTTTTATACGTAAGCTGCACATTTTTTCGTTAATTGGTTTAAAGTCTCATATGCATTTTTCCATTTTCCGGTCTACAATGAAGGCCACTCCGAATTTATGATGTCTTTCATTTCCACTATGCAGTATCGTGTGTGTTCTTGTGTCAAATGGATCAGATCCTATCCATCTTGTTTCTTGCACCGCCATTATGTCAATTTTGTATTTCGTCATATCCTTAGTGATCTCTCCTAGGGCTCCACTTCTATACAGCGTCCTTGCATTCCAAGTAGCAATTTTCAAGTCCTTATTTCGTTTGCCGGGTCCTTTCCTAAGTCCAGTAGTTGTCCGAGGCTCTGTGTTAGGATTCGTAATAGCGTTGCTTTTACAGGGAGGGGTTATAAGCCTCTCGCCCAACCCCCTACCAGGAGGGTCAGGATTTTCTGTAGGGGTTTCCATCCCTTAGTTGGGGGGTTCCGGTTTTGTGGCGCCGGAGATTCGCCATTCATCTTCTCCTATCTGCTATGGCTGATGGTATTGCCAGTGGCTACATTGCCCAGGGTTCGCGGGGCTTAAAAGACCACTCGTGGATGCTAGGAGTAGGACTATTGGTATTGTTGCTGATGGAATGCAACTGTGGCATTACACGGTATTTGAGTGACACATTTTTCACAGGAAAAAATGCATCTCCGTGACCCTGCCAAATTTTGAGCCCCAATAGAACTTTTAATATAGGCCACCCTTTTAGTTTCCTTCGTTTGTAACAATTCATTTGTTTGACAGCCGTGGAAAATTTGCTAAGGAGCGCTTTACGAATCAAAAACGATGCTGGTATAAAAATTTGGACGAAAATGTTTCCAGACCGATTAATCTCCAAAAAGCGTTGAAATGGACTTGCCACCAAATATCGGGATTTAAGCACTCCGCTGTGGGTTAATTTAATGGCCGGTCTTTTGCCAGCAATCCATCTTAAATTGAACAACTAAACAACAGAATTCGGTTAAAATATTTCTATTTCGATTTTTTTACGTGTGATTGCTTTTTCAGTGGAGAATTTCATAATTAACAAGTAGTAAAATAATGCTTGACGCTTTTCTAAATACAAATTAACACTTGGGTTACGAAAAATAATGCCACCGAAATAGTAGCAGAACCTACGTAATAACACACTTATCTCCGGTGACTCTTATATGTTTGTTTTTTTAATTTTTCTTAAAAATCCAAAAGAAAATTCTTCCACATGTTATCACTGGTCACTCAGCCAAAAAACCAACCAATCCGTCACTCCGCCCCCAACTGTTCAGTACATATTGATTTTTTTTATATTTCAGAAGAAATAAAAATACATCAACAATGTAACCGGAGACTAAAATTTAAATTACATTTTTTACTCCAAATATATGTATATATTTTTTTACATTAACCCATTTACGCCTGCCGTGCCCAAACGAGGACGCCTTCAAAACTACCCTCCATTTTGTTATTAATGTGGGATGTTTTGATAACAGTGCATTATTGTCGAGGTAAATGATGTGTCTTACGTTTTATATCTAACATTTTGGATAACATAATTTTTAAAAAGTATTTTAGTGCCACAAATAAAGTGAATCACAGGGTTGCAGTAATTACCAAATGTAAGTAATTTTTTATATGTTTACGTTCGTAAATTCTTAATTTTTCTAGATAAGCTTATTGAACACTTTGTTTACTGTGGAATAAGAATTTGATAAGGTTTACTGAACTGTGAACTACTTTTTTTTTGTTGGTGTCCCCAAATAGGGACAGTGGCACATAAGGGAAAATATATATATATTTTTTTTACAGAGTTTTGACTGAACATAAATATGTCGAAATGGCAATTTGAAGTAAGCGATAACTATCGTGGACTCCAGGAGGCCCTTGATGCTATTATGGCAGAAGAGGACTCAGATGTTGAATTCAATATCATTGCTCTTCCCCCAGAACCAAGTATCCTCACTGATGAAGAAGAAGGCGATGAAGACAATATTATTACCAATAACATGCCAAGAGATATTCCTGGAAATGTCAAAGTTTTTATAAACAGAGACGAAGAAGATTGGGACAGTTTTGAAGAAGAGCCTTTGTCAAATTTCGCTAGGAGGCAACGAAGCGATCTTAGGCCTCGTTGGCGTAAATGCGAGCCTAGCTACGATCATATGCCCTTTGATGATAATAATGTACAACAACGATGCAAAAACCTAATTGCTGATCTCAAAGGTAAAAATCCTGTTTCAATTTTTGAGACGATTTTTGACCAGAAAGTAATTGATATAATTCTTCAATATTCTGATTTGTATGCATCACAAAACAATAAACATGATTTCAATATTATTTTTTATTGGTGAGTTGAAAACATTTTCGGCATTCTATCTTTATCTGGTTATCACACTTTACCTCGCGAACGTCTATTTTGGTCTTTTTTATTTATTTATTTATTTATTTGAGACACAAACAGGATATTTATACAACATTTTTGTGGGTAGTATATAATAAATTAAAATACAAATATAAGTATCCCTAGATTAATGTGTCTGCATTAATCACATATGCATTTTCACAGAAGCAAACTCTTAAAAAACAATGCAAGTATTATTTATACATAACTTGAAAACTTAAATACAAAATTGAAATACGTAATAATAACAAGTATACAATATTTATAAAGTATTTACTGAAAAGTAATACAACGTTTTTTTTTAAATTTTTTTTATGTGCACAAATTGTGGAGATATTTCTGGAAATATGTAATATATTATTTGCAAAAATATCTATGGAACTGTGTATTTTAACAAGATCGTTGTATGACCGAGACATTCTAGATATAGGATTAAAATATCCAGTATTATTCGTAAAAATTTCAGTCCAAAATATGTTAAGGGTTCTTGTAGATTTGGGCCTGGCGTATAACTTAATTTGGTTTACTAAGTTACTGTCTACACGATTATACACAATTTTATAGAGCATTAATAGGTCATTTATGTTTCGTCTTTTAACTAGACTCTCTAATTTGAAATATGTAAGTCTTTGTTCGTACCCGTCTAGAAGATGGTGGACACCTGATCGGTAAGACAAAATCCGTGTAAATTTTCTTTGGACTGATTTGAGTCTAGATACCTGTGTAATATAATGTGGATTCCAGACTGTTGACCCGTACTCAAGAACACTTCGGATTAAGGAATTGAATAGAATTATTAGGCTATTAGAATTCTTAAACAGTTTGGTTGATCTTACAATAAAACCTAGTAATTTATTTGATTTACTCACAATGTATTCAATGTGTTGATTAAATGTCAGTTTGTTGTCAAATATAATTCTTAAATCTTTTATTAATTCAACTGTTTCGAGATTGTGACCACATATGCTATATGAATATAGAATTTTGTTGGTGTTCTTGGTGAAGTTTTGTTGGTGTTGTTGGTGAAGGGGTTCTTGATGAGTTGATGTTTTGACGAAGACTGTAATGTACTTGTTACTGTATTGTGCGAAACCTTGTTGAGGTTCTCATGAAGAAATTTATGCAATGGGGAGTGTTTTACACAAATCTGTCAACAGACGAGTCCATGGTGAAATATTTTGGACGTCATCCATCGAAATAATTTATTCGAGGTAAGCCTGTACGCTTCGGTTATAAAAATTGGATGCTCGCTAGTGCTGATGGCTACTGCTATAATTTTGATATTTATTGCGGCAAGTCGCAAGTTCCCACCAATGAGCCGTTGGGTACACAAGTTGTGAAAAACCTGGTGAACAAGCTAAACACAGATCCTATAGACCATTGTATTCTTAGATATTTTTTTCACTAGCTTTGTATTGCTGCAGGATTTATGGAAATTTGGCTATCACGCTACAAGTTACTGTACGTGAGGGTAGGACCAGCAAATGTCCTCTCATACCCGTCAAGGAGATGAAAAAGAAAAGTCGTGCTGACTTTGACTACCGGTTTGACACGGTCAATAAAATATTGTTTGTTCGCTGGCTGGATAACAGCGTTTGTACAATGGGAACAAACTACGATAATGTTCTTCCGTTGGGCAAAGTAAAGGGCTAGAACTCAATCGAAAAGAAGAAAACCGATGAAAATATTCCTCAAGTATTTGTGAATTACAACAGAGGAATGGGCGGTGTCGATCAAGCCGAACAGTCAATTTCAACGTATCGAACTTCAATACGAGGCAAGATGTGGTGGTGGGTGTTATTTACATACATGTCATGTTTGATCTATGCATTAGCAATGCCTGGCCTGTACACATACTTAGTAACGACGTGAAGATGGACCAGCTACGATTTCGACGAACTATTGCTCGTTATTACTTGCGACAAAAAACTAATCAACGTTCTCACCCATCAGTCTCTGTAGTGCTCAATTTACAGTTTGATGGTTTTGGCCACTTTCCGCAGAAGTTGATAAAACAGTTGCGATACACTATTTGCCATAGTAAGGCACGTTGGGAGTTCAAAAAATGCAAAAAAACTTTGTGTATTGAAAAACCATGCTTCGAGAAATACCATACCGAATGAGCCCAGTGTCCCCATTTGAGCACGGCATTTTTTTTCCTAGAATATATATATATACATTTTTTTGATTTTTGTTATAACACTCTATTCCCTACTAAATAATACGGGTTATTTCTTTTTTTTAATGATTACTTTAGTCTTGGGCGTAAATGGGTTAACTCCACACAGGAGGCCCTGAGGAAAATAATTTCCCTCAGGAACTATGTCATCTGAGATGCTGTGTGGAGGGTCTTTTTGAGGAGAGGAAGGAATGAACATTGGTCTTGAAGAGACCCGCGTTGTAGGAAATAGGAAACACAGAGGCCGGCAAATCGTTCCACAGTCGAGCTGTGGAACACAAGAACAAGTCGAAGAAGCGACCCGTTCTCATTTGACAAATGTCAAATATGTACATATATTGGGCACGCGTTTGGCGTGTTTCCCGACTATGCACCGGTGCTGAAGGGATCAATGACGCTAGTTCCTCGGAGCCATTGTAATACCGGTAGAACAAGAAAAGCATTCCCACCCGACGCCTGTGCTCTAAAGATTGCAATCCGTCTGTTAAAATGGGAGAATCTATCAAACGGACCGCCCGTTTTTGAACAGAACTCCAGACCAGAGGTGACTGCCAAATTCAACCGTGGGGCGCACTTTTGGTTTGAACAGGGTTAGCAGTTGTGTACTATTAAAGTATCTGCGGGCCCTGTGCAGTAAGCCCAGTTAAATAATAGTGTCAGGAATCACTGATTAAAGTAAGTCAAATACGTCCCTTAATTAACACCCTGAATGTATACTTTTTTTAAATCTGACTGGTTCGTTAATACTTTTAGTTTTTTTTCTGAGTGGTTTGAAAACCTGAACCCAAACCAAACATAGACACATAATGTATTAGCTAGTTTTCTGAATTAATACGTGTATGTTCAAAATAACTGGAGGTCTACTACGCAGTACGTATATTAATCTTGTCTGGTAAACCAACAATTTCACAGATACTGATATTATAATAAGAGCAATCTAAAATCATGGTCACGCTGGAAGAATGACATATTTACCGGAGATAACCTAACTGATTCAAGATTATTCAAACGAAATTGATAGAAAATTTGGTAGAAGAAGTCGCAGGATCAAATGGCTTCTAAACTTGGTTGGCAATACTTGGTTGAGTGAGTTGTTCGGGCACCATTTTGCATGGTGAAGATTTTCCTAATGATAGAAGTTGGAACTAGTAGAAGAATAAACTTTGAAGTGAATTTCAGCCACACCGAACAAGTTTTAAGCATTTATTTTTCATGAATGGTTCTTTCGTTGTGGATCCACGACAACTCAACACGGTGTCAAATAAACACACCTTTGAAATTAAAATTAAATTAAATTTTAAGTATTATTTTTAATTGTTAAACTAACGTTTAAGACAAGATTTTTATGCATAGCACAAAGGGTAACACTTATTATAAGCAATAATTATCAGCCTGATACACTCATCCACATTGAAACAGTGTCTCCCTCGCAAAAATAAAGTTGGTTGTTTTCAGGTGGAAAAAAATATAATAAGCAGTAATTGTTGAATGAAACACTAGTATACATTGAATCATTTGGCGGGTATAAGATAAGCCGCCATAGCTCAATTGGGAGAGCAGCTGACCGGCAATCAGAAGGGCACGGGTTCAAGTCCCGTTGGCGTCATGTATTTTTTCTCGGAAGATTTTTCAATGTGGATGAGTGTTTCAGGCTGATAATTATTGCTTATAATAATTGTTAAGTTTTAAGTCATAAAAAGCTATGAAAAAAACTAACTTGTAAAACCCAATATAATATATCCTATTTAATCTGGCTTTTTTATCACTTTTCATGACTTTATTTCAATTATTAAATGTGTGTTGATTTGTCACTGTTAAAAATACATACCCAAAGAGATATTGGCCCCTTTCCTTTCGAATCAAGTCACAGATTTATTGACATAATAAATGGTATCATTTAAAAAAAATAATATATTCTATTAATTATTATTTAATTGATAAACTAACGTTTTTTAAGACAAGATTTTTATCCATAGCACGAAGGTTAATAATTATTATAAGTAATAATTATCATCCTGAAACACTAATCTACATTGAAAAAATCTTCCGAGAAAATCTTGCCGCCAACGGGACTTGAACCCGTGGCGGCAAGTATCTTTTCTCGGAAGATTTTTTCAATGTATATGAGTGTTTCAGGCTGATAATTATTGCTTATAATAATTAATATATCGTATCTTCAGTTCCTTTCAAGTTGACTAATAAATAGACATCTAGGTTCTAAGGAAATAAAAATTTATTACACGAGAAAAAAAACGGGGTTTCGAATGAAATGACAAAAAATAAATAAGAATTTTCACACCGCATTCAATATTCACGAATGTAAATAAGGTTGTTCGTTACAGCGGATCTTTTGTTTTATTTTCACCTTATATGATGAATAACACAGTGTTGTATTTTACCGACCACCATAATGAGGACACGTACCAACTTTCTGTGGTCAGCAGATTCAACCTAATCTTAGTTATGAGTAACCGGATACTAGATATTGTTCACATAATATTAATGCCTAGTATTTGTCGGAAAAATATGTGATATTTAGAAATACACTTTAATGAATAAAAACGATAAAAACATGTTAGGAAAATAAAATTTATTTTATAATAAATTTCAATATTGTTTTTGTCTCTGGTTGATTAATCAACTGAACAAACTTAGAACTAGGAAAGTGTTGCTTAGAAGCGTTTTTATGTTGCATAGCATTTCCCGAGCTCGGATCCGGCCGGAACGTGGAACCGTGAGAACGCCATGTTGTAACCTCAATAATAATAATAATTGCCTAATTTATATAGCGCCGTTTTCGTGGGAAATCACCTCAAGGGCGCTGTACAAATAACATATAAAAGAATTAATATTACTGGCTTCAAACTAAGATTTACAATTACAACGAGTGACTTACATCTAAGACTTATAGCTACTTATATTACTGGCTTACAACTAAGATTTACAATTATAACTAGTGACTTACATCTAAGACTTATAGCTAGTGACTTATGACTAAGACATATAGATTCTAACCTAAGACTGGTGACTTATTAACACACATATTTACAATTAAGATTAGCGCCAGAAGAAGTAGGAAGTTTTTACATAATAACACAATAGTACAATGATCAAGTGGATTGTAATTTTACCGATTTTAATTTCCGTCCTTAGATAATGGAAATCCAAGAACCATGCTAGAATTCATTTCGGAGTTAATTACGCATGTATTAGTAAATATTAATTATTATATATTTATATTAGAATTAATTATTATATATTTCTAATAATTAAATTTCGGTTTTAATTTTTTTTCGAAATTTTCAAATTTTTACACCTTGATTATGTTATGCTTAGTGGCGACAAAATAAGGAACATTACATAATATGGTTTTTAAACATTCAATTAATATATACTAACAACCGTCAACTGTGAGTTTTAGCGTGTCAAGCTGTATAAGCCCGTTAAACAGTACCACATAACAAATGTAAAGTACCTTTAAATTAAGTAACTCTTCTCATTTGATCATACAAAAAACTCATTAAAGCTTTCTCTTGTACTAGGAAAAATCACCTGCCTTCAAGACGAAAATCCTATATCCACTCTACGAGTCTGGCCTGGTTTGCAATACTTCACTCACACATCTACCATGTGGCTATAGTCAAGACATCAAAATCTCTTGTCACAAGGGTATTGAATTGTTTCTGCCCATTACGAACACAATGACATTCGGTGAACAAACAATTTCCTCAAGCATTCAAGTGTTGAAGTATTAAGTTAAGCTAAGTCATTAAACTCACATGTTGCTGATGAGTTTTCATCAAAGCATTTTCGTTTACCATTTTTTATTCACATCGTGAGTGACTTTTCTCCTACATTATTTCCTTTATTAGATTTTTTATTCCATCTATGTAAGCAAATATCTATTTCTTTCAAACAAACGGAAACATTATTTAAACCGCGATTTAAAATCCGAATAGTTTAAATATGTAACAATTATTATAAGCAATAATTATCAGCCTGAAACACTCATCAACATTGAAAAATCTTCCGAGAAAAGATACTTGCCGCCAACGGGACTTGAACCCGTATCCTTCTGATTGCCGGTCAGCTGCTCTTGACCACTGAGCTATGGGGGCTTATCAAATACCCGCCAAATAATTCAATATATACTAGTGTTTTCATTCAACAATTACTGCTTATTATATTTTTTCCACCTGAAAACAACCAACTTTATTTTTGCGAGAGAGACATTGTAAGTGTTAAATCCCTTGCTAGGTAGCGTCGAGACAAATTATGACTACATTTATTGGGGAAATACTTAAACTTGTCAAATATTAATTATTATTTTTAATTTATAAACTAACGTTTAGACAAGAAGAGCAGATGACCGGCAATCAGAAGGACACGGGTTCAAGTCCCGTTTGCGGCAAGTATCTTTTCTCGGAAGATTTTTCAATGTTGATGAGTGTTTCAGGCTGATAATTATTGCTTATAATAATTGTTACCCTTTGTGCTATGCATAAAAAACTTGTCTAAACGTTAGTTTATAAATTAAAAATAATAAGTTTAAATATGCTTTTTAACAAAATATCTCTATGAAAAAACCTTTGGTTACAAAGTACACTTCGTATCCTGATGAAGAAACCTTTTGTTTTGAAACTAATTGATATTGTTTTATATTAAATAATGTGGTATAAATAAAGTTTTCTATTTTCTTCAGAATTGAATTATAAAATAAATAAATAGAACTGTAAACAAAGATATTAATTATAATTAATGTTTTATTTTTATTTTTTTTTATTTTAGTGTAATAAAATATCTGTCTTTGAAATAAAATAAATAAATATTTCACAATGAACTGAAAAACAATGTGATATTTTATAACTTTTGTTTTCACTCAACGTAAACGTCGATATACGGCATAAATATTCTAGGCATTCCTGTAGGTATACGAAATTTCAATAAACCAATGTGAAACAAAATCAGAAAGGGTTGTGTTTTTTCAAATAGAAACTCAAACTGATGTACTACGTGATCCTTGAGATAATCCGAGAAGAGGGGAGGAGAATTACATACACAGCATTCAAAACTCGCGGAGACAGGATATGTCTAGTGCCTCTGGGACTGAAAATAAGTCATAGGTGTTAAAATTCTTTATATTGCGGATTTGAAGATGCGTAATGGAAGGAAACAAAAGTTTTAACCCAGAGATCTAGTTGTTTTACAGATAAAGGTAAAAGGCGTGAGGCTTAAGTTACTCTATGAAGAAAGAATTTTTTTTCGAAAGATTGTATTTTACCGTTTGAAAATGAAATAGGTGAGTTCAGTTGATCGTTTCTTGCGATATCTTGAAACCACGTGGAAAATTGAATAGCAAGTTGTTTTTCTTTTGGATCGAATATTATTTGCTGAATGACATCTGACGACCTTTGTAACGTAATGGAGATGCCTTTCAGTCGGCAGGCCCCTTTGAAATTTGGGCGCAAGAGTCTGTTGATTTTAAGTATTATTTTGAGGTTGAATGTACAAATAGACTTCTTAATAATCAGTGACAAATAAATAACCTAAAGTTTAAACGTAAATATTCGTTGATACAATCGATTTATTGAATTTTTAAAGATGTGATAATTATTACGACCTAAAGATGAAATTAAGCATTATTTCATGCATACATTTATCTAAGTGTATCTAAAATTGTTTAACGTTAAAGACAGATTGTTCTTCATCTTAATGACACAAAATGAAAGCGCCTCTGTGTATTAATTTAGAAATAAATCTCTGATTCACGTAAAGCACGGTGTCTTAATTTATTAGACCGAAATACATACTATAAGAATCGTGATGTGCTTTGTTATTGGACAGTCAGTTTTAAAATTTGGCTGCCTTTTTGGAATAGGCTGTTAATCTAACTGCCCTTAGAATAGGCTACTAATTTGACTGCCCTTGGAATAGGCTGCTAATCTGACTGCCCTTAGAATAGGCTACTAATTTGACTGCCTTTGGAATAGGCTGCTCTCTTTTAAACTTTAGAACTGTCAATAATCTCTATCACTAGAGTAATCTATGCTTAGAGACTGAATTTCATGTCAACATATCACAAATTCTATCCATAAAATGTGGAATGTTGTAATAATTATGGAACGTGAGTGTGACCCAAAAAACACAAGAAATCTAATACGAAGAGGAAAATAATGTGTAATTAATATATACAAAATAAAAGAGTGAGTTTTCAATTACAAGGAAAAGCGTATTTGTTTTTTTTCTTCTTATTGATTACCTATTTGTCGTCCCGGAGGACTTATAAAAAATATTTCTTCGGATACCTGTACATGAAACTGAATATTATTTCAGAAAAAATAATCTGATTTTATTTTGGTATGTTTTTATTTTAATGCTACCTGGAATGAAGAAGTTTTTTTTCAAGGCTATGAAATATTTAAAATGTTAAGTACTGAAACAATACTGTCTACTTTTGTTAGTTTACTATCCATTATTACATTTAATTTCTGTTTATTTAAAAAAAAAAAATTTAACCAACCAGTATTTTAAGTACAGTGTGATAGTGCTTATAAAACTTAACAAAAAGATGTACCTATTAGTTGATTTTCTCAATCCATTCTAAAACTGTTTTTAAATAATTTTGTTAGTAAATAATTCCTTTTAATTGATCCTTATTATTTATTTTAGGCAAATGAAGAGAAAAATCGAATTTCTTTTTTGAACAGAAGAGTTATCTAAGAAAATTCAAACATTTAAATGTGGTGTTACTGATGCGAATGTTTTTCACGAGTCGGTCGCAGGACCAAACGGAGAGTCTGCCTTAAAGTTCTTACTGAGGAATACCAGATTGCGATAGGATTTTTCTGAGTTGTTCATTTACCGAAACAAATTGGCTTCTGGATTTTAAATACGATGAGAAAAAGTTCAGTGTTGGTAGATCGAAGCATACTTTAAACATTTTCCTTAGAAGTATAATATTATGATTAATACGGTCAAATGCTTTGGCAAAGTCAGTGTAAACTACATTTGTTTGGTGCCGCGAGTCTAAACCAGTGGCTACCAACCTCGAAAAATTAAGCAGATTTATGATTGTTGATTTCTTTGTGTAGGAAAACGTGTTGATTTTCTCGAATGAATGGCGCAATCTGGTGACTTAATTTGGCACAAATCAATTTTTCAAAAAGTTGGGTCAGTTTCCATATCTGTTCATATAATTTTTTAATTTTCATAAAATTAGAGACCTTGGAGTAGTACTTTACTCCATTTTTTTTACATAAGCACCACATATGAGTATCGCTATCGCTATCGGTATGAGTGTCGCTGCCCCGGGAAACATTTATTGGATAACCAACACCTCTGCCATAGGTCACCCCAAGTGGTTCGCTACGTTTGGTGATTTAGCAGGGGTGCCCGGGTTCATGGGGTGAGGTTTGTCTAGGTCTTGGAGGCGGATGACCGGGACATACTGAACCCCGGATTCCTACCCACCCCTTTAACCCGTTTTCCTTCCCAGAACTCTCCTCTCCTTCCCTTTTCCTTAAAAAACCCTCCACACAGCATCCTCAAAGATGACATAGGCCCTGAGGGAAATTATTTTCTTCAGGGCCTCCTGTGTGGAGATCATGTAAAAAAAAAAACATAGGAGGCCCTGAGGGAAAAAAATTCCCCAACATTTTTGGAGATGCTGTGTGGGGGATATTTTTAGGGAAAGTAAGTAGAAAAATTTCTGGGAAGAAAAAAGGAACGAGGGGTGGGTAGGAATCTGGGGGCTCAATATGTCTAGGAGTGACGGACGTACGAATTCTTCCGACCTGAGGAAAAAAAATCCCCCAACATCTTTGCAGGTACTGTGTGTATGATATTTTTAGGGAAAGTAAGGAGAAAAAGTTCTGTGAAGAAAAAAGGAACGAGGTGAGTAGAATCTGGGGGTTAATGTGTCTAGGAGTGACGGACGTATGAATTCATCCCTTCTACTACGGTGCAAGGCAAAGGGTCGAGAGTTTGGCTAGAGAGGTCTACGTTGGTCGCAAAGAACTAGACATACCTCACCCCATGAAACCGGCCACCCCTGCTAAGTCATCAAACATAGCGAATCACTTAGGGTGACGTACGGCAGGGATGTTGGTTATCCAATAAATGGTTTCCGGGGCAGCGATACTCATACCCGCCTCCAAAATTAAAAATATAATGATGTGTTCAATTTGACATTTAGAAGTATTTAAATTTAAGACATCTTAAACCATTCAATAAGCCCGATACACTTGAACTTTTCATTCTATGTAAGGCGTATGGAAGATCTTATCCCGAATTTGCATCTATGAATACCAAACTTATAGTAACCGAATTGAAAATATTCGATCAAAATTTTTGAAACACTTGTCTTATCGTTTTGAAAACGATCAGTGTAACCCTATTGCTCTTTACAAGCGGAAAAAAATTGACATAGGTACTGTTTCTCTATAAGATTGTGAACTACTTTATCGAATCACCGGCTATTAGAAAGATTGCATTTCGTTGCACTAAATGCACCACCTGCCGAGCGATTCTAGATCTTTTGTGGGATCGTTGAGATAACGGACGTGATCTCCTGTCAGATCTGTGTGATTTTTACATATTTTAGATCACATATTTTAGTTAGACAGTTTTAAACACGAATTCCTTCAGTATGCATGATAATTTATTCATTTAATGTACGTTGTACATAGAATAAACAAATAAATCACACAAATCTGACATGAGATCACGTTCGTTATCTCATAACGATCCCACGAAAGATATAGAATCGCTTCTCTGATTGAACCTTATGCTAAGTGTACATACCTTACGATGTACTTAAATCAAAACTATTATTTCCTTTATTGGCACCATGAATTAGGTAGAACATGTATTTTTCATGTTTATTTTTTTAATAAAGCTTGAAAACAAACATATCTAGCTGTTTATTTATTTAAATATGATGATTAAATAAAAATGAATCGCTTAAATGTATGTACGCGTGTAACTTTACCTATTTCATTCAAGCTTTGAGGATTTGATGTGTGCAAGCATGCGAAGTTTTCTATATATACTGGTGAGCTCTGGCATTATGAAATTTGTATAAAAAAATTACAATAGCTGGCACGCGAGCTGTTTGAAATCTGAATGTACCAGGACTGAATGAATGGAATGCGGAAGGGGGAAGGGGAACCCGGGGGAGGGGGGGGACTCGGGAAAGAGGAAGGGAACTCGGGAGGGGGTTTCTCGGGACGAGGGAAGCGGGCGAAGGGAGTGGGGGGAGGTAAAGCGGAGTGGGAACGCGAGAGGGGAGGCGGGAGAGGAAGGAGAGGTGGAAGGGGAACGGAACGGAATCGGAAAGAACACGCAGGAAGAATTTTTTTTTTATTAAGTGGCATAGCAACGCATACCGAGAACTCGCTATAATAATCGATCGACGTGATTTTTTTAAAAAGAGATAATAGGAGGACTCGGAAATGACAAAGGCTACTTTTTATCCCAGAAAAAACATTTCATTTCGGTTGGAAAATTCTTTATACAGTAATTTCCCCCTAATACCATGCGAATTAAGCCGCGGGTAAAAGCTTGTTTTAAAATAAAAATGATAAACCAGCAAAATTTACAAGATTTACTGGATATTTTATTGTAATTTGAAATGTTTTTTTTTTTTATCTGAATATTTTATTCCCGGTAATAAAAAAATATAACCATAAAAAAGGTTTTTCTCCCTTGAGCTCAGAAAAAACCGTCATAAATCATATATATAAAATATTTGCAAAATGAAAATGCCTCTCGTCAAATAAAATTACCTCCGTTGGTTTGGCAATCACATTCTACAGTTATTTGTCAGTTTTTACATCACAAAGAAAAATCTAAAATATCAGAACGGTAATGAACATGAATGCTTTCGCTGGGATAAATAAGAACCCTTCATAAGAATGCTTCCAGCTTTGAAGATTTCTTATCACGTTCAAAGGATTTTGGATTCAAAGGCCTAATTACATTGGGATTTGTATATTTTCGGTTTTCTTTAAAAAATTACTTTATTATTCGTAAGGTTAAAAAAACATCGTTTTCTGATGTGTTGAATATTGGAGTTGCCAATTTCACTGATTTTGCAATCTCATGTAATTATTGTTGGTCGCATTAATTGGTCCTAAGAAAGCAAAACGCTTTAAAATAAATTGAACTAAAATTGAATAAGTTAAATAGAATAATAAAATCTAGAATGTCTTTTTGCAAGAGATTCGTTCTCTAAGTCAAGGTCACAACCAAAAGGTTACACAACATTTGTATTGGCATTTCAAAGAAAATTGACACGTCTTCTCTTTAATGTAACGATAAACATTTATTTTTACAAATCTATGTAAAAAATGGCTATCACAAAACAAAGCTTGACAAACCTAATAATAATAATATTATCGAAATCACATTTTGTGGGAAAATGGTTACTAAAAATTTATTGATCAGTTTCATAATAATATTTACCAGCCGTTGACGTCCGGTGATTTTTTGAAAAGGTGTGCTGAAATATCAGAAATACACCTGAACTAGCAAACAAGATGATAAAAACACGATCAAATAATTACACACCATGTAGGTACCTCAACTAAAAAGGTAACATGCTGAATAGACATGATTTATTTTATTCTGTATATTTTTTGACGTGAAAATAATTATTTTTTTAAATAATTTTAAAACGCTAGATTAATAACAAAAACACACGACAAAATTATTGGTTAAATGCCGTGACCGGGATTAGATCATCGAGATTTTTTTTTTCATGAATACCGTACGTCTGGAGTCAGTGGGACTGTGGCGTCCCCAATCGGGGTATGTTGTGAGGCTGAAGGTACCTAGTGGTAGAGAGTGGTAGAGTGAGGAGATAGGGACGAGGAAGGTGGGGAAGAACCTGGCTTTTCAGATCTGGTCACCAAACACGGTTACAGTCATTTCCAGCAACGTTTCAATTCTGAATGGTGGTCTTACACCAGGGCGATACTGACATTATTTGGAGTAAAAAATGTAAATGAAATTTTGGTCTCCGGTGACTTTGACGGTGATTATTTTTTTTTTTCAAAAATTTTTTCTTCAAAATCAAAAAAAAAAAATCTTCCGCTTGTCGTCACTGGTCACTCAGCCGGGTGTCCGACGAAACCCATACCCCGCCTCCAACTGTTCAACAACTACCATTTTTTTATGTTTTTGTAGAAAAAAAAAAAAACATCAAAAATGTCACCGGAGACCAACATTTTATTAACACTTTTTACACCAAATAATGTCAGGAACCACTGGTTAAAGTAAGTCAAGTACGTCCCTTAACACCCTGTATATGATAAAAAGTGCAAATGGATTTAGTATGAACAAATGAAATATTCATAATCACAAGTAAATTAATAGTTTTATATACATGAGATATTACAAAAATTGTTATGAATTTACCAATTCCTTCGAATGTTAGTATCAATAAAAAATACAAGGACTTCGGTAGGGCATCAATATAAATCATTCCTATCTAATAGCCATTTCCTTAGATTACATTTGCTTTTACCATTAAAAACGTTATTATTTTTGATTTTAATTGGTAGTTTATTAAATATTTTGGGTACAATATAGTTTAGGGTTTTTTCACCGTATTTATTGATACATTTCGGAACCACCAATCCTTCATTTTGAGTGAATCTTGTATTATGTTTATGGTAAAATCTTTCCATATGCAAGGAATCGAACAATATAACATGTTGACTTATAATATTACAAAACAATAATCCTCTGACAGGTAAAACATTTAGAGACTTGTATATTAATTTAGTGTCGGTTCTCTGTTCATAAGTGTACTTATGGATTAATAATTTTGTCAGGGAGTTTTACAATGTTTGGATATAATTTATATTAGTTTTACTAGAATTTCCCCAAGAAGTAAGTCTATAACGGATAGTGGATTCAACCAGAGATACGTATATTAATTTTAAAGTATTTATAGGCACGAAATATTTTATTTTATAAATCCTACCTACAATAGCCCGCAGACGTTTACAAACATTAGTAATGTGTACATCCCATTTCATGTAGCAGTCAATAGTAGTACCCACATATACCTACATAATTTTCATAATCAATGGTTTCACATGAACAGGGCTGTGCAACATTTTTATGTAAGCAGTCAAATGTATGTGTATATAACGAAAGAATTACACTATATCTGGCGTGTGGAGATCTTATGTGCATTATTTTTGTTTTTTTGGCATTTATTATGGGACCTGCGTCATGAGGCCATTTCAAGAGGGCAATAAAATCATGGTAGATAATCAGTTGTGTAAAATTTTAAAGACTGTTATTGTTTGCAAATGAGGTGCGTTAATTACTTATTGGTTACCGGGGGGAGTCCGAAAAATTCTTTACAGTTGACATCCTTTAATTCTAAATCTGTTTTTTATTTATTTTTTTATTAGGTACGTATCGGATAAGAGTCCCAACTCATCAAACATGGCTAAAGCCATTTTAAGCAAATATCGATTTTGAATGGTGTCCATTCACCAGTGCAACACTGAAAGTATTTAAAACTCTGGTACGCACCGCGTATATATACTTTTATACCTACTGTATAATTTATTTATTTGTTACGTGCCCTATTGAGCTTTTATATACAATTTTATAAGTTGTTGGTATCACCGTTATTGTAAATTCTTATAAAATTAAAACAATAAAGAAAATACTGTATAATTAAAAACTTATAAACAAAAGCATAAAATAAAATTCATGGAAAAAATGTGAACAGAGACTAAAAAACATCACATTAACAAATATTCAATAAAACAAAAATAGTAGGAAGCATTTTTTTTTACATTAACTCCACAGGGGACCCCGAGAAAAATAATTTCCTTCGGAGCCTATGTCATCTTTGGGGATTCTGTGTGTAGGGTCTTTTTAGGGAAAGAAAGGAGAGGAAGTTCTGGGAAGGAAAAGGATATGAGGGGTGAATAGAAATCTGGGGGTCAGTGTGTTTAGGAGTGAAGGACGTATGAATCCATCCCTTCCACTGCGACGCAAGGTGATGGGTCGAGAGAGACCGGCAGAAGAGGTCTAGGTTAGATCTCCCTGAACAAATCTCTTTCGTACCGGCCCGCCACGTGGAAGGTGGGCAAACGCATTGGCCACCAAGACCTCACCCTATGAACCTGGTACTTCTGATAAGTCACTTGGGGTGACCTATGGCAGGTGTGTTGGTTATCCAATAAATGGTTACCGGGACGGCTATACCCATATGGGTATAGGTGCTCCATCGAAGCCAGAGTAAAGTTAGCCTCTCAAAAACTGGGCGTACTGTACAGGGCCCGCAGATGGTTCACGACGAGTTCATCGAAAACGAATTCATCGAAAATCAATTCATCGAAAGCAAATTCATCGAAAACGAGTTCATCGAAAACCAATTGATCGAAAATCAATTCATCGAAAACCAATTCATCGAATGATCAATTCATCGAATCGCCAATTCATCGAAAAATATATTTTGTTGATATTTGAGAGAAATGCCTAGCGGACCGAGAAGTTAAAAAAGCATTGGTCAACCTAAACTAACCTAACCTAACCTAACCTAACCTAACCTAACCTAACCTCACTAACCTAACTTAACCTATTTAACCAATTTTTTAATATTTTTTTTATCATCACTCTTAATGACCTTTCTGAGTTGTTTATGAGTTGGTTTCATTATGAGTTGTCTGGTCACCGTTCCTTAGATATCCCTTTTTTGCAGTATCAGACAATCAGAAATCGAAGAGATAACCTTTAAATTTTTCATTGTCACTACGAAAGTGATAGTTGCTAAACACATTTAACTCAGTTAAACAGACCTATTTGGTTATTTAATTTTGACAGCTCTAATATCTACAAAAAAAATGTTTTTCGATGAATTGGCGATTCGATGAATTGATCATTCGATGAATTGATTTTCGATGAATTAATTTTCGACGAACTCGTTTTCGATGAATTTGCTTTCGATGAATTGGTTTTCGATGAACTCGTTTTCGATGAATTTGCTTTCGATGAATTGATTTTCGATGAACTCGTCGGTTACCCCACAGATACTTTAATTGTACACAACTGCTTACCCTGTACAAATCAAAAGTACGCCCACGGTTGAATTTGGCAGCCACCTCTGGTCTGGAGTTCCAAAATACCTGAAAAATACCCTCGACTCTGTGCAGAAACTATTGATGGATTCTTCCATCTTAACAGACGGATTGCAATTTTTTTTTTTAAGGAGAAAACACAGATACAGACAATAATTAACAAAACAATGATATGAACAATAACTTGAGAATTCGCTTGCACCCCAACTATTTCTCACTGATTGACTTGATGAATAAAGATTTTCAAATACATTTTTATACATGTTCCGTCATACATAATTTTTTTAATAAGAATAAGATGGTCAAGCTTTTTTTTAAATCGCAGTAAATTGCATCTACCTGGTGGCCTCGGTCCATGCTAGAATACAAGAAATTTGAATAAATAAGTAAATTACTCACCGTATATTGCCTTTGACAAACCGTGTTGCTGGTCTGTAATTTTTCTGGCAAGCTGGGGATATATATTATCATGGACAAGTCTTTCCAATAGTTTAGGGATCGCCGAGAGAATGGATATTGGCCTGTATTTTTCCACTCATTGACGCGAATCACCCTTGTGAACCGGTATGATGTAGGCCAACTTCCACCTGTCAGGGAAAACCCCATCACTCAGACATTTATTAAATATTATGGTAAGTGGCACACACAGTGACGACGCTTTAGAACACAAGCGTCGGGTGGGAATGCTATCCTTGTTCTACTGGTATTACAATGGAAGATGCTCCGAAGAACTAGCGTCATTGATCCCTTCGGCACCGGTGCATAGTTGGGAAATACGCCAAACGCGTGCCCAACATTTGTACACGGTTGGCATTTGTCACATGAGAAAGGGTCACTTCTTGAGTTTCAACAGCTCGTGGAATGATTTGCCGGCCTCTGTTTCCTCCTTCCTACAACATGGGTCTCTTCAAGACCAATGTTCATTCCTTCCTCTCCTTAAAAAGACCCTCTACACAGCATCTCAGATGACATAGGCCCTGAGGGAAATTATTTTCCTCAGGGCCTCCTGTATGGAGTTAAAGTAAAAAATATATATATTTATATATATATGTCCGCCTCCAAAATTGATAATGTATATACGATGTATGAGTACGTCTATTGGAGTCTAGATAAATACAAGTATTGGAATAAACAACATTATGTATATTGATTATTTTGAAGATATTTCCAAGATCAGAATATTTATATCCAAGACTTCACAATATTATTATGAATAAATTGTAAAACAATACAAATAAATCGTACGCGATTTGAGCTCGCGACCTCTGGATACGTAGCCAAGGATCATAACCACTCGACCAATTCGCTTTCGAATATTGTATACCTACTGCTAGCAATCTTGTTCATCACACTAAAATCTAGAATGAAGACCAGTATGCGCATGCGCGGAAACTCTCCATTTTCGGGCTTAGGATACGCATCCAGGAATAGTATCCAACGTCAGGAAACATTTGCACAACTACGACCTTTCCGGATAATATCTCTGAACGCCTCGGGATAGTGTCCGACGCACCAAAGCAGTTGTACCGTATTTGGCTGTTTGCATGCAACCGTGTGGGTGATTTGTAATATAATATAATATTATACCAGCATCGATCATATTTATGTATGTTTAGATGTGTGGACGGAATCGGACGATGTCTTATTTATCAGTTCCTCACAGGTGGGAAGCGTAGCATAAACAGTTAGTAGTATGAAGGACTCGGTACCAGGCATCGTAAATATATTAGGTATGCAAAATATTAATTCTGAAAAAAAAAAGGTTTAACTATTAATAAAGCCTCCGTAGTAAAGGGATAAGGGTCTTGACTCGTAATCCGAAGGCCGCCGGATCGAATCCCGGCGTGCGCAAATAAATTTTATTAGATTTATTTGTTTTATTTCACAATTAATTTAAAAAAATTACATATTGTATATTTGCGGCACGTTCCAGAGTGGAAGATACTCTCAGTATCGCCCTGGTGTAAGACCGCCCTTCAGAATTGACACGTTGCTTGAAAGGCTTTTAGTCGTGTTTGGTGACTAGATCTGAATAGCCAGGTACTTCCCCACCTTCCTCTCCCATCTTCTTCCTATCCCCACTACCCGGAACTTCACAACATACCCCAATTGGGGATGCCATAGTCTCACTAGATAGATTCCATGGCTCCAGACGGGAGCAGTTGGGACTATTGTTCGATATTCACAGTAAAAAAGGGGAAAAGATAGATGGAAGTCGTGGGATAACCATTGGTAAATTTAAATTTATAAAATCGCCCGCAAATTCGTATAATATTTCCAACATTATTTTTTGAAATAATTTTATTTACCTTTGTGAGTAAAGCGTAGTGAACAAATAGCGTTTTGTAAATTTAACAATAATATAATTTATTCCCTCAATAATTATTACTTTGTGTTGTCAATTATTGAATGTGAATGGTTTTAGTTTAATGAAAATAAGTGATATTTTGGTAGAAAGTCACTTTTTGAGTTGACATATTTAATGAAATAAAACAATAACTTTGTTTATAACCACAATGTTTTTTTTAATACTGACCGGTTTCGCTTAACGCAAGAAGATGCTTGTGTTAAGCGAAACCGGTCTGTTTTAAAAAAAAATCGTGGTCATAAACAAAGAAATTGTAATATATCTTTGAAGAAGAAGATAATAATAATCTGAACTAAAATATGAAAGGGAACAGGACACAGAAAAAGATAATGGTCGCAACTGGGACTCGAACCCAGAACCTCACGCAAATAAATTAGTTGAAGATAATATTGTTAATTCTAAAATTTTAAATGTGAGATTGGCTATTATGACGGACGAGAGGTTCTGGGATCGAGTCCCAGTTGCGACCATTATCTTTTTCTGTGTCTTGTTCTCTTTCATACTTTCGTTTAGATTTTTTTATTATCTTCTTCTTCAATGATATATTACATAGATGGGAATAACCTTCAAAAGTTATAAAAAGAGAGTTTTTCTTATAAAAAAGAAATTGTTTTCTTTCATGAATATAAGTCGCTTTGTAGGTAAGCCACTGTTTTAATCGAAATATTCGACATAATAATGTTTAAACGTTTATTATACATTTATTCCGATGAAGAAACCGCTGGTTTCGAAACACATCTTTTATTTTGAAATAGTGCAAAGCGATTTATTTTCAATTGAATCATTTTTTCCAAATTTGAATACGCAAAACCAATTGATTCTACCCTGCGATTCGATAATGTTGTGCACCTTAATGGGTTAAAAGAGGAATAAAAATAAATTTCATCATCATAAGCTTATAATGAAGCCCTTCCCAAAGCACTTCTTCAAATGTTATTATATCTCTCACGGATTTATGCCCATTCTAACAATTTTTGCAAACTTTTGTCAATTTTAGCTTGTCAGTTCTTTTTCATTACGCGTCAATGCACAAAACAAATAAATCAAATTGTTATTGCATAATCAGCAGATATACTCGATCAACTGTGAAACGGAAAAGTGCAAATCTACAATAATGCAGTCTACCATTAACCATGTTACGATAAAATAATTGCATTATTTTCCCCGGAAAGAATTCCACGAAAACCCATTACAAAAACTGCAATTTACAGCTACGAGTAAGTGTCTCGGGTTTTCACGATGAAAAATCCCCATTTTAATGCCATTAGATTATGCAAATATCAGGGGATAATTTGACAAAATAAATGTTTGCATCAACATCATTGCTTTTTTCACATGTTACCGTAGAAATTCGATATTGTTTTAACCCGTCTGCTTGGTTCAATATATTCGCACCTCACAATCCGGAGGCCTCGGTTTGGCCCGTAAATTCCGAAACTGTCTCTTTGGATCGAGATTGTAAAATATCTATGCAAGATAGCTTTCATATTTCAAAGACAATAAGAAGCATTATTCGTTCTCTTTCTGGTTAAAAAAAAAGTTTGCATACGAGGAAGAGAGATATTCAGCTTTTAAAATGAAAGGTCCCTCGGGACGTTTTTGGTCTTATGAAAGTATAATGCAATTACGTGTTTTGGGGTTGTATTTATTAATAAACAAGCAAGACAGGTTAATAACACGTTCTTTTAGTCAATCGATTTATAGTGCTTTTACTATCAGGTGACCTAAATAATTAGTCGGCACTTATGCAAACTGGCTGAGGACGCCAGTTATTCTTTAGAAATTGGATGAGTCTGGGCGTCGAATACGTCGCTCTAATTGAGATCAATGAAGGGCGGCCGGCGCGGCGTTCCGGCGCTTCTGTGTTCGGCGTCTTCCTCCAGGCGACGTCTGTACGGCGGGACACGCCATTCACCAATCGTATTAAGGATTAAAATAATGTTTTTTCTGAGCACTGCCTAATAAATATTGAAGATCGGTAATGTTAAAATATTATATGTATTATTGGGATTGTTATTTAGGGAACCCGACAGTTGATCCCCCGACAGTTGATCACCCAGACAAATGACTGACCAAACATTGGATACCCTGCCAGTTTCCCCTGATGTACGTCCACATTGTAAAAGTATAAGTATGCGGAGAAGATATATGGCTGTATAACAAAAGTCGATAAACTTTGGTATATCTGCAGGCGTCTTTAGTGGAAATCCGCTAGGCGAATGTTTTTGATAACAATAATTCTGTATCCCAAAGGAGTATGCAGTGAGGATATACGGCCGAATAACAAAATACGACATACGCAGTCCACACACATACAATATACACAGTCCTTTTAGGGAAATACGCTTTATCTACTTTCATATTGTAATACTTATAACCAAGTGTCTCCAAAGTGGTATGCAAAAACGGATATCTGGCTGCATAATAAAAGACGAAAACTCACCTCAAGAGCTTTGTCCAAATAATTATGACTTCTTAAGCTTTCCTAAAAATGTACATAGATACCTATGATACAGAAAAAAGTGGTTCATTAGGAATATTTAACCTTGGAGAAGATTCGATTTTACGCGCAGATGACATAATATTAAAAATACTGCACTTTGTATGATTTTATAGTTCCTTTTCTATCCTCCTATTTATTACTATATACTCGTATATTGATATTACGTTTATAAGAAAAATAGTGGCAAAAGTAGAGTTGATAACTAATATTTTTAGTAATGAAATAATTAAAAACACTTTGTTTTTACCACGATAATCTTTATTTAAAAAATCAACATGTTTCGAGAACGATGTTCTCTTCATTAAGTCATCAATTATCAAGTATAGAAAGACAGGCAGACGTGGGGGACTTAGAAGATCAAAGACAAAAATTACATATTAATTTTCATTGTAAGCCCCCCCCCCCCCCCCCTTTCCACCTCTCCCCCCCCCCCCCTCACCCATCCCGATGAGTTAAAAAATATTCTGAAAATTTAAGAGGGGTATGGATTTTTTTCTTTCTGAATTTTTGCGGTCAATAAATTATAGAATGCTCTATTTTAGTCTTAAAAAAACTGTCGTAAGGAATATATAAAAATAATTTTCTTATATAAATTACTTCGATGACACACCCCTTTCATCAACATTGAGAAATTTTCTACAGAAATATAACCACATAGTTTCTAAAAAAAGGTACGTAAAATAATAATCATTAAATTCTAAGACATTGTCTTGACTAAGTATATACAATATACATATGCCTTAAGAGAACACATATATAAACACGGTTTTCAATTTTCTATTTCTTTATTGGGGCGTTCATAAAATAAGCTTCGCTATTATTAAATAAAGATGCCTTGGATTAATTAAACCGATGCCATCACTGAAGCACATTTTAATTGTTAACCGCGGATTGCCTTTGAAAGAAATTTAAATGTCTATCTTTTAAATTGCAACCATATTTCAAATAACGCAATCAAACTTTGATGATGGCAAGAATTCTAAAATAAACGAAAATGTTTCATCTCATTCGGTAAAAAATATTCTAGCTACAAGGATCTCTTTGAAGCCCCACTTTACTATTTAATGGGAAAAGACTGTCAATTTGCCAATTTTAATTTATATTGTGAATGTATTTTTTTGGTATTACGAACTTTAACTCAAAGCATTATTCAAATTCTTTTCTAAATATTGACTCAAGTATCGAAATCTTTTACGAATTACGACATCTGTTAGCGAGTTTTATCAAATTTTAAGTGTAATAGTTGAATTTGGATCACCAACACCGATCATGAGTGAAGAAAATATGATTTAAATGTAAAAAACATCAATAATTTAGAAGACGCGGTTCATGAAAAGATCTCAGACTTGGAACCTTAAGGCTCTTTTTCCAGAAATCCAATAATGAAATAACGCAAAAAAATATGGGAAAATTTTGAAAAATAAATAATTAAATGTTTTGAAAAAGTGTAAATGGTTTCCTTGTTATGTGATTTTTCACGACTACTGTCGCTGAGCATTATTATATTTTACGTACTATAAATATGTTAAAAATAATAACCAAATGGAAATATCAAATCATATTTCTGTGCTACTGGTGTTTATGTTCTGTCAGCAGGTTTATGTGTTGACAGCTATTATTTTTTTAATGTATAAATGCGACTTTAGCGCCTCTGCGGAAATTTACATAAATTACCCTATGATATTCTTGCTCTTCCGGTATTTTGTTCTTGTCGACATTTTCTTTTCGACATGTCTTGACGTTTATTTTATTTATAAAATACTGTGCACAGACCTGTGAAAAGTAAAAAGAAAAAAATCTCTTAAAATGTTGTTACAGGTAGGACGACCTTCTTTATTGCCTGTCTGAATTTTTCACACAATCCTAGTTCTAGAGTTCACACAACCGAAATTAGTATTTTTGATTTCAAGTCTTTGACAACTCGGCCTTGAAATGAACTTATTGACGGCCGGCGTAGTGCAGCGGTAAGGTGCTTGACTAGCATTCTGAAGGTCGCGGGATCGAATCCCGGCGTGGCAAATAAATTTTATTTGATTAATTTGTGTATTTCACAATTTCAATTCCAGAGTGGAAGATACTCTCAGTATCGCCCTGGTGTTAGACCACCATTCAGAATTAAAACGTTGCTTGAAATGGCTTCTGCCGTGTTTGGTGACCAGATATGAATAGCCAGGTACTTCCCCACCTTCCTCTTCCCTATCTCCTTCCCCTCCTCACTACGTTCAACCTCACAACATACCCCAATTGGGGATGCCATAGTCCCACTGGCTCCAGACGGGAGCAGTTGGGACTCTTGTGCGGTATTCATGTAAAAAAAAATCAACCTTAGAAATAAACAAAATCCGTTACGAAGGTACCTAAAGGAAAATCGAACACAAATTTAATTTGAATATGCGTATCCGTAGAAACTTTTTGAGGTTCGAAATTAATTTACTCACTTCATAGAAAGCTCTCTAAAATCATTGTGTATCCGTCAGGTATTTCGACGTTCGGAATACCAGGAATTTATTAAGCACGAGTTTTCCATGCTTTTAAAACTGAGATGGAATCCAAACTACCTCTTTCTTACCAGGTACTTGTCTTAGCTCGGGAAATTTTCAAATGCTGTTATAACAAGAGTTAATGCGCTTAGCTGTCGGAATTTTAACAATGAGTATTAGCAGAGAGGCGATTGCATAATGCATGAGCCTCGTTAAAAGTATTTTCGCGCAGGAAATAAGACCGGAAGAAAAAGTCCGTTATATTTCACACACGGGGGATGAGCAGCGGTCATTAAGTGTCCGGGTGCAGATGGCGCGGGCCACTCATAAACCCCGCCAACTTGTCCGGGACCAGTATTAGCGCTCGATGGCCGCCAACACGTAAAAGTCGAAATCGCAACATTACATAGGTGGCCAAAAATACGACATTGAAAATAGTTAGGTTTGTAGGATAGTTAGTATATATTTGAAATCACAATTTATTTGAAAATTTAAAAAATGAGTATAGGGGAAAATAATATACAAAAAAATTATAATTCAAAACAAATCTGCATCAGAACGAAATGTTTTTAAAGTCCGTATTTTGACATTTATCATTAATGCTTTTAAACTAATATAATAAGGTAATTTTTGTCTATAAATGAAATAATTTAACTTTGTTTGAACCACTTTTATATTTGAGTAAATCCGACCGGCTTCAGAACGAACGTTCCTTCTTCAGGGCAAATGTATACATGGATAACCACAAAGTTATAGCTACATTCAAAAGTATAATTTTTGTCTATTTTCTATAACAAATAAACGCCACGACAGCGATATTTATTTCGGAAACAATTGTGCATCATTAAAGATTCATAGTAATGCAACTAGATGGCATTATTACTTCAATTTGGGATATTAACTGCGATTTAGAAACATAAAAACCGCGAATACCTCTTACACAGCCTGGCATCGTATTCGTATGTGTACATTTGAAAAAGCCGCTTGGGTATTGAGCCATATATTTATGTTGTTTCAATGATGAAAGCTAGACGTGCCTTATTGAAACTTGTTTCTATGGACACCAATTTACAAGTTCTCGATGATTTTTTTAATTAATTTGAAAATTTTCCTTATTATATTGAATACGGAAGAAAATATAACGAATTAAAATAAAATATACTTTAATTAAGGCTAAACTATGTCTAATATTGGTACGCCATCAGGACATTTATTTATTCAAGACAATTTTTTTTTCAAACCGATTTCGTGAAGAAGCGTTTTAACTTAGAACAACCAGGGATAGCACGAAAAATAAAACTAATGGAAAAAAAATCAATGTAAATACATAAAAAAACTTTAATTCATGAAGACGCTCAACCCAAAATCTGAAACTGGAAAAATCAGACAAGGATTCGGTCAAATCTAAGAATAGATTGGACTGTAGATTCCTAGATGAGACCGTATCTCTCTCTGATTTTTCCGTTTCAGATTTTCATTTGGATATCGCTAATATTGTATTCATTAATTAAATTTTTAATTTGAGGTTTTTCTCATTAAGTTAAAAATAAATTAATATGAAAAACTTCTTATATAAATGTTTTGAAGCATTTAAAATCCACTAGAAAGGGGGTGTAAATAATTCTTACAAATCGTAGATGTGATTATAATATCATAATAAAAAACTTATGTCTTTCTGTTTTTTCTGGATATTTTTGGCCAAATTAGCGACACAATTTGGCCCTCTGTGCGCCCGTGCCGGCCCGGGTGTCCGCTCGCCTGTGCCTGCCGTTCGAAATGCCCGCTAAACTTTTTGATTAATGGACACGGGATTTGACCCGTAAAACGATTACATCGACAGCAAAAGGTTAAAGAATATAGTTTGAAGTTGGTTATAATGAAAAATAAAATGGAATTTTGAACGATTTTTAATAAAGTTACGGAGACAAGTCCTTGACGTTGTGGTAATGATTTACGTGTAGCTGCATAACACCATAAATAATAATAACCCTAAAAAATGCCTAGTCACGTACCTAAATGGAAGAACACATGTCTCGACCCAATATTTTGTTTTACGTAATGCACTTAAATATTAGTTCTACTACCGTCTTTACCAAATTTTTAGATTATTTTATGGAAATCTTGTTTTCCAATGTAAAATTGTGTTATAAATATTAAAAGTAATTAACATTAATTTTGTAATTAAGCTAAAAATTGCAAACAACTTTGTTAATTTCACAACCTCAAAACCCACAAATTGTCAATTTTCGCTCCTTATACAAACATATTTACCTTTAATTAAATCAAGAACAATTGGACAATATTTCAAACCGTATAATTTTCAATTGTAAATCTATATTTACATGAGTTTTAAGGAACCCAAGGACGTATAGAACATACATATTTGCTCTGGGAATCAGAGCAAATATGTTGAACTGGCTAATACGTATCAGGTAGAACTTTATTTGTAAAAATAGAATCTTTTATATCCAAACCATTTTCTGCCACTAGTGGAGTACCGCAAGGTAGTCATCTTGGCCCAATTTTATTTTTTATTTTTATAAACGACATAGTCAACTGCTTTAAAGACGTCAAAGTGTTGCTTTTCGCTGATGACATTAAATTATATAAAGAGATAACTATCCTTAATCACTGTGAAATTCTTCAATCAAATATAGACATGCTAAAAATTTGGTGTTCACAAAACAATCTATATTTAAATGTAGAAAAATGCAAAACTTTGACCTTTTCCAGAAAAAAAACATCACTGTTTTTCGACTATTCAATAAATAAAATAAATTTAGAAAGAGTATCGGAATTGCGGGATCTTGGCATAATAATGGATGAGAAACTAGACTTCACGGTTCACATTCAACAAACTGCAAATAAGGGTATGAAAACTTTAGGATTTGTGTTAAGAACAATTAAAAACTTTGAATCGTTACAAATCATTAAACTACTGTATACATCCCTTGTTAGAAGCCTAATAATATAACTCCATAGTCTGGTCGCCCTTCTATAAAATTCATATTCATACTATTGAAAGAATTCAAAGAAAATTTCTACGTTTTGTAAATTTTAAACTTAACATCCCTTTAGAGCACATAAATTATCCGTCGTTAATGAATACTTTAAAAATTCCAACATTAGAAAACCGACAAAAAATAAACGACCTAACTTTTTTATTAAAATTATTAAACTCTAAATTCGACAGTTGTGAACTCCTGCATTTAATAAATCTACATGTATATACACGAACAACTAGACAAACATTGACATTTTATATACGTACATCTCATTCGAACTATGATTTACATTCTCCAATACAACGTTTGCATAGTCTTGGTAACAAATACTTAAACAATCTGGATGTATTTGATAATAATTTGAACTTAGCAAACTTGAAACGCCATATGTGCCAACTATTTATTTCTACCTATCCCGTAAACTAATGAGAACAACAATTTTAAAAATTACCTACTTTATGTCAACTACTATATTTTATGGACTAAATTTTGTTTCTTATATTTTATGTTACCTGTATTTTGTTAACGCTTATATTTTATGTAACCTAAATTTTTTTTTTTTTTAACCCTTATATTTTATGTAACCTATATTTTGTTTTTAACAAATATTATGTTACTTGTATTGTGTATTGTATTTTGTAAACCCATTCTTTTCACTGTAATTAAAAAAAATGTACTGCATTCTATGTAAAAGCCCTATGGGCATTTAAATAAATAAATAAATAAAATAAATAAATATATTCGAATTAGGGAATTCTCCACTGAAGTTCGCAACTAGAAAACAGAACGCCAGATGTCATGCATCCGATTTTTTGCCATGGCGGAAATTACTTCCTCTGTCGCTCCATTGTCAGTCCCGCATAGCTAAGTAGCCTTGAGTACACTTTCACGTCCTTTCCGGTATAGCATCTTTAGGAGGTCGTTTTGACTCACATTATTTTTGAGATTAAAATAATCACATTTCGTGAAAGTAAATATGAAATATTGCACAAATCTGAAAACAAAAATTCTATTTGAAAATAAGAAACATTCTGCTCAAACACGCATAAATCATCGACTCATTTTCAAAAACCTTTCGAGAAGCTTGGCCACCTCAAGACCGACAGTTTCTTATTACTTATTCGTCTTAGTTTTTTATTTATTTTTATTTTTTATTTATTTTTATTTCTTTATTTTTTATGAAGTAAGTGATATATATACTATATGAATATAAACTAATAAGCACAATGTAACATTTCATTTGATAAATTTAAATATTTTTACAGTAAGCATAACATCTCTTTTTAAATACATTCATTCTTTCTTCATTTTTCATACTTTCAGGCATTTCATCGTACATCTTTAATCCTCTGTACATTAAGCAGTTTTGTGATTTTGATTTCTTCATTTGTGGCAATCGAACTCTCTTTATATTTCTTGTTTCGTTATTATGTACGACTCTATTAAAAACAATTTCATCCTTAAAGTATTTTGGCATTTGGTTTTTCATAATTTTATGCACAAAAATTAACACATTAAATAGTTTTTTATTGGAATCCAATTTAGCTCTTCTCTAATTTGATTAATTCTTGCCTAAAGCAACTTGGTACAAGTCATGCCCATCGGATCTACCTGAAAACCTGGATTGAAACCTTATAAAATAATACATATTTAAACCATTAAAACAAAACAAAATTTAATTTCCTTCATGAAAATATGAATGTTACGTCTGATTTTACCAAAACGTCCGCACTTTGTATTGTCCGAAAATACTCACAAAAGTTTGGATAATCAGGTTTATGAAAGCTTTATAAATAAAGCATAATTGTTGTGCATACTTATTACAATAATTTTTGTTACTAACTTACATGATTCTTCCATTTATAATGATTATTTAATTTATATTATGATTTTTTTAAACTCTTCAGGATTTTTATTTTTAAATTATACAAGATTTTTTAACCTTCTTATTATTTAAAATAGCCGTTATTACTAACTTACACGATCATTAATTTACTAATTGAGCTAGAACTTCCTCACCAAACACAAGAGCATTGTCTCTTTATGGTGAGGAAAGGCAATTTTTTTTAACCTTATGTAACTATGTAACTATGTAACTGTTGTAACTTCATATGTATTTTTAATAAACATTGCCAATAAAAAAAAATATATATATATATATATCTAAAATTAGTTTTCAAACGAGGCGAGGCAAAAATAACCATTCAAATAATACGAAATAATAAACTAAAAAAATTATTAGCTGCTGTTTCGTAACCTTCACAAAATAATAATGCTTTGCGAACAACAGGTATATTGAATACAACCCACATTGTCATACAGAGTACAAAAATAGACATGGCAAAATGTTGTCATCACTGAAATATGTTTTCACCATAATGTAGAAATTCTGTTGTATGTTTCTGAGGCAGCAATTTTATTGTGAGCTTTTTTTAATGTCTATGTATAAGCTATGTTTAACTGAGCTACAAACCCAAAGTAATTAGTCTGTCGAATTTCTAAACTATTTAGAAATTCGACAGTCTAAAACGACTTAGCAACAAATATAATTATTATAATTGATTAAAATCCTTTTTGACCACCCCTCTCCCCCTCCCCAATATGATGTGTATATAAACCGTAGACTGAGAATTATTTGTACCAAGATGGCTCTAACGAACTGAAACCGGTTACGGTCAAATAAAATTAAGTGGAATAAAGTTTTATATTCGTTTTATTATAATATACTATGTTTTACTATTTCGAAGTCATCTTTATCGATAAATTTTTCATAAGTGTCCCAAGTAACACGCCGCCTTACTGATCGTTTCATATTTCAAAAATTTATATAAAAAAGATATGTAATCTCAGGCAAAAACTGGAGGAAATACTGTTGGTTAATAATTAATAAAAATAGACATATTTCATGTACATATGTAAAACAGAGGTTAGAATTTTATTCCCTTACAAATTAGGGAGAATACTACCAAAAACCTAAATCAGACATAATAATTAGAGTTGATATTCTGAGACAGAATTACAGAATTCCGCATTCGAGAAATCAGGTAAATTATTAGTCATTTGTGTTTGTTAACAAAGTCATTGGGTACGAGCGATGAAATTGCCGGGAAAACAATGCTAATCAAATTGACAAATGAATGGGCGGGACAAAGGGGACGTTCGGTGTTCGTACATTTGAGGAGCTAGGGTGTGGTGTTCGATCGCACGGCAGATCTAATGACTTATCAGAAGCCTTTAATAATTCGAACACATATTTTCGTATTACAACGTTTTATAAACTTTTAAACATGATGAGTCATTTAGTTTAAACCTACAATATTCATAAAAATACCTAAAGATATCTTTATCTTGATTTCAAATCCCAAAAATCCCATAATCTTGTGTACTGCGATAGCTAGTTCTACCATAAAGCTTTGTCAGAGTTACAAAATTCATTTTTAGGAATCACTAACTTATGTTAATGAGCCAATAAAATAACGCCTTTAACAAGACGTTTGCTTTGTCTATTTTGACATTGAGTTATTAAAAGTTGAACAAAATTCATTACGCTGGAGTTAACCCGTTCGAGAGCTTTTTCTGCTTCAGAAAGTATTCTGTTTTAAAATTGTAAGATTTTATTTTGGTCCTACCACTGAGAGCTCCGCTATAATCCATCTTTTCTTTTAGGAAAACGGGGAGTATAGTTTAATGGATCTCTCAGCGGCGTGATTTTCGTTAATAAGTTAGTGTAAATTCAATCTAATTAAAATTATATTATTTTAGTATTTCATGAATGTGGTTAGCAAAAAGATACAATCGAAAACAATTGCACTGCGCATATTTATTTTACCTAATATTTTTTTCACAACGGAAAACATCTTGAAGCTTTCACTGGTCAGAAACACAGCGTGTAGTTTTAACACAACCTCTTGTTCAAATCTGTAAATTAAATCATATTTTTTTGGCAAAGACCAGAGGATGTTTCAGACACAGTGACTAAGTGCCCAATTCTTGACCACATGTAATAGATTACAGAAAGCTTTTCAACATTTTGTGATGTCTTGACCTACATTTTTATTACTAAACTACTGGGCAAAGCTCTTAAAATAAATCATAAAGCACCTACTACACTTCAACCTGTCATTTTTGGCAAATTTGTCGAAATGTTCTATACTTGTTTTTATGAAAAATTGTGTTTTTAAAACTAGAACACAAAAGAATTTTTCCATTAAAGTTTAGTAAAAGCGGAGGAAGGCGGAAACAAAAAAAAACATTTTAATTTTAAATAAGCAGTTTGTCATGTTTGTCCAATCTATTATTAATCTTTTTCTTGATAGGAATATTTTCATTGAGCTACCAGATGTTACTCCTCAGAGTAGGTCAATTTGGAAGGGTTTACCCCAAGGCGATGTATTATCCCCCTTACTGTATAATATATACACACATGATATGCATGTCACCATTCCCCTTCAAGTAAACGTTATTGAGTTCGCAGATGACATAGCTTTCTTCTTATTATCCAAAATCATTCCATCCGCCGTCAAATATCTTAATAAAGCCATGGATGCCCTTTGCACATGGCTCACTTTAAATGGTCTTGAACTTTCAGTCCAAAAGAGTCAGTGTGTCACCTTCTCAAACCGTCATAATAACCCCCCTGTTGAAATTTTATTTAAAAACTCTCCGATCCCCAATGCTTCCGAAGTTAAATTTTAGGGAGTAACATTTGATAGGAAACTTAAATGGTCTTCCCACATTAATAATATAGTTACTAAATGTGAAAAAAAATTTAAATATCATCAGATCATTGACTGGCGTTTGGTGGGGTGCACATCCTATCTGCAATAAGTTGCTCTACAATGCACTTATTCGAAGCCATCTTGACTATGCCTGCCCACTTTTTAGTACTGCATCCAAAAATGTACTCAGTAAATTAGACAAAATTCAATCTAAGTCATTGCGAATAATAACTGGCGCGATGCAATCGTCGCCCATCAATTCCCTTCAAGTAGAATGTTCCGATCCTCCTCTTTATTTAAGGCGTCAACTATTTGCTGACAAATTTGTTCTTAAATGTTTATATTCTAAAAGTCATCAGGTTATTCCCAGAGTCTCGATGTTCAACGACTCAACACATTCATCTACAATCAGAGCTCGAACTAAACCTCTCCCTGCCATCTGCTAAAATTTTCGCTCTTTCTCAGAGCTTCAAATTATCAAAAATTATCTTCTTCCTTTGTACAAATTAAAATATAGTCACGTCACCCTATCCCCAACGATTTTAGAAGGGATCGGCATCCTTAAAAGTCATTCCAATCTCCCAGCCCGTATTGTCAATAATATGTTCAATGACATTATTTCTTCTAAATGGCCCAACTCTTCTCTTTTATTTACTGATGGCTCCAAATCTCCGGACTCTCCTAACTGTGGTATTGGTATTAACGTTTACCACAATAATTCAAATGAAATAATATTTTATTCAATTTCAAACCAATTTTCAATATTTTCTGTCGAGTGCATTGCGATTATTGAATCTCTCAAATATATAATAAAAAATAATTTTTAACATTCTCTTGTTCTCTCTGACTCTCTCAGTTCCCCACAAAAACTTAAAACCAGTCCTCTTCTTCATCCTGATGATCACTTTGTATGTCTTATTCGAGTATTGATAACTTCCAATCAAAGCTCTGGAAAAACTGTCACTCTGATTTGGATTCCTGGACATGTTGGCATAGTGGGTAACGATATTGCTGATTCCTTGGAAAAACAAGGAGCGTTTAACCCTACCGTTACCCTCGTAAACCATATTCCCCTGTCTGATATTTTTTCCATCATCAAAGATAGACTCCGCAATGTTTGAACAGAGTATTGGAACATTGCTAGTCAATCCAAGGGTGCCCGCTACGCCTCAATACAAAGGACTATCCCATCAAAACCGTGGTTTCAAAAATTCCCCCATTTTTCCAAAAAGAAATTTCCTTACTTATTCGTATGAGAATCGGACATTGTTCCGTTCCTTCTCACCTTTATAAAATTCATGTGCTTGACTCTCCAGATTGTACGTTCTGTGGTCTAGATGTGGGAACTTAGATCACATATTTTTTTTTATTGTCCCTCTCTAAATAAATATCCTCTCTTCTATCAAGCGATATCAAAAATTGCCTCTCCTCCATTCAACATCTCATCTCTTCTAGGTCTGAACTCTACTCCAATCTTCCATAAAATTCTGAAATAATATATAAATTCACCTTTCCTTTCTCTGTAATTATAAATGATGGCCTAGAACACCCTTGAAGGGTGAAAGCCAGAAATAATTGAAAAAAAAAATAAGCAGTTAAAATAGGAAATATATTAACAACGACAGCAGTGATGGTAGGTACTTATACTTCCCTTCAATAATAAAGACTTGATTTTCTGATACCTAACTCAGAAAATCGACAATTTTCGTTTTATCAGTTTGTAATAATAATAATCATTATTATTATTATAATAATAGGCTGAAACCGGTTACGGTCACAAATAAATTAGGTGGAAATAAGTTTTATTATATTATTAACATTTGACTAGCGCCGTCTTCGTGAAAAATCACCTCAAGGGCGCCGTACAAATAAATTTATAATAGAATTAATATAAATTGGCTTACAATTAAGATCCAAAATCGTAAGTGGTGACTGACATCTAAGACTTATAGCTAGTGACTAAAATCTAAGACTGTTAACAGCTGGCTTAAAACTAGCGACTTAATGACAATTATTTTTAACTAATTCAGACAGGAATAGTGCATCTATCTGATGCCGTTGTACACTCAATGAATCAATTTTAAAGTAAAAAGCTGCCTCTGAAAATTATAAAATCTTATGAATGATCTGTAACAAAGATATTTTCGGAATATGATTTGAGTTGCTTCGATTAATTTATAAAACAGAAACAAAAATACTGATGCAAAATTTGATAATTAATGTCTCCGAAAAGACTGTTTTGGTTAGTCGAGTTTCTTCAGAGTGACTACTTTCTATTTTCCCAACAAGTATTATTGCACAAATGGGGTATAAAGAAATCTGACTAAGGTAAATGTGGTCATATTCAAACAACAGAATGCATCGTGATAGAATGTTCCCTTTATCAGTTCCCTGGGGGCACATCTGTGCTAAATCGAGTAATTTCCGACGCCGTCGACTAACTGAGTAACCTCCGCATCCCACTTTAACCTCTACCAACCACCATCCACCATAAGAAGAAGAAGAATGAGTAATTAATGTTTACTATGAGGCAGTGTTCTCATTGCTGTAAGACCACCGAAAAGATTAGCCACAATAGGTTCTATCATACAAAAATAGTAAAAAATAAACATCCAAACTGGAAACACCAGCATTGACAGCTAGCAAAATAATAATTATTGACTTTTTCTGTAACTACAGTTCAATGAACTTTAGAATTTATGCTTTGAATTTAAGTTTCATTTTCAAATTTGGAAATGTATGTTTGGAGAATTCATAAAAGTTACAAAGTAATCTGCCTGTAATATATTTTATTTATTCATTTTTAGATATTTACATAGAGTAGATACATCAAATCGCCATACTAGGTAGAGCCTGTTTCATGATGACCAATGGAGGATAGTTACTTTGAATGAAGTCTAGTGTAAACATATGGTTCTAGTATGTGATGATGTTCGAAATTGGTATAAGTAAAATTTTCAAAATTTTAAGCAACCCCCGACACAAAAAAGAGCTGATGATCTTGAACGCCTGAATAAATTTTCATGAATTGTAGCTAAAAACCATCTCGATCACGTCAGCTTTCAAACAAAAAAAAAACGCATCACAATCGGTCCATTCGTTTAGTACGATGCCACGGATAGACACACAGACAGAGAAACAGACACACAAAAAGTCAAACTTATAACACCGCTCCTTGGGTCGGGGGTTAAAAATTATAATAAAAAGTAGAAAAAAGAAATAAGAAAAAGAAGTGTGTGAGGATAAGATTATGAAAATGTACATAAACTTATTTTAAATTTTATATTTATTTTTATATGCGTGCGTGCATACGCATCCGAAAGACCGAATCCGATCCCTGCACACTACTTTTTATGTGATAATGGTGGAGCACGTTTCGATGAGATATTTGTACGCAGTATTGCCTCTGACTATTTCGTGATTTTTCAGGGGTCTGAGCTAGTAAATAAAGATACTGTACAAAGTATTGTTTTTATCTTCGATAATTTACTTATAAATCAAATAACAGCAACAAAAATAATTACCAACAATAATTCGCGTCAATGAAATATCAACACCTATATTTTGTGTACAGAATCATGAACGGGACATTTATTTTCAACAAAACTTTGAGTCTTAGTTTGTACTCGTAACTACACACAAGTTATGGGTGTCTGTTGGTAATGCAGGTATACCCCAAAGAAACAGTTGTTTTGAAATGAAGACTTATTTTAACGTGTAGGGATTCTCGAGCTGCTCTTTTAAAATCATAATGCTATAAAATATTCTGAGCTAAAATGGGGTTGAAAGTCACTGAATGATTGGAATTCCGTTCGCCTGACTGACTACCGAGCGTCATTCCCATCGAAGCGCGTCGTTCGCACCAATGAATACCAAGGAGATATTTTGTGAAATACGTAAAAATTTTGACGCCAGTGAAAATACCATTTCTAATATAGGATTATCGAAATGTAAAATATTCATGACCGAAAAGAAAGGTGTGGTCTGAAAAATTACAAAAGTAATTAATAATATTTCTTTCATAGCTAAGCATAAATATAAACAATGCCAATGTTATGTTATGTCATAATTGCCGATAAATGGATAATCTGACAAAAATATATATTTTTTTATTATTTGTCGTATACAATGAATTGTTTTCATTGTTTACCCAAATATTTTGTCAAAGCCATTGAAAATGAATTCATCGAGTGAGCAAATGAAGATATCTTTTTTTTATATTTAAAATCGAGAAGAAAGCGGTTAGCCTAAATGTAATAATTTATTTCAGTTATTCCCTATAAGAACATCTCCATAGGAACACATAAAAAAAATAATATTTCGCATTCCGGCTTAAGTATTTATTTTCCTCTACGATATAATCTTGCGAAATCCTTTGATGGTTTGGCTTTTTGCACATAGTAGTGGTAACGGGCCAGTAAAAAATCCCCGCCTCGCAGTCATAAAAAGTCGAGTTTGGCGACCTTTTTTCTAACTCGAGAGCAGAAAATCTCTCGTGTTTTCCATTGGTGTTGAACTTACTTTGGAATTATTAATAATACACACCACCCGTATCAAGTTTTCGCGCGGAGATGAGAAGTTTTGATTGTCAGCCCACACAATGGTTGAGTGTATTAGGGCGGCTGTACGGCTGGGCGGATGGGCGGCTGGGCGGATGGGCCGGCCGTGGTATGCTGAGGGTACAGGGTCCAGGAGGGGTGCGGGGGCGCAGGACGCGGTGGGTGGACTGTTGTAATGCATGCGACCGGAAAATTAAATAACCAATATGCAAATAAATACAGACCCGGCTGCGATTTGAATAGCGACCGAAGAAGACATTGTAGGCTAGTTTGAAAATTAAAATGGAAGCAATCAGTTGCTCCATTCCTAAGGGATGAAGTTGATGGGATGAAAATATACGGTATCAAGAATTAATTAATGAATATTCCTGATTTTCTAAACATGTTGTATTAAAATGTATTTATTATTTGGGCATGATGTGAACATTTGAGTCGTTCAATATCTGTATCCGCTATATCAACTTTCACTGATTCGGAGAAAACCGCAAAAAACGGTCACATCTCTAGCGTAAATAAAAAATCGCATTTTTTTTAAAATATATTATGAATTGAAGTAATATACATTTGAAAAGTGTTCACTTTTCAATGTACATATGTCTAGAAATATTTCAGTAATTTAGATAAATAAAATGGAAACAGCGGATTTTGATACTCACTTGGTGATTTATATGGAATATAGAGGCTTTTGAAACTCAACTGACTTGAGGGGCGTGTTTCTACACCCGCTGTCTTGGCAAAATAACTGCTGGTGATTGGTTGAATTCCGATATAGCGGGCTTTGATAGTAACTTCTTGAGTGATATAGTGGGTTTTGTTTCTCACTCGCAGTTTTAACACGGTTTTTGGTCGTGATAAAGGAGGTTTGGAAAATCAATTTTAAGTTAGTCTTGTTCCTCGCAAAAATGTGGACAAGATGTCATACTCAGATCATGTTGTCAAAAAATCGGATATAGCAAGTATTGAAATTATAGAACTCATTTGTTATTGGGTTGAAACCTAATTATTATAATTTATTGGGTTCTTTAATGTATGTAATGTTATTAAGCTGTAAATGTTCCTGATAAAATAAAATTTAAAAAAATGCATAAATCAATGTTTATAACGCAAGTTCAATAATTATTTCATCAACGGGAAAAGTCATGGTAGTTGAAAGAGAGAGTACGAAAACAGTATGCAATATAGTTGTGAATCATGAATACTTGGATGAGTTTGTTTATTTGGGAAGTATACAGGGTGTTAAGGGACGTACTTGACTTACTTTAACCAGTGATTCCTGACATTATTTGGAGTAAAAAATGTAAATGAAATTTTGGTCTCCGGTGACTTTTTTTGACGACTTTTTTTTTTCTTCGAAACCAAACAAAAAAAAAATTCTTCTGCATGTCGTCACTGGTCACTCAGCCGGATGTCCGAAGAACCCCTTACCCCGCCTCCAACTGTTCAACAACTACCATTTTTTTATGTTTTTGTAGAAAAAAAAAAAAAGAACATCAAAAATGTCACCGGAGACCAAAATTTCATTTACACTTTTTACTCCAAATAATGTCAGTAATCACTGGTTAAAGTAAGTCAAGTACGTCTCTTAACACCCTGTATTTAAGAGAGATGGGAAGGCTGATAGAGATATTGAAAGAAGGGTGAATACAGGTAACTCTATTAATGGAGTACTGAACGCCGTTGGCACCAACAAAAAACTTCCAAAGATGCGAAACTAACCGTCCATAATAGAGTACTGGTACTTACCCTGATGTATAGCAGTGAGGCATGGAACTGGCAGAGGAAGAATAAAAGCAGACTGAATGCTGTAGAAATGAAATCCCTGAGGCGTATGTGCGGTAAAACCGTGTATGATCGTGTGGGAAATGTGGAGATCCACAAAGAATGCTAGGCTGATGTAAGCGTAATGAGTAAGATCAAGAAAGGAACGCTCCGATGGTTTGGGCATGTAAAGCGAATGAACGAGGAATGGAGTGTAAGGAGAATATATGACGCAAATGTGAATGGTAGAAGAAGTCAGGGACGTCCGAGAAAGATATGGCATGACCAAGTGAACCAGATACTTGAGTCGGGCCATGTCAAGAGTCAGAATAATAGAAGAGCATGTATGAGACGATGTATGAATGTGAATGAGGCAAGGAGTGTGTGCCAAGACCGAGTTGTTTGGCGGTCCGTCCTCTCTGCATACCCCTGCGGGGAAATGGCGTGATGGTTAGTAAGTTAGGGACCATTGCGGATGTAAGGTTTTTAGCGACTTTGCAAGAGAACAATTTAAAGTTTATTTATTATAGATTCAAATAATTTCCCGATGTTGACTTGAAAGAATTCATTATGGTCCGTATAGCACTTTTAAACATTTAAAACAAATAATTGATGAAAGCTCTTATGATAAAACACTAATAAATTAATATTTCCGTGAACCCTCACAACTTCTGACAGAAAATCTAATTATTTTAATTGTATTTGTCCACAAAACTTTTTATATAACTTATTAGTTCCTGGCACTTCGAAATGCTTTAAAGTTAAATACATTTATTTTATGTTATTACTGGAATGTACTGTTTCCAGGGCATGAATAAATATAGTTTCCTTATACCTAACAACCTTTATAGAGAATCAATTAATTCATTGGTTTATGTTTTGTTATAGGCACAAAGTTAAATTTAAAAATTCTGAATTGAGAAAAATACCTTATTAGTTATCAATTATATTATTAAATCATATCTATAAAAACTGTCCATTCTAAATAAAGATAAAACTACCTACTTTTTTTTTTTTAAATACATAAAAATTTCTTAAACATTTTTTTGATAAATCAACAACTTTTTAAAATAATAAAAATTGTAAAATAACAGTTCAATAATTTGAGGCTACTTTTGTCGATTCCTTTTAACTTAATCGATAAAATGGAATAAAATTGGTTTCCTAATAGTTGATGCCCTCCGGGGAGCACTTTATATTGAAATAGCAAAGAGGAAAGAGAAATGGACCAAAATAATATTATTTAAACCTCCCTTATAAAGAATGGCCGTACATTTCCAATCCAATATGGAAAAGGTTTATTTATACAATGGAAAGGTTAAAAATAAGGTACTTAATTATTTAGCGGTTAATTTAAAAAGTATGATTCCACTACTAATAAATATTATTATAAAACAATTGATTTATTGCAGTTGCAATACAATAAACATAATTTGGAAACATTCCAAAAATTGATGATGTTGATTTATTCGATTTATTGGATACCTATGTGATTATTTTTCAAAATCATTTAATTTAACGCATATATATATAGTTTTGTACTTACTGCCCGGCTTTGACCGAGTTCTAACACTAATGTTCCTACAGAAATATTTTTTACTTTAAATAGTTAAAATATCTTCTGACATATTGTGTTGTTTTTATGGCTCATCATTAGATAAACCAACTAAAAAATAGCAATTGGGTATTAAATTTATTGTATTAAACAAAAAAGATTTCGAAATTACATGACACTAGAATTCTTGTCTTCTCTTTTGCTGATTTTATAGAATCAAATTTCTGCTCCATGTACAGTTATGATAATGTTATTTAGAATAACGCCTAGTTGGAAAATATTCAAACATCCCCAGTGTACTAAATATTCATGAAGAAAAAGTGAGAACATCGACATGCCCTTTATATTTGTTTAGCTCAAAACTGTCAGAAAAACCTGCGGTATTTTCCAATATATGCCAAAAAAATCATCTTCATACTTTGCGTAGTTAAAAAATATCCGAAAGCTGGAAAATATCCGAGCAGAACAAGGGTTTCTGAACAAACCATAGGAACGTGAACAGCTTGTTGATTCCCAGCATGCTCCGACCCTGAATCTTTCTTAACTCGTATCAAATTGGGGTGCGTGATTTATCGAAAGACTCACAAAGACAGAATGTAGTAAATAAAGGAAACCCCTTAGAAAAGGCAGGTCGCCTTTCAGAAATAGCAATTTCATTGATGTGGCCGTCTTGTGGGGAAATGGTGCGTTGAAAATGAATACATTGCACGAGTAATTACGACTTGTCTTGCAATCAAATAAAGAAATCAACCTTTTGCTCACACAATCAGATCATTAGATGATCCTTTAACGTACTCAATCAATCTTCCTGTTTAGATTTACGAGTAGGTATATTCGAAACCCAGAAACGTGAAGTCAGACATAAATAGAGTAAAGCTGAAGATGCGTTCCATGACTCAGATCGCTTTTATAATATTAAAATAATGATATATTTTAAAGAATGTTTCTTATTCTTTGTACGGTGGAGGAGAGTTTGTGGAGAGGATTGTTGGATTCTGAAGTGGTTCAGCAAGTCAATGGGATCAAGATATTTCGGTCTCAGAGATGTGACTCTAGGAAATGGTGGAGGAGACATTCTTTTATGATACATTCTTTTGTTAGTATTTGTACATATTTATATAATTTAGTATCACCAAGTGACCATTTATGATGAATCTTTAAAATATTTAGTAATTTGGGTTTACCAGTTTCGGTCTGTGCGTTCTGCGTAACACTTTTTCAATGATTTCAAATGTGCTGTGAATGTAAGTGTAATTATCAAAATTGGAACTGATTATGTGAAGAATTCAGATAAGCGATAAACACCTACCATTAATATATCTGATATTTTAAGCTGTAAATTATTTTTGTCATTGTTTAAATTTTAACTGATTGTCAAGAACAATGAAAATGTGCTTTATTTCTACTTTAAAAATGGCATTTGAATTATTATTATAAGTAATAATTATTAGTCTGAAACACTCATATATATTGAAAAAAATCTCCCGAGAAAAGATACATGCCGCCGACGGGACTCGAGCCCGCGTCCTTCTGATTTTCGATCAACCACTTTAATTATTTACATCATTTTATGATGTAAATAAGTACCATCAACCAGGTAAATATTTATTTATTTATTATTTATTGCCAATAAAAAAATTTATTTTCGTTTATTTATTTTATGTTTTCTTGATGAAAAGTGCCGTAGGACTATTCCAAAATAATATTAATATTCCAAAATACTAGAGTTCGGAATCTCGTAAAAATATATTTGTCTTATCAAATCAAAACCAATTTTTCTCTGAAATCGTAAGATTTGTAAGTAGATACTTACATAAATACATACACACGTAATTATAAACCACATATAGGATAAGAAATTGTAGATACAATTTGACCACAGCTTATCAATGACAATTCTTTTCAAACTTTATTCAGGCCGGTAGAAATCATAATACAGAATATTCATATTTGACAGCTCGTAGTAGGAACCATGATCATGCGAACACTGGGGAAATAAAAAAGGTAGTATCTAAAACGGTCACCATCTCAACCGGAAGGAAAAAATAAAGACTGGTGAAATACCAAATGGTCAAGTTAAGATGACACGAAACCCCAAAATCTTAACCGACATAAGTGAAAAAGGCATGTACAAAAATATTCGTCCGGACGAACATCCAACATATCTACGGTCTAATTTGCTCTAGTAGGCTTAGAAAATTGTCAATTCAGCGAGTTTATATTAATTAATTCTGATAAACTTATTACTAAAAATTACTAAGAATTCCTCGTCTAATACGATCTGGTGCTTATAGTTAATTTTGTAGCCGAAAAAGTTTTATAAAATTTTCAAACCGTAATATATTTTGATGATAATATGGTACTGTTCTGATTAATCTTAAATATTTTTTAGTTGTTTCAATTTTTTTTAACATAACAAATTATAATATTATGCAAAGATGTACAATAATTCATTATTATTCTACTACTCCATAAGTTGAGCTCTAGGGGCTCGTGTTTGTGGGAGGAGTATTTACATGCAAAAAGAATAATGTTTTAATGAAATTTATTAACAATAATCAAAGAACATATGAAATAAATACAAACATACGAGTGCAATTTAGCAAAAATGAGTTATTGGAAGATAATATCAAATATTTTTTTAATATTAAATATTACAGATTAAGTAAGGGTAAATTAAGGGTGCAATATAAGTATCATTATCCAATTTTAGAGACTTAATTTGATTTTTTGAATTTTTCATATTTCAATGTTTGTATTTATAAATAACTTACTTCAGTGGGAATCGGTCTAAAAAAATATCATACTTAAGTTTCGGCAGAATTAATGAAAATGTGAACCTCGAGCAAATCCCCATTATTTGAGTCCCCTTAAAACAGGACTTCGAAAAGCTCAGTCAATTATAAAAAAAATGTTTTCATTATTACTATCATCTCACAATATGCATAAACTTTGTAAGGTTAAGTGGTGTGTGTCTTTATTCCACCAAACATTTATATTATATTAAGTGCATTTTCGTGTTGAATAAAAGCCTTATTTTTCATTGTTACGTTTTCCGCTCATAGCGGAAGCTTCTTAGAGTGACCCTTTCATAAATCAGTGCAATGGTCGTGGGACAGACAGAAACCGAGACTTTTAGATCCTAGATTTTTTAAATGTGTTTACTCCCTTCTTTTATGTTTTTAGCCTTTTTACAGTTTCATGGTTTGACATAAATATATATTATTTAAGTGACCGTCGGCAAAACGACAGTTTTCTTAAACCCGAAGTACGAAAAAATTGCTTGCCCGGCCCACTTTATTTTACTTCTGATGTAATTTCTCAGTTGATAAATGTTTCGTTCTAAGAAATATTTTCTTATTTAAGGCACTTTGGGCGTGTGTTAAAGGCGTTTCTAAGAATCAGAAAAATAAATTAACTGTCTATAAATTTTGTTTGTACTTCTGCTCTTGTGGTTCTGTGAAGTTGTATATGTGCCGCATTCCACTTTATACCAGCAATAGCTTTTTTTACATTAGCTCCACACAGGAGGCCCTGAGGAAAATAATTTCCCTCAGGGCCTATGTCATCTAAGAGGATGCTGTCTGGAGGGTCTTGATAGAAGGAAGGGAAGGATAGGAAGTTCTGGGAAGGAAAAAGGTATGAAAGGTGGGTAGGAATCTGGGGGGTCAGTGTGTCCCAGGAGTGACGGACGTACGAATCCATCCCTCCAACTGCGGTGCAAGGCGATGGGTCGTGAGAGTCCGGCTGGAAAGGTCAAATGGCCAGCAGGTGGACGGACGCATCCGCCGCCAAGACCTAAACAAACCTCACCCCATGACTCAGCTGGACACACAATACGAATATTTTTGAATTAACACCATTCAACTTAAATATTATAAAAGACAACCATTTACGTCGGGGAAGATGAAAAATAGTACATTAAAGTTCCATTTTTTTTGTTAATCGAAGTTTCGAAATTTCATACATGTCGACAGTTCAGCCATATTTTTTGTATGTTTGATGATTTCGTATTGAACGTGTCAAGTATATGTCCAAACTGTCCCTGAGTATATGTCCAAACATTGAGGTCTCTCGGAGTGGTGTTAGATACCAGTGCTTAATACAATATTGTAGGAAGCAGTGCCTAAAACTTGTCACTATTTTTTTAATTGAAACTTCAATAGCCCCGCTATGATTTGGATTCCAGATGAAACGGAAATCACGATTACTGCACCTTCGACGCATCAACTGCGCTCATTGGCCGCTTTGAATAAGATGTCACTTTTAAAGGCTCCTATTGGTTGAGATATGAATCGGAAATTACGCTAGGTCTGCGCTCATTGGTCGCTTTGATTATGACCTCACTTTTCAAGTGTTGGTCGAGATTGTTTTGGTAAAGTTTCGCTTCTAAGGCGTGTGCACTGCACTCGAATTTTTGTTGAACTTTTTCCATTTTTTTTTTTTTTTTTTAATGCACCAATCATTAAGTTTATGTCGGAATTTTTTCGTTTTCCGAGATCAATTGAAGATTCGTACCTTAGAAGCAGAATTAATTTTACAGAAAGAAAAAAAAAAAAAAAAGAAGACATATACACATTTCAACAAAACTTACGAAGCGATCTCGAAGTTTTGGCAGCGCTTGGAAAAGAACAAGTTATAACATCATAATGAATCCATTTGACCGCAGATGATACTTTTTGGTACCTACCCAAACCCTTCACCTTGAAATCCAAAACGTTAAAAGCACATCGACAATAGCTTCTTGAAATAGTGCGATTTTATTGTAAAGTTTTGAACTTTATTTAATTCATTCTTTAAAGTAGGTATGCGAAATGGGCAAGACGACACAAACATGATTTGATCCAAATAATTCAATTTTTAAAAAAGGTAGAAAGGTTTTGGAATATTCCAGGGCTAGCACGATGGTTTTTACCTCTCTACTGTGAATACCGCCAATCTTCAAACGATGGTATCGGTGATATATGAAATTCGGCGACACTGTTTTTAAAAATCACACTTGATATTCTACAAGGCACGTGAGACTTATATTAATTTGTTTAAAGCAATTAAAAATGCGGGTAGTTTTGTATTACACTTTGAATTTTGTCAGCTTGTCGGGGGTACGTTGTTTTAAAATCTCATCACGTACCGGCTGTAGGGCGACATTGTATGTTTGTTGTTGTTTTAGTAACAATTTTCACTTATTAAATCAGACATGGATACTAACAGAGGATCACAGTGTAAAGGAATTACCTAAATTAGCTGTTAAAATTCACAAATGAATTTGCAACACTCGAGTATATTATTATGACAAATTTCAGTTATTTTCGTCTCTTTGTCTACAAAGTTGATCTAGTGAACGTTCTCTCCACTTTACGTGTGCAAGCATCGGTTAAAATTAAAATAAACCTTAACAATATCTCGGTGTTTGGCCATTTTATGTAACAAACCGAATTCAAGCCCATTAACATTGAAGGTAACTGAAGCATGATACATTTTTAATTTATAGCATCGTACCCGTAATCTTAAACGACACGCCATGATTTGAAAGTAGGGCTTTGAACAAAACTAACGATGGCGTAATTTTAATTTGTTTTGTTCATCGCATAACTTTCTGTGAGCGTTAAGTTTTCCAACAGTGCGAAGTATTATTATTTTTTTTTTTATTATTTATGCATTAAGCCGCTTACTCGTTAATACGGAATATTTTTTATTCAAACTGTAAGATTTAGTTTTATTATTACGAAAAGTGAATATTTATGTAGGGGGAGACCAAAAAACATACAAAAAATATGCATTTAACATTTTAATTTTGTCAAAATTAATTCGCTCACGCGGTAACGCCATTGTTTATTCATCGTTTTTATTTTAACATTTCATAGACATTTCATCAATGCTGCCAATCACAGAAAAAATATTTTTGCGTAAAACAAAGTGAATGCATTATTGACAAGATTGTACCTGTAGAACATGGAAAGAAATGTATTAAAATAATTACACAAACCCGCTAGACAAACCCTGTTTTGCCAAAAGTTAGTTAAGAAAGTTATTAGTTAAGAAAGGAACATTCCGTATTATACGCGCATCAAACTTCGATACAACGAACGTTCCATATTATCCGTGAGGTGGACTAACTGCATATTTACCTTTCTTTTTCTAAATTTAATATAATAATAATAATAATAATAATAATAATAATAAGCCTTTTTATTCTGGACTTCTGTTAGGTATGTATTAGACATGATCTTATTTGTTATAGTATATCCCGAAGCTCAGTTTGCCTCTTGGCATAGGCCTACTCTAACATTTTCCATTGGGACCTGTCACGCGCTACTCTTCTCCATTGATGTCCAGCAGTGAGTTTTAGGTCATCTTCCCATCTTATGTGTTGACGTCCTCTACTTCTCTTGCCATCTCTGGGATACCAGTCAGTGACATTTTTGCACCATTTCTCTTGTGGATCGCGTATCATGTGTCCTGTCAAAATTATCAAATTTAATAATGTTATCCTTTGAGGAGGGTGATAGCGGGGAAGGTGGAAGGGGAACGCGAGAGGGGAATACGACACGGGAGGGGTACGGGGATGCATTGGAAAGGACATGCATGTAACTTTATCACTGTTTCAATATGTTTTCGATTGACAAAAGGGTTGAGGAACATTTCTCAAGGGAGAATAGGATAACATTATTAAATTTGATTTATATTAAAAGGATAACAATTTAATAATGTTATTATTAAGTTCTCAAGTCTTAGTTTTTTATTTTATTATTGTGACATCTGTTGCGGCTTACAAGCCCATTTTCGACGGCTTATTTATACAATTCTACACCCCCGCCCAATTTCAATTTTTATGCTGTCTAAAATAATTTATTACCGGTTAAACCGATTTACTGAGAAAATTATTCTGACAAAAGATTCTCAATTGTGAGAGCAACTTTGAAATCTGTTTTTCCTACATTATTTATGAATGACGTGACTGCCTTATCTTATTTAAATGTGTTATATTGTTTAGGTCTTTTAACGTACTGAAAAATGGGGAGTAAATAATTTTCCTTACTTTATTGATTAATGTTATATTAGGGTGATTCGTTCCTTTATTGATTTCTAATTGTTCAAGTAAATTTAATCTAAGACCCCTTCTTTCTATATGTAAGGCTTGTAGTTGTTAAGTGGAACGTGATTATTCACTTTGAGATGTTCTGCGAGTTTTGAAGAATTGCTCTTATTATTATAACATCGTACATATTCTTTGGATCTAGTAAAAAGTTAGCCCTTCCCGTCTGTCCTATCGTTACTATCGATTTGGTCACTTTTAATTCACATGTGCCACTATTGTTTTTTACGCACCAGATTTAAATGTCCGGGTTAAATTTTCCCCACAGGAAAAACTAAAACCTTTCACACACTTCCCCAAATGATCATCTAGTCAGTTCACGCTGTGCAATTGCACTATATAAGTATTACAAATACAACACAATATAAGAACAAAATGTCAACCTACCAGAGACCAAATGGGAAAATAATTCACCGACTCCAGATATTTTCATATCACAGGGTTCGGCTCTGTGGAATTCCTAATTTGACCTATAAATCCTACTGATCCCTCAATATAAATATTTAAAAATCTTTTATAATCCTACATGTATTTAAAATGACTGATTTTTGCAAAGATTTCTTTGTTTTAGATTTCAATTTGTTGAGTTTTTAGGGTTGTTTGTTGTTATTATTGATTCTAAAAGTTATATTTGATGTAGCGATAGTTTTTGTCATTTCCTTTGTTTTCTTATACTTTATTGTCTTATGGGATCACCGTAAAGTCAACTTCTAGGGGAGATACTTAGGGATTATATTAAAAACATTATTCTTAAATATTCCTTAGCTTAATGCACAATTTCAGATTTGTCGACGAAATTCTCAAATGTTGTCTCAACTAGATATATGACGTAACAAAAAAAATATCAAATTTATTCTGAAAAATGACAAAAAATATTGTACTTAACGGTGCTGTTTGCAGCGGGTCTTGGAGTGGCCTGTATTAAATGAATCTAATGAGTTTCATTCAAACTATGCAGTTTGTTATACAATAAAAATTCTTTAAGTTTTCTCTGAAAAATATCAACACAAATTCTGCAATTAACAGAATTGTTTTCATTGGAACTTGACCAAAGCGCAAACATATAAAAAATAATTGGTCATAAAGCTAACGCAGCCTCGTCGATGTGGAAAAGGTTCTTTGAATTGTGAAGCAAACATTATTTGCGTTACAATGTTTCTATGGTTCACCCTGCAAGAGAGATGTGAAACTCGATTCTGAAAATAAGAAAAATAACAGACCCCCAAGCATTCAAGATTGGTTCCCAGAAAAATGTTTGGTTGAAGTGGGATTCCTTCACATGAATTGTCCAAGTTTGATTCCGGTCTACTGGCTTCTTCGAACACCTGCAGAAAGGTGACTAATATGAGTTTAAAATAAAGTTTCAGGTGAAAAAGATCTCTTGAAGAAGAATACTGGAAAAATTGGATTGGACAAGTGAAATGAAATGTTTTTTTCTAAACTTCTTAGAATTTAGCTCTTTATTTCAGGAGGGCAGCGGAAAAATAAATCTTCTCTTACCTTTGGCTACTTATTACCATGTAATAATATGCTCACGACATGATCCAATTAAATTTAATTTTTGTAATTTAAAAGTATCCTTTGGTTGTTCCTGAAATTTTACTATGTTATTTTTTTTATTTTTCTTGCGGCTACGTGTATGTTGATCGTTTGGTGCAATTGTTTTGACATAATAAAAAGTAAAAACGACATTTTTCAAAATACTTAGGGCACACACGCACTACACGGCGGGATTTTTTTTTTTACATTAACCCACACAGGAGGCCCTGAGAAAAATAGTTTCCCTCAGTGCCTATGTCATCTGAGATGGTGTGTGGAGGGTTTTTTGAGGAGAGGAAGTAATTAACATTGGTCTTGAAGAGACCCATGTTGTAGGAAGGAGGAAACACAGAGACCGGCTTTCCAAAGCGTTCCAAATCGTTCCACAGCCGAGCTGTTGAACACAGGAACGAGTCGAAGAAGCGACCCGTTCTCATGTGACAAATGTCAACCGTGTTCATATATTGGGCATGCGTTTGAGGTTCAAAATATGAGGAGGCAGCAGTTATCGTTTACCTTTATCAAAAATCGCGCCAAAAGAACAAATACAAAGAATGACTGAACTCGCCCATTACCACAAAGACGCCGTGAATAAGAAAAATCTGCCACTTTTTTAAGAGGTAAAGAAATCCAAAGTCAAATTATTATTTTTGTAAGTAAGAATGAGCGTATATTTACATTCTGAATTTCAGATTGCTGGACACTTTTACATTACGAAATCTCATCATATGCTCTTGAGGGAATTTTTTACATAAACGGCACTACACAAATCATCCGGTACTATTATCATTATTCAAATATTAATTTTTTTAGGCCACCGACCGCAGCGATTGACAGCCAGTCGCAGAATAGTACATACAGATAAGCAAATATATTAGACCTCACGACATGCAGTTGGCCGTGCGGCTAACCGCCATCATGTGTGTACGAGTATGCGCCCTAAGAATTTGTAAAAAAAAAAACTTTTAGCGGATGCGGTATTTTTGCACAGCAAAGATGTAAAACCGGTCAGTGGCTTAGTTGACATCGTCTCTGGGTCTGTTGCGTCGTGAATTCAATTCCTAGGCTGTCGTATGCTAAATCCTCCATAACGACACAAGGAACATTTACCGCTTACTGTGGTGGTGTAGAAGATTTTTAAATAATGTCAGGTTATTTGTAACCCGGGAAAATGTGTCTTTCCTTTAAAATAAAAGAAACATGCGGATATTTTTGCATTTGAACTTGAAAAAAACTTTTTTCCGCCACATGATCGAAATATACAAACGTAAATTGTATGAACGATATTATGAATGCTATTGTTCACCTTATAAACAGGTTAATTGGTGAACACTGAAGGAACAACTAAAAAAAAAAAATAATATATAATATAGCATACATGTTTAAAAAGGAATTGCAAGAAATTCAGATCGGGAAACAATTAATTGAAGCATGAAGACGACACGTGATGATAATGACAATGCGATTCTTCTAGTACGTTATTTCGTCCAAATTTTCTAGGTTCTGTAATAACTCTAAAGTATTGTTTGGGCTTATTTATTTATATTTTTTATATAGGTACAGGAAAATCATATTTAAGAGACTTTCGCTCTACACAAGGACTATCGGTGAACAGAATGGATAGAATTTTTTTTTTTAAATCATTTTAACCTTTGGCGTTTGAATGCAAAATCAAATTTTGAAATCTTTATTATGCAAATAAATTATAAATATAAAGTACAAAAGGGTGTAGCTTTTATGCACCTATCTTATTTTTCTTACAGTTAAGCCAATAAACAATAAATAAAAAGTACTTACTTATACATTGTACACACATATGTATAAAAATGTGGACATTAGAATAAAAACATAATATTCTTATTTAAATCACAGATCTAAATAAACGATTTACTTCTACAAGTATTTTAGTACTGACGCAAGGTGAAAATATTTCAAATTCGAGAAAATATAAACGTCGCAACCACAGATCTGTGGGCGCAACACAACAAGCATCTCTGGACATTTGCGGGTTTTTTTTTTTTTTTTTACAGTGAATACCGCACAAGAATCTCAACTGCTCCCTTCTGGAGCCAGTGAGACTATGGCACCCCCAATTGGGGTATGTTGTGAGGCTGAAGGTAGTGGGGAGGGGAAGGAGATAGGGAAGAGGAAGGTTGGGAAGTACCTGGCTATTCAGATCTGGTCACCAAACACGGCTAAAGCCATTTTCAAGCAACGTTTCAATTCTGAATGGTGGTCTTACACCAGGGCGATACTATTAGTATCTTCCACTCTGGAACATGCCGCAAATATACTATATATTATTTTAAATGAATTAATTGTGAAATAACACAAAGTAATCAAATAAAATTTATTTGCGCATGCCGGGTTCGAACCCGCGACCTCCGGATTGTGAGTCAAGAGTCTTACCCACTGGACTACGGAGGACGTCGTAAGAGGGGACTGTAGGGGGGGTGTTCCAAAATAGTTCGAAAACCTTTTTTGAAACTTTCTACACTGTTGGTGAGCTCAATTACAACATTTAAACTTGTCCTCGTTAAAATGATTTGACTGTTCGTGAATTAACAAAAATGCCATCTTGGAGAAACGCCACTCATAAATGGCTCACATCTCCCTGAGTAACAACAAAGCCTTACGACCATTGTCGGGGAAAGACATTACCCTTCAAATGAATAATTTTATGGTTCAACTTTTATTTGAGGACAGTTTATGTCGCGTAAGATAATTTAATGCCGGGAGGAAGCGACCGTAAATTTACGCATTAAAACAATAAATGGGAAAATTTTGATCTAGTATTTTTCATGAATATTTTGGCCGGCGTTAAAAGTCACACCGTACGAAATGGAGATTAAATTAAATGTCAATTTGAATGAATCCGGATTTAAATCTAATTAGTTGGGAATATTGCGGATTAAAATTCATAATCAAAATTTCGATTAATGGTGGTATTATATTATTATGCAAAGTTTGGCTTTTTCTTGCCGAACTTAAATTTCAACATCACTTTTGAATGTCTTCTAAAATAAATCATTACGGTTGTATGTCAAAATTTGTGAGCTTTATTAATTAAATCCTCTGAAAGGGGGGGGGGGCGGCCTTCATTTTTGATGGGTAAAATGTTGACATAACCGGGAGTTAAAAAATTCTATTTCAATCTGATTTACTCTTGCATTCATCAAAACTGTTTTATAATGTATTTTGAACCTACGCTCAGGTGTCTTCTCCACCCTGTTAGTTGTATTTAATCCATTAAACAATTTACAAATTGACGATCCGACAATTCAGAGTCTTATCAACAACAACAAAAATTCCGTTTCGGAGAAGGAAGGCGAATATATATAATGCCAGAACCATTCGTAAAACCGATTAAAACGGGTCAGCTGAACAAGAAAGGCAGGGTAAAATAGAAATAACTATTGAAACGGCCGTTTGAAATCAATTTGATGAACAAAGATGTTTTGAACTAGCTTTGTTTCTTGGTGGGTAAGTAATTAAAGATTTATTTATGGTCTATATTGTTACAAACCATACTGAAATTACCCATCTGGCCACTAATATCATATTTTTATTTCTTACTTTAATATTATAATATTTTAGTGTTTTAAATGTGTGTTATGTATTTTAGTATTTTGTGTGTGTAAAATCACTCAAATTTATAAATGTTAACCTCAATACAGGCTGTTAGTCCCAGTGAGGTTATTTTTTTGTATGTAAAAATAAAAAATAAGAACATAATATGTAAGGTGAGAAGTTATAAATAAATAAATGACTTCCCAAAATTACAATCCTTGGCCGGAAGGATTTTTTTTTGTTTATTCTATTGTTCAATATTTCAATGTTGTGGATTTGGACATAAAAAACTGTCCTACGAGTCCACGACGCTATAAATGTTTTCAGAATTAAGCTCTACCTAAAAAAGTTAAATTGTTCAGGTGGTCATACAGAAAACAAATATTTCGGGCCTGAATGTATCACAAAAATTAATATTTTACTCGTCCCCGAAAAGCCCTCTTCCTTGAAAATCTTCATTTGTGGAAGTCATATGATGTACAAGGTTTGCATTGAAGTCAAAATATAATATTTTCTATACTCATATGAAAATGACAATTTCATGATGGCAATCATGTAAAAACTCGCATTTGCTTTTAGGATACCACATTAACTCCAAACGTTTATTTTTAACATAATTAGAGTTAATATTTAAGATGGCAATAACCGTTCCAGCATTAATTCATCTGAGTTATTTTCGCACACTTCCTTGGTAGTCTTCTTGAAATTATTTTCACAATGAAATTACGTGAGTTTAAAAATCCATTAAAACAAGTGAAAAACAAATCTCTCTGCGCACTACTTTTACTTCATTTGAGTTGATATGCTTTATCACTTTATAAGGCACATAATTATCTGTATGTTTGAAACTTTTAATGGCCGAAATAACGGGAGAATTTCAAACTCGAAACCTGTTCAATCATAATAAAAAAATATAACGTAGGTATAATATCTTTTTTGACTGTGTTAGTTTTTTCTCAAGTGTTCTAAACTGGGCTCGAGATTTCGCCACCATCGGCATCGTTAAGAAAATCATTTCTAACAATATTCTATTTCCCAGTGAATGACTCAGGAAATTGATTCACTTAAATCTCACATAAAACACGTTCCGATAAATCGATTTTATTTTTGTTTATTTTAAATTGTTGGTATTCATTCAAATTTTATTTTCAGAATTATATTTCAAGAGCAGAAGTGATGAATAAATTAAAGGAATTTGACAAAATGAGTTAATCCGTATCATAATTATTAGTAGGCATTAATGACGGCTTCCACTAAATATTTTGAACGTAATAATATTTTGATCGAATTTCAGGAATATTTTGATGTTATTAGTTGTTGTTTCCTTTAGACAATTGTTATTTATTTATTTATTTATAAACAGAAACAAACAGCACGATAGTTACAGTGGTGAAAACAATTGACAATTATTAAGTATATTTCATGATAGTTACCTATGATATGCTTCTTTGTAATGTCTTATTTATGGTATGTATATTAATTAAATTACTGGGTAATGTGCGCAGTAGGAAGGTGTGTTTGTGTGTAAGTGAGCGAGTATGTATGAGCATTGAACAAATTATATTATCGACATGATGCTCTTTTTAAATTTAGGCAGTGATTCCGAGAAAATGTCGATGTTAGAATTTTGACCAAAATTATTGATAGACATATGAAGAGCACGATTGATTGGCGAATGACTTGCTTCATTTGTAATGTAATTAAACGTGTGGAATAATTTGGTATAGCGTGTACGTCTTAAGGGTGTGTTAAAATTAACTAGGGAAAGAAGCTTAGTACAGTCAATGTTATGATTTAAAATGTTGGTATAAATGTCAAATCAGCTATTGCTCCTCAAAGTGTGCATTCAAAGTTATTGTTAAATTTGAAGGTAAGATATTTTATAAAATTGTTTTGAAAATGTTCTATGCTATCTATGTATACTTTGTACTGCGGGTTCCAAATTGGCGAGCCATATTCCAATGTACTTCTGACTAATGTAAAATATAACATTACTACTGTACGCGGGTTACTGAACAATTTAATTATAAAAAGAACAAAACCAAGCATTTTAGACCTGTGAACGATTGAGTAGATGTGGGTATTAAATATATGTTTGCTTTCAAGGTAAACACCACGATCTTTACATTACATTTTATATATGACAGGTTCATTGTTGAGTGAATAAGACTACTTAATTATACGTATGTTTATTTCTGGTGAATGTCAGTGTGACATTTGGAATCATTGGTATCTGAACAGTTAACTTTGATTATCATATGATTCCTAAACGGAAGGGCGTTTCTTAGTTCTGTAAAAGTGCTCGCGACAAAATATCCTTCGCGTTATTAGTAAGTAAGGTGCTCATTTTCCGGTCTGATTTTTTCAAAGTTTACCCTTGCAAAAATGTCATAAAATACTCTTCAAATTTATGAATCGCATTATTTCGTAAAATATTCATCACCCTGTCAATATCCTTTACGGTTGATATATCCATTCGTTATTTTTCCCTGGAACATATTTACGTATGTTCATCTGGCTTTCTTGGAATTTTGTTCACGAAAGACGTGAAAGTGACCTTTCTCCTATTACTTAAACGAAATAAAAAGACTTTTGAAATATTACAAATGTTATTATATTTTTTTTTACACTAGCTCCATACAGGAGGCCCTGAGTAAGGTAATTCCCCTCAGGGCCTACGTCATCTTTGCAGATACTGTGTGTGGGGGGTCTTTTTAGGGAAGGAAGGAGAGAAAATTCTGGGAAGGATAAGGGTATGAGGAATGGGTAGAAATCTGGAGGTAAGTGTGTCCGGATGCGACGGACATAATATGAATCCATTCCTCCCACTGCGGTGCAAGGCGAGAGAGTGCGGCTGAATAAGTCAAGGGGACTCCCTCAGCCATTCTCTCCCGATCTGGCTTACCGTGCAGCTGGTGGGCAGACGCATCCGCGGCCAAGCTCCAGCCTTCCTCACCCCATGAACCCGGGCACCCTTGCTAAGTCACCAAACGTAGCGAACCACTTGAGATGACCTATGGCAGAGATGTTGGTTATCCAATAAATGGTTCCCAGGGTGGTGGTACCTATACCCGCCTCCCAAATTGATGTAATTGTTTTTATGTTGTTATTATGAAGAAATTACATACTGTAAATACTCGGTGCTCGGTCAACTCAGAATGAAATCAACTCAAAACATCCTACGAAAGGTCATAAAGAGTGATGTTAAAAAAATGGTTAAATAGGTTACGTCAGGTTAGGGTTAACTGCTATTTTAAAATTATTTTTTTCATAGCTCTTAATGACTTTTTAAAAAGTTGATGAGTTGATTCTGAGTTGACAAGTAACCAAATACTCACTTAATTTGTATAAAAAGGGAAAAATATTTTATGAATACCATAATTTATTAATAAAACCACTTTTAATTTACCCCAAATGTACTCGTGTACTGGTCTTGCTTAAGTGATTTTTTTTGTCGTGTGTATCCTACACATATTTTTTAAATAAATTAAAATCCACCGGGTACGCTCTATTACACCCTGTATATATTTTAGAAAATATTTTTTTTTATTTATCGATATCCTAACACTAAAAAAAGATCTAATTTTGTATTACATATAATTTTACCAATGTTAGAGAAAAATATATAAATATACGTATATTTAAAAAAAAAATCAAAAGCGCTCTGATAGCTATTACCGGTCTTAAATTTGGAATATGATTTAAATTTAAGTCAATAAAACTTTGGTGTTAAATATCCTCTATTTAATTTTTATCGAAAATGTGCATCTTCTACTATAATTATTAGTGAAAAGCATTTTTTTTTTTAAATCATGATGAAATGTTACAAAAACTCAAAATAAATGTATCAACATTTTACACTTCGTTTTAGAAAATCAACCTAAAGAAAGCTCACCCAACTTCGTGGGGGTATTTATATTATGCTACTTTGAACATGAAACGAGCCAGTAAAAACATTTTTTGAAACATTGTGCAATTATGAAAATGGCTACTTCCAAATTAGAATTATCTTTCCACGATCTTAATGTGTGGAGGGTAGAAAATGGTCTGAGTTTATCGCTAGCGGAAAGGAAGGCAATGATTTCTACGAAAAGAAGCCTTCTAAACTCGGTGGTTAAATACGATAATCATCCTGTTTAGATTAATTAATTGTTGTGCTGGATTTTTTCTATGCTTTGAATAAAATCCACATCTTTCTTGAAGATGATGACATTATATCAAACCTTTTTTTTAAATAGGCAGAATGTAATATTTTTTTAAAAGTTAATTCATCGAGCTTCAGGTCTAAAGTAAGTACCTTCTATATTTTTTTCAAATGTGTCAATGAGTAATAATTATTCAAAGCAATCATTGAGAATAAATTTACTTTATCTAACACATGTCAAGTACATACGGAGGTATCTACCAGAAGAGCCCTCTCGTAGTGTCCAGAATTGAAATAATTAATATGCTCTTCTAACGATACCAAACAGTCAGCATTAAAATAATTAAAATTTCTATCCATTGTAATAATAAAAGAGTCCCTCATTGTGAGAAGAATAATTATTGCTTCTCCAACGCAAAGTTTTATATCGCAATGTTACGATCGAAGCATTCAACGCACCTTTAGATGTTGACAGAAGGAATTCATTCGGCAAAATACAACGTTTATGGCCGAGTGTTGAAAGATACGACATAACTAAGAAAATACGGATCACGACAGGTATGAATACTAGAGTTTTATTAAACATTCACACAAACTCTTCCTAAGCACACAAACTCTTCCATAAAACTTTAAAAACAAAAACTAATTTTATTTCGGTACCATCAGCAAATTAATTAATAAGTTGAGAGGTTTAATTCCTTTACATTAATTTATAAATAAAACACTTGTGTTGCAAAGTTTTTTAACAAAGAAACGACATTTTTGTTTATTTATATCACTTTCCTCTGAATGGTTTCTTCAAACAAAATCTTATATTATCAAATAATAGAAAAAACAAAACAAGTGACAATTGATAATTGCATTCTAACTGACACTACAGGATTTAAATTTAAATGGAATATATTTCCTTTACATATATTATAAAGGTTTGTTTGATAATTAGTTTTAGCAGTAGGCTACTCAGCTTTAGATTCACAAATATGAAAGCAGCAATAAAGTGTGTATGTCCTTATTAACAAAATGAAACTTCACAACTTTTGAAGGAAAATACGTTGCGAACTGAAAGAACTGCAGTTATCTAGAAACCACAGACATGAAATTGCGCCAGAGCTCATCGTTCGAGTATTTTAACTACTTTAGAAGAACAGCTCTGAATATAATATATTTCGAATATAATATAATATAATAAAATATAATATAGTATAAACTTTCCCTGGCGAGGGAACGTTTGTTCCGAAACCGGTCGGATTTGCACATTATATAAGTGGTTTATACAAAGTTGTATTGTTTCATTTTTCTATAATATATTTCGTTTAATAAAATATTATCTCTATTATTTTAAGCTATTGGAACTACATTGTTCCATGAAAATATGGGTAAGTGAGCAACCAAACTCGATTGTGTTGATTCCCTTTATCAAGAACTCTACAAAGTTTTCATAGTTCGTAATAGAAACCATGAGCCGGCTATCCGTAAACAAAAGTTGGGTTTACCGCATTACAAAAAACAACGTGTTTTCAATCAAAAGGATCGTCAAGCCTTTAATGCGAAAGTAGTAAAGACCTGTATAGAATACTGTAGTGCCGGCCTAAGGTATTTAATATAAGCAAAACCCAGGATATAAAATGGTTTATAGTGATCATACAAATAAAGTTTAAGGGTTGAAAGTTAAAACAGAGCGAAGGTTCAGGTTTAGGTTTAGCTAGACAACCATGTTTTATGGACAAAGTCGCGACGCGGAAAGTTTTCTCAGCCACCCAGAGGGAACGTGCTCTACGCATCTCTTTATGACTTCCGCTACAACTATCACCCTAAGCCACTTCACAATACGGAAAACTACGACTAGAAGAAATTCAAGGCAAAAGGATTCGTTTCACGGCCGGGGATAACCACTTTTCCTTTGCCAAAAAGTTATTACCAATTATCTCGGAATGTAAATTATTTATTCGCGAAAATTTCAATTGTCATATTAAATTCTACAACGGTGATTTTAATAATTAAAACATAGTGTACGTATGTGTTAAATTATAAAATACCATAATTACTTAGATGAAAATTTGTTAAAAGATTTTAGAATTATGGGTTATCGGACTAAAACCCTTTCTTTCATAATATCCTAAACGATTCAAAAAGTTCTGGATATTTTTTTAAATTGTGTTCGTAAAAGCTTGAAAAGAACCAGTTCAATATATTTGTCAAATCTATTTTCGTACTACGATGCGAATAGGAAATACAAAATAAATTGACAGCCAATAAGCGAGCAACGAAAAACTGCGATAAAAAAATGTGAGTAATCAATACGATATGTAAGTAAGACGTGAGTAATAAATATAAGCATAAATACGAGTAACTACAGCTAATTTCTAAGCTTCTATGCCCAGAGATGTTAAAAATAAAGTAAGTTATTTGATTTATTACTTTTTCCTGATAATATACTAATAATAAATAATATTATACATATTATAGTGTTTAGATATGTTACAATCTTGATAATGCATTATTCAAAATAAGAGTCCACGAGGAATACACGTATTGAAATTCCTTGTTGATATTTAACAAAAGTAATTCGTGGCATTCAAGCGAAAACAAATATGTCCTAGCATCCTTTCTTTGTAAAAGTTTCTGAGTTTACAGAAGACATATTGAATTAAACAGGATTCAAAAGTAACCAAAACGGACAACTCGCTACATTGGTATCCGGACAACTTTACTCCCGGGTTTTTATATGTATTTATGCAATATGTATTTAAAGTTTTCGAGATAATGCTTGCGTTCCGTTCGCAAAATAAACTCGAGACTCGTGGAAGATTTACGACAAACGGAGTGCTATTGTTTTTGCAAAATAAATATACATAAAGAACAATTTACTTTCAGTTACGGGTTTCTACTTCAATAAAACAATTACTCATACAATGGTGGGGCGTGGATTGGGAATCAAGAACAAGCTCGGTAATAAGAAATCAGGAGCTTTTTTATCCGACAACTTGCTCGTAACTTGACTTGAATGGCATTCTGAATGTTTCTAAGAGAAACATTTCTCACAACAATAACTACAAATTATTTTCGCAACATAAATTATTAACCCTCCGTTTCGCAGCAAATAACAAAAAAATGGAACCCGGGTTTGAAAGTGACATATTAATGCTAATGTTATTATTATTTGGGCTATCGCATCCAGAATACTTATTTACGATGTTTGCCTATTCAATGCACTGCCGTATACTTCCAGGCATAATAGGACCGTAACATATTGAGGGAGGTTTCCAGAGAAACGTAACAGTGATTCACAACCTATTAAATCACTTTTATTGTATGAACCGCCGAAACTCAAGCCGCTGAGGGAAAAACACAAATGAAAATATCTTTCTTGAGGAAATCCTAGTGATGGCTGCGCGACTAGTTTGGTCTACTCGGCTGCCGGCGAGGGCCAAATGAACAAAATATTTTATAATGGCCCTTACGGTTGCCCTTTATTCTTTGCTCTCTCCGACTGCAATTCGTGTCTGCGTTTGAAACAATTAAGAAAATTGTTGGCGGTATTTACTCAGGCGCCATTTGCCGTTTCCATTAGTGTTTCATTCTACGCCGAGTGCCAGATTCCATTCCGAAACGAAAGTCGGAATCAAAATTTCCATTTATTTAAATGGTTATGATTTAAGCGAGTATATCTTCAATGTAATAAAATGCACCTTCCTTATTAGAACGGTTATCAAAATTCCCCGGAAAACTGAATTTAATTTAATGAGTAACTAACTTCGCGTAAATGCTACTTAAGCGAATATAATGGGCTTAAATATGTTTATATTGGTAAAGTGAATAAGATGAAATAACAGAAAGTACAAAGCGATTGGTAAAATATAATACTTTTTTAAAATGTCTAAAATATTTTAATACCTTCAATTGATGTAAAAAATTTGTCGAATTTCGCAATATTTTGAGCGACAACTTGGATGATTAACGTTCTAAAAAGAGTTTAAAGTACGGAAAAACAGAAGGTCGATATTCATAGTTTGTCACTTATAAAATTCGTGCCGATTCATCGGAATTTAAAGCTGTAATTTTGCTGAAATAATGATCTTTCTAGTTCATAAAAATAGGAAATTGACTGTTCCCGCGAACTGCTGAGTAAGTAAGTACCTTCGAAAACTGAAACCGTAATATTAAGACTCCATTTATTAAAAGTAATGGATTTTAAAAATACCACAATGATTAAATTTCAAATGAAATTCTCAATGATTAAATTTCTATCAGAGCTGTAATATTTAGAGTGGTTTTCAAACATTTACGAGGCGTAATTATTTATAAATTTGGTTTAAATAAATCACGAAACAAATAATATTTTTCGGGTAAGGTTTTTGTCATTTTTAAATTGCCTGAAAGCAATAATTATAATTAGCGAAAACAATCATTTGCTTTGATGGTGTTATATTCTTGGAATGGTTCTCTCGTTTTCAATTTAAATAAGGGCTCTACATTATTAGTACTCATAAGTTAATATTTATTAAGTTAATTAATATTATAAAACATATATTTTTTTTTAAATACAATGTGGATGGTTGGTGTCTGTTCATTGGCGTTAGAACAACGTGCAAACTTGTCAGAATTAACATGTTGTAGTTTTCTGCCAGACAAAAAGAAAGCCAAAAATGTGCATAGGTTTTGAAAAACTAGGCACATCTTTTTATGAATAAGGATCAAAAAGATTTCTCATAGAAATACTGGTACTTTGTAGGTACCAAAGGAAAATAATAATATTATCTTTGGATTCTTATGTTTGGGGATAATAATGTGGAATCTAGGAAAATCATCCAGAAAAGAAATGGACAAGGCTGTCTCAGTAAGCTTAATCCTCAGACAAAACGAGCTTTTTTACTGTAGAATCAACCAATTCTTATTTCAAATATTACAGTATATTATCAAAAAAAAGTTAAGCTTTTCTAAACCTCAGCATACATTCTGTTCTAAGCGGGTGATGGTCGGAATATTATATTTGTCCTAGCGATAATCAGATATCATACTCGTAAATTTAAAAAAAAAAATAATAGACATCTCTTTAAAAAATATTATTACACTATTTATTTCTTATTTGTAAAACTATCAAATGAATATCATTCAATTTAAAATATGTATAGGTATACCGTCGATTGGGGTGAAGAGAACTGGGTGGAGTGAAGCATACCATTAAGCCTACGCTGCGAATGCTGTAGCTCCAACCGAAATGATACACTCCTTCATTATTTCCATACGTATCTCGGTAGTATTAGCCTTGCCTATGCAGCGGTCGATTATGTTACATACCCACGCCAAATATTTCAATTAAATTTCGGGTTAAGTGTAATTTTTTTTAATTTTGTGAATTTTCGGTTTTATGACTACTTCCATCAGAATGTAAAAAGGATATTTTATTCTAAATTCGATTATATTGTTCACTTATATCTTAAACATATATGTTCATCAAATTATAAATTATTGCTTTCATAAAATGTATATTACGTCATTTATTTAACATACAACAAATGGGAGGTCGAAAATATTGTGAACATGATCCTTGCATTATTGTTTTTTTGTGAATTTGTCTAACTTTATTTTATTAATAAATCTTTTTTAAATGACGTGATTATTACTCTGCGCCCAAAAACTAATGACTCACAGAATTCAGAACTTCATATGTATTGTATGAAAGCAATAAGAACCACAGGATTCAACAAATTTTAAACATTACGGATTTGCTAAAACGCGATCACACCAAATTGATTTTTTTTTAGTTTTAGTACCTCGTTCATGAGCAAAATTTAAGTAGATCATTCGTTTTTTTGTTCATACTGACACCGTTATCATTTACAAAGGAAATCCTCTCAGGAGTGAGAAGATTGTAAGTAGGAAGACACTCCAAGGAAATACGTAACGTGACAGATGTTGAATTTTTTACGCTTCTGAACTTGTCTCTCACAAAAAGAAAGAAAAGCTGTATTTTTTGGTGAAATATTTTATTTAAGTTTTATCCGTTAAGTCGTCGAATGGGTGATGAAATTTTAAATTGAATTGTTATACTTTATATTTGAAAGGATTCAAAATGTTGGATAGACTTACTTTGTATTTTTGTAGTGTGTCTACTACTTGCTCTTCCTTTGAGGATGGGTAGGTAAAGGATATTTTTTAAGGCATATAATTAAATGTATACCGGTAATATTATGTATACAGAAACATTTGGATTAATTTTTGGGGATCGCTGGCAACGGTTAATACGCACTTTTTTCAAAAAAAACCTTTTGATTCACCTTAATTACATTAAAAGGCAACTATTTGCATTGGGGGAAGTGGAAAATATTTCATTCTAAATTTCATTACGTAAAATTAAAATTAGCTTTCGTCTTGTGAGATTGTACGCCAGAATCACAAACCATGTTACACAAACCTAGCGTAGCCGCTAAACTACTTGAAAACTGGGATGTTTTTCTTGCCTTGACGCGAGTAGGCGTTATAAAGGGGCACTTTCTTTTGTATCACAAACCATGTTACACAAAAATATTTTCCACTTCCCCCAATGCAAATAGTTGTCTTTTAATGTAATTAAGGTGAATCAAAAGATTTTTTCAAAAAAAAGTGCGTATTAACCGTTGCCAGCGATCCCCAAAATTTACCACATTTGGTTTAGTTGCGGACATATTTCCCAATTCGCAAATGGTGAAAACAATGAAATGCCTGATTTGGAAAGGCATTTTACTAGAATGGTTGTTCAGCTAAATTTTTGTTATATAAAGAAGACTAGCGGATAACGGTTTAAAACTTAAACCAATTTAAAAATACCAAAGGTTTAGAGGTAGTTTGAACCAGGCGTGTTGCGGATATTTGCTTCCGCATCCGCAAATGCGGATTATTCGCATTAAGATGAATATATACGTGAAATCCTATTTAGATACTATTTTGATTAATCTTTACGACGAATCGGCTTACAGTATGAACATCAAAACATATGATACGGATAAATCGATGCTTTTACTAACTTTTCTATGTATTGGAATTGCAATAAAATGATTATTTACGTAACAAAAAATATAAGCGTAAACCACCACAAAAAATATTCTTTCATGACTTAACTATGAAGTAATACAAGAAACATTTTTTTTAAATACCCCTTTATGGCTTAGACTATTTTTGAGGTTTTCCATTTCGTTCTTATAAAATTATGCACAAAATAAATAAAAACCACTTTTTCGCTTACTAGCCTCGTGCAAAAAAACGCTCGATTTTAAAATTTTGCAGGCATGAGATTCGAAATATTTTTAGCGTTTATATTCCTCTTAATTCAGACATACACAACCGCATCCGCATTCCCGGATGTGAACCTCTAATAATCCGCAACAACCCGGGTTTGAACCAGCTGAATTGACATTTAAAAAAGGCATGATGTTAGCATTAAAAAAATTAAATTAAAACGAATTTAAAATAAAACTTAAGAATAATACACCTATGAAAAGTATTATTTTTTTAAACGATTTTTGTTTTGATATTTCTAATGTCTTTAGGTAGGGAATTAGACAGCTTTGGTATTGTATTTAAATCTTACTTGTTCTTAGGTAGTTTTACAAACCGTGATATTAGAAGATTTATCATGAGAATGCTTAGTGCTCTTCAGCATGTTCATTCTTCAAGCATAATGTTATGGACATTTTAAAATTGATGCAACAAATTATTTTTGGAGAAATTTGTTTTTCAAGGTGGGATACATTTAGTACCTGAAAAATAAAATCGGAGCTCATCCTTTGTTGAACTTTAAGAATCACCTTCAAGATTTGTTTGTGTCTACTGCGGAACTTCACCAATTACTAATCCCATAATATTTGCAGACGATTTTTTTAGAAAAAAAAGTTATGTTTTTGGTTTGAATGAAGTAAATGAGCAAAGCGGTGAGAAACATACGCCTTCCATTCAGATGCAAAAACGTAAAAACGTATAAGTATCAAAAGGTCGTTCAATACGGATTGTTGTTTTGCGTTTTGTTTACAGTTACAGGTATCATATCTTTTATATATCGCATGACGATATACGATAATTTATTTGAATTATTACCAGCACAAAAACATCGTGACATCGCGACATAAAATTGGCCATGAGAGGAGCGATCATATTTCAAGTCAATTCCCGTCTCTAATGAATCCATTCTAGAGCTTTGTTGTCAACACAAAGTCAACACAAAGTCAACACAAAGTCAACACAAAGTCAACACTTTGGCATATAGCCCTTCTATTGTCTTTGTTGATAATATTTCCAAAACATTATCAACATATTTGCTTACATTATTCAAGAGAGCAAAATCATTTTAAATTTTTACGTAATTTAATTACCAAACTAATTGATTAATAATATGATTATAAAAACTTGTGTAAGGGATTAATTTGCACGAAAATGTGATAAATACCGTGTAATCCCAACTGTCCGGGGTCAGTGGGACAATGGTATCTCCAATTGGAGTAGGTATGTTATGGGGCTGAAGGGTGAGGGTAAGAAAGGAGTTAGGGAAGATGAATCTTGAAGTGTAGCTGATTATTTAGATCGGTTACTAAATACGGTCAAAGCCTTTCGATTCTGAATTTGTGATCTTTCACCAGATAGATACTTAAATTTTCTACCATCCTATTGTCAGTTGTTATGTTATGTACAATGATGTATGTATAGCTTAAAGATTCAACGATCGAAATCGAATTTGTTGATTGTCAGTAAATAGTACCTATTTATAAGTTTCGTTTTAAGTCGGAAAACATTAAATGTTACGTATTCTATCTGACACGAACCACTCAGCAATTATATCGTTTTAACTTCGTGGGAAACTCAAGGTGGCGGTTGGTACGCCAAAGCGTGTTTGAATTCGATCCACCGATGCAAAACCTTTCAACCTTTTACAATCCGTTTTCAGAGGCATTAAAAGCCGCAGTTAATAAAATAAATTAAAATTATTACCGCTCCCCAACAACATTCTAGGCCCAACGATGGCGTTATCGCATCGCCCTTGAAACACCCTGTGATCACACTTTAACTAAAAAAAATTCTGAATTTTATTTGACATTTAAAAAATTCAAATGAGTATAATTTACATGACAAATTATGCAAGACCTTTTTACGGCGCCTTCATTAACCCTTTTCCTGAAATCAGATAATGTGTCACCCGACGAAAAGCAAAGCTATAATAATGCTACGAAATTGGTGTCAGTACTTTAATTTTTTTATTTTATTTTTTATTTAGACAAAAATTAAATGTTTACAATAATAATATGTTACATATCATTCATCAGTTTTTGTGGTTACCCAATTAGTAGAGAAATATTCTCGGGTCTAATTGGGGAGCTAGTCTATGTACTTATGTTTTATATTTAGAACTGCTTATAGATAATATGTTACAAAAATGAAAATAAAATACTGTAGATATTACAAAATATTGTGCATTTAGAAAAATACATATAATTATAGAAATAAAAATAATTATATGTATTTTTCTATGTTGTACAAATAGAAAAATACATAATATAATTACAGAAATATAATATCAACATAAATATTGGCAACAGATTATATCTGAAAATCATCGATACAAATTGATGTAAGTTGTTCCTTCATGTTTCGTGTTTAAAAATTAAACATAAATAAATAAAAAATTGTGAAATAATTAATGTGAAAATCGTTTAGAGAATAAAGATTTTGAAATATTGTGCAATTAATACAGATTTAATGTTATATTCATGTTTTTATATTGTAACTAGCTGACCCGACAAACGTTGTTCTGCCATATAAATTATTTCTAATAAATATTTTGGTTGTTAAATAATAAAAACATAACGAATGTGTTGTAAGTGTGTGGGGATGGGATCTATGACAGAAAGAGGAATGGACCGCTGTAGACGATGACCGCCGAAAAAAACAAAAAAAAACACCAACTAAAGTAGGAAAATGAAATAAAGAAAATCAATATGAATTTCGAAGAGCAATTGAGTGTACGATATTTTTTGTCAGTCCGTCTTTAGCCATCACAAATAAGCTCGATGGTTTGCCCACGCGAGAATATGATGCCGAATGAAATATCAAAATGACGCGACGCTTCTCGTGAATGTCTAGCACATGTGTGGATGAAAGTTCGATGAGGCGGTCGTAGCGCCATCTGTCATTCAACAACATAAATAATTTCGTTCTGTTTGAAATCTGAAAGACGGTTAAACAAAAATACTAAATACGCGTTTAAAAAATGGGAGGGTGGGGGTAGGGGGATTAAAATTTGAGGTTACAGGTATTTTTTGATGCCAAATAAAAAAAACACAAAAAAAAAATTGACAAAAAAATAAATATGTTTTCTGGATAGCAATACCCTAATCACCTAGCGGTACAAAATATACTTTAAAACCTTTTCTCATACCTACCAAATATACATAAAAATTTCATTAAAATCGTTCAAGCCGTTTCGGAGGAGTGCGACCACAAACACCGTGACACGAGATTTTTATATATACTTAAGGTATTGTTGGAAGTTTGTTTAAAAATGTTCTAAAATAGTATAACATGTTGACACAGTTTTAGCTAGCTTTCAATTTGTCATACTTGAGCATTTAAGGTCCTGCTAGAGAGGTAAAAAAGTCTCTCTCAACCAGTCTCTCCAAATCCGGCCCATCACACAGTAGGTAGGAAGATGCATTCTCCACTAAGACCTACACAATCCTCACCCCATGAACCCGGGCACTCATGGTTTCGATTGATCAAAAGATAACAGAGTAGAAAAATATAAACCATTCAAGAGACCGACGAAAAAAATTCTTCATCGAATTCTCAGACACTAAAAAATAATAAACTGTGTTTGCGATTGTGATGGGGAAATTGTGTGGTCCTGTCTACTATGTAGGTACTGGGCACTCTCGGATAGGAAATCATTAAGCGCGCCTTGTTTAGCCCCCGCCCGCTACCGGTGCGGCTTTTCCACTTCACGGGTGTCAAGAAAAATTTCAACGTTTACACAATGGCGTTTTGTTGCGAGTGTTTTTTTATTCTTTTATTTCGGACGCTATTTATTCGGTGATTTCCCGGGGACTGGTTGCGGCGGGTGCTACCGCACGTCCCCTTTGTGACTGTACACCATACAGCCTACACCCATACAGAATACAGAGTCCATACCATACATCCTACAATAGTCCTACACCCTCGCCCGTATAGAAAACCGACTCTATACCATACCATAAATAAAGCATTCAGTTGACGACAGAATTAATAATGGCCGCTCCACGTGTGAGTGGATTTTTGCATCAATTCTGGATTTTTAAATTACAACGAAGAATGGAAATTGGTGTATGTTTTTTGTAACGTTTTCTTTCAACCATTGGAGAATTACCGTAGAATATTATAGCTGTGGGGTGTGCGGAACAATTTTCGCAGTTTTGCGTTATTTGGCGCGATATGCATAAAGGGATTCAAAGGATAACATTTTATTTTTATGTAAATTATTTCACCCTGACAAAAATTCTAAAAGAATGTCTAATTCAGTTTTTTCTTATTTTGTATGCCTCCGGGTATATTACATAAGTGGAATGTTGTAATTGTGGTGCCTTTGTTCTGTGTTGTGGGTAATTGTTTTTCTTTTCCCAGAAGTGTGAAACGTGAAAATAACATTTTTATCATAGACATATGAATATATATAGACCTGCCTTAAGTGATAAAAGCGTATTATTTCCCCCTCCCCATACCGGTTCCTTGGAACCGGCTCGGCTTGCGAGAGCCTCGCAAAAAATGTGACGTCATAATTCTTGTCCTGACCAGCGTCAAGTTCGCATCGTACATTTTACGAAATAACACGGCAAAAAAGCTAGCTTGTGCTATACATTACACCCTAAAATTTGTCGATCGTAACGAATGTGGGGGGTTGGGTGTGCTCTTCGCTGGTTACAGGGGTAAGTAAATTATGAAACATTTGTTAAAGTGTCTTAACTAAATACGGCAACAAAATATTCGTATGTGAAAAGATGCGAACTTTACTTTGCCGTATTTGGACTTCGCAAATATGTTAATAACGTGGCGAGTAATTCGTGCTCCCACGTTTCATTCAAAAGCAGATTTTACTTTTAAGAACTAAATGTTGATTTTATAATGCGAGATGCCTACATACTGTCAGATTGATTTTTTAACGAATCACAGTCATCTTCCCCTCTTCGTACCGCCATAGTTTATTTTCCCCCTCACCTGTATGTTCTCGTCTATTAAATTTGGATGTCTATGATTTTTATGCATTTTATTAGGCGAGTAGCATACATTTGAATCAACTAAAAAAAACATTTTCCGCAGCTCATTCCATAATACACCGACATTTTTTTCCAAATAACTGACACATGATGATGAGTACGAACTCGATCGACGCAATGGAGACACATGAATAAATAATTTAAAATTTTTTTTCAATATCATCAGAACTCTGACGTGCAATATTCAAGCACTTTTTGTGGGACGGGAGACACACACTACTTGTCTTGCATAATAATAAAATAATTTCAATATTTTTATCAGTTAATTTTATCGAAACGGATAATATTATCTTTAAAAAAAAGTTTAAATCAGCTCCATAGAACAAAACAAAATGTCCTTAAAAAATTAAAAACTCATTGAATTATTTTCACAAAGTTCACGAAAAACGCTCCAATAAAGAAAAGGGGCACAGACATTACGCATATAAAAAACGCGATGTAAATCCTTTAAAAAAAAATAGTAATAAAAAATAAAAAAATAATCCATAAGCCGCCACATTTTTAAGCACAGATTATGGAAATCACACTTCTTTTCAACAATTAGGTATTACAAAAAAACAATTGTTTTCGTACACAAAATAGGTTCTTAGTTTAGGTAAACTGAGTAATTCATGCGTATTTAGGTTGAAACGAAATTCTGCAAATATCAAATCGATACAAAAAAGGCGGCAATGGCGATGTTTTATATGGAAATTTTTTACTTTGATTGAATGAAAATCGAATTTTAATGCATATTGTTCTGTCTATCCCGAATGAAACCGATGCTTCTTTTGGTAATTAAGTTTAAAGGTAGTTTACTTTTCAAAATCTATGCCTATTAAAAGTGTAGCGGCGTGTGGCGGCTTATGGATTATTTACCAAGTTTTTAAAAATCACTGTGAAAAACACCACTTATTTAATCAAAATTAACAACATATTACAAAACCAATGTTTTTTTTAAAATTATAATTTCATCCTGACGAAGAAACCAACGGTTTAGAAACATGTTGATAATTTTGATTAAGTAGTGTTTTACAAAGTGATTTGTTTTCATTTAATTAAAATGACGCTACAAAGTGAATTTGCGAACATTGAAGAAATAAATAATTATTCACAGAGCCAATGAAGCATTTCAAATTAATAACAAGGACAGCCAAAGGCAATGAAATCAAATGCCTGAAGTTCTACATTCGCATGGCACAAGCCGACGGACCATTTGCAGCAATAAACGAACGAGTCCCCGAGAAGCAATTCAATCTTCGGGAGATGTGAACCAGACACAGAATCCAGTGACTTGGGAGACTATATTCCCCCCTAAAGCTCAACAATCAATCATGCTAGATTCAGATATCCGAGGAATAGAATGGAATAAAGTGGAATGCTGTTTCGATGTGGTTCGAAGGCCGCACTGGGGATTCCAGCCGAGGTACTTAAGTTTTATGTATTGGGCACAGTTTTGTACTCTATCATTTTCAATGATTTTCTTAAAAGCTTTCCAGTGAGATCACAATTTGATATCTAAAGTTCCTACCGTGTTCACAAAACCAATCACATTGTTAAGAAAATGTTTCATACATTACACAGAGTAAGTTAGTAGGTAGTTAGGTAGGTTTTAATTTGATTTTCAAGGTTTCTAGACCGATTCCCGTCCAGATCCAAATTAATAAACATTATTTTTTATTTGATCGTTTGAGAATTGAGAAGTTTCGCCAATAATGCTAGGCTGATGTGAGCGTAATGAGCAAGATCAAGAAAAGGATACTTAAACGGTTTGGACATGTATAGCGTGAAAGAACGAAAAAAGAAGTGTAAGAAAAATACATGATTCCAATATGAATGGTAGAAGAAGTCGGGGGCATCCGAGAAATATAAGGTACGACCAAGTAAAAAAAAATAGTACTTGAGTCGGGCCATGTCAAGAATCAGAATAACAGAAGTGTATATATGAGACGATATACGAATATAAAAGAGGCAAGGAGTGGTGTGAAAAGTCAAGTGAGTGTTCGATGGTTAGTTTCTTTACTTTAGTAACACAACTAAAGGTTTTTTCACCAGAATGTAACACACGTACATAAACTGAAAAATAATACTTGAGAACAGACAAATAAACAATAACAAAAAGTGTCTTATGTATTCAGTAAGCTTTATGATGAACAAACCTTTGGTTTTGAAAAGTATTGATAATTTTGATTAAAATTTGTGGTTAATTTTGTCTTAATTTGGAAGGCGGAATGGGTATCCCCGACTCGGGAGCGTATTCATAAAACCTATACCGGTTCAGTCGCGCGGCGACTGAAATGGCATAGGTTTTGTTTGGTATTGGTTTTTGTCGCCACACACACAACCGAATTATTAATTTACAACGCCAAAAACATTTTTTATTTGAAATTCTGATCGGGAATGTGTATGAAAAGATAATCTAAGAAAACCTTTCAAAAAATACCTTTTTAGGGTTAGTTGGGGTTAGGTGGTCGTATATATATATTATAATTAAAAAATATTAATTATTTCGTACTGAATTATTTCTGTATTTAAAATTAGTGATATAATTAGATAAAACATGTAAATATGATTAAACCATAACATGACGATAACTTGTAAAATTGTTCATTTTTAACATTATAAATATGTAGTTCTTTTCTGTTAATCCTCATTTCCTTTACAGCGGGGTCGCCATGACTACCTGAAAAGAATGCGCTCGATTTGAGAAAGGTGGAAAAAGGTGGATACACATATTACGTTTTTATATTCCTTATAAGGTGATTTTTCGATCCAGTAAAATATTGGCGTCGAACTCGGTGGAACATTTTTCTAACTCTAAGAGTTGAAGTTTTTTTTTTATTATTGTTTCATAAACCATACATTTTATCTATTTTACGCTAAGACTGTTATGTCAAAAATAATTTTAAATGAAAGTACATACCTGAAGCTTCAATATTCATGTAGAAAATTTTTTGATTTTGAAATAGGGAAAATAGGACGAGCTTAGCTACTCCGTTAACGAATCAGGCGCTACTGAGCAATATTGGCAGGGCGATACATATCTCAACTTTGCGCTCAAGCGCAGGATATTGGGTCGCATTCACAAAAAAATTTACCGATCATTGTGAACCGGTTAATGGAGAAACTTAAAAAAATTTTTATAATTAATTTAAAGACAATGCTTTTACCTATTTTTGGTGCCGTAATTTCCTTTGGCCGTCCGCCGTGCGCCGCCGCGACTGAAACGCAAGTTTTGTTGGTACGCGCCCCGGGAACCTTATATTGGATAACTATCACCTCTGTTATAGGTCACCTTAAGTGGTTCTCTACATTTAGTGACTTAACGGGGATGACCGGGTTCTTGGGGTGAGGTTTGTCTTGATCTTTGCGGAATGTGCATGGCGGGCTGGATCGGGAGAGACTGGTTGAGGGTGACCTAACCTAGATCTCTCCAGCTGGACTCTCTCGACCCATCGCCTTGCACTGCTGTGGGAGGGATGGATTCATACGTCCGTCACTCCTAGACACACTGACCAGCAGCTTCCCACCCATCCCTCATAAATTTTTCTACATAGAACTTCATTTCCTTCCGTTTTCTAAAAAGACCCACCACACAGCATCCGCAAAGAGGACATGGGCCCTGTAAAGATTTATTTTCCCTTGGTTCTCTGGTATGTAAAAAAGTAATTTAAAAAGCAAACAAGGATGATATAGGCCCCGGGAGAAATTAGAATCAGAAATCAGAAACGATTGAATACTAATTGAGTAAAATAAAAACAAAACAAAAATATTTTGTTTTCATTGTAGTCATAAAAGAAAGATTAAAACAAAGTTTGATTGACAATAATTAATGTACCTGCCTTCCATAAAATACAATTTTACTTTAACGTTTTTTAAACGGATCGTTGACATACTTGTTATCGGTAAAATATCTACGGTTTTTCATTAGTGACATACAAGCAAAACATTTTTAGAAACATTTTTTAATAAATCTGTATTCTTCTTCAACAACGTGACTTTTTCTTCCTCTTTGAATATGACTTGAATTAATTTCAAGCAATTAAATCATCCCGCTTTTGTGACAGTAGTTTACCATTAAGCTTGCGCCATATTCTTTACAAAATTGTGTTAATCAACATGTTATTCATAAAAAATGTATTCGCAAATTGTGAAATTCAATAGTTCATACTCACTTACGGATTTTTCGTTCTTGATTGAAAACATTCCACGAAACAATTGGTACAATGAAGTTGATTCAAAAAAATATACGAGCTATAACCTTGTCAACTATTTGCTGACAAATTTGTTCTTAAATGTTTAAATTCTAAAAGTCATCAGGTTATTCCCAGAGTCTCGTTGTTCAACGACTCAACACATTCATCTACAATCAGAGCTCGAACTAAACCTCTCCCTGCCATCTGTAAAAATTTTCGCTCTCTCTCAGAGCTTCAAATTATCAAAAATTATCATCTTCCTTTGTACAAATTAAAATATAGTCAGGTCACCCTATCCCCAACGATTTCAGAAGGGATCGGCATCCTTAAAAGTCATTCCAATCTCCCAGCCCGTACTGTCAATAATATGTTCAATGACATTATTTTTTCTAAATGGCCCAACTCTTCTCTTTTACTTACTGATGGCTCCAAATCTCCGGACTCTCATAACTGTGGTATTGGTATTAACGTTTACCACAATAATTCTAATGAAAGAATATTTTATTCAATTTCAAACCAATTTTCAATATTTTCTGCCGAGTGCATTGCGATTATTGAATCTCTCAAATATATAATAAAAAATAATTTTGAACATTCTCTTGTTCTCTCTGACTCTCTCAGTTCCCTCCAAAAACTTAAAACCAGTCCTCTTCTTCATCCTGATGATCACTTTGTATGTCTTATTCGAGTATTGATAACCTCCATTCAAAGCTCTGGAAAAACTGTCACTCTGATTTGGATTCCTGGACATGTTGGCATAGTGGGTAACGATATTGCTGATTCCTTGGCAAAACAAGGAGCGTCTAACCCTACCGTTACCCTCGTAAACCATATTCCGCTGTCTGATATTTTTTCCATCATCAAAGATAGATCCCGCAATGTTTGGACAGAGTATTGGAACATTGCTAGTCAATCCAAGGGTGCCCGTTTCGCCTCAATACAAAGGACTATCCCATCAAAACCGTGGTTTCAAAAATTCCCCCATTTTTCCAAAAAAGAAATTTCCTTACTTATTCGTATGAGAATCGGACATTGTTCCGTTCCTTCCCACCTTTATAAAATTCATGTGCTTGACTCCCCAGATTGTACGTTCTGTGGTCTAGATGTGGGAACTTTAGATCACATATTTTTTGATTGTTATCAAAAATTGCCTCTCCTCCATTCAACATTTCATCTCTTCTAAGTCTGAACTCTACTCCAATCTTCCATAAAATTCTGAAATTTGCACATTTAAATAAAATTAATATATAAATTCACCTTTCCTTTCTCTGTAATTATAAATGATGGCCTAGAACACCCTTGAAGGGTGAAAGCCAGAAATAATTGAAAAAAAAAAAAACTTGGTTGTGAAACTCATTGGACTTGGGAGGTACTTTTTCTTCGTAAAGTCAATTTCAAAAATATATAAAACAAAGTTGTAATTGTAAAATTCCAAAAATAGTGATAAATAAATAATGGCGGATCAGAAATCTCCTAGATTTTACAGAACTCGTTTAATGAAAAAATAGTGCAATCTTTTCGGAAATTGGGATGGATTAGATTAAATCGCTAGAAATTTTTTTTTTATATCCCCAGGAAATTATTATTTATGGAGTTTAATATTTGAAACATGCTCACCTAAAATATCAATTCAGTTTAAAAATAGATATAATTGCTTTTCAAAAGTCTATTGAAACTATTATCCACTTTTCTCTTTCCTATTCGTTGGTGCTTTTCATAATTTAGATTTATTTTGATCGCCGATTAGTTAGTCGGCATTGAAACTTGTCATTATGATAGCATTAACAAAAAGGTACTTTCTTTAACAGCTTTACTTCTCTCAACGGGTACAAATAAATCTATCCTATTGATAAGTATTTTTTTTATTATCATTCTTCATACATTTTAATAGCACCTACACAAAAATAAAACGTTCGTGTTTTCAAATTTACGAAAATACACAAAAATAAGGTGTAAATACGTTACACAAAATAAAAAGTATTTTAGGGTAACGTTCAATAAATCTATCAGTAGTTATCAATCATTCGGTTTAATGTACGAACTTCCGAAAACTGCATATGAATTCGATCACATTAAACACTCAAGAACGTCAAAAGGTTAAACTGCAAATGAAAGAAGTAACAAATTAACCAAAGACAACGCTTTAATTTTTCCTAAGGTATGCATTATCTTAAATATCACATCATAATGCGAATTAGTTTATTTTGTTTTGCGTCAGCCAAGTACACAGAAATAAAGAAAGATATATCTGACATTTTCAGAGTTACCAATCAGTTATACCTACTACTGTGAATGGTGAAAACGATTCCTTATTTCTACAGAATCATTACATTCGTTTAAAATTCATCATCCGATAACAAATTAAATAATGATTGATGACGATACGATGACGTTTTGAGAGAGAAGCCCTTAATTTACTTAGGAAGATTAAATTATCAAACTTTCGCATTCGACTCAAATTTTGTTTTTGGCATGTAATTAAATCTAGGAAACAACAGTCTCCGTCCACACATATTAATTTGTTCGTCGGCAGGCTGGCACGGAAATGGAAATGGGTAATTTGAAACAAATATTCTTCCAGAATTAGAAAAATGTACCAAAATTTAATAAATTATATTCCTGTATATTATAAAATAGCGTGCATTTACATTTTACAAAATTAAAAGCAATAAGTTGGCATACTCTAATTATATTTATTGTTAAAACATATTTATGTAGAAGCAAGAAATGTCAAAATCTTCAGATATCATTACAATCATGCAGGTACAAGGCACAATAACTTACTATCAATTTAAAGATAACCAGTCCTAGTGAAATACAAAAGTGTAAATGGGTAATCCACTGGAGCGATTTTGGTCGAAAAATGGACTACATTTTCCTACCATTCGTTGAACATTTATTGTAATTATTTAAAACATTTTCTTGGCCTGCCGTTTATTTTAACACGAAGCAATTGAAATGCTTTATCTATTATGACCATGGTGACCCGACAATTGGTCCGGCGACAGTTGGTCCGGCAACAGTTCGTCCGGCCGACAGTCGGTCCGGCGACAATTGGTTCGGCCGACAGTTGGTCCGGCGACAAATGGTCCGGCCAAAAGTTTAGAAGATGTTTTCTTCAAGTAAGTATGCAAAAAGGATATACGGCCGTACAAACAAAGTCGATGTATTTATATCTGAAGGCAACTTGAGTGAAAATCAGCGGTAAAAATATTTTTACTAAAAATTTCGACTTTCCTGACTTGATCTAAATAGCCATGTACATTTTCCACATCTCCTTCCCATCCCCACTATCTTCAGCCTCACACCTCATACCAAAATTGGGAACGCCATAGTCTCACTGGCTCGAGACGTTTGGGGGCAGTTGGGACTCTTGTGTTATATTCAGATATAAAAGTTATATTATGCGCAAGTAGGAATCTTTAGCGTTTTTTTGCTAAGCCGACTGCACGTATAAGTACGTCGTATTTTGTGATTGCCGCATTCGGAGAGTCGAAATTATTAGTAAAAATATTCACTCAACATGCCTTCAGATATAAGTATATCGACTTTGGTTGTACGGCCGTATATCCTCTTTGCATACTTACTTGAAGAAGACATCTTCGAAACTTTCGCCTGGACCAATTGTCGCCGGACCAACTGTCGACCGGACGAACTGTCGGCCGGACGGACTCTCGGCCGGACCAATTATCGCCGGACCAACTGACGCCGGACCAACTGTCGCCGGATCAACTTTCATGGAACCATGACCATGGATGTCGCAAATCCGAACTTCGTAGACTATTTTAGAACAATGTTAAACATAAATTTTTAAAATATTTTTTCCCGTCGAATTTTTGAACAGCTGTTTACTGATAAAATGAAGTCCTTTTTCCATACATACGCACCTTTTATTATTAAGTATATCACAGACAACATACAGAAATTGAAAATATTCTATGTTAATCCCGAATAAAATCCGGCACGCAGTTTTAAGTTAAAAACACCCAGGATTCTCGCGATTATAAACTTTATGATCTTAAAAAAAAAAAGTTATGATTTTTTTAATGTTGGCGAAAAATTTTAAAATGACCTTCTGGGAAATCTCGAAAAATCGAGAAAATTTTATTTATTTCGCGTGATCGTTCCAGTTGTTGGGTATAAGTACTAAACATAATTAATAATCTGCTCTTCCATAGGTGGAACTAGTTTAATTACCTTAGGAAAAAAAATACTTTTTGAAATGAATGCTTTATCTTATTAATATTAAGATGCATTATTTGTTTGTTCCCGTGCATAAGCAACAAGAATAAATAGTTTTTTTTCTTATATAAACTCAAATATTTCAAGAAAGGCATTCAAATGCAATATTGGATTGAATCACCAATACAATATAGCATAGTAGGCATAGGGATAGGCAAAGTGCAAATAGGCATATAATTTCACATTATTTTTTAACTTTTTATACTTCTTTTTTTATCAATATTATTTATTATCGTTTTATTATCACATCATTATTTTAATCTTTTTATAATATTATGTCTACTCTGATTCATACCCTTAACTATCAAACAGACTAGTTAAGTGATAGCTAATAATGTATAATTTTTTTTTTCAAAATTATTATTTTTAAACCAAAGATTTATTATTGATTCTCTAACTGGCAGCCCTGAAAAGCTGAACTAATTAGCAGTACCTGTAGTAATTTTAAACTTCAGTCATTTCAACTGAAGGTAATAATAATATCATTACTAAGTTAGTCCATTTTAGCCAATTCCTAGAATCCAACAATACGTACAAATAAAAGTAAAATAGGTATATTATACTTATTGTTGAGAATTTTTCTAAGAATTCACCTTTATTTACTTATGTTTATTCTGCATAAAAATGTGTATTTTGTATGAGCTCATATTATTTTTTGTTTGTTATAAACATATTTGTATCCTATAACTAAATACTAGTTGTTATCATACATATGTACTTTGTTTAATGTACACTATTGTAATTACCCTCCTATGTACCACTGTGTATCATGTATCACAGGATGTAATAGCCATTTTATGGCGTTGAAATAAATAAATAAATATCCTTTTAAATAAATATAAAATGTTATTTACCTACCTCGGAACAGACTTTGTCTAGTGAGGTGGGTAAAATAAAACTCTGTAAATAAATGAAAAATAAATAAACGCCCGGGTTGCCGGCACTGAAACTGAACTGAATATTGTATTTGTAGGCCTTTCTTGAAAGGATCGTGTTTGTAAACGGATACAACTATTTATTCATTGTGTGCACGGGCTTAAACAAATAATTCATCTTAATATTTTAAAACATAACTTGCAAAAGGTTTTTTTTTCCTAAAAGAACTAAATTAGTTCCATCGATGAAAGAGGAGATTATGAATTCTTTTAAGTATACCCTTAAATATACCTAATAGCTCAACATTTTGAACAACCTTGTTGTACCTAGCCTGAAGAACATAATGCAATGTAACATTACAGGGACATCGAAAAATAATGACAACATTTAAAAAAAACTGTTATAAAAAACTATTAAAGGTAATTCAATGGTTTGGATCTTAAAATGTGCGGAAAAAGATTTTAAAAAAAATCGTATCCTAGTATGTTTCGATGTGCGCACAGTTTATCGCTCTGCAGAGGTCTAGTTTGTAGTCGATTTTTTGCCACGTACGTGCAATCGTTCCAGGGTTAACCGTCAAGATAGCGGCAGAAATTCGCTCCCGCAGGTGATACAAATCCCGAATCTTTTCTGCATACACAATATTTTTAATGTACCCCCAGAAAAAGAAATCCTAAGGTTAGGACTTCTTGGAGGCCAGGCATTGGGGGCTCCTCTACCAACGATACTGAACGGCAGTCGTTGGCGCACCCGCTGATGACCTTAACTACTGAGCATCTAGCGTGCGCATAGCAAGGTCATGCCACCTCCAAAATAAAACTTACATTCACCAGCTAGCGTTCAGTATAGAATTACACATTTAACATAAAGGGTTTCGGTGCTACAATTTTTTTAAATGTTATCATGCACGCTTTCCCAATGGCTGGATTGGTTGCACGTACGTAGCAAGAAATCAACTACAGACTAGACATCTGCAGAGCGACGAACGGTGCACACATCGAAACATATTAAGGTACGAAAAAAAAATCTTTTCCCGCACATTTTAAGATCAAAACCTCTAATAGTTTTTTTTTTATAACAGTTATTTTAAATGTTGTCATTATTTTTCGATGACCCTGTATTTATTTATTTATTTTACTATTTTATACGCCTGTTGGGATTTTACATTGGGTATATAATATTAACATTTTTTACACATGGGTTAGCAATATACAATATGTAGGTCGCAAAAAAATATTTCTTACATTAGAGTGGTTTACAATTGCCTTAAATTTAAAAGAAAAATAATAATAATTTAGGGAAAAATAAGTTATAATAAATGTAGGACTTTTACATAAAGACTTTGTTGTATGCACAGGAATTAACGTAAAATAAAAGAAACAAAACATAGGTTAAATAAAATATAAGAGTTGATAAAAAGTAGGTATGTAACACAGAATTTAAGTAAAAAAAAAAAAAATAGTTTATGAAGTAGGTGAATGAAGGCGCATTAATGTGAGTTAGTTATGATAATTATGAAAATGAAAACTAAACGATTTTTGTTAATTTGGTTTGTAATAAGCAACCTTTATTATTCATATATAGTAGGAGTTTTGCGGATCATAGCTTCATAAGGTTCCATGTCATCTCAGAATGAAACCAACTCAGAAACACCTCAGAAAGGTCTATGAAAAAATAATTTTAAATTATCCGGTAACCCTAACCTAACTTAACTTATATAATGCATTTTTTATATTTTTTTTTATCTTCACTCTTAATGACCTTTCTGGGGTGCTTCTGAGTTGGTTTCATTCTGAGTTGTCCGGTCACCCTTCATAATGTTCCAAAAAAAGGTGCAATTACTTGATATTTATAAATAAGTATAGAATAGTATGTTTGGTGACTTAGCAAGGGTGCCCGGGTTCATGGGGTGAGGTGGTCTTGGCGACCGATGTGTCTTCCCATCTACTGCGTGGCGGCAGGGCTGGGCAAAATACATGTAATTAAAATACAAATTACAAAATACTTTTTCGCTTGTATTTAAAATACGAAATACAAAATATTTTCAAGTCGTGTATTTGAAATACAAAATACAGTATTTTAACCATTTTTTTTATTTCAAATACAAATATCAAAATACAAAATACATTTGGTTTTGGTAGAACTTTTGGTTGCAATAAATTGTCGTAAGTGCCCTTGTTTAAGGTAGAAGCAAAGCTGAGCAGAGTGAAACAGAGACGTGCAATAATTGACAAATCATATTGTTCAGAAGACACATCTCATCTCCGCTCCACTTGTGCAGTTTCGTGATATAGGACCCAGGTGTTAGATTATAATAATAATTATTATTATAACACGACATTTGTATAGCGCAGTTTTGTGTTATTTCACTTCAAGTGCGCTCTACTGTAATTAACTTAAAAATAATCTAAACAAATATTCAGTCGCAATCCGGAGGCCGCGGGTTCGAACCCGGCGTGCGCAAAAAAAATTTATTTGATTAATTTGTGTTATTTCACAATTTATTCATTTAAAATAATATATAGTATATTTGCGGCACGTTCCAGAGTGGAAGACACTATCAGTATCGCCCTGGTGTAAGACCACCATTCAGAATTGAAACTTTGCTTGAAAATGGCTTTAGCCGTGTTTGGTGACCAGATGTGAATAGCCAGGTACTTCCCAACCTTCCTCTTTCCCACTTCCTTCCCCTCCCCACTACCTTCAGCCTCACAACCTACCCCAATTGGGGCTGCCATAGTCTCACTGGCTCCAGACGGGAGCAGTTGAGATTCTTGTGCGGTATTCACTGTAAAAAAAAAAAAGTCAAACTATTCCTACAGTGCTTGATCTAATACTACAAATTTTACAATACAAAGCAATGACAAGTATAAGATAATATGATAGTAATAAGTGCTATTATAGCACAGGACAATGTAGACGTTGGTTGCCAAATCTAAATATTAACATATATTGCTCTGGATTCTAGCGTTTAAGTCGATGTATTTAAGATTATTAAGATTTCTAAAACTAACTAACTAACCATCACGCCGTTTCCCCGCAGGGGTAGGCATAGAGGACGGACCGCCAAACAACTCGGTCTTGGCACACACTCTTTGCCTCACTCATATTTATACATCGTCTCATACATACTTTCATATTATTCTAACTTTTGACATGGCCCGACTCAAGTATCTGATTCACTTGATCGCGCCATGCCTTCTTCGGGCGTCCCCGACTTTTTCTACCATTCACATTTGCGTCATATATTCTTCTTACACTACTTTCTTCGTTCATTCGCTCTACATGCCCAAAGCATCTGAGGGTCCCTTTCTTAATCTTACTCTTTATGCTTACATCAGCCTTACATTCTTTGCGGATGTATCCACATTTTTCGCACGATCATACATGGTTTTACCACACTTACGTCTCAGGAATATCATTTCAACAGCATTCAGTTTACTTTCATCCTTCCTCTGCCAGTTCCATGCCTCACTGCCATACATCAGGGAAAGTACTAGGACTGCATTGTGGACTGCTAACTTAGCTTCTTTTGGCATTTTTTTATTTTGTGTGTTTTGAAGCCATAAGTATTTGAAATACAAATTAAAAAATACCTCAGCATCAGGTACACATTTTTACAATACATTTTTAGGGAGTAATTGAAATACAAATACAAAATACGTATTTGTATTTCAAATACGTATTTCAATGACAAATACTGCCCAACCCTGCGTGGCGGACTGCTTCGAGAGAGACTGGGTGAGGAGGTCTTTTGACCCCTCCAGCCAGAATCTCTCGACCAAGAGATATGCTATGGTGTCCGCGCAACTGTCGCCGGACTACGCACTAATAAGCGTAATTTTGGTACAAAAAGAATTTGTTCATTTCGTTGATTTTTTGAAAATGTGCATTAATATTGGTTTTTTTTTTTTTTTTTTTTTTTTTTTTTTTTTTTTTTTTTTTTTTTTTTTTTTTTTTTTTTATTTATTTTTTTTTTTTTTTTTTTATTGAAATAATAGATAATACATAATATAATCAACAAACAAGTCCTGCTAAGCCAATTGAATCGGCTTGTCAACAGGTGCTTATATTTTAGTTACATATTTATACATTTTTAAAATTTAAAATTTACATCTTATATCTACAGATACAACATTTTTTCATAAATATCAAAATCAATATAAATCTTTTTTTTCCGATAGCCAATTTTTCACCATATATTTAACCTTATTCATAGAATTACATTGCTTTATAGTGTCAGGTAATAAATTAAATATCTTCGGTATGATATATTCAAACGTTCTCTGTCCGTACTTATTGTTAAATTTCGGAACTATTAACCCGTCGTTACGCGTGAATCTAGTGCTGTATTTATGTTCTAATTTCTCTTTATGCTGCGGGGTAAATATATGTTGAATTATAGTTTTGTGCCAAAGTATTGCCTTAACAGGTAAAATTTTAGCACTCTGAAACAGCAACGGTTTATTTTGTCTCTGTTTGAAAATATTAGGGACGACCAATAATTTTACAATTGCGTTTTGTACAACTTGCACTTGTTTCAGATTGGTTATAGAAGTATTTCCCCATATTGTTAATCCATATCTTATAATAGATTCTGCTAGAGACATATAAATTATTTTAAGTGTTTCAATTGATAGGAAAAAATTTAATGTGTACATTCTGCCAGCAATCGATCTGAGTCTTTTACAGGTCTTTTTTATATGTTTGTCCCATTTAAAAAAACAATCTACAGTAACACCAAGATACACGTATTCCGAAACTAATTCTAAGCTTTCACATTTACAATTAGTTGGAATATTTTTATGAATGCAATTAAAATTATGAGATATAATATTAGGATTAAATTGAAATTTGGCATTAGGTGATCTTATATGCATTACTTTGGTTTTTTTAGCATTTATTAATAGTCCTGCATCATGTGACCATTTACAGAGTTGATTAAAGTCAATTTGCATGAGTTCAATTGCAATTTTTAGATCTTTATGTGATATGACCAATGCCGTATCATCTGCGAATACAAAATGTTTCACAAAAGAGAAAAGTTTTTTCATTATGGTTACATAAATTATATATAGTGTAGGTCCTAATATGGAACCTTGTGGAACTCCTGCAGATACATTTTTTGTTTTACTAAAAGTATTATTTATTTTGATACATATTTTTCTATCTGTAAGATAATCTTTAAATAAATTTAACACATTTCCTCTTATTCCGATTTTTTCTAGTGTTTTAAGCAGTTTTTTGGAATTAATTGTGTCAAAAGCTTTAGAGTTATCAATAAATAAAACAATAACATGTAATTTATTAGTCAATTGGTTATTTACGTAATTGGAAAAATCTTGCAGTAGTTTTTCAGTATTTTTTTTTTCTTTGGAAACCATATTGACTTGGATCAATAATAGAGAATTTTTCAATATAATTATTTAATTTATTTGATAAAAATTTTTCAAGATTTTTTTCTAATGCTGGTAGAATACTAATAGGCCTATAATTTCCCAGTTCAATGTGTTTTCCACCTTTAAATATTGGTCTAGTAATGCTACATTTAAATTCTTGTGGAATTTTTGATTGATTTATTATCAAATTTATTAAATGAGTAATTATTGGCCCAAGAGTTTTTATATTTCTTTTTAAATCAAACATTCTTATATTGTCAATACCTGTGCTTTTAGAGTTTTTCATTTTTTTAACAATGTTTTCAATATCGGTTATAGTAGCTCTTGGTATATATAAACTGTGAGGTAGTTCTTCCAGTACTATATTAGTAGCTTTGTGATTGCATTTATGTAACATGTTGCTGATGCTATCCGAGAAGTAATTCACAAAATCATTTGACACAAAATCCTCAGTTCTATCTTTTAACATATATCGTGTTATAGTTTGATCACAATCGTTTTTGGGTTTACGTCCTAAAATATTATTTATCTCGTCCCAGGTTTTTTTTTGTATCATTAAAACAGTTTTTAAATTTATTATTATAGTAGTTCGTTTTATCTTTATTTATGAGTTTATTGACAAGGTTTCGTGTTTTTTTATATTCTGTTTCATATGTTTTGTTTGTTGGTGTAATTTTCCATTTTTTATAAAGTTTATCCCTTTTATTTATATGACATAATAATTCACTGCTTACCCATTCATTTATTGCATAAGGTCGTGTATTCGGTTTTTGCACTATCGTTTTAGAACTACTCTTGTAAAAATTGTTAAATAAAGATTTTATTTTTTCATATAATGAAATACAATCCCTCTCGTCTATAAGTTTACTCCAGTTATAATCTTTGATATACCGATCAATAACCTTTTGTGAGATGATTTGAATATACTTATTTGAAAAGTCTACCTGACGTTTATGAGATTTTATATTAATAGCAGTGATATAATGATCGGCAATATTATTTTCACAGACGCAAGCTGTTATTTTTTTGCCTCTAAATTTGGCAAATATATGGTCAATACACGTGCGACTAATTTGTCCATTTAATACAGCTTCTCTGGTTACTACATTAATGCATTTAGTTAAATAATGATTAGTAAGTAAGTTTTCATATGAAGTTATGATATAATCTTGGTCATTAAGCAAATTTAAATTTATGTCGCCAAGTAAGATCATATTTTCCTTACTATTAATTGTATCAAGATACGATGATAATTCCGTTAAAAAAGAAGATTTACTCAAATTAGGAGGTCTATAGATAGCTACTATATTAATTTTAGTTTTGTCCTGGAGTATGAGCTTTCCCGTTATATTTTCAAAATGAAGTGATTGGAACGATGTTGGTCTAAATTCAAATTTATTTCTTATATATAATATAATCCCTCCTCCTGACTTATCAGTCCTGCAGTAGTTATATGCATTATATCCGGGAATATTGTATAAACACGTACTTTCAGTTTGAATAGATGTTTCACATAGCATTATAATGTCAATATGCTTCAAACAATTAAGTAAATATATATGCAATATATTCCAATATTTTTGTATAGATCTTATATTTAATTGAATACAAACAAGATTGTCAGACGCATTTATGTATTGTTTTTTTATCCAATCTTCTAAATTATTTACTGTACTACATTCTATTTCGTTATCATTATCTATATACGAGAAATTATTCTGAGCCATTTAATTCATATTTAAATTTGATGCAACACAATAAGATTGTGATACGAAGTTTGGTTGATTTTATATATTGAAATATTTCTATAAGAAATAACTCTATATCATAATTAAGTGTAAGCTTCAATTTAATAGTTGATATAATTACATACATATTTTTTCTGATATCCGTGTTTATACTTAGCGTAATACAGCAATGATTAATATAAAATATGATAAAGCATTTATTTTTATCAAAGATACCACAATTCTTTTTCAAGTAAAAGCCCTTAGTATAATATAATGATACAAAATGGTTTTCCATGCTTTTAACCTTACATAATATAACAAATATTTTATTTTTAGATAAAACAATAAAATTTAATATTATTGTTAGGTTGGTTAAATCCCATACATAAATAAAGAATTTAACACATATTTTTATTATCTGTCCGGTAAACATGAAAAAAGAGCGAAATAGAATAACTTCATTTATGAAACCAATACAATAATTAACAATATATTTTGAATAAGGAATGAATTAGTTCATTTAGTTGAACGTTCGTTTGGTTTATTCGTTAATTATTTGTTCTTTTTGTTTATTTGTTAATTGGTAAACAATATCGGCGACACCCGGAAGCGCAGACTCACATAGTAAAAACAGCAGATAGCACATTTACTTATATTTAAATATCTTTGCCCTCGACCCATCGCCTTGCACCGCAGTTGAAGCGATGGATTCATACGTCCGTTACTCCTCGATACACTGACCCTACCCTAGATTCCTACCGACCCCTCACACCTATTTCCTTCCCAGAACTTCCTTTCCTTAAAAAAATAACATTCACACTGCACAGATGGGGTAGGCCTTGAGGGAAATTATTTTCCTCAGGGCATTCTGGGTGGAGCTAATGTAAAAAAGCTGTCAAGAGGATGGTGAAATACCCCCGCTTAGAATCAAAACAACGGCTGCTTGAGATGATTCTAGATTCTAAGTTTAGTAATTAAACTTAACTAGCCAAATACTTCACGAAGCTGGCTATTATTCTCCCAATTCCTTCTTAATTTCACAAATTTCCATATTTAGTTATGTCATTGTTCCAGTGAGTCTTCTATCATACAAACGTTAAAAAAATAAATGAGCTTTTTACTTTTTTACATTTATTTTATTCAAATGGCACAGTGCAAACAACTGATTTGTTTGTTTCACTCAAATATTTTAAATCCGTAGACTGCATGTCGGAACTAAGTTAGTAAACTGCACTCAACAATTTGCTTATAACGTCTGGACTAACTGAACCGGACTGAATACAAAATGCACCAGTATTGTCGACGGCATAAAATGCATGTCTGATTTATCATTATTTTCCATAGTTTCAGAACCGTTACGGAACTTTAGAAAAGCTTCGACGGTGTGAAATTTCACACTGCTCTAACTACATGAAAGCGCGTATTATATTATCACGCTGTAGAAAGCCTCTCGGGCTGTGGAGATATTATATTACTCGAACATCGGGATTTTGGTGAACACGGACTTACGCCCATGAGTACCTACTAGGGATTTGTAAAGTTGTTTGTGTTTGAAAATTTTCTCATGGAGGCTTGTGCTAACCGCATTCGTACAAGAGGGAGCAAACCTTTAGATCTGAGCTATATTTTAATTGATGTAAGTTAAATTGGAGCGATTTTAATTTTTTTATTTCAGCACACGATCCGTAGATTCACAGCCGGACTTTTGAATTTCAAATTTTACGTGGATACGCAGGTACAATCGTCTGTCTTGTAAACAAATTACTACAGCAAGACGAAATTATCAGTTAAGTATTTTCAAACACAAGAAATGAGACAACAAAGCACACTTTTAACTATTAACTAGTAGCAGAGGGTAGAATTTACAACACAAAAACTTGCACTCTCAATTTAATGCAAACAAATTATTACCTACCGAGTTCAAAGTGTTTAATCCTGTATTACCTAGTATGTTGAAACGGTAAGGTTTTGTTTATAATGAAAGGTTTTACTTTATCGGTGGGTTTATTTATCAACGACATACTGGTTTTATTTGTATTCCTGGAACGTAGAACGGGCTTAAGTCTGCCAAGAAGCAAGCCGAAATCCACTTACGCTGCGAATCTTCAAAATGAAATTTTAGTTCTTCAGTGAAGAACTTAAAAATGAAATTTTCACGCAAACTTAAATATTATAAAGTATTGAATTCTATCGGTCTTTTACGGGCCGAAAGGTAGGTAGGTTATTGGGCTTAGTAATACGTCCTTGGGTTTAGTAGGGTATTTTAATAAGTCATTTTGGATTTAGGGTCTGTTTCGGGGACACGAGGTCGTCGAACACTCACTTGTCAATTTTATTAACAGGTACATCTAATATTTTTATTATAACGTCTATTTTGAAAAGTTTTATGATTTTAAAAAGTTTATGGTTTTATCAACCCAACAGTCGAGGCCAGTCGTTATTGCGTTTTTAGCTGTACCATTGACAAAGAAAGCGATGCAAGTACATATTTGCCTATTTCATATTGAAGTTCGGACACTGTCAGTTCAAGCAGTCTTTCGTAATTACATACGACAAATAAAGTTTGTATGCGGAGTGATTTCATGCTATGGTGGAAAGTTCAAAGTCATACGAGGATACGAATGATTTCATGATACATATTAGTAAGAACAAAGTCACACCAGGATACGAAACCCAAAGGCGTAGCCAGGTTTTAGTATCGGGGGGGGTTCAAAAATCAAAACTCGTGTCGGGGGGGGGGGAGGTGAGGGGACGACTTTGTATTTCTTGAGCATTAACTAATAACAATTTGTGGACATTTTATGTTGAAATCTTTTATTTTCTATGTACATATATTTCTATGGTTAATTAAAGTAACAAATGTTTATAGAAAATAAATTTTATTTTAAGCAGTCACCTGATAAGAAACGGAATTCCAAATAAAAATCAACCTCAATCACCAAAAAACGGAACTTGCAAGTTAAATATTATATTTTTTTCTTTCAGAGGTCCCCATTTATCTTTTTAGATACATAATATCATATTGAGTTATCGGTGTTAAAAATAGCATTTTTTGAAAAATTGCTTGTAAGTACATCAATAATATTTAAGATTCATGGAAATTCCAGAAAACATATGGGTATATAATACCAGTAATATTGTCATATGCAATAAAAAATTTACCAGGTCGAAATTTCCGTAGATTTAGTGCTGATTTCCCTTTTCCCTAAAAAATATTTTTCTCCCCTAGATCTAGTCAAATTTCCCTAGACGGTACGAAAATATAGGTACAAAGGTTACCATCGGATAATCGGTACAGAGGGCAAATCCAAAAAACATTATTAGTTTAATAATTAGTAATAAAATAAGTTATGCCGCTCTCCGCATCTCCTTATTTTTAATATTATTGATGTTGATATCTTAACTTTCCCCCCCCCCCCCTGGCTACGCCCATGAGTCGAAACCAATATACTCAGCCCTACTAAAACACCCCGTGAAAATTTTATTCAGTTGATAAATGGCCGCGGATATGAAAACGTTACTAATTAAAAAGATGTATACAATATACACATTGCTTTCACAGCCTGAGAGGGTAGTTTATCCATCATATACATCTAAAAATTTCCAACATATTTTAAATGACTTTAATATTTCTTATTTTTGAAGATGTCGTTAAATCATATACTTTTATAGAAACTACATAAACTTACCTTTTAGATTTTTGTATTTGAAATATACATATGCTTTTAAAAATTGCTGTATTTTAAACTTCAAAAAGGTAAAAAAAAAAACCGCTTACCGTAAACATATTGTATAATAGTCAAAAAGTTTCTGAAAATTCAAAATATAAAAACAGTCCTCTTATTTAATAAATTTGGAAGAAAAATGTCACTTCAGTTTTTAAATAAAATTTAAAAAAAAATTAAGTTTGGTTTCAATTCCAAAAAATTTACATTAAAAAACTGAAATTCTAATGCATTGCTTGCACATCTTAAGACGTTAATTTCTTTGAAACATTTACCAACACATGTATTAGATATTTTAGTTATATCAAAAAACATAACTTTGAATAAATTCTCAAAATATACCATACAATGTAAATTTAATTTTTTATGTAACCTTTCAAACTATTTCCTGACAGTTCGACTTTCAGAGTACGATTATTTTGCTAATAAATTTATTAAAACTGATGTGAAACCACACAAATAACGCAAATTATATTAATTTTATGAATATAAGAGTGAATAGGTCATTATAATTGAAATTATTATCACATATAAGTAAAATTAAAAAAACTTATCCGTGGTGCCAAATTTGATCGCGGCTTTAATTTTTTCCAGCGCGAACGACAAATGCGCATGCGTACTAACCATCGCCACCTAGTGGATAAGAATGAAAACAAATGATTTAATAAATACACTCTATAAAATTACAATGTTGTCACATCTGATAAACATTGAATGCATTTTTGCATCGTGACAACGGAAGAAACCATATTACTTTTTAGTAACATATCGTGTTTTAGTATACACGGGGTTTATTTATGTTATTGCAATAACACAGGTTATCGGCCGTGAAAGGTTTTTTTTTAGTAAGGCTGATTCGTTTTCAAGATGCGATTTTGCTAATAAAAATATATCAAAGAAAATGCGTAAAAATTGATGCAAAACAGAGACCTGGTCCTTACCCTGATGCTGATGCGTAATATTGGGGCATGACTCTTGCAAAGGAAGCATGACACTTGCAAAGGAAGCACGAACACTGACTGAATGCAATACACATAAGTGATATATGTCTGCGTGATAATGATTAATGATTGATGAGAGCTGAAAAGATCGCATGGCTTATGCAACCGAGATAAACAGTATGGAGAAAAATATTCCATAAAGCTCAAGACGGGTAGAATGGAAGACCTAAGGAAAGCAGGATTTGGGGGCACCCAGAAAAAATTGTTCGGTCATGTATATTTTTGAGTAATTCGTATTTTCTCAAGTCGGGTCATTTTTGTCACGATATGGGAACAGTTTTATATTTATTTCTTATTAATGAACCAAGGAATGGATATCAAAAGAGAACGTTGCACCCAACCCAAAAAATACATTTTTGGAGTTTTGCATGTTACAACGGACCTTCAATTAAAGCAGCAAAGAAATATTATGCAGTGATGTTTAGTGAGTTAGAACCGGTAACATTCTTAACCTTTAAGTAGCGAGGTGCCGTTTTAGTTACATAAGTACCGACGTGAGGTCTGCTAGACCAACATAGTTTTAATATAAAAAATAATGTATTTTTTCGTATTTTTCTAAAAAAAATGCTTCTAAATATTGTTTATATATCTCTTATTGCTTAAGTAAAATAAAATATAAATATTTACACGTTTATTAATAATCATGAGCATTTAAATCCCAGACGTCGATATCTTGGAATAAAAAATGGACTTTTACATTAATCTTAATATATTTTAATCACACTGTTTTTCCTGAAAAAAAAAAATTTTTTAAGTTAAATAACCAGGTAAACTATAAAAACGAAGAAAACATAAATTATCAGCAGTTTTATGAAAAACCACAAGGTGGTTGTAAGAACTATCAAATATTAAAAACAGTCTTTTCACTCAGGATCGCTGCATTGAAAACACACATGTTTCGTGCAAGTGTCAGATTTGTAAGCAGTCTTGCATTTTAGTTTTGAGATACAGATTATGACCGAGTTTTCTAGGTTGGTTACCCTGTATTTCCCTTACATTTTCCGGCGCATCTGACCCAAGAACTCTTTTTATCGACGAGCGCATTTCTCTTGGAATGAGGCCGTGTTTCATATTTTTTCCTAGTGACAGGAACACTGTTATTTTCATTTGAGGTTGCTCGTTTCGTGCCCGAAGAGCCTGGTTGATTCATTGTAAAATTTGACAGAAAATAAAAGAGGAAACCCATACAATCTGAAAAAAGGCATATCCAAAAAAAGTTACATAAGTACTGACGTGTGGTCTGATAGACCAATCGTGATCTTATAACAGCCTTAACTTACCGAAATCGTACCAACCGATACTGCCATTCTCCACGAACACTGTTGGGCAACGAGGGGTAGAGAGAAGTGCAGAGTAATACCTGAAAAAACCTTCGACTCTGTGCAGAAACGGGCTGTACGTTTTATATGTTATCCTACAGTACATAACAAACGGATTGCAATCCTTCGAGAACAGAAATCGGGTGGGAATGCTCTTTTTTTCTACCGAATTTCAATGGAAGATGCTCCGAGGAACTAGCATCGTTGATCCCCTCAGCATTGGTGCATAGTCGGGAAACACGCCAAACACGCGCATAACATTAGTGGCACAGCGTGGGTTTCGGCCGCCCCGGGGCGGAGGAAAATTTTACCCCCCCCCCCCCCTCCTCCCTTACTTCCACAGAATTTCAAGCACTGATCGGGGGGGGGGGGGGGGGTAGATATCCTATTTTTTTAAGCGCATTTTTATAATCCCATGTGCCGAGTACTCTTCCAATAAAATCATGCCTATAAATTCTACTACAAATTTATATATAACTGCTCTCAGAAATCGAGAATGGTATGCCTGTAATAGAATATCGCATCTTCATCACGCATACGTATGGAATGCAACTCAAACATAACACAAAACTGGTTTAAATTAAACTAAATATGCGGTGTATCAAAACTACACTGAGAACAAAAAAATGGTTTTTCTTTGATTCTAGCGGCACTTATATTCTGAACACAAAACTGGTTTTAATTAAATCTGTAAGCGGTGAATTAAAACTATACTCAAAACATAAAAAGGGTTTTTTTATTATTCTGCCGGCACTTACACTCTGAACACAAAATTGGTTTGAATTAAGTCTGTATGCGGCGAATTAAAAGTACACTCAGAACATGATAATGTTTTTTCATTGATTCTGGCAGCACGTACAGGATACAGAGTCTTCAACTAGAATTTTATAACTGAATTTCGAATAAGATAATGTTTTATTTAGAATTGTGTCAGCAGATGAATCCTCAAATGGAATTTTACATTTTGAAAACTGGTTAAACCCTTCGAATAATAAGAAAAAATATCTTTAAACTGTTGCCTGCCAATGTTTGCCTACAAAATTTCCGGTTCTTCCCTTGCGTTTTCAATGTTCCTTTTTATTGTTTTTTTTATCCTTTGGCAAAAAAGGAAATTGTTCTAAAATCTAGATATAGTAATTTTTCTGAGTGCTTATTAGAACATTAATGTTTCTGAATATTAAAATTTTGATATTGGAAATGTGGATTGGCTCAAAAATACACGCCTGCAAATTTTCAAGTTAAAGTACCTAAAATAGAATGAACATAAAATTTTAAATACAGATTCCTTTTTTTTTTAAAAATGTAATAAAACTGGATCTTAACTTTTTATCGCAATCACAAATTTATTTTAAATGTAAATGTGTGGGACATAATTTCACAATTTTATTTTAAAATTAAATATGTGGGACAATTTGCGTCTCCTGTGATTAGACGGGTTAAATTAAATCTGTATTTGGCGAATCAAAACTACTCTGATTATGAAAATGGTTTCTCTTTGATTCTAGCAGCACATACATAGTTTGAAACTAGAATATTATAACTGCACTTCGAATAAAATAATGGTCTCTTTCGAAATGTATCAGCAGATGAATACACAACTGAAATTCACCCATTAATATTTAAATCGTAAATGATTTCATCATCCGTAATTTAAGAACGCAGAGCAATGACAAAAATTGAAAAATATTATCCATTTTCACCCTTCCCATGGCTAGGTAGTTACCAACCAACAAATACTTTTTTGAGCAGTCTAAAGGGCAAAGTAAAGTTACGAAATAACTTTTGACAAAAACAATTTAGTCGGGCTTGTTTCGTTAAGGTTCAATAAATATCGCTTGGTGCTTTCTCGCACTTTCATTTTTCACACGCCTCTCGGAGTCTGTACGTAGCTCTTGTATAATGGAAATTCCGTTAACAGAGTGTCAGACCACCCGCGCTTTATTCTCTTTTTATGACGTTTAACTAGCTGGTATCCGGCATGCGTTGCTACGCTATTACTAAAGAAATTGTTTCTCCATGCGTGTCCTTTCCCATTCGTCCCGTTCCCCTTCCGCCCCCCCCCCATTCCTCTCCCGCGTTCTCTTCCCTTTTCGCGTTTCCACTCCGCCTCCTCTACCTTCCCTCCACTCCCCCCTTCCCACGGCCGGCAAACCCCCCTCCCGAGTTTCCCTTCCCCCTCTTAGGTTCCCCTACCCACTCCCTGGTTCCCCTCTCCCCCCTCCCGCGTTCTATAAATTAATTCCCGGTACATTAAGTTTTCAAACAGCTCACGTGCCACCTATTGCAATTATTTTTATTTTACAAATAGCATAACGCCAGAGCTCACCAGATAATAATGAACACAACAAAAAAATAATTATCTAATTTGGTACAGTCGTTCGGAAGTTATGCGCGTACACACATTTCGGCGATTCATTTTTATACAAATTTCATAATGCCCGAGCTCACCAGTAGTTTTATACAAACCTTGTCCTGACAATAACAAACACAACAAAAATAGAATTATCCAATTTGGTGCAGTCGTTCGGAAATTATGCGGGAACATACATTTCGGCGATTCATTTTTATTAATATAGATAGATACATAGATAGATATATATTTAATTTTTCATTACATAAACACAGTAGATAGGCCAAAATTATTTTTTAATAATTATATTTAACACAATGCAAAAGTCTACCGGATCTGCCCTGATGATGGACACTGCAACGATGTCCGAAACGTTGGCTAAAGAAGGAGGTAGCGCAACACGGCATAACACCCCAAAAACAAATAACGAAAATGCAAAAGTTGTCTCTAAAATCAAGCAAAATTTAATTCTTTTATAGCCAACATAGCATAATTTAGAACAAAAATAAATAAATTGGTGCAAATCTGTACTAGATATTTTCCATCCCTTTTGGTTTGATTATAAAATAGTTTGGTTGGGTATTTCGTCTTTTGAACGAAAAGGCCGAGCAGTCGTTCCTTTTAAACAATGTCTTTGTTGTATAATAAATTGCCAGCACGATAAATAAATTTCCACTGAAGATAACTAACAACAATAAATAAACAAGACATATTATCAACTTTTTCTTTTACAAGACTATGAGTATATTTATAAAAATTAATTATTACTTAACATTTTCAGTAATGAAACTGTAAAACAATGGAATACACATAGAAATTTATGTAGAGAAAAACATGGTTAGTAACCATTGTTAGTTACTTATCTATAATATAAAAATGAATCGCTGAATGTGTTTCTAAGCGCATAACTTTCGAACAACTGCACCATATTGGATAATTATTTTTTTTGTGTGTTCGTTATTGTCAGTACAAGGTTTTTATAAAACTTCAGGTGAGCTCTGGCATTATGAAATTTTCTATAAAAAAAATACTATTGGTGGCACGCGAGGAAGCGGCTATTGTTATGGAAAGCGGGAGGGAGGGAGAGATGGGGGAGGGGAACCAGGGAGGGGAAGGGGAACCTGGGAGGGGGGAGGGGAACTCGGGAGGGGGGTTCATGGGACGGGGAGAGGGTGGGGAGAGGGAAGGTGGAGGAATCAGAGTGGAACGCGAGAGGGGAAGGGGACGCGGAAGAGGAAGGGGAGGTGGAAGGGAACTCGACGAATGGGAAAGGACACTCAGGGAGAAACAATTTCTTTATTAAATGGTATAGCAACGCATGCCGGGACCAGCTAGTTTTTAATAAATATAATTCGAGCACCTACATCAGATTAAAAAAATATTTTGCATATCCCCGTTAGGCGATATTTCACTATGCGAAAAAGCTGGATTGTATTTAAACAACAATTATTACTCTAAGTATTAAAGTAGTTCAAAAGTTTTGGAAATTTTTTTATGCGAAATGATAAAAAAAAAATCTAAGATTCTTGTAGTCGGAAAGGTTTTTTATCCTAGGAAAACAACATACCTTTCTGAGTATTACATACTCGTTTTTAACTTAAATACAAACTATCATATTTATTTATATGATAGTTGTAAACAGCTAATAAATATGTTCGGTATCGTACATTTACTTCGCATGGTTTGTTGAACGGTTAATTAAACTAATTGACTTGAATTTATTAGGTCCCGTTAATAAAATTCACTTTTGTGGCTTTGAGGTTTTGTTTGTTTTGTTTGCACGTTAGCCACTTGCAAACAGTGTAAAATACTATTTGCTTGGCGATGACATTTACTAAAGTAAATTGGAAAGCTTTCATGCCAAATTAGTACTTTCGTAAACGTTAAAAGGTGATTTTGTCGGACTGGCGAGAATGTTTATTTTTTATTTATATTAATTACTTTGTAATTGCAAAAGCTTTGAAAATTGGAACAGTTGTACCCATGTGTACGCGCTGCTGTTGAAATGATTCATCTAGGTCAGGGATGGCGAACCTTTACTTATCAACGTGCCATTTTTCTAAAGAAATGTTTAGTGAGGTCATAGACGTGCCATCAAATAATTTTGACTTTGTGAATATTGAGAAATATAATAATAATAATAATAATAATAATAAATGCTTACTATCAAATAAAAACTCTTTATTTCGTAAGAAAAATATGAACATTTAGCATTGTACGCGTAATTTAAATTAAAGTAAAATTAGTGTGACTTCTGTTGTTGCAGGTTAGATGACAAATAACATATGTTAGGGTTGTAAGATGTTACTTATTGCAGAATGCATGCTGAACTGGAGTCATCTGTCATACGGTAAATATGATTCTTTAATGTTATTCATCTCTAAAAATAATGACTCGCAGGCATAGGTTGATGAAAAAATTGTTAAAATAGCATGAGCCACCTTCTTCAAACAATTTAATGTATCTGGTAACGTATTCCATGCTTCAAACATTTTGTTATTAGCATTTTCACTTATATTACCTATCAATCTTTCTGTTTCAATTAATTCTAACTCTCTCCTTGTTTCAACAAATTTTTGAATCCATATTGCACTAAACTGGAAATCAAGCAGCTGCATTTCAAATTCATCAATTTCTAACCAATCGAATGGGGACAAATTCAGTTTATCAAATGACGTCCCATCAATTCACACATTTTTTCGTAGTGCATAGTAAATTTTGTGATCACTGATCAGTGACTTGCCCAAAATATTGTGTCGCGTGCCATTAATGGCACGCGTGCCATTGGTTCGCCATCTCTGATCTAGGTAAACCGAATAATTTATTATTTCCATAGTTATGATGGAAAGTAATCCTACTAATATTATAAAGGCGAAAGTTTGTATGGATGTATGTTTGTTACTCTTTCACGCAAAAAAAACTCAATAGATTTAAAAAATCCTTTCACTAATAGAAAGCTACATTATTTGCGAGATCTATAGGCTATATATATTGGTAAGCTCTGGCGTTATGAATAATCTCTGGCGTTATGAAATTATTTATCATACGTTTTCTGTCGCTAACAAAATCGACGTATTGCAAACGCCAATAGTCGCCATGGAAACGATGTTTTTTTTTAATCAGGCAATTCGCCCTAAAAAGAGTGCTTTGTTGGCGTCGTACATAATAACTATCTCTAAAAATGAATCACCGAAATGTATGTAAACGCATCAACCCGAACGACTGCACAAAAATGGATAATTCTTTTTTTGCTCGTTTTATTGTATAGAACTACCGTTGAGCTCTGTCATTATGAAATTTGTATAAAAAATTGTAATAGGTGGCACGCGAGCAGTTTAAAAACTGAATATACCGGGAATGAATGTGTGGAATGCTATAGGTGGGAGAGGGAGGGGGTAAGGGGGTGAGGGGAGGGCTGTGGGGGAGGGAGGGAGTGGGAGGGGGAGGAGGAGGAGGATAGGGTTGGGAGAGGGGGAGGGAAGGAAGGGGAACGGGGCGGTGGAGGGGGGTGGTGGAGGGGGGTGGTGGAGGGGGGTGGTGGAGGGGGTAATTAATTAATATAAATAATGAATCCTATCCTACAAATATTATAAAGGCGAAAGTTTGTATGATGGATGTATGGGTTTGTTACTCTTTCACGCAAGAAATACTGAATGGACTTTTCTTTCACTAATAGAAAGTTTGTATTGATGTATGTTTGTTACTCTTTCACGCAAAAACTACAGAATGGATTTAAAAAATTTTTTCACTAATAGAAAGCTACATTATTTGCGAGATCTATTGGCTAAGCTTGGTAAGCTCTGGCGTTATAAATAATGGTTAGCTCTGGCGTTGTGAAATTATTTATCATACGTTTTCTGTCCTTAACAAAATCGATTTATTGCAAACGCCAGAAAAAAACAAACCAATTGTCGCCTTGGAAACGATGTTTTTTTTTTAAATTAGGCAATTCACCCTAAAAGAGTGCTTTGTTGGTGTCGTACTTAATAACTATCTCTAAAAATGAATCGCCGAAATGTATGTATGCGCAAAAACCCGAACGACTTCACCAAAATGGAGAGGGGCGGGAGAGGGGGTGGGGAGTGGAGGAGGTGAAATGGGAACCCCCCTAATACCATGCGAGCGAAACCGCGGGAAAAAGCTAGTCCTACATACATACCTTGTACTATTTTTTTATATTGAATATCTATCCATATGTGTAGTGATATACGTCGCGCGTCGGCGACATCGGCGTGATCTCTTAGATCTTATTTTATTTTATTTTATTAAAATTTTATTTTGCAGAAACAAACAGTACATTATTACACAATGGAAAATAGTTACAAAGTTATAGAATTAATACAATAAATGTCGCTGTTATATGCTTATATTTTTGTGAGATAAATAATACTTTATACCTAAATTAAGTTAGTAAATTATTGAAGGAGAGGGGTGTGTGAGAGTGTTTGTAAAGGTGAGGGTGCTTTGGGACGTATAATATATTTAACACCTAGATAATGCAAGAGAAATTGCAAGAACATGTGAAAATCTATCACATACCTTACCCCCTTAAGAGAGACTTGATAAGCCAGTTAAAAACAAGTAAGAATATTAAAATTGTTTTAACTACGAGTATGTTACACGAATGTAATATTTTTATTCACGATTATTTTATTTAAAAAAAAAAATATCAATATACATTGCATATGTAGGCAGTGAAGGCACGTACAATGTGAATTTAGATTTCGAAAGGAGATTTTCAGGTGTGTGTTTTTCAAACCAGTCTGCTCGCCCTGCATGAAAATTGCCGTATGGTTAGTTAGCTGGTTACTCCTAAATATAATGCATGAATTCAATTTTCGTTCAGAAGTTCACAAAAATTTAACCAGCGAAGTAACATTAATGTTTCTCTAATGAAATACCTGTCAAGGGTGAACAATGGGTAGTTTGTTAAGTTCGTGGAGGTATAGTCGATGACTTTGAACCCACCTTTTAATCGTAAAAAGCAGGAATAAATTGATATTTTGATGTATTTAGTATGTAGGTAGGTAGATAATAAGTTGTATGAATCTACAAGTCTGATACATAGATACCAAATACACGTATGAAGAAATGTTCAATAGACCAATGTTTCGTTATGAAACGTCATTTGCAAAACGTCCTATGTGGTTCAATGATACGAAAGAAAAGAATAGAGGGAACATTAGGAAAAATCCAATGATTTATGTTTTACAAACTGCTTCTGATAAAACAAATTGAGTAGATACTATTTTTTTTCCTTTACAGCAAACAAACAAAATGAAAACGGTTTTTGTTTCAAAACGTGAATTTCGTATTTTTGTTGTTTTAAAAGATTGTATTTTTTAATCTACGTTGTCATTATTATATCCGATATTATCTTAGTTTTTGTTTATTTATATGGATATTAAAAATTAAACGGTATTTATCGAACATAACCGTACTGCTTCAGTATAGTGACATATTGAAGATGTCCACTGAATTGGTATAATTATTTTCCTCCATTAGTAACGTGTTACCTAATTTGTAGATATATATCGTCATCTTACATAACCTACATAACCTGCAAATAATCGGTCGGATAAACAATTCTTTCAAGTGTTCAAACAGAACTTGAAAAATTCATCATTCAGTTTCGAAGATAATTTTCTAGTTCTGTGAAATTTATTTTCAAGTGCTGTTATTATTTCAATTCTGTGAATTAAATGGCCCATAGCGGTATAATAAATGAACTTTATAAGAAAAATACTTTAACAGGACTTAAATTTTAACTTACAAATTTTATGAATTGTTCAAATTTTGTCCTTACCTAACTTAATTAATTTTAAAAGACCCGAATACAGGTATAGAGAAAATATTACACGAAGATTCCACCTCTGTTTTGGCACACACTAACCACTACCAGCTACATTCATATTCATACTCATTCGCCTATTATCATTTGATATGACCCGCCAGAAGGATTTGTGCCTTGTTCCCGACTCCAATAAAGCCGCTGTTAAGTCCCTACTTAGCATCTAAAGTATCGATATTTTATTGGAAATTACACATGCACTCCAAAGTCTACTTATGTCACTACTATTGAATATGACTACTTAAGGAACTATCAGCGAAGTTCTTAAAGGCCAATTACTTCCGACTTCACATTACATTATCATTATTCTATGTGTATGGTTAGATGGGGCAGGATTTCTTCCAAGAAATGATGCTCCAATATAAAATAAAATATAGCTAAGACCAAGTGGACAGAAGTATGGAATTTTATACCATGTTGTTGTTTATGACGTCTGTACTTAATTAGTAAGGGAAATTCTAAAAAAATAGAGATAGCGAAACAAAATGGCACAGATGCACATAACAGTTTGGTAGACTATATTATATTTCAAGCTCGACCAAAATAGAGAACGTTCTAAAAAACAAGGTACCCTAAATTGAATATTAGGGAGTATTTCACGGAATACTCCCCAATATTTAATTTGGGGTGCCTTGTTTTTTATAACGAATGTATTTGATTCAGCTATTTATTTATTTTTACCAACCACGAGAGCTGGGAGAAAAATATTTTCTGGATTTTCATCCAATATTTATGTAAAACAATATTTGGAAAAACTACTGACACAGATAAGTTATTTATTTTTATTTTTATTATGTTTGTCAACAGTGATTCTCATCAAAGCGCTGAACATGGTTGATACTATCACTAATTAAAGACAAATACAACATCGATAACATAATGCTTACACATACATTACATTCATACACACACACATACCGTACATTACATAACAGTAATAAGTTTTTGCAACAAGTTTTTAGAATAAGAATTTTATAGAACAACATAACAGGGAGCTTTAAATCTTGTTAAGAGATAATTTGAAGGTTCCCAATGTTGACATTGTCAAATGAATGGAATTTTTTTATAAGTCTCATTAAAATTACGGCACATTCTCAATAAAGCTGAATCGTACCCATGCTTAGTTCGATAATTTTTAATATTTAACGGAATATAATTTACAATTCGTGAACAAATTCTAGGAACATTGAACCTGATTTGATGAAGTACAAAAGGGCAATTTATTAAACCATTAACAATTTTGAAAAGAAGGTTTAAATCTATATTTCGTGTTCTCTGTTCAAGGGTGCGTACTGCGTATATTTTAGAAATTTAGTCGATCGGTGTAACGAGGAAGTGATCGAGTTCGCCTATCGGAATGCACTAGGTGGTACATACATTTTTTTAAACTATTTTTTCGCTCTATTCGCTGAATATGAACTTTGTAGGTTGGACTCCATACAGCACTTGCGTACTCTAACACGTTGCCGTAAAGGAATTGTACAGCATTATTTTTGATTTGGGATTTTGAAAATGTTTACTGTTTCGTTTGATAAATCCTAGCACTTTCAGGGATCTAGAAATAATGTTGTCGGTATGAGGTGTGAAAGTTAGTTTTTTTTGTCAAATAATACGATTAGGTCCCGAATGGTTGCGACTTCCTAGAGTTTAGTACCGTCGATAAAATATTGAGTTGGGATAGAGTTGTGTTTACGCGAAAAAGTTATGTGAACACATTTTAAAGAATTCAGAATCATTCTATTGTCATTGCACCACTTTGAAACTCTGTAAATATCATTTTGGAGAAGTATTGAATCTGTGTGGATAATTTTTAATATCCTTCAATCATCAGCAAACAACAAAATTTCAAAATCCAAAATAATATCGCATTAAGTTATTGTTTTACATTAATAAAACAACACTTGTATAAGTCAATGCTATTTTTGTGGTATGTTTGTGAAACTTAGAGACATAGTATTGATAATTTAAATTGCTAAATATACCAATATAAGATCGCTTAATTATTTTAAAAAATGCTAGCAAATACTGAAAGATTTCTTTAAACACAGAAAACTTATGTTGTGGTGCAATTTTAATTCAAAATCAATAAAATATTTAATTTCAACCATTTTTATTATTTAAAACTACGTATTTTATTAATTTCGCATACTAGAGCATGTTTAACATTTATCTCCGCCCTCACGCTTTCGAGATTAATTCCATAAATTGACCGGTCAGTGAATGAGTTGGTATAGCGTTTGGTCCACCCAGGCATCGTGTGTTCAATTCCTTAGCCGGCTGGGACTCCCATCACGACACAGACAATGTTTTCCGCTTCCTGTGGTAGTAGCAGAAGATTTTCAAATATTGTCTGGTTATTCGTAACCCTGGAATAATAGTATTTCTTTAAATAAAATAGGTGTTTTGATTAATGCGGTAATTTCCAAACAAACATCATAAAGATGTTCCACAAAACGTTTGTCCTCGAGTTTACTAATACTTTCACGATCTAAAGCATTAAACGAAGAAATCTGGAACTTCAATAGAGAACTGTAGTCGAATTTTTTAAATTTTTGTTAATGAATAAAGACCTTCAAACTTAAATAAATGCATTTTTATTTTTATTTTTATAGTTAGTTTTAATAGTTTAAATCATTGTCAAACATGTTCACGCCTTTATTGTTACATGTGGTTATTTCTAAAATACCTATTGTATGCCCTCTGCCATAATTAGTTCAGTTGAATTCGCCTCGCCGCAAGGGACACAAGTCTTAAGAACCGCACCGCTTTTACTTTTTAGTAATCAAACCGCAAACGGAACTCTTAAACCGCAGCTTTTCGCGAGTACCATCGCCACGCGTCACATTTTCTCGCTTATTGTTTCGCGATTAAACGTTCCTTCCCAATCGCCATTCCCTTCCAAAATCTCTCCAAACTAACATACCTACCTTTCCAGTGAACACTGAACGAAGAGGGAAGCAGTCTGGGTAAGTGCGATTAAAATATAATAAAATAGATAAGAACCGCATACAGTCCACAACATACCGCAGCATTTGATCCCTCGATCCATTGAGAGGTAACATTTGCTACCCGCGGCAACAGTTTTAATTTTTCAAGACTCCCCGAAAAGCACCGTATCTATGGTGGATTGTGTGACGTCTTCACCCACCGATAGTTTATTTTCTTTCAAGTTGTCATTTTGAATCAGTGATGTTATGTCTAGGGAAATTTCCCTAGATCTAGGGGAGAAAAATGTTTTTTACGGAAAAGAGATATCAGGACAAATCTAGGGAAATTTCGAACTCTGGCAATTTTTTTATTACATATGACAATATTACTGGTATTATTTTTATATAGGAATTCCAAAAAAAAAAAAAAAAAAATATATATATATATATATTCAAAATATATATATATATATAATTGGAATTCCTATGAATCTTAATTATTGTTCATGTACTTTTTCAAAAATATATATATATATATAATTGGAATTCCTATGAATCTTAATTATTGTTCATGTACTTTTTTTTTTTTTTACAGTGAATACCGCACAAGAATCTCAACTGCTCCCGTTTGGAGCCAGTGAGACTATGGCATCCCCAATTGGGGTATGTTGTGAGGCTGAAGGTAGTGGGGAGGGGAAGGAGGTGGAAAGAGGAAGGTTGGGAAGTACCTGGCTATTCAGATCTGGTCACCAAACACGGCTAAAGCCATTTTCAAGCAACGTTTCAATTCTGAATGGTGGTCTTACACCAGGGCGATACTGATAGTATCTTCCACTCTGGAACATGCCGCAAATATACTATATATTATTTTAAATGAATTAATTGTGAAATAACACAAATTAATCAAATAAAATTTATTTGCGCATGCCGGGTTCGAACCTGCGACCTCCGGATTGTGAGTTAAGAGTCTTACCCACTGGACTACGGAGGTCGTTACATGCAATGTTATTTTTAACACTGACAACTCTAAATGATATGTATCTAAAAAGATAAATGGGACGATGGGATGATTGCGGTTGATTTTTATTGTGCAAAGTGTTTTTTTTTATTTGGAATTCAGTGGTGAGTGTATTCGTAGGTACTTTTAAATTATTATTTATAACTGTGCGCCCTAAAGTTAAATTATTATTTCACGTAGCAAAAAGTGTTTTATTTGGAAAAGCACTATATTATAAGTACATTTATCAAATTCCGATAACTTTCCAATTAATTAATCATATTAATTAACATATAACAGGATTAATGTTACACAATCAGGTGGCTACGTAGGTAATTGCGTAAATGTGAAATTATAGGGAAATTTAACTTCGAAATCTAGGGAAATAATTTTTTTGGGCAGAACATCCCTGATGTTGAATGTAATAAAATGGAGGAATGAATATAGGATGACTCGATGACTTTTGTGTGAGAAATCGAGGAATTTTTTATTCAAGATTAACTGCTTTTAATATAGAAAAACATTGGTAAAATGTCCACATCTCACCCCTACTGTTTTTGTATTTTAACAAAGTGCAATATAAAAACCATAAATCATCTTTTTCATTGCAAATACAAATGACATCGTGCCTCGAATTTTGTGTTCAGGCGTGACATTGTACATTGTTTTATGTATAACACATACAGAAACACTGGTCATCATCATGACGATTGTGTAATAACTTGTATAAAAAGCCCTATACTAAAAACAATTTGAAAATACGTAAACCAAATGTCAAATATGACACGACTTTAACCTCAAATAGGCAAAATTTATTGCAGATTGTCCGCAAATATAACCCTTTTCGTAAATTGTTGAGGGCCTAAATAATGTTTCAATAAACAGAAAAACTATTATTTATCTAAATCTCTATAAACAGTATGAAAATAAACCAAAAACGTGTGCACTTCAAGTCATTTCAGTCGTGATTTCAATGTCAATACAACATTCAACACGCTATCACCAGGTGACATGTTAACAGTGACGTCACCATTCACCATTTCAGTAATGCCAACTGGACGCTGTATTTTGAGGAGAGGTTTAAAAATGCACTTTTTAATAATTTTTTAAAAACTCTGCGTTTAATATTATGAAGAATATATATTCAGAATCAGCGTTTATTGGTCTATATGAACATATTTTTTGAAAACCATAATATTTTTCACTGGAGTTCCTTATTGGCATCTTAATGAAGATGGCAGGACTAAATAATATATTATGTAAATCATGGAACAGAAAAAGAATTTTTATTTTTTAATTTTTTTTTATTAGAAAATAGTTTTTTTTCTTGTTTACATTGCACCTGCAAAGCTACTGCAAGTAGCTTGTCGGCAGGAAAATAGTGTAGACAACAACATGATACAATATACAATGTTTTACAATAGAAGAAAAAAATATTGCAATTTAATAAAAAAACATAATTAAAACATAAATAAGTATAAAGAAAAAAAAAATTTAAAATTAAATATTAATCATTAAAAATTAAAAATGCACGAGGAGTCAAGTCAATACATAAAATCTGATTCCAATAGCCATGTTCTAAACAATAGTGCAAATTTAGGTGTCGAGCAACATTTTTTCAAATCATATGGCAGCATATTAAAAATAAGTGAAATAATACATTTATTATTGTTATTATAACTAAATAAAATGAATATCACTTTCGCCGTTAACGCCGGGGGATATATTAAGAGGGTATTACCGTAGAAAACCAGAAATATGTCATTTTTAAATCAGATTTTAGACGAATTGACTCTTTTCCACAAAAAATTCTAAAACGTTTTCGAAAGATTGTTCTTTTATCTAGCATTCGCATTTTTTAAATTTTGAGAAAAAATGTTTATTTTTAGTATAATAAGGTTTTACCATAGGTCATTGGCAGATTTGTTAAGTTTTCAAAAAATATTTTATATTATGCCACACCCATTTAAAATAATATAATCATGCAGTTAAATAAATCAATATATTATCTAAGTATCGCACGTTTTAGATTTTTAATTTTAGTTTACATAAAATTATTAAAAATATATACGTACATGTGTTTCTTGACGAAAATTGATTCGTTTTTGTATTTATTTGCGCACTTACAAACTAATATATTTCAGATTTTTTTAACATTCTTATTTAACTTAGACATTAGAGAAAATGATAAATACTTACAATCAAAAAATAATTACAAAAAGTACATTATTTTAATAGTTTTATCATCACGCCTTTCAGCATATTTGGATGTAGGTATAAATTAAAGCAAATTTGGAATGAAATAAAATCGATATTGAGTTATAATTAAAAAAAACTGGTACGGAGAATAATTAATCTTTCTCGTTGTAACCGCCCTGCACGATCGTAAGAACAACTTTCGACGAAATGTGGATTTTCGTCCGCTGGCTGGTTAAACGTTCTTAATGTTGAATATTGTTTCGTTAATTTGGTAGATCTTGTGGATCATTTTTTTAAATATATTTCAACCCTATATATATTTTTTTTTTCGAAACCAAAAATGTTATTTGTCATGTAAAAAGATAATAGAAATATCCCTAAAGATAAAGATATGTTTCACTCGGGGTTATATTATATAATGCACTTTTATACTAAAAGGGCCCTAGAATCTAGGGTACCCTAGATTCTATTTGATGAGATAGATATCGACTTACCTAAGATCTTTGATCGGGAATGTCACTAAGGGTAAGGGATTGTCAGCAAACTCCCTTCCAAGGATTAATGGCATCGCATCGTTGCCTGTGTGGATTCCCAACATTCAATGAAAAAATTCTGGGGTTTTAAGGAATCGATTCTCCCTTGAAAATGATTTTTGGTGAACTACCAATACGTATATTGCTAAACGCTTAGAAGTAAAAAAACTACGGTCCACCGCAACTGGATTCTGTTAAACTGTTAAAAAAGGGGTAAAACTAAAATAAAACTAACAACCTGATATGATGCTCCCAACCCAACAAATACGTATCATCTGTACTTTACTTTTTCATATTCATATAATATAATTATATTCTTCAGAGAAAACTCATTTAGTTAATATTTAAATTCATTAATGTCTAAATAGGCTTCAAAAAGTAACAATTTTCATGGAATTCACTAAAAATTATTTACTGAATAAATAATATACCTTTTATGTAGAATGTGAATAAAATATTTTAAAAATGATGAAACTTCAATCATAAAATACTAAAAATAATTTCAATAATGGCAATTGTTCTTTGAATATTAGATTGAGATAAAAGTTTGCCCCAAGCAATGAAAGGGATGGAATTTGAAATAACGTGAATTGGGTATTTCGGAACAATCGAAAACCGAATTTTTAATCATGTAGGTAATTAAATTCATTTTCTGTTTTTCTTATTGCGTGTGAGTTCAATTGTCTTATTAGGGAATGCTTTGTGTCTTCAACTCGAATGAATGTTTTTGTTTTCATGAATCACGGTAACCTACACTGAACTCGTTCAATGTTGTTCAACGTTGTTCAACGTTTATTTTTTATGAACCATGATGAATTCTAGTTGATCGCATTTTTAGAAAATACTAGTTGGTCTAAGAAAGATGCTCTTTTTATTTAAAAAGAGCATATTTTTTTCTTTTATTTAAAGTACGTTTAAAACTCACGCTTGTCTCAACTTTGGTAGAATTCTTGCATTTGCGTAGAATGGGACACACGATATACATGACAAAAAATAGTTTATTTGCTGAATACCTCAGCATTGACCGTGTTTTCAATGATAAATTTCCCAAGGAAATAGTGTTCTGCTATTCACCCGTAAAACGTTCTGGGCTCTTTGATCAAATTCATGGTATTTAGCTTTTTCTGTGCATATTGCGAACTATTTTGTCTATAATATGCGTTGATAAGATACGCGGTGAATTTTAACAGGCACTATATTTTTCAAGTGTTAATTAGCGATAGTTTCGTAATCGTCTTTTTTAAAAAGAAAAACAAAGAATCCCCGGATACGAATAAACTTATAATATTTGAAAATCTTTTGCTTCCTTCGTTAAGAGTGGAAGATATTGCTTGTGCAATGATGAAGGACAAAACCAGCCGAGGAACTGAACCCACGACACCTGGTGGGAACCAAACGCATTTGTCAACTCAGCCACCGATCGGTCGAAGTTAATATATTACGGTATTCTATATTTGTACCTGATCGTTTAATTACTAGGTATGCTTACCTTAGATTCACGTGAGTACTCGGATGAGTTTTGCTAGTTGTGAATGAATCCTCAATTTGCTAGTCTGTGTATGAATTCGTACGGGTTAAGATATTTCTTGCACATCCTATAATATTCTCTTTTAGTTAGTGCAGAGGCTAGAGTAGTAAATGATTTTAATGTAGTTGTTTGGGGTGACTCCTGACTCTTGCGGAGAGTTAATGTGCTACTCCCGATGGGAATATTGTATGTGGTAAGAATGAACGTACAGTGCAGCAGAAGTTTGGGTTTTGGAGGACGTGGGATATGTCACTTGACTATAAGTATGATGGTCTGGATAACGGTATTGTGCTTTCGCTGAAGTTTTTTTTAAAATTAATTTTTGTGGTAAGTCATAGGCATTTGGCATTTGTTTTCATTTCTAATTCGATTAATTTCTTTTCATTTTAAGCAAATGATTTAAGGTTTTTTAACTTAAGGCGATACACAATCCTAATAATTTTTGTTTGCTCGAAACTCACATTTTAATAATTTCCGGTGAATTCGTAACTATAATGACTTTTTATTCCAACATCACACTAGGGAAGTAAGTTCTTTGTATTTAAGATAAATACAAAGAACTTACTACATTAACCTTACCTTACATTAAACTTACTACATTAACCCTACCATTAATGTATTTTATGTACAACGATTTTAAAACTTCATAACCCGTTTTTCAACTATGAAGTTAGCGGTAAGCACCAGATTTTATTTTTCTAGACGATGAATTAATAACTTCGGGAGTGTAACATGGAGAAACATTTTAAATATTTGTAACACGTTCTTCAGAATTAATTAAATCGCGGAAAGGTCGAATCTCCAGACCTGCTAGGATGAATTCGACCGTACGTCCGTCCAATACGCCGTCCCGCGGGCGCATATTTGTTTCCACGCTTTCTTCACTTAAGTCGCGACGTAAGTGAAGAAAGCGTGGGAATCTTAACGACACGTCGTTAAGATTTCCACATTATTATTTGTCTTCTTCTTCTGTTATTTGATAGGGCAAATTTGACAGTAGGTCCGTCCAATACACGGGTCGCGAGTCGCAATTTGTATACACGGCTTCTTTACTTACATCGTTCAATTCTGAATATATTTTAGGGTAAGTTGTCTTGACTGTCTGTTTAGTATCCAATATTTAAATAAGCGACAAGTTGATTTATTCCATATTGTGGATATTTTTTTTTAAAGAAAGACATACATTTCAAGGTTACGAATAACCAAATAATGTTTGAAAATCTCCTACTGCCACCACAGTAAGCGGAAAATGTTGCTCGAGTCGAACACGCGACGCCCGGGTGGGACCCAAATGCGATGCCCACTCAACCACTGACCAGTCAAATATTTTACAAGGAAACATCCGTGCTTGTGAATCTATTCTCCGAGATGATATCAGAGCATGTGTTAAATACGAAGGGTCCTAGAGGGCATCCTTTGGATACACCTATTGATTGAAACCGCAAGTGATAAGAGACTATCACCTCTGAAGACGCTTGGGGATGTTGAATTGAGTTATGTACACCGACGTGCACTGTTTTTACAATAAGTGCTCTATGATCGCACTAAGCGCTATCTTGAATAATTGACAAACACGTGCTAACAGTGCGAATTAAAATTATATCTAAAATTATACGATTCGTTGGCCGAGAAATGTCAACAGAAAATGATGTCAAACATTCATGACACAAGTTTTGCAATAAGATATAGAAATAAATCTACTGCTTCGTAATAAAGATTAACCATTCGTATTCTGTTTGAAACCCTATTTGAATAGATAGATAACTAGAGATTTCAAATTAATTACTAAAACAACACACTCCTACTTCCACCACGTTATGTAGCTTATAAGATATCTATCAATACCAGTGAAATGCATGAAATTGCAATGGTTCATGGTGAAATGGCCAAGTGGACCAATTAGCGTATTAAGCCATCTGTCAGCAGCGGGCTGGGTAGCTCGAGGCAAGCTCTTTCATAAAACTTTCAAAGCACGTATTTTAAATCTGCACTCTTCTACTACGCTCTCCCCTACCCTCCTTTTACAACGGCTTGACCCAATTAGGGGAACGTTAAATGCAATGCGTTAGTGGAGGGGTACTCTCATTATAAGGATAACGAAAAATATTTAATAGAACCTTTTTCATCTCAAAGTTTTTCGAATAATTTGTCAGAGTTCCTTTCTTCACTAGCATTAATTTTGCCATTGTTCGAGCTAGAGCAACGAATTTCTAGTAAAGTGAATCATATGGTTTCGCAAAAACTTTTTCTTAGATTAGATATCTTGTTGCACCAACGTTTATTGTGTTGTTAATGATGTTGTCTGTGGATTTTTTAATCATGAATAAATTTTCGGAATTTGTCGTTTTCATTCAAATTCAATTAAATTTTTCATTTCTAGCATCAATGTGTTTTATTTAGTTTTCAATTATGGGTATCACAAAACAAAATTTCCAGAAAAAAACGCAAATACCTGCTATTTAAAAAAAGTAATTGTTCTTTTCAAATACAATGTACATACTGGTAATCAAAAGCACACCGATTAATCAAATGGGCACGTAATAAAATATTCATACGAACGTAATAAAATATTTATATGAACCAAAAATAAAATGACGCATTTAATCATTTTCATTGGAATATCCATTTCATGGAATAACTATATAGGTACTGAAATTTCGTGGAATATAATAACAAACAAGTAAAATATAGCAAGCATAATCTGTAGCGAATGTCATTTTAAAATCAATACAAAAAATAACACACTCGAACAACTATTTGTACAAATTGATATCACTGTAGAAAAAAAATGTAATCGCAACTTTGTATACACCTCCACTATTTGACAAACTACCAATTATTGACGGGCGTATGAATCCGTCCCTCCCTCTGCGGCGCAAGGCGATGTTCTGAGTAAGTATAGCCGGAGAAGTCCAAGGGACTCCCTCAATTACTCTCTCGCAATCCTGCCTGCCATACAGCTGATGGGTAGACGCATCCGCCGCTAAGTCACGGACAAACATCACCAAGAACCCGGGCACCGCTGCTAAGTCACTTAACGTAGCGAACCACTTGGGGTGACCTATGGCTGAGGTGTTGGTTATCCAAAAAATGGTTCCCAGGGCGGCGGTACCCATACCCGCCTCCCAATTCTACAAATATCCTTACTCTAAAATTATTACTCTCGGATTACAATCTCCTTGCCTAAAGTGGAAATCAAGTGATAGAGGTTTATGTCGTAAATGAAAGTGAAAATCATAATTTATGAGAAACTCGATTACACGGCCCACATTCAACAAATTATAAATAAGGGTATGAAAACATTAGGATTTACAAAATAAAAAAATTAAAAATAAATTGAATCCTTATAAATCATAAAACTGTCCCTAGTCAGACGCCTACAGTACTCAACTCCATAGTTTGGTCGCCCTTCTACAAAATTCATATTCATAATGTAGAAAGTACTCGAAGAAAATTTCTACGTTTCGTATATTTTTAACTTAACATCCCTGAGCACTTATATACACTGTTGTTAATGAATATTTTAAATATTTTTACTTCAGAAAACGGGCGAAAATTAAACTATTTATTATGTTGATTGATATTGTTAAAAATCATCTGTTTGTCACTTGCAGAATAATGTCGTGGTGAAACTCGTGCAAAAAAAATAAAGGTTACAATTTAAACAATCCAAAACTCAAAGACTAAGTAAAAGTATTTATGCACAAATAGAGATATAAAATTATTATATAAGTTATTTAATATATTACCCGATCAAGGGATATCATGGTTTAAAATTTTGTGGCAAAACCTAATGTCGGATTCCATATATTATATAAAGAAAAGGTAGATCACACACACTACCCTACATTTAGTCAAAATGAAGGTATGTCCATTCCAAAAATTACAAATAAACATGGACAACGGACATTCGCTTATCTTGAAGTTGCCAATGCATATAAAAAGCGAATCAAACTCTACTGAACTAAGAAAAAAGCTGAAAAAATTTTTTTTAGATCAAGTTTTTTTAATATTAATATTGTTTCTAAGCATCTATACATTAGTATCCATTGGTTTTATGTAGATATCTAATCCTATGTATAAATATGACTACGACTGTGTTTCTCATAGAGTACGAATATCTATAATGTAGCACATAAATATAATATAACTGCCGTACATTATTTTACTGAGAATTTAATTTTAATTATGTACACTCCTCTTTTAATCTTGTAAAAACTGTAATGTAACATATGTTTGGTGCGCATTTAATTCCGAATAAAATTTTGTATTTGTGAACATATTTCTCTTGAACACTTGCGTTCCTTAAAAATTATAGGTTATTTTTTAAGATAATACATATTTATATATACGTTTGTAGAGCCGGAACGGTTATTATGAAATTTCCTCGACAGAAAAAAATCGCGAAGTATGCTCAGAAAATTATTAAAAACACATTTTGTTCTGTTAGCTTATTATGTCGTGAAAAAATTCAGTGTATCTTAAAATGCAACTTAAGCATTTATCTAGAGATTTTTTTCTATTTTAAAGTCGTTTAATTAAATATTTTTACTATTTTCGCTTATCGTTTTTAATATTAGCGCGCTCCTTCTTACATTCGTATTTACATATTTCCCTTTCTTCTTCTTTTACCTTACCTTACCGGGCCTAGCATGAATATTAAATTCCATCTTTTCTCTGTGAGGATGACTTGCCGAGTCCCCGTAAACGTAAAATAATACGATTATTATACGACAAAACACGTCTTTGTAATATTATCGTTTCATAGCTAATGAACTCAAGTACGTCGCTTACAAGTCGCCTTTCTGAAAACCTTCATTATTTAATTAAGTAGACGATTCACAAAAATATCTTTGTGCCAAACGTCTTTGGTAAAAACAAACAAATATAATTTTATACAATAAAGAACCTGGAGAAATGAAACTTTTTTCCTTAGGCAGAGAGAATTGAAGGTCACAATACATATTAGGACACACTTCCTGTTTCAGGACATACTTAAAATCTACTTAATTTTAACATTCCTGACATTCTTTATCCGGGTCTCCGCAGCGACAATATTATCACATACATTTATGCAAACATGAAACATCGGAACAGGGCAATGATATTTTTGTTTTCTGTGGCCGTTTAAAACAAAAAAAAAGTTGTGGCCCTGACAAAATATTTTTATTTAAGAAGGAGGTTCTCAATTCGACCGTATTTTATTTTTTTATGTTTGTTACCTCATAACTTTTGACTGGGTGAACCGATATTAATGATTCTTTTTTTATTTGAAAGCTGGTATTCTCCGTGTGGTCCCATTTTAGTTTGGTCTATTTCCGATAATGGCATCCATGAGAAAACCATATAAGTCTTAAATTTGCATTAAGTATGTGCGCAACAAATGAACGAATAACGCAATATCACGCCAACCGATTTCGATGATTCTTTTTTCATTTGAAAGGGTGTACTTCAAGAGTAGTTTAATGAGAGTTTGGTTAGGTTTTGATAATGAGATCCATGACAAAGTAACGGAACTCTTCAATTCTTAGGAGCAAATTAACGATACTCGGCCGAATCTCTTAATTTAACCCTAACGTCGTTATGGTCAAATCATGTCTGTCTCATATGAGCAGCACTTTTAGTAGGTCTACCCATATTCAGACAAATTAGTTAGTGTATTTCAGATTCACTAAAAATCAAAAACTAAACAAAAATTTTAACAACATAAAAAAACGACTTCAAAAAATGCACTAAAAAGTAAAAAAATAATTTCGTATTCTTCTACGACTTAATAATCAACTTACTTTTTCTAATCACCAATATTTAGGTACGATTGTTATTTTTGGAGTCGGTGTCAGCAAAGGTACCCGGCCCGGCGTGTTCACTTGACAGCTCCCCTCATGCTGCGGCCCCGCTCTCGCCTATAGCCTCGTCAAGTCGCTCGTGCGACACAAGTACATCTCACCTATAACTATGTATGTAATTACAAACCTACCTTTGCTGACACCTACTCCAAAAATAACAATCGTACCTACATATTGGTGATTAGAAAAAGTGAGGTGATTATTAAGTTGTAGAAGAATACGAAATTATTTTTTTACTTTTTAGTGCATTTTTTTAAGTCGTTTTTTTGTTTTGTTAAAATTTTTGTTTATTGTTCGATGTTTTGAAAATATTTGATCGCTGAAGACCCGATTTTAAAACATCAAAGTGATTAAACCATTAAAGCTTTCCTTTTCCCTTTGTTTTTTACAGTTTTATTTTAACTGCATTCGTTCTTTTATCTTTAATCTTACTGTCAGATCCACTCCTACTGCTATGGGAAGATCATGGTTGCCGTCAGTACCTACTCCGTTACGAATCGCTAAGCTGCATTTATAGCTCTCTTTGATATATATTTTTATCATTAGTGACTGCTGCGCTTAGTTCTCCATTAAAATAATTACCTGCATTAATCCTTTGCCAGTGTTCATTGTCCATGACGTCAGCAATACCGTCTCCTGCGAACATTGCCCATTTGCTCCAAGTATTCCCCGTTCAGATCTATGGTGGTTACGCAGTACCTTCTCTTTAAAATATTATAACTTTGAATTTATATTCAAATCAATTGCGATGAATACCGTCTACACAGGGTGTCTTTTCTTTTGGTAGGTAAGCAGTGAGAACAATATTCGTCTGTTTTTAATTATTTTTCACGATAACTTCGTTCGTGACCGGAAAGGTCGCACTTCTTTCACACTGATAAAGCTGCTGTGCCATCAGCATTCAATAGGTGAAATATAATTATGTTATTTATTAACGCACCCAGCCTCTCACCTTTCAAATCTAGCATACAGGAGATATCAACCTATATGTTGAACAATTACGGTGACACAACTTTCACAAAGCCTACTTCAACGCATTAAATATCTCGACTATCTTGAAACGAAAATGGAACGTACACACAAATTTACAGACTTCCCTACGCTTAGTCAATGATTACAAAATGAAATTTCGAAAAAAAAACAGTGTTTGTTACCTACAGCTACAGTCGAAGTTAATGATTATTAAGTATCTTTTCAATTCGCTTGTAGGTATCCAATTCCTTACTTATCAAAAAAGCTATTTGCAGTAGGTAACCCATGATCGTATAAACACATCGTTGGCAGAAATGTAAGATAAAAGAATTTATGAAAACGTAATTAATAATAAAAACTTTTTGTTAAATGTCAACGGAAACCTTACAAATTATTAATTTGCACGAAAAGGGTGATTTTTGAGGTACGTGAAAATATTATTCCAAATGTTTTATATGAAATTATTTCAACATTTTTTGTTGTTGTTACGTCACGTATTTCACAAAAATGAAGCATTGACCTAATTTATTTGTTTGTCAGTGATCCACGACGGGCATGAGACCATTTGCGTGAAATATTATATATTTGGCATTAAGACCTGTTTTTACATAAATGCCCCTCGTAAACAAAACATAACGAATGTTCCTCCGATATAGTGTTGTCACTCATATAACTGAACATTTACGCTGTGGCCTGAACACATAACATTCTGACTGAAATATATCTTCTCATTTTATTATCCCGTAAACGTGTCACGAGATACAAAGAACCATTTCCAGATGTCACCATCTTGCCTTCGCCCTTCTTTCTGCGAGATCCAAAAAGATGCAAATGGGATTTTTCATTTCATCTTCCGACATTTGATATAAAATCCAGCTCGCATATACTTAGGCTTGAGTGAAATCTTATTTACGAACATTCATGATTAGCCTTATTCTATTTTATGAATGCAAATATTCTTCTCTAATTTTACTTGGACCTTTTGAATAATATAAGTGTTTAGGGTGAAATGAAGGAGGCATCTGAAATGTCGATAAAATGAATGGAGAGCATTTTTGTGTAGAGCTAATATCCGTGGCCCCGCGTATTTTTCTTTCATTTTCTCGAATTTTAAAAAAGTTGGGATGAAATGAAAATGTTAGATTTAAAGCTTTCAATATAATAATGGATAAGAATATTATCCAATTCACATCCAGCGCACAAAATGTGATTAAAAATATCTACGAGTTCGAAACTGTATTGTTATTCGTTCTTAATATCAATCCTGAACACCCACGTTCGTAAGTAAGAGGTTTTTCAATATCAAAATTTGCCAATTAGTAGAACTTGTTTAATAGCATTAAAACTCCTTTACCTTTTGCAATGATAAATACGACTAATGGTAAATCGAAGCTAAGATTGATGGGAGACATATATGTACTAGATAAACGAGTCTCATTTCATGGCATAGAAACCTACGATTGAAGAATTTGTTGAAAAAGAGGCGTTATCGCTAATATAACATTCAGAGATAATCGCATTTAAAGTTTTAAGCAGATTAAATATCGATGTTTTTTTTTTTAGATGATTGAAAACGTTTACAAATAAGAGAAAACTATTATTCTGTATAATATATATGGTGAAAAAGTTAAATGTCCATCCTAAACATTCACAAAATACATTTTATTGCACATGACTACGCCCCTTTTCACTCATCCGAAAAATTTAATGATGGTGTAAGCAAAAAAACAGTGTTTAGAAAAATATTATGTGATCAGCATGAAAAATAAAAAAGCGTACAACACACACAAATAAACGTCAAGATAAAGCTTACTTCTTCAAATACAGCAAACTTATTTTGTGGCACCATTTTAATGCAAAAAAAGTTTTAATAAAAATAATGACAGCTCGACCACCCGGGCACCCTCCAGAAGTTTTGCGGTGGACCGGGTAGACGAAAAAACGTCGTTCTACACTTCTAGTCTACTTAAAAACGCATAGAAACATCTACATGTGGATGTCAGATTGAAATGAGTTTTTAACAAGCGGAAAAACAGGGATAGGCTATCTTTGAGCTAATAACAGAATAAACAGCGTTACGCCGATAACGCCATTTTTTCCACCCAATTCTTAATTTTTTTGCTAAAGTGGTGCAGAAAGTAGTTCAAGACTGAGGGCTACGGGTGATGATTATTCTGACAATAGTCATCTTCGACAGGAGAGGATTTCACAAGAAGTATAAAATTCTTATCATTACACGATATACGAGTATCTTCACAAGAAGTATAAAATTCTTATCATTACACGATATACGAGTATCTTCACAAGAAGTATAAAATTCTTATCATTACACGATATACGAGTATCTTCACAAGAAGTATAAAATTCTTATCATTACACGATATACGAGTATCTTCACAAGAAGTATAAAATTCTTATCATTACACGATATACGAGTATCTTCACAAGAAGTATAAAATTCTTATCATTACACGATATATCTATTATGTTTGAACAATTTCCTATGAATTATTCATGATGGATTAGTGAATTCCTGGTAAAGGAATACACAAGTGAAACATGATCTTAGTGTACCTACAAAACACGGGTTAATATCGAGTCCTCGTACGTTGTAACTAGTTCAGAAGGATTACACTGTCCAAGCGGATAGTAAGGACTGCTTACTAAAGCGGCAGATCGAGTGTGTTTAAGCCGGCCTTAGAGATCAACTAGTAGACTTTGGTCCAATTTACGAACTGTTTGTTTTGGAGATTTCTCTCGGAGATTGTGATTTCTTGATTTATTATGCAAGTTCGATGATGCGTGGGTTTGTTTTCGCAGGATTAGGTTGCGATTACAGATGTTGAGTCCATTAAACAAGATATTTTAATAAACTAATATACCTTTATTATAACAAATGGTAAGGTTTCATTTGAACAGGTTAACTAACTACCTAATTATGATGCTATTTTTACCCAGGGGCAACCTACAAGTACCTCGTAATTTAATCCATGTTTCGTCCACATTCACGCATTGTTCAATATTGTGTATTGAAAAAAATCCCAAAATGCCAAAAAGACCATATAATTATTCTCCCCAGACATCAAAGTTTTGTTTTTGAGGGTAGCTATAGCTATTCCTCATCAAATCTTTCAAACGAAACACTACTGTCTATTCGAATAACAACTTTATTGCAGTGCTTCAAAAGGCTCTGCAGAAAATTCTTGCTGACTGCTCTCTGCACAACACACAACATCACAATTGATAAAATTTATAAATTTCCTATTAAAGAAATACCTAAAGTGTGTATTAGTTTGCGAAAAAAGAGGGCGTTGTCGTCTATGACATAACGAAAGCAGGTGTCGTGTGGTTGCCATATTAATATAAAGATATAGAATTAGTTAATTTTTACGCTACCGCACAGTTGGTAATTTAGAGTATCTAGCGTAAGTTTATTATTTTAGTATATTTTTGGAACAATACAAATTATCTTTATATGAATAGATTGTTAAAAAAATGTATTGCGATATCGATTACATAACTGACGTTATTAAATTTGTATATATCGATCTGCGTACCAAAAATCGCCTTGGTGCTGAAAAAATTAAAAGCTGTTAAAGTAAACCCTGAATAAGTCACAGAACTAAAATTAATTTGACACATTGATATTCATTAAAACACAGAAAATGAAAAATTTTGCCGGATACATTTGGATACATTTTTAAAAGTCTCGATGAATTCTAAACTTAAAGAAAAAATACGTTTTAAAAAATCATTACTTCAATATTTTATATCAAACTAAAACACAAATTAATAGTTAGATTCAGACAAACGCAGTAGTTATAGTTGAATTATCACGATGACGTGAGAGATCCAAACTCGACAGATATAAAATTACTCGTTCGCGTTTCGAGGTAGTGAGTATTTGCAATGGTAGGTTTGTAACTACATACATAGTTATAGGTGAGATGTGCTTGTGTCGCACGCGCGACTTGACGAGGTGAGAGGCGAGAGCGGGCCGCGGTAGGAGGGGAGCTGTCGCGAGGGGAGCTGAACACGCCGGGCTGGGTACCTTGGCCGACACCGACTCCAAAAATAACAATCGTACCCACATATTGATGAGTAGAAAAAGTAAGTTGATTATTAAGTTGTAGAAGAATACGAAATTATTTTTTTATTTTTTAGTGCATTTTTTAAGTCGTTTTTTTGTTTTGTTAAAAATTTTGTTTATTTTTTGATTTTTAGTGAATCTGAAGTACACTAACTAATTCGATTAAGATTCGGCCGAGTATCGTTAATTTGTTCTTAAGAATTGGAAAGTTCCGTTACTTTGTCATGGATCCCATAAACAGAACCTAACCAAACTCTCATCAAACTACCCTCGAATTACATCCTTTCCAATAAAAAAGAATCATCGAAATCGGTTGGCGTGATATTGAGTTATTCGTCCATTTGTCGCGCACATACTTGATGCAAATTTAAGACTTATATGATTTTCTCATGAATGCCATTGTCAGAACTGAACCAAATCGGACCATATAGGAAGCACCACCTTTCAAATAAAAAAAGAACCATCAATATCGGTTCACCTAGTCGAAAGTTCTGAGGTAACAAACATAAAAAAATACAGTCGAATTGAGAACCTCCTCCTTTTCGAAGTCGTTTTAATATGAATTAATATGGCTTTTTCGTAACTTTTTCGACTTTAAATAAAAGCCGTCATAATTATAAGCCATTTTATTGATATTTACTTCACAAAGATTAATGTATTGCATTTTATTATAGGAAATTGTGTGATATAGAGTTACTATCCGGTATCCGACCGGATAGTAAATTTAGGCCGGATAGGCCAGATACCGGATAGTTACCGGATATCCGTTTCATCTCTAAAAATTATAATTGAAAAATACAAAGCTAAAAGTGTACGATTTTTCATGTTTTAAACAGATTAATGATTTTTTCAATGAAGTTCCGTAGCAGCGGTAATACGTATCTACCAGCATTAGATACACCGCCACACGACTCTGTATTGGCAGATAATCGTTGCTTCATTCACATTCAAGCATCGTTTCATACATACTCTTCTATTGTTCGGACTCTTGACATGATTCGACTGAAATATTTGATTCCATTGGTCAAGCCGTGGTACGTTCCATTCAGTGGAAATTCAAGATAAAAAATCTGTGCAAATTTCGTGAAGCCTTCTTTAATTTTTGATGGTGCCACAAAAAAAATGGCTTCATGATTAAGATTACAAAATCTGATATAAACGGTATTCAGAAACTCGTAGTACAAGCGTAAAACTGACGAGTCTGTAGATAATCACTTAGAGAACATAAAATTTTTAAAATTCCAACTGAACATTTCTATTTTTTTAATTCTTGAATGGATAAATAAAATTTTGCAGCTCGGTCTAAGCTTCAATGCATTTAAAAAAAGACATTAAATAGTAGAAACTTACCCCATAGCAACCGATTTTTTACAAATTTGAGTTAAAAACATTCCGACTTCGGACTGGATCTACTCAAATAAAAAAGGTTTACCATATAATCGAATCTAAATGTGAAGTATATCTGCAGTTTTCTGCGTTTCTACTACTAGTTTCCTGACACCGTATTTAATAAATTTCATTTGCTAGATCATGAGTACCTACGCTTATGCTGTTTAGGACACAGAAAATGCAGGTTAACAGGTTCAGTGCATTTCCACTCGGCCACTAAGGTAATCAAATTGTCTCTTGTGAATACGTTTCCAACGTGATACAGGTAATTTGATACCACGGTTGCTGTTTAGAGATGCTACACAACGGAGATTATAAACCCTGGACTTTATACCTCCGCTTAGGCATAAACATAAAAATTTATCATTTTTCTTTACAAAGTACGGCCGCCCTGTGAGGTCACAAGAACTGGGAAAGTTAAAAAGGTTTTCGTATAAATTTTTCTATATCTCGAAATACACTCTCGTTCTGATCTATTTTTCTGGCATCCAGACCACCCACGGTCTTGATTTGCCTGCTCCAATAACCGTGTCTTCAATATTCAGTATTGATTTGCATAGAAAATGCGTCACATCTTAATCCAAGTCATAACAATTTTACATAATAAATTGCTAGGTAGTTATCTAGTTATTATACCTCAGTACATATTTCTGATTCTGATTTTCGTTATCAAGGTTTATGAGGATTACAATTTTATTTTAAATATTAATACGATTAAAAAAAGTATTTGAAATTGCGATGTATCCTTTTATTCCAAAATCAAGCACGTACACTTCAAATGACAGCCCGCCATGCGCACCATTCGGGTGTTTTTACTTGTGACAGGGAGCCGAGACTGGAGAGTGGAGACAGTTGAAATCTGCGAGGCACAGTGTGTCGAAAAAGGCGGATCGGAAAAAATAATGGTTTAGTTAAATATTGCATCAAATAACGAAGAGTTATACGGAAATAATGAAACATTGAAATATCGTTGTGAAAAAAAAAATAATGTTGTCTTCATTTAATTAAATACATACGACTCATCCATTTTTCGGTAGGTGTTCGTTAAATGCAGCTTTGTTGAAGAGTTCTCATAAATTCTGAACTAATGACCCAAGGGCACGGTATACAATCTGACTGCATTGGAATTCTCTTTGATTGTTAGCTTCACTTTCCAAAATTTAACGTTTTAAAACATAACACACGAAAATTGCAGTTAAGTGGTACAATCTACACATATGTCACAAGGTGAAAAAGTAAACACAATTTAAAACACGTTCAGACGTTAATAACTTTTCGGCAATCTTTTTTATTTCTTAATTACAGAGGATTATTTAAAACATTTCAGTCCTACTTTGACTTTGACTTTGACTTTGAATTAGACTTTGACTTTGACATTGACTTTGACTTTGACTTTGACTTTGACTTTGACTTTGACTTTGACTTTGACTTTGACTTTGACTTTGACTTTTACTTTGACATTGACTTTGAATTTGACTTTGACTTTGATTTTGACTTTGACTTTGACTTTGACTTTGATGTTTAATTTTGATTTTGATTTTGATTTTGACTTTGATTTTGATTTGGATTTTGCTTTTTTTTGTTTTTGATTTTGTTACGCACATTTAGATTTAGATGTTCTTTGTAAAAGCCCAGACGGGCGAGAAATTCAAAATAAATAAACTTACTTTTTTATTATTTTTAAATAACATGGCGCTCAGCATGTTAAGTGATAATATTCAATATCAATTTAACCTAGCATGGTTGTAAAATTTATATATGTATAAATTTATTTACGTAAATTAACTATTCTTATTATTATTCATTTTTTTTAATTTGGTAATCTTCTTCGAGTTTCGTTCCAACCACGGGACACATATTAAATTAATATTTAAGAGTCTGTAATCTAATCCTACCTTAAGAATAATTAAATTTATCACACGTGGGATTTATAATCACGCTTTATCCTTGTTACATTTTTAATACTACAGATTAAGTGTAATGCCTTTTGTTTTTAAGTAAAAATCATTGTTTTACATTTTACAGGATATTTTAGTGATAATACGAAGGTCAATTGGGGGTGAGGACATCGCGCGATCTGGCATCGTTTTAGTCCAATAAGAATTCTAGTTAAAGCTTGAACTAAACACTTCATTACCGTACGGACGTGTCTGTTCCACCCGACAATGAACTGGAAATGGACATGAAAGGCTTTGACAGATCGGATTACAGATCACGATGGATCAAATTTTAAATGAATTATGTGTGGCCCCTGCATACGGCCTTTGTATATTCTACATCCCTATAAATGTTTTACAGCGTTGTTGTGCGTTTCCTTTTATATCCGTCAACTACAATTCCCGCCATAAAAACTGGTTTTATTGAACCCAAAATGTTGTGGAGTTTTTGCGGTTGAAAAAATAAGGCATGGAAAGGGGAATCTGTTCGTTCAGACCTAGCCCCGCACCACACATGTCACTTAAATATTATTTAATGATTATTATCTTAATGGAATGATATATGTTGAATCCCTACATTTTTTAAAGATGGTTAACGTACTCGTATTATATTGTACTAGCAGAGCCGGCCAAACGTTAGGTGGCTAATGAAACGCAATGCCATCTGATAACGCCATTACCCAACCTTTATATCAAAGGCATTCTGTTAATTTGCATACATATCAAATCCAGACCGCGCGCTTGCCAGCCCGCTCCCTTTGTATATTATATATTACAACCAATTTACACAAAACCTTGACAAATCCTTCCTTCCTCATGAATCACTCTATCTATAATAGATATAATATCTATAATAACAAAGATCTGCATATTGACATTTTTTATTTATTTTTTAAATGGTAATGGGTGAATTATATGTATTTCGGTATGCTGAATTCGAGTATGCCGGATCCATTTCGACCCTTCACGTAAGGATTTTCCGCAAAGTGTAAATTAAAATATAGGCAAAATCCGCCATACACTACTTCTGTAGGGAATGTTCAAAAGAAAAAAAAATCGTAAAATTATACAAATTTAATTAATTTTAAGTCGTAAAATATTTTATTTACATTTTATACAATTATAAATCTATATAAAATCTGCTTTTTTTTAGTTTCGGAGCTTCGATTAGTGCTTTTTCTTTTGTGGGACGTTATATTAAAATTGTTGAGGTCCACTGGAGTCGCCTACTTGAAACTTGTCACTAGAACTTTCTTCTGATTCACTTTCTGATGATGGCAAATCGTCTAGGCTTTGGGGTGCTTGTGGTGTAGGAATGCCAGGTCCGTGAGGGACTAGGCAGAGTGCCGAATCCATGTTTGGGTAACAAATTTGTTTTTTTTTTTTTTTGGTCCTATACATTTGCACATTGCACGAACAAAAGGAGGAGTCATCGCTGTGGTTTCGAGGCTCTCTCCAGATCATGGGAACACCAAAATGAAAAGATTTAACTTTACCTTTTGACCAAATTCTAAGTCCTTCAACACACCCTGAACAAACTCCAGGTGGGGCTTAAGATTTGTCCTGGTCCCCCCTCTTCACACCAAATACGCAAAATACACTTTTTAACAAAATCAGAATGATTTCTTTGTTTTTTTTTTTTCACTACAAATTCACCACAAATGTAGTAAAAACTCTCAGAAGAATTTACACAACCTCTTGAAGTCATTTTTGAAACGCACGTTGCGAAAGTTGGAACAGAAATAAATAAATGAAAGGGAGTGGGCAACTTGGGAATTTCGGCATTCTCTCATCATACTTACTATGGAAAATCCCGATATATATTTATTTATTTGACATAATATCTAACATTTTTAAATACAATTCAGCAATGTCGGCCTCACTGGGTAGCTCACCTGTGCTGAGGCCTCCATTTTATAAAACAAAAATTTATTCATATTGCATTAAAAATAATATAAAAATAATGCTGCATAAAAAAAAACTAAAAATAAAAATTTATAATTTAGCTAAAAATGTATTTTTTAAATGATGTGTTTTATATTTGTTTTTGTGTGTTACGTGTATGTGTTTTATTCTTATGTAATGAGATTTTGGAAATATTGTATTTTTTGTTCTTTAATCCAATTTCTAATTTTGAGTATGCATTTATTTTTGTTTTCTTCTATTTTATTTTCATGGGTAAGACCAAAGATATTGAAATATAAGTAGATGTGCTATCTGCTGTTTTTACTATGTTGGTCTGCGCTTCCGGGTGTCGCCGATATTGTTTACCAATTAACAAATAAACTAAAAGAACAAATAATTAACGAATAAACCAAACGAACGTTAAACTAAATGAACGAATTCTTTCCTTATTCAAAATATATTTTAACCAATATTAATGCACATTTTCAAAAAATCAACAAAATGAACAAATTCTTTTTGTATGAAAACTACGCTAATTAGACCGCAGTCCGGCGACAGTTGCGCGGACACCATAGCATATCTATTCTGTATTTGAATATCTTTGGGTAAGACTGTTGAATGCTTTTATAGCATGATATTTATAGTACCTTTTTCCAAAGCTTGCATTCACTATCGAAGTTTTTATGTTATTTTTGTGCGATTGTCTTACTGGTCTGTTAGTGATATTTTGCGATTGTTGAAATTTGTTTTTTTGGTCGAAAATGTAGTTTAGTAGAGTTTTAACGTATAATTGGCGTGTATCTAGTACGTCAAAACTGTTAAATATTATTTGGTCTGTATCAGTTTTTTAAGAATAACCTTTAATATTGTTTTCTGCGCGATTTCTAAGTGAACGATAGCTGAGTTTGTTGCTCCTCCCCAGACAATTATGCCATATTCTATTATTGATCGACAAAGTGCAAAATATTGTTTTCATTTGTTTTATTTTATTTATGTTCCTTATGTTTAGGAAAATGTGTATTGTTTTGAGCAGTCTATTTGTGGTTTGTTTGATATGATGTGTCCATTTTAGGTTATGGTCAATTACGATTCCTAGATACTTTATTTGTTCTGTATTTTATCGGGAAGGGCAAATGCAGATGTTGTTATTTAAACATTCGTGTATTTTTATGGTGTTCGTGTTGTTTTTTGGTTGTCCCAAAAAACAACACGAACACCATGATGATTCAACGCTGACAAATTTTATTGTCATGAGTTACTTAATGTTTTGTTCCAGTCTATAAAAATTAATTAAATTTAATTTCATATAATAAGTTGGAATTAATAATAAATATATTTTTCGGCAATAAACCCCGTTTTGCGCCTTAAGATGGGCAATCCCACAGTATTTTGAATTTTCCGGAAAAACCTTACTACGTGATGGAATTTTTTTGATAGTTTATTTAATTCAGCAACCAAAAATACATGTCAATTGCCTCTTATTTCAAAGAAGAAAAAAAACAGTCGCAGACCTGTATAATTGGTGAAAACTTAAAATTTGGTTTTAGTGGGTGAAATATTTTAAAAATTATCTACTTATTATGTAGGTTTATAAGTACACATATTTGTTTTTATAATGTCAACACCGAGTAAAAGTCAGCCAACTGCTCCCAAACACCTGGAGCCAGCGACATTGGGGCATCCCCAATTGGGGTACGTATGAGGAAGAAGGTGGTAGAAGGTGGAAGAGGAAAATGAAATGGAGAATAAAAAGATGGTGAAATTCCTGGCCATTAAGATCTGGTCACTAAACATGGCTAAATCCATTTCAAGCAACAATTCTGAATTGTGGTCTTATACCAGAGCGATATTGATTATTTCTACTCTAGAACGTCCCGCAAATTTTATTATTTTAAATGAATAAGTTGTGAAATAATACATATTTATCAAATATAATTTTCTTCCCAGAGCGGGACTTGAACCCCCGACCTCCGGATTGCTAGTAGACAGTCTTACTCCTCGACAACGGAGGGCGTCGTGTTGTATTTTCGTTATGTGCGAAATAAAATATTGTTGAGCAAAACAAACTCTACATATAAATTAAATTATAAATTAAAAAAAATCAATCGACTCTAAATATAATATTATCTACAACGTTGGTGGTTTTTTTTTCTATTCCATATTCCACACTCATGTCTACGTGCAAATACTACCGAGCCTTTTGATTTAGCCTTTCATATTAGATAAAACTCGAACTAGTGATTTGTTGAGCTTGTTAAGGTAAATAACCGATATTAGCAACCGAGTTTCTCAAGAGGGAGAACATGTTGTGGTTGCAGCTTTCGATTTCATAGCACGGGAGCCCAAATCATATTTTTTTTATGCGCACATTACTGTAGGGTAAATATTTATTATATTCAGCTAACTTTTACGAGCATCTAAACTCTAAACCATAGGTTCTCAAACTTATTTTTCCCACCGCCCACTTTGAGAATATTTTGTTTTCTAAAGCGACCCCAAAGTCACGGAATCAATATTCGATTAAAAATTTAAATAATTTTTTTTATTTTAATTTAAATTAATAAAATACTTAGTTTTTACCACTTTTATTGTTTACAAAACCAACATGTTTCGTGAGCAATGCTCACTTCTTCAGGGTTTTTTAATTGATAGTAATTATAAATAATAGACATAGATAATGGTGTAAATTGAAAAAGAATGGACATAGACAATGGTATCAATGAAAATATGAGAGTGGGTAGAGCAGAGAGAATTATTTGTAATCCCCTTTTGTTTACCAAGTTATAAAAGCAATTATTTCATATTTTAAGTACCGGGTTGCCACCTCCTTCCTTCTTGTATTCGTAACATAGTGTCAATTCTTAATAATAATAATTCACGTAAGATGATAATATAAAATAATAAAAAATTTAAATTTTATTTTTTTCTTATCATCCAATTTAATGTTAATCGGAATGTATTGAAATTTTTCAATTCAATTTTCATCCACTTCCCCAACTACCGAAATATATGAATTTTCGCACACGTGATAAAAATGATTTCAGTACATACAATAACAAAAATTAACCAATGTTAAAGTTTACTTTGCTTTACCAGTAAGTGATTAGCGTGTTTTTTTTTGTCTTTCTCAAGATCCCCTAATTTTCTCTGGGTCTGCTACTACCCCTGAAAGTCTCAAACGCCCCCTATTGAACGTTATCGCCCACGTTGAGAACCTATGCTCTAAACCAGTGACTCTTAACGGGGGCGCCGCGCAGCGCCGTGGGCGTTTTGGAGGTCTGCGGGGGCGTTTTTAAATTCTAAAGTAGACAAAGGTGAAGACCGATTAGTCTATCTCAGTGTCTCGCAGGCTAAGTCCTATGGATGTATGTGTTTACTTTTTTAATGTTGCTATTTTTTCATCGAGGTTCAAATGACAACGGTGCTAAAGAAGTTTTCATTTTAATAATTTTATTTAGTACGTACATCGCTTATAACAAAGATTATTTTGCTCGTTTTACATTATTGTTGAAATCTTATCACGGTTCCATGACAAATTAGAACAGTGACATCTCAGAACACTGTTGAAAGGTGATAGATATTTGGAGTCATTAATAGCAGTGGCGGCTCGTGACATTTGCGTGTGCTAGGATGCTGGTATTAAAAAATGGCATTATTGATGTTGTTGTAGTCGAAAAATAATTTTTTTTTTTGTAAATCAGTTTTTTGTATGAAAATTTTCAAGAAGTTGCAGTTTGTCCGTGCGCCGCACGGATTTCCTGAAAAATCTTCGTACAAAACACCGATTTAAAATTTAAAAAAAAAACATTTTTTCGCCTACGACAACATCCATGATGCCATTTTTTTAATATTAGCACCCTAGCACACCTAAAAGTCACGAGACGTCACTGATTAAAAGTGATTAAAAAAAGTTCAAAACCTAACCTAGTTTTTGTTCATCATTTTAAAAAGGGTTCTTGTAACCGATTTATCTGGTTGATTACCGCATAATATAGGGTATTTCATATGTATGACGAAACATTAGTACGTATTCAACATAATAAATGTACATTTTAAACTATCTCCAGTGATTTTGAAAGTAAATAAACAGATTTAAATATGAGCAATTCATTTTGGCATTTCAAAATGTGGTGTTAAAATAAACATTATTCCAACTATTTTTTCAGGAAAAAAAGGTTACTTTCATCGCGAAAATACTAAGTTTTATAATTTACGCGAAATGATATCTACTAATTTTAAAAAACCCTTTAAATGATAAATGGGTTTTTTTATTTTTTTATTTTAACTTTATGAGTAAAACCTCAAATTGTAATATTTAAATAAATGAAGACAATATAAGCGAAACTCAATCGAAAATCTGGAAACAGAAAAATCAGAAAAACATATTGACACCTCTGGGACTCGAACAAGAGGTCCTGGGTTCGAGTCCCAGAGGTGTCAATATGTTTTTCTGATTTTTCTGTTTCCAGATTTTCGATTGAGTTTCGCTTATATTGTCTTCATTTATTTGGATAAGTGTGTTATTCGAAAAATCAATCAATCACCAATATTCAAGTCTAGTTGAAAATAAAAATAAAAAACGATTGTGCTTTAGACCACAATCTTACCACAATTATATCTCCCTCTCAACTTCCGTTCGCATCACCCGACCGTTCGCCTCGCCCGATCACACTTCGTAACGCTCTCCTCACGCATTCACCAGCTTACTCCCCAAGTCAAGCTTGCGTAAAGAAGTTTTACTTCAAAAACTTAAAACTAAGTCCACCCTAGCGCACATAATAAACACATAGAACCGAAAATTATCTCATCTCATTATCTTCCTTTTGTCGTATTCGGTTGGGGGTCGTATTACTTTCACAATTGCGCCTCCAGGGGTCCTAGCATGGTCGATGGATATAGGTTTTATCGAAAATGTCGGTAACTTGTCATCGCTCCTGAGCGCGACTGCAGGCCGCTAACGAACAAACAATAGTTCACAACAACTAAGGGTTCCTAATTTATTTGACGTGAACTGTTATTTCTTCGTTAGTGGCCTGCAGTCGTGCTCGGGAGCGTTTTCAAGTTACCGACATTTTCGATAAAACCTATATCGATCGACCATGCTAGGGGGGCAGGTGGTGTCTCTGTCCTGAGCTATTTCAGCAACCTCCACCCTTCGCAGGCCCTGCCTCTCCTCGCACAGTCTATGGATTTGCTTCTCCTAATTTTCCCGGCCTACTAAATGCTAATACTAATAAATTGTATTTTATTGTAAACGCCCATAGGACTTTTGCATAATAATCATGTAGTATATCTTTTTATGAAAAATAACAATGAAAAAAATGTACAACTAACCATCACGCCTTTCTCCGTATTGGTAGGCAGAGAGGATGGATCGCCAAAAAACTCCGTCTCATTCGCATTCATACATCGTCGCATACGTACTCTTCTATTATCCTGACTCTTGGCTTGTCCCGACTCGAGTATTTGATTCACTTAATCATCCCCTGTCTTCCTCGGGCGTCGCCAACTTCTTCTACCATTCACATTTGCGTCATATACGTTCTTACACTCCCTTCTTCATTCATTCCCTCTACATGCCAAAACCATGAGCGTCCCTATCTTAATCTTATTCATTCCACTTCATCAACTTGGTGCCCGGGTTGACGCCAGATCTAGAGAGTTTGGTTAGGGGAAACGTAAACTTGACCTCTTCAGCAGGAGTCTTTCGACCCATCCATCGCCTTGGACCGCAGTGAGAGGGATAATTCATATTATGTCCGTCACTCCAAGACACATTGACCCTCGATTCCGACCCAGAACCTCCTCTCCTTTCCTTTCCAGAACCTCCTCTCCTTCCTTTCCCTAAAAAGACCCTCCACACAGCTTCCCCAAAAATGACATTGGCCCTTAGGGAAATCAACCCACAGAGCCTACTCGGTGGAGCTACTTTGCATTCTTTGAGGATCTCCACATTTCTCACACTTTACTTCGAATTTTTTTTTTTACATTAACTCTACACAGGAGTCCCTGAGGAAAATAATTTCCCTCGGGGCCTATGTCATCTGAGATGCTGTGTGGAGGGTCTTTTTGAGGCGAGGAAGGAATGAACATTATGAACAAATAAGAGACCCATATTGTAGGAAGGAGGACACACAGAGGCCGGCAAATCGTTACACAGCTGAGCTGTTGAACACAAGAACGAGTCGAAGAAGCGACTCGTTCTCATGTATAGTGCTACACTTTTCTCGTTTGGCGGTCTGAAGATTACTGGGATTTATGTCGTCACCAATCTTGTAACTGTGTGGCACAGTGATTAAAAACAGGTCTAACAGATTGGAGCGGTGAGTCTGAACATCAGGAACCCCTTGTAGGCTCCTGATCTATTTGCTCCAATCCGTGGCAAAGGGCAAAAGATTGTTTGTCTGTTGATCCTGAGAACTTCAACCGAGGTTCTTTATGAACGTTGAAGTCCCCTAGTACCACAAACTCAGCCGTAGGGTAGCGGGGCAAGAGGTCATCAATAGTATCGCTTAAATGTTTGAAGAGCTAGGACGTGTCTAATTCGCTAAGGTTCGGTGAGTGGTGTAAACACGCGTAGAATCGTAAGAACCGTACTGGCAAGATTGACGTGCACCCACAATACGCCGAATCTGGAGGTTTGCAGATTCGACATTCCCACACAGTTGACGTCAGCTCGACTATAAAGACAGACACCTCCTTTAGGTCTGACTTGCCTATGAGGGTGAATTTAGGTCTGACTTGCCTGGAGGGTCCAGATAGGAGGCGTATACAGGCTTGTCTATCTGTGTTTCAGATAGGAAAAGAAGGTTCGGAAGTTGAGAAAAAGGGTGGCGATGGACAGAGTTTAAATTGGTGTGCAGACCGCGAATGTTGGTGTAATTCACCAACAGTTTTGGCCTGCACCGGGACTCCTGCTTCCCGCCGTTTTAAGGATGGTACCTACTGATATTTTTTGGTAGGTTCATGATTTGAGTTGAGTTTTTTTGTGTTTTTATGAGGAGAAAGGAAGGTCTCGGAAGAAAAAGGTATGAGGGGTGGGTATATGGATGAGCATACGCTTTAATTGCTCATTGGAAAGGATAGATGCGTGAATATGATGGATGGATGTTTAGAATAAACTAGAATAAAATGGACACAATAGTTAATAGATCGTTTGAAAGGATGGATTCGTTAATATGATAGTTGGATGCACAGGACGGAAGAATGGGTCGAACGGCAGTTAGGATGTGGTAAATTGTTGTACTGGATGAAATGGATGTTTGGATAGGATGGAAGGATGGATAGTGAGAATAAACTGGGAATAGTTAATAGAACGATGGAAATGATGGATTAGTGAATATGATGGGTAGATGGACAGGATGGAAGAATGGGTTGGATGGCAGTCAGGACATGGTTGGATGTTGTACAGGATGAGTGGAAGAGTGAGATGGGTGGATGAAATAGGTGGATAGGATGGATGGATATTCAGAATAAAATTGACACAATTGTAAAAAGATCGATGAAAAGGCTGGATGCGTGAATATGATGGTTGGATGTTTAGAATAAACTAGAATAAAATAGACACAATATTTTAATAGATCGTTTAAAAGGATGGTTTCATAAATATGATAGTTGGATGCACGGGACGGAAGAATGGGTTGGATGGCTGTTAGGATTTGGTAAATTATTGTATAGTAATGGATGATTTGTCCTCTTCAGGGTGGAACAAATCAAGACTAACTTATAAGGGGTCCATAAAATAGTATTTCTCTGATGTTTCTTGAATAATGTTATTCTTCTATTGTTTATATTTCTTTTATGGTTTGATTTGTACCGGTCTTCGTATGGCTACCAATGTATTGATATATTTTATTTACTTAAATATAATTTTTCGTTTTATAAATATATGTTTTTTTTATTATTATTTTTGGCTTCATATTTATTTCATAAAAATTTTATTGTCTTTTTCATTATTTTGCTGTTATAGGTTTTATTTTGGCTATGTAATACTTATGTACAAACTGAAAAAAATGTCGATTTCCCTAAAATGAATAAATAAATTTAAAAAAAAAAAAACAAAACAAAAAAATATATGTATATGTAAGTGGATGTTGGCAGATTAACAAATCAGAATTAATTCATGAAAATGTAAAACATTTTGTTGACAGTAATTTATAAACCAAATAGAAATATAATTTTGGTAGAAACAGTCGCTCTGTGGTTGGACATATTTATGAAATTAGTCAAATCGTCGCGACGTGATAAATTAAATAACATTCATTGTTAATAAACAAAGTAATTGTGTTATTTTATAGAAATAAATAGGTCGCACTTACGCTTGCAGTTTGCTAAATTCGAATTATTATTAAATACACCACATCGTTTAAATATTATTACCAAGCCTATGTAGGCGTGGTTGGGATGAGATATACATATCTATGTAAATGAAAGTCTGTCTAGACGTTTGTTTATTTACGTGTAGATTTTTATAAATCCATAAATTCACCGCAATCAATCTTAGGGTTCAATAATTTTAATTCAAAGGATGGTCGTTTATTTTTCATCCCATTTCTACTGTTTGAGTAGGTATTTAAAATGATCGTTGACGACAAGTAATGTACGTGCTCTAAACGGATGTCAAGTTCAAAATGCATAAAACATAAAAAATTTAATTTGATTTTTTTTCTTAATTATGAATACAAATTTTATAGGAAGACCACCCTAAGGAAATTGTGCTGTACTCGTGCTTCTAAATAGAGATTTATTTGTATCGATTTAATTTTAGTTCTTAATATTAATCCTAACGTTTATATACAGATTGTAAGCGACAAACTTGACTTGCTTTAATCAGTGATTCATGATATTACTTTTAGCACAAAATGTAAATGAAATTTTTGGTCTCCGGTGACATTTTTTTTTCATCCAAAAACATTAATAACAATAATATAATAATAATAATAATAATAATATTGAAACTCAAACTGAAGCTACACTTCATCGGGAATAATTAACTTAATAATTACCTGTTTTTCTCTTTCTTTCCATGTATTATCAATCTATATTCATCTCTATTTTATTTAGATTTTTCGAATTTCACTTAAGTGCACAATATTTTAGTATGTAACCGTATCCCATGTATGTACACCTACACTTATAGATAATCCAGAAGTTTCAATTGTTCCCATTATATACTTACCTATTGCATAATGTTATTCTATTTCTGTTATAATTAGTGTTACTCGCTCATCAAGCACAAGAACTAGTTTCTTCTTTGGTGAGATTGCAATTTTAAATAATTTGTGTACCGATATGTAATTTATAAAAACCACTGTACATATCTATATTAAAAAAAAAATATTAAAAAAAATACTTGCTTTTGGACAGGTAGGGGCGGGGTAGGGTTGGCGGTTACTCGGCTGAGCGAACAGTGACGACACGTGGAAGAATTTTTTTTTATTACTTTTTAAAGAAAAAAATTAAATTAAAATAGACATCGAAAAAGTCACCGGAGACCAACATTTCATTTCCATTTTTTACTCCAAATAATAGCAATCACTGGTTAAAGTAAGTAAATTATGCATATATCACTTAACACCCTGTATTCCCTTCTTCATAATTTATTGAACATGGGCCATGAACTTAAGTCTATCGAACGTTATTATTACCCCAGCGACAGGTTGAATTTCAGAACCCAGTTTCGAGTGCACAAAAAATAACAAAACTACAGTTGTAACTCGGTTTTGAATACAAGAATATGTCATAAGATGTCGCCATTTACGTCAGCAGCTCGCATGGAGACGTTTCTTCCCTTGGTATAAATATTAGGGATTGTAGAATTTATGTATCTTTCCGGATATGGAGAGATTACATATGGTGTCATTGCCTGTCACGGTTACTTTAACTCGGTGACTAGCTATCACTGGATCACAGTGGATCCGAGGAACTGGCTACTTTTAACCAGTTCTTATGGCATTTTAAAATGGTTAACTTCACTGAAACCGGGCGAATCCGAACTAAAAGACGTCCACAGGGCCCAGCCGCAAAAACCTGCGGAGCGGGTTTTTAACTGCTAGTCATCCATATTTCAAGCTTTATTTAATTTATTAAATAGTGAAAACAATAAACGCGATTTTTTTATTAATAAGGACCAAGTATTCTATTTTATGAATTTAGATATAAATTGTTTTGTGGGTGCCCAGTTGATAAGCGTGTCTATATTAGATTGCAGAATTTGACGGCGGTTTAAGAGATACATAATGTGATATCGTCGGCGAGCAGAAATTCTTTGATACCTTTGAAGTAGTTGATTAAATTGTTAATTAAAACAAAAAATAAAATTGTGTCAAGATGACTACCTTGCGGTGTGATTTAGGTACATACATTTTAAAATTTTACTCTAAGCAAGGCTCTATACAGGGTGTTAAGGGACGTACTTGACTTACTTTAACCAGTGATTCCTGACATTATTTGGAGTAAAAAATGTAAATGAAATTTTGGTCTCCGGTGACTTTTTTTGACGACTTTTTTTTTCATTTTTTTTTTCTTCAAAATCAAACAAAAAAAAATTTCTTCCGCACATCGTCACTGGTCACTCAGCCGGGTGTCTGACGAACCCCTTACCCCGCCTCCAACTGTTCAACAACTACCATTTTTTTATGTTTTTTTAGAAAAAAAAAAAAAAAACATCAAAAATGTCACCAGAGACCAAAATTTCATTTACATTTTTTACTCCAAATAATGTCAGGAATCACTGGTTAAAGTAAGTCAAGTACGTCCCTTAACACCCTGTATAAGTAATTACTTAATCAGCTTAACATATTTACTCCGATTCCAAGGGCATAAAGTTATCGGATCAGTTCATTGTGAGAAACTTTAGCAAAAGCCTTCGAGAAATCAGTATGCAAATAATCAACTTGTTTATTTTTAGCGAAAGACTTCAATACATAGTTTTGAAGAAGTAATAAATTGGTTGAAGTTGATCTATTTCTGATGAAGTCGTGCTCTTTGTCAATTTTATTATCTCTGTTATTGTGGGATGCATCCATACGTAGAGAAAATAACGATTGTTACTTTTGGAGTCGGTGTCAGCCAAGGTAAGTTAGTAACTAAATACATAGTTATAGGTGAGATGTGCTTGTGTCGCACACGCGACTTGACGAGGCGAGAGACGAGAACGGGGCCGCGGCGGGAGCTGTCAAGTGAACACGCCGGGCCGGGCGGGAATAGCTCCCTACCTTGGCTGACACCGACTTCAAAAATAAGAATCGTACCTACATGTTGATGAGTAGAAAAGGTAAGTTAATTATTAAGTTGTAGAAGAATGCGAAATTATTTTTTTCCTTTTTAGGGCATTTTTTTAAGTCGTTTTTTGTTTTGTTAAAATTTTTGTTATTTTTTTTATTTTTTGTGAATCTGAAGTACACCAACTAATTTGTCTGAATATGGGTAGACCTACTAAATGTGCTGCTCATATGAGACAGACATCACTTGACCATAACGACGTTACGGTAGGTGACTCAAAGATCCGGATAAAAGATTCGGCCGAGTATCGTTAATTTGCTCCTAAGAATTGAAAAGTTCCGTTACTTTGTCATGGATCCCATAATTAGAACCTAACTAAACTTTCATCAAACTACGCTTGAAGTACATCATTTCCAATAAAAAAATAATTATCAAAATCGGTTGGCGTAATAGTGAGTTATTCGTCCATTTGTCAGAACTGGACAAAATTGAAATGGGACCACACGGAAAGCCCTAGCTTTCAAATAAAAAAGAATCATCAATATCGGTTCACCCAGTCGAAAGTTCTGAGGTAACAAACATAAAAAAAATTCAATCGAATTGAGAACCTCCTCCTTTCTGAAGTCGTTTAAAAACCATAAAAATCCAAGAAAAAACGCATCAATATTTTTTTTTCTTATAACACCACCTAAAAGTTTATCGCTACAACTAAAGCAAGTACATTGGGAATATTTAAAAAAGCATTATTTGGTTATTTTATCTCCTTTTCATTTTAAAAATAATATAGGTTACCTGTTATTTGAGAAGCATAATAACGTGAAACAAACAAGAATTGGAAATATCTCATTCTCAATATCAAAAATATTATGTTCGAATATTTATCTTTCTTACGTCTCATTTATTTTCTCTTTTGGGTAATAATAAAGTTGGCATATCATCGTCATAATACATCAAATCTATAAATCTTTTATATCTTAAACATAGTTGGGAAACAAAGATATTCAAATACAAAGAGATATGCTATGGTGTCCGCGCAACTGTCGCCGGACTACGCGCTAATTAGCGTAGTTTTCATACAAAAAGAATTTGTTCATTTCGTTGATTTTTTGAAAATGTGCATTAATATTGGTTAACAATATATTTTGAATAGGGAAAGAATTCGTTCATTTAGTTTAACGTTCGTTTGGTTTATTCGTTAATTATTTGTTCTTTTAGTTTATTTGTTAATTGGTAAACAATATCGGCGACACCCGGAGGCGCAGACCCACATAGTAAAAACAGCAGATAGCACATCTACCTTATATTTCAATATCTTTGTTGGGATAGCAAAATAGAGTTTTTTTTTCATTAGCTCCACACAGGAGGCACCGAGGAAAACAATTTCCCTAGGGTCTATGTCATCTTTGAGGATGCTGTGTGGAGGGTTTTTTAAGGGAAAGGAAGGAGAAGAAGATATGGGAAGGAAAAAGGTATGAGTGGTGGGTAGAATCTGGGGGTCAGTGTGGCCAGGAGTGACGGATGTATGAATCTATTCCTCATTGGAGGGGACCCACCACTTTCCCAACGGCGTTATAAGGAAACATATGGTATCCTCCTTCACCGCACACGTCAAGACTCTACTTTTTTTTTTGAACGAAGCTACATTTATTTGAACGACTCTAAACCCTCCAATGTCCAGGCAAACGGGGTTAGTTAGCAGTATGCAAGTACTTACATTAACATTATACAAAAGATAAATAGAGGTAGCAGCCCGTGGAATAATTCTTCTGAAATAGGTAACATCAAAAAGAGATAATAGTGTTAGTAAAAGAAAAATAAAAATAACGGTTATGAATCTATTCCTCACACTGCGGTGCAAGGCGAAGGGTCGGTAGAATCCGGCTGGAGAGGTCAAAAGGCCTCCCTAAATCAATCTCCTCCGATCTAGACCACCACGCAGGGGTTGGGTAAACCACCGCCACCAAGACCTAGACAAACCTCATCCAATGAACCCGGGCACCCCTGCTAAGTCATCAAACGTAGCGAACCACTCGGGATGACCTGTGACCTATGGCAGAAATAAATGGTTCCTGGGGCGGCGGTACCCAAATATACCCGGAGGTATACAATATTATGGAAATATAGGCCGCCTCCCAAATATACTCGGCGGCATACAATATTATGGAAATATAGGCCGCCTCCCAAATATACCCGGAGGTATACAATTTATTTTTTTATTTATTTATAATTTCTCACCATACATGTGTTCTTACCTCACTAGGACTAGCAGCCTGTATTGAGGTTAAATTCATAAATTTGAGTGATGCATTTACACACAAACCACTAAAATACAAAAAAAATCACTAAAATACAAAACACTACATCCAAAACACTAAAATATTATATGCGGAAAGTAAGAAATAACAATATTATATTGGTGACCAGATGGGTAATTTGTAACAATATAGACCATAAAACAAATCCTTAATTACTATACCCACCAAGAAATATTATGGAAATATACGCCTCCCAAATATACCCGGAGGTATACAATAATATGGAAATAATAGGCTGGTGCACATAGAAGGATGCTCGATATGGAAATCAATATACGCTTTTGGAAATAACTATTCGATTACTTCTCATATATAAGCCATGAAATAATTAATTCTGTTTTTTTTCGATTCCTCATTAAAAATCTGACATTTATAGAAAAAAAAGAAAAAATTTCGCTCTCGAAATGCGAAAAAAAGCATTTCAATTTTGTATTTACAACAACTCTCCGTAATTAAAAAAACATGTTTTGTATTGTCACAATTAAAAGAATGTAAACAAAATATTTACTTGGAAGTCGTTCAAATTAATTTCCTCTAAATGTAACAATGACAAAAAGAACACCGACTTTTTCTTAGGAAAATAGAAATGAAAATTGTGAAAAAGCAATGGAGTCGCACAAAGTTAACATAATTTGAAGTCCCAGGAATTGAATCACGGATAGTCTTTTTAAGAAAACAATGGCAACATTATTATTTCAAGACCATTTTAGTATCCTTTGGATCAAAAAAAATATTTTCAAAGAATTTACAATTTCAAACTTACATTCGAAGCAAAGTATTTGTGAATAAAAATATAATGATTCGCGCGTGATTTGAATTCTTGTTAATATTTATAATTGCATATTCTCTCTTTCTGATTCATTTAAAAGATAAAAAAATACTGTTACACGACCAAACACATCAAATCATCACGTCTCAATAACATTTAACGACTCCCTTTATCATTTTTTGTTCTAATTATAAAAAGTGGAAACAAACCGACTGATAAATAATTTCACGATGCTCCAGTGCTGAAGATGGAAATAAAGATGAAAGTTGATAAGTTTATTTAGATATTCATGGCAAAAAGCGGTCCACGTTGATGCCAGATTTCATTGTAGTACAATAGCTAGATTCTTGCTATACCTGTTTGCTAATATATCATAAAACGAGCAAGTTTGTGCTAAAGGTATTATAATATTATTTATTCCGTCAGAAAATTGTTGAATTTATTAGCTGCTCTTTGAAAGTGGTCCGAATATTTTATAATCCTACTAAATCTTGTTTTTTCATATGAAATTTTACTATGTAATATGAAGTGTACTTTGTTTCGTGTCGATTATACATTTTACGTTTATGGGGAAACTAGTGCCCTGGTCGTAAAGTCACACAGGCCTGGGCTACTGGCTGGCCGCCCCATGATTTATATGGGCAATGAAAATAAAATTGTCGTTTTAGTGGTTCATCCCTGGCTTCCTTTTTTATATCGCCAAAACAGTGGAACGTGTGTGTCAATTCTGGCATCAACGATATGTAACCAGACCCTCTCTATCTGCCGGTACTAAATATTACGGACCGCCTTGGCACTTGTATGCTAAACTAGTTAATTCAACTTGGGTCTATTTATGTGTGACGTCACTAACTAACTAAACCTAACTAACCATAACATTGTTCCTCACAGGGGTGGGCAAGGAAATACCATACCTCTCTCTCCTGGCATAATACGTCATGAGTATCCAGCGTTTATATACCTTCATACTTTTTGCAGAGGCGTGCATTGCTCTATGACCAAATCTAGTAAAACCATAGTATTACCATCGCGATCAAAACAGTTTGCAGAAGCAACAAATAGTCTGATGGAATAAAATTTTCATTACAAATTCGAGTATTTTTTATCGATTAATATTATCAATCTTTTTTTACAGTACAATTCTACTTATTATTATACGTATATAGTATGACCTACTTTGCAGACAAGAAATATTCTTGATTATAGGCCTGGTAGTTAAAAATTCATAAGAACGCGTATTTAAACACAGTAAAGCAAATCGGTTATTTATTTTTATGTTAATATAAGCCATTTTGCGTTTCCTTCACTTTCATGAAAATCAGGGATCATAGAAACTGTAAGGTTGTTGAAACGTCGGCGAAAGGGGGAGGAAGACTAACAGGCTTATTATCTCAAAAATTAATCAGCTCTTTTGTGTTCAAATAATACACGGATACACATTTTGGTGACATCAAGGCCTGTAGTCAAGAATATTTCCTATTTGCAAAGTAAGTCGTACTACATACGTATAACAAAGTATAATATGAACGAAAAGCTGGTTGTCTGGGAGACTCTCTCGTAATATCCGACATTTGAAAAAATTTCATAATTAATTCAAATGATAATTATTATATAATTAGTGCAGACCCGTGATCAATTACTGCGCAATAGCCATAGAAACGCGTGGGGACCAGATTCGATAGTTTTCGGTTGTTTGGCGTTCGAGCGTTGGAGGTAAAAAAGTGGGACCAATTTTGTCGCTTCGTGACTCATCTTAACGTACATCAATGGGGATAGTTTGAATTCCATAAGAATCAGTTCAAAAGCTTGCAATAATGAAAACAATTTTCTGTTAAAAATATAACACTATTTATTTTTTATTTATTTTTTATTTATTGTTTGTTTGTAAATATTACATAATACAATATAATGAACTTAAAATGTCCAACTAGGCAATTGCCCGTTTTAGGACATTCCAATATGATAATGTTTTTACATGTAAATTATAGTAAATTATAGTAAGTTATAGTGTTGACTATTTTGTTGGTAAAATAATAGATATGTATTTTCATATTCTAGAATATTTTCAGTTATACCATGACATTTTTTACTATTGTTTAGCTGACATAATAAACTAAAGTAATATTAATAGATAAAACAAGAAAAATGAATTTGAAAATGAAAATGAATGAAGAAATTCTGTTGGTAAAATAATACATATATATATATTCATAAAACTAGTATACTTTCAGTTATACCACGACATTTTTTTTTACTATTGTTTATTTGACATAATAAACTAAAGAAATGTTAATAGATAAACAAGAAAAATGAAAAATAAAAACTGAAAGTAAAGAAGGAACTTTTCCTTTAAGGAAAAATATCACGCAGAATTGAGCAATTTTTGAACTTACTTTATGTAAAAATACAGTTACTTTAATGCTAATATAATACCAATATAAATTAAAATGTAAAGAAACTATTCAACAAACACTTCCAATATTGAAAATGAAGATTCAACTCAACGCAAAATTTCGAGAGTTTATTGAACCGCAATTACAGACAGAGGCACAGACGAAATTAGTATTTGAAATGAATGGATTGTGTTATTTCCAGTGTTTTTGATGCTGAAAGCTGGATACACTCGCTATGGCGGGTATTTTCCGAGGTTTATATTATTCAGTATCTGATTCCTCCCACCCTCCTTCTAATTCTGCAAAGTCTCAGAGTACTTGCCCAAGACATGAACGAAGCACTACTAAGCTTAGTGTTCCTGAATTTGGTGAAGTAGACATTGTTGTATTGCTCGTGAAGTGTTTCCAACGCTCATCTCTTCCGTCTACCCAGAACATGAACGTATGGAAAAGCATGGTCAAATTTAATTGTTCACGCACTGAAAAGTGCTTGTAAACACTTTTTTTTTTTTTTTTTTACAGTAAATACCGCACAAGAATCTCAACTGCTCCCGTCTGGAGCCAGTGAGACTATGGCATCCCCAATTGGGGTATGTTGTGAGGCTGAAGGTAGTGGTGAGGGGAAGGAGGTGAGGAAGAGGAAGGTTGGGAAGTACCTGGCTATTCAGATCTGGTAACCAAACACGGCTAAAGCCATTTTCAAGCAACGTTTCAATTCTGAATGGTGGTCTTACACCAGGGCGATACTAATAGTATCTTCCACTCTGGAACATGCCGCAAATATACTATATAATATTTTAAATGAATTAATTGTGAAATAACACAAATTAATCAAATAAAATTTATTTGCGCATGCCGGGTTCGAACCCGCGACCTCCGGATCATGAGTCAAGAGTCTTACCCACTGGACTACGGAGGTCGTCGACACTCTTTCTATCATATGCGTCATTCTTTGAGAAAGAAATTGAGTTTACAACGATCAAGTAAACAATATACCTACATTTAATAGCGCAGAAATAAAGAAAGACCGTCATTTTAAAGCCAAGCTAAGCCAAAATAGGAAAGAATTGATTATTTAATATCACATCAAGTTTACGCGAAAATGTTTTTCGGTCAGTGCCCCCTGATCACCGACCGTATGTTTTTACGGTTAATAATATTTTCACAATACCAACATTATACATATACATTTGCCTGTACAATTGAAAAAGAGTCACATTGTACTTTAAAAAACAATAATTCACGAAAGGCATTGAATTTTATTAGTAATACACAATATGGTCACAAATGCGAGATATCCCTATTTCTATAAGCGGGGGACAACGCAAAATATTAAAATATGTACAAGAATAAAAATAAATGTGATACGATAATATGCACAGCGGAGTTAAAATTTAAAGCAAAGATAAAGTATATGACGAATAAGCTATTGTAGGAGTTTTCTCATTAAAACTTTGTCCCTCTTTTGTACAATGTTTGGGAGACGTAAACAAGCACTGATCCGGGGTGCTAACCCAGTTCTACCCTCAACCTTGAGATGATTTTACTTACACATTATATCGAAATATTATAATTTTTGACTCTCAAGTTTTTGCACACGTCGCGTCGTGATCGATTATTATGTTATCAAAGTACAATATTTGCAAAGTATTTCCAATTTTAAATTATAGTACAGAATCTATATTTGCCGCGTTTCAATTTTCTTTTCACTAGAATCGTGCGGTAATGATTAAACGGAAAAGAATTCAACATTTTACGAACATCGCTTCAAACGGGAATGAACTCATTTTTGATTTCAGCGAGGCTAGCAAATTACTTATTTAGCGGTTTGATAAAAAGTAGTAGTGGAAAAATTTACCTTTACAACATCAAAGGAAGCGTTCATTTGATGAAAATTAGTTTCCGCTAGTATACTTTGATTTGTGTATCTTTTAGAAACTTTCGTGAATATCAATACATTCCTAGAAAACAAACTCAAATAAAAATAAATATTCGAAAATAAGGTAAAGTTCTGTCAGATATTAAGGAAGTTTAAAGTGCCGTTCCGTATTGATGTTGCCTTGTTAGCGAAGAATTCTGCCATCACACAGCATAAATTGTACCAATTTGTATACAAGTGTCTACTGTCCTACACATAAAGTTACTTTAGAAAACGGAACTGTGCATTTTATTTTATTCCTCTACAGTTGGTTTCGTATGTTTTTGTTCATACATTAATTCTCTGCACTGTTCATTGTATAATCTACATCCACCGCTCTTTCAACCGATTGTAGCTTCTATACAATTTGTGGTACAAGCTTAGCTAATTTGGAACACGATTCTCATTACTTTCATGTTGCTTAATTGAACTACATTGTTAACTTCGAGCTTTGTTTTAAAATTAGCGTCGCCAAATAAGTAATTATTATTAAAGTATTTTATCTATTCGGCTCCTAAAGGAGTTCGGTGAAGTTGTATACTTATCTCGATCGTCGTCTTCCTCTAAACTTAGGGTTGTGATATTCGGGATGTTTAAGCTCTGCATGCTTATGCTATGAGAAATTTATTAGTGATTTGAAAAAGTTAATGATTTCCTTCAACTCGTACTGGACGTATGACATTCGGATTCGGGCAACGCACTTCTAAGTAGAAGGCGACATAACTATTTGTTCTGATAGCCAGGCAGCCGATGCGACTCCAGACTGGTGATGGAATGCAGAACCGTTCTCTTACAGAACTCGCTACCATCAATAAAATAACCCTGATATGGGTACCAGGACATAAGGGTATTGAGGGCAACGAGCGGGCTGACGAACTAGCAAGGAAAGTGGCAAAAGCATCACTTGCTGGATCTGAGCCGGCCGTAGGAGTAGCAGCTTGTCACACCAAATTACATATCGAGAGGTGGGTCAAATCCCAGCACTGGAAGGAATGGGAGAGGGCACCCGGAATGAGACAATCCAAAGTACTCATAAACGGACCCGACCCCAGCACCCCAGACGGACCAGTCGATATGAACAGAAACTCGCTGAGGGAACTGGTAGGCCTACTAACGGGACACTGCCATCTCAGGAGACACATGCAGGTTTTTTGAGTGGAAAGCACCAGTAGATGTAGAAAATGTGAAGAGGATGAAGAGACTCCAATTCACTTATGGTGCCAATGTCCTGCCCTGGTGGGAACTAGGCTCAGATACCTGGGGAGACATGTTGTAGAACCAGAAGACCTAGCCACATATCCAATAAAAACTCTGGTGAACTTTATTAAAGGGACTGGGTTATTGTTAAAGGATTGAGGTAAAATGGGAGAAAGTACAATGGGCCCATGGCCTAAGTACTTACGGGAACGTAAACCGTCTCGCTAAAAGCTCGCTTATAGCAAAGGCCAAGACGTCCAGTACAAAATTAATAGTGTTTCAAAACTATAATACTTCAAAGCAATAAATTTTCTAATCTAAAATACATGGTTTGTGTACATTTAATTTATAATATTTTACTTTATACTTAATTGATACTTTTTAAAAACTTATTTCGTTATTGTGATAAGTAATAAATATTTAAGAATAAAAATAAATAATAAGAATAAAATTTTCTATAGAAAAATGAAACAATACAACTTTGTATAAACCACTTATATAATGTACAAATCCGACCGGTTTCGGAACAAAAGTTCCTTCGTCAGGGAAAGCTTATACTAATTTGACAGTTTAGAACAATGTTTTATTATGGTCGGGGTGGAGTCGTTGTTAGTTAATAATGTAGATTGGGTGGGTAGGTATTAGTGTAGAGTAGGTGGGTAGGGGAACAAATCCATGATTGGGCTATATGACAACATTTTTTGTTTGTTGATAATAGATTCATTATTTTTAAGGGATTTTTTAATTTCCAAAGCTTCTAAGTTATCTAAACGTTTTCCTTTATGATTAATATGAAGAATATTTATCCCTGTGTTTTTTTTTCAAAACTATGGTTATTTTCAATGATATGGTTAGCGAACTCAGAAAAATTATTATTATTATGACACCTTAATCAAAGAACATTTAAGGTGTCTTAATAATAATAATTTTTCTGAGTTCGCTAACCATATCATTGGAAATTTAAAAATCCCTTAAAAATAATGAATCTATTATCAACAAACAAAAAATGTTGTCATATAGCCCAATCATGGATTTGTTCCCCTATCCACCTACTCTACACTAATACCTACCCACCCAATCTACATTATTGACTAACAACGGCTCCACCCCTACCATAATAAAACATTGTTCTAAACTGTCAAATTAGTATAAGCTTTCCCTGACGAAGGAACGTTTGTTCCGAAACCGGTCGGATTTGCACATTATATAAGTGGTTTATACAAAGTTGTATTGTTTCATTTTTCTATAATGGATAACCACAAAGTAATAGCTACATTCAAAAATATAAAATTTTCCATAATCGCCATTGAATTCCAAGGTTATTTGACCGGTTTTTACCGAAAATAATAGTAAATAGTTTTAAGCATAGTAAAAGAATGTGAATCGGTAAAAACAATCATATTAATAAAATATCTCAGTGTTGCCTATCAACATCAATAAATTCAAACAAAAAAGCAAACTCGATGGATACAGTGCGCACAGCAGAACTAAAACAATATTATTTTTATTTAAAAATCAGTATTATTTACATCATAACAACATATCTTTTCAACCCCCTTTAGACCAGTACCACACACAGCTATAAAAGATCAAAGATCATTTCGCTTGGCCTATTTCAGCATATCTATCGCCATATATATCCATTGGGTACGTACGGCAAGCGATATGCCAAAATACGCAAAGCCACATGATATTTTATTTTTTACGGCTGTTTGTGGCGCAGGTCTTATTTTCAGATCAACGTCAGGTAGTTTCAGTAAGATGTCAGTTGACCAGTGATCGTTTAGTATTGTTAATATAAGTATAATCACTAGTGGCTTATTTAAGAATAAACTTAAATAAATCGCTTGATTTTATTTTACGTTTTTTTTTACCTGATAACATAAAATTCTCTGAAAATATAACTGATTTGAAAACAAGTTTTAATAAAGCTGTCTGTAGTTAAATTGTAACATGCGAGTTATATTTTTTATAATTATATTCGACCACAGAGTTATCTAAAAAAAACAATTTTGGCTTTAAATTTACAAAAAAGGGTATAAGCCATTTGCTTTATACTCGTACATGTGAGTTAATGGTCCGGTCTTGTCCTTTTGATAATGTTAGTTGAAACTATTAACCCAAAAGAATCGTCCATTGTCTGACTGTTTTATATTGACGATAACCGGATTTGCGACGACCATAAACAAATATATTTTATAGGGTCCAGGCCCTATCGGCCTAATCTAATCCCCACGAATTAAGTTGGACCTCACTTTTCTCGTATAATACAAAGGCCAGAGAAGCTTTTTATTATTTTTATGCGAGCAATTTTTAAGAAAACCCCCTAACTTTTGACTGCGTGCCTGGAAAGTGAAGTGGCAATCTGAAAATCTGGGGCTAAACTAAGCCAAGGGGGCGATTAGGTCCAACGAGTGAGGAATAAAATAGGCAAAAAAAAAAAACAAAACATTGTCGTCACCTCGTTTACTCCTTCCAAGATACTGCCAACTGATATGAACAAAGCGACATTAAACGCCGGACAAAGGCCTAAATGATAAAATAAAAAGCTTGATAGCGTGGGCGCACTTTGTTGTGAAGAGTATCAGGGACACGGCAAAAAGTTTAACGCAATCTTTAGAGTGTCTGATGTTCGTGATGGATGATGCAGTAATCAATCTATTAAATAAAGGACTTTAAACATTATTTAGACCATCGCATGAAAAAGTTTATCGTGTCAGAATTGTATCCGCCGCATTGTAAATAAGTAAATGCGTAGAAAATGTAAACAATCTTGATATTTTCACATTTAAACCTAAGTGGAATTTCTAAAGTTTTTCATTTTAAAGCTCAAAGTAAGAGGTATAGACATTTATGAAAAATTTTGGTAGGCAGAGAGGACTGACCGCCAAACAACTCGGTCTTGGCACACACTCTTTGCCTCACTCACATTCATATATCGTCTCATACATACTCTTCTATTATTCTGACTTTTGACATGGCCCGTCTCAAGTATTTGATTCACTCGATCGTGCCATGTCTTCCTCGGGCGCCCCCGACATCTTCTACCATTCACATTTGCGTCGTATATTCTTTTAACACTACTTTCTTCGTTCATTCGCTCTACATGCCCAAACCATCTGAGGGTCCCTTTCTTAATGTTACTCATTATGCTTACATTCTTTGCGGATATCCACATTTCTATCACGATCATACATGGTTTTACCACACATACGCCTCAGGGATCTCATTTCAATAGCATTCAGTTTACTTTCATCCTTCCTCTGCCAGTTCCATGCCTCACTGCCATACATCAGGGTAGGTACCAGGAATCCATTGTGGACTGCTAGCTGCACTTAAATAATTGATCTTATAATAAATTCAAAGTCAATTAATTGTAATGGAAGGTAAAAGATAAAATAAAAAATATTGCTATGCCCAATGTTTTTAATGCAGTATCGTATATTTGCCTAGCTTAAACATTCTAATAAAAGTGTGTTTATCTGAGTGACATATAAGATAAAAATAGATAAATTTAGATACCTGGAGCATAATAAATCATAAGAATTAAGTAAAAATTAAATTAAATTATAAAAAAGTACAGCACTCGCTGATTTTTGACAAAACGGCATTATACAAATTTGCCAATTATTGTTGCTAACCAGCTAAAAAGGCACTTATAAATTTAGATGTTTTGTTTTCATAGAAGATGAAATAAGTGCGTCAGGAAGCGACCATTAGTTCACGTGTTTCATTAAAAATAATGTAAAAGAGTTAAGGCCGCTTTTGCATACATGCAATTTGTCTTTTATATATTTCACTTAGGGATTAAGTAAGAAACATGACGTAAAGCTCTTGAATCTTGGAGTAGCTCCCGAGACTGTGTCGAGTTGGCTAGGCGAGGGCGGCCGCCAACCGCGCCTGTCGGGCCCACATCATTCCTCAAACTCATTATTCATCGGGGATTTTAGGTCCATGGGAATCTGATTACTGACTACGCTATTGATCTTCTTACTTGTGTAACTCCCTGCTGCCTGCTGGAGTGCCAGGCTTCACGCTTGTCAGCGTCTGACTTACACTAATACGGGGAGCTTTCAACGTATCACCACGCGTATTCATGCGATACGCGCTATTTGCGCATTACGGCGTAAAGTGCCAAATTTTCTCACAAGACGTGAAAAAGTAACTAGACAATTTTCATTAACTTCGAGTAAGATCAATACTGGTATCAATAATTTATTATTGGAGCAACAACATTTAATACAATCAAACTTACTTCTTACTATTTATGTATTCTTGCCCTTAGCACCAAATTATGATCAAAAAGCGAACATTTTGATTTACTTCAATATTATCATTACATAGTATAAAATGAAGTCGCTCAAAATATATGTGCGCGTTAATGTTTAATTTTCATAAGGTTTTCACCTATAGATAGTGATTGAAGAGGAATGTTTATATGTATAATACATGTAAATTATATTAGAGAAAAGCCGAGAAATTCAAAGAAAACATATTTTTGTGCGATTTAAAACGGCTGGCGGGCCGTACTATAGTCACTTTTGAAATTCGTTCTAAGGAAGAAATTGGAAAATAGATGTCCTAGAGTAAGTAGGTATTTGATTTTCCCTTTTCAAATATCCAGTGTTGCATTGCAAGCATTGTATAATTATCATCATTACATAGTATAAAATGGAGTCGCTCAAAATGCTTTACAATGTAAACACGGATCCAAAGAAATATGCAAATATCTTTAACAATTATTTTGGGTCGGTTGGTGAAAAATTAGCACTTAAAATAAAAAAAAAACACGGAAAATAATGATCTATGTTCATCACCCTCCAATCCTTGTAACACCTTAACACAATTCCAACGAACTAACACTGATGAAATTAAACAGGCTATTAATGAATTAAAATGTAATTCTTCCACTGGTTATGACAATATTTCTGCAGAAATACTTAAAAAAAATTCTGATTCACTTTGCAAACCATTGGTACACATCATAAATACAAGCTTCGTAAATGGCAACTTTCCTTTAAATTACAAAAAAACTATTATTACGCCCATTTTCAAATCTGGTGACCCTACTCTAAGCAATAATTATAAACCAATTTCTCTTACCTCAAATATAGCAAAAATATTTGAAGAAATTGTTAAAAAGGAGATGTTTAAATTTATAAAAGAAAATAATATATTATATGCACATCAGTATGGTTTTAGAGAAAGTTTGAGCACTCAAGATGCTATCGTAGACTTAACAACTGAAATATATAAATATTTAGATAATAAAAAAAAATGCATTGGAATATTTGTCGACTTAAGAAAAGCATTTGACTGTATATCACATTCTAATCTTATCTCTAAACTAACGAAAATTGGTATAACCAATAAAGCCTTAACATGGATCAAAAATTACCTATTTCGTAGAGAGCAATTTGTCAAGTTAAATAGTTTTCTGAGTGATTCACAGACTAGTAACTTTGGAATCCCGCAAGGGACAGTACTAGGACCAAATATTTTCATCATTTATGTGAATGATATTTTTAAACTCACTATAAAGTCAAAAATAATATCATATGCTGACGACACAATGATTTTAACTCAGGGACTAAACCGGAGTGAAACTCAGAAAACGGCTGAACTAGATATAAATTTAATAAAAAAATGGTTTGATCAAAATTTACTATCTGTAAATACAGAAAAACTTTTGTAATACCATTCACTCCTAATAAAAATGCTACCCCTGAGAATCTAAACATATGTATACACTCATATAATTGTAATCCAAAGTCATATCTATGTAAACCTAACTGCTCTATACTCACTGTTAAAACAAATGTAAAATACTTTGGTGTAATTATAGATAGTAACAAAAAATGGAAATTAAAAATCAATACAACAGTAGAACGGTTAAGAAAATTAATTAACGTTTTTATTAGAATACGAAACATATTAAATATTGGGTTATTAAGAACCATATATTTTTCCCTAATTCAATCAGTATTACAATATGGAATAGTTGGCTGGGGTGGTGCTTTCAAAACTTTTCTTTTGCCTTTAGAAATTATCCAAAGAATATTAATAAAAACAATTCTAAAAAAGCCATACGATTAGCCTACCATAAAATTATTTCAAGAATTTAAAGCCCTTTCACTTCATACTATTTATAAAAAAAATACGCTATTACAAAAACACAAAGATTGTTTCAATAATGTGAGCTTAACTCTTTTTTCGAACAGCAATAGAACAAATATCCTTGGTTCTTTGACTATACCACGCTGTTACACCACCACAGCCCAACAACTCTACAAATATATTGGAGTTAAATGGTTTAACGAATTACCCTTGAACTTAAGATTGGAAACAAATTACAAAAAATACAAAAATTCAATTAAAACTCTTTTTATATAACTTATCAACATAATAACTCAATTATAATATTAGATGTCCTGTTTCTCTCTTTATTTTTTTCCTTTCTTTTTATCTCCTTCTCTTCAGTCAGTTGTATTTCTTATCTTTTATTAGTTTTATGTATGTATATTAAGAAAAAAAATTTTATATATTTTTTCTTATTTACTGTTAATTATCTTTTTTTTGTTTTATATATAAAAAAAATATTATTTTTCCTTTGCTAAATATTGTTGTTAACATGCGTTTATTCGCCTTTTTAACTCGAGCTTTGCTCTTAAAAAGGGTGTTAAGCGTATTATTTAATGTATTTTAATAGAAAAACTTTATTTCATGTATTATAAACATTATATTTTTTATTATCATTACATAGTATAAAATGAAGTCGCTCAAAATGGATGTGCGCGTTAATCTTTTAAACTACGCAACGGATTTTCATACGATTTTCACCAATAGATAGAGTGATTGAAGAGGAATGTTTATATGTATAATACATGTAAATTATATTAGATAAAAGCCGAGAAATTCAAAGAAAACATATTTTTGTGCGATTTAAAACGGCTGGTGGGCCGTACTATAGTCATTTTTGAAATTCGTTCTACGGAAGAAATTGGAAAATAGATGTCCTAGAGTAAGAAGGTATTTGATTTGAATTATTTTATTTGATGAAGTCGCTCAAAATGTATGTGCGCATAGATCTTTTAAACTACGCAACGGATACTCATGCGGTTTTCACCACTAGATACAATGATTCAAGAGGAAGGTTTATATGTATAAAAACCTGCTTATTATAGTAGAGAAAAGACGAGAAATTCAAATATTCAATTCAGGCAGCGGGCAGCGGGCAGCGGGCAGCTGGCAAGCGGGTGGTGTGGATTTTATAAAGGTTGGGTAATGGCGTTGTGTTTCGTTAGCCACAGCAACGTGTGGCCGGGTCTGCTAGTATTAAATAAATAAAAATGTATGTGCGCGTTAATCTTTAAAACTACGCAACAGATTTTCATACGGTTTTCACCAATAGATAGAGTGATTGAAGAGGAATGTTTATATGTATAAAACATGTAAATTATGTTAGAGAAAAGCCGAGAAATTCAAAGAAAACATATTTTTGTGCGATTTAAAACGGCTGGGGGGCCGTACTATAGTCACTTTTGAAATTCTTTCTACGGAAGAAATTGCAAAATAGATGACCTAGAGTAAGTAGGTATTTGATTTTCCCTTTTCAAATATCCAGTGTCGCATTGCAAGCATTGTATAATTAGTGGCGAGTTAATTAGTAGAAAAAAGCCGATAAATTCAAATATTCAATTCAGGCAGCGGGCAGCGGACAGCTGGCAAGCGGGTGGTGTGAATTTTATAAAGATTGGGTAATGGTGTTGTGTTTCGTTAACCACAGCAACGTGTGGCCGGGTCTGCTCGTCAATAAAAAATTGAAATCATGATTTATTCCCTCGTGTAACGGCAATTCTTTGATTTATTATTATAAATAACAAAAATACTGATTCGTTTCTAGATTTTCACGTCCAAAAGTATTTTCTTTATTTGTTTTTGGTGTGTTATGCCGTGTTGCGCTACCTCCTTCTTTAGCCAACATTTCGGACAGCATTACAGTATCCATCAGATTCCCCGATGATGGATACTGTAACGCTGTCCGAAACGTTGGCTAAAGAAGGAGGTAGCGCAACACGGCATAACACCCCAAAAACAAATAACGAAAAAACAAAAACTCTAATTTCAGTTTCGTGTCTGTGAACTCTAAAACTCGGACTCGCTTTGAATGTAAATCTCATTATCAAAAAATTCGAACTGTTTGGTTGAACCATCTACAAGTATTTTAACACAAAAATTGATTAGATTTTCAGATAAAATAATATATCCATCGCATATTATGCTGCATACTGTTTACCCGCTCACGTTCCGGAGTGGAAGATACTCTGAATATAGTCCTGGTTTAGGACCACCATTCAGAATCGAAACGATGCTTGAAACGGCTTTAGCCGTGATTGGTGACCAAATCTGAATAGCCAAATACTTCCCCACCTTCCGCTCCCTTATCTTCTTCCCCAATTGGGGATGCCCTACTCTCACTGGCTCCAGACGGGACCAGTTGGGAATATTGTGAGGGATTCAGATTTTTTTCAAAGTGACTTGAAAAGAAAACTTATACCATTATTTTTTTAAAAATATTATTAATATCAGATTACATAGAGCTACTCCGGTTTCACTTCGGTTAGTAATTTGATAATTTTTTACGACATACGCATAATCAAACACGGTGAATAGATTTAATCGTTGGTTCACTTTTACAAATTTTATCCATTTCGCAATGGTTCATGAAACAATCCTCACCGCAATCCAATTAGTTTTTTTAAGCTCGCTTATTAATTAAATATTTGCTGAGCTGTGTTTATTTTGCTCAGTTGTTGTATTATTGCATGCACTTGGACAGTAGATATATTATGTAACGCAATTATAAACATAGCTACTGTAATTTTCTTTGGCTATTTAAGGTTTACCTGTAAAAACTAATTTTATAGAAAAACATTGCGTGGTTTATGAGTAATGGCAAAAACAGGGAAGATTTTGGGAAATTGACGATATTTTCATAATGCAGGGAAAGATTGCCAGAAGACGAGGCCCTGAAAGAAGGAGAACATCATGGCTGAAAAACCTGAGACAGTGGATTGGCCAGTCTACTGTAGAGCTGTTCCGAACCACAGTAAACAATGTCCGCATAGCCAACATGATAGCCAACGTCCGTTGAATGGACAGGCCACGAATGTACAAAATGTATTTTCTGTTGATTCCTAACTAATTTTTAACAAACACTCACTAAGAACGTTACATTACATTATAATTTTATTATATTGTTTTCTTCGTAATTTTAAGAAAAAAACGTATTCACCTGCATACTTGGAACTTCTTTATCTATTTATCGGACACAGGGCGGGCGGCGTCTGTTTCATCTTTATGCAAATCTTTAATTTTATTCCGAGATTCATAAATGATTGCACACTTGACACCTTCTTAACAAGAGGAAGGTCACTGTCTAAGCCTGATTTAAAAAAAAACTGACTTTTCCGAGGACTTCAACTAATTTATTTATATTATTTCTAGAGGACGAACAAAGTAGCTGACTTTGCTACTTTTAAAGTAATTATTGAAGTAATTTTTAAAACCCACAAATTTTGAGGGTTTTCTTCCACTTTCCACAAAAACGTGAAGTGGGGTAAATATTTTATGATACCCTTTAAATATAAATTCAATTAACTGTTACGATGAATTTTAAGAAAACTCAATTCCGATGTAAAAAGCCATATTTAGTTAAAAAGTAGTGGAAAATTGCGAATTTTTACAAAACAGAAATTTAATATCTACATATCATTTGAAAAAAAAAAATCACACACTTAAAATCCCTTACATTTTAGTTTTAAAATAATACAAAAGTTTCACCGGGAACCATTTATTGGATAACCAACACCACTGCCATAGTCACCCCAAGTGGTTCGCTGTTTTGGAGACTTAAAAGGGGTGCACGGGTTCATGGGGTGAGGTTTGTCTAGGTCGTGGTGGCGGATGCGTCTGCCCTCCAGCTGCATGGCAGGTCGAATCGGGAGAGAATGATTGAGGGAGTTCCTTTGACTTCTCCAGCCGTACGTCGGAACATCGCCTTGCACCGCAATGGGAGTGGTGGATTTATACGTCCGTCACTCTTGGACGCACTGACCCCCAGATTCCTACCCACCCTTAATACCCTTCTCCTTCCCAGAATTTCCTCTCTTTCCTTTCCTGAAAAGACCCTCCACACAGCGTCCACAAAGATGACATAGTGTGGAGCTAAGGTAATTAAAAAATCATACCTTATCTTCATTTTTTTAAGCATATTTTTATTGGCTGCTATCTTTATGTATGATTGCAAGATTCAAACTCGAACTAAATGCTATCTAGATAGTGTCTCGGATAAATATTTATCCATTTTTATTTTTGATACGCGACACCTATTGGCTTTTTTGACAAATGGATGAATATTTATTTTTATCGTAATTGATAATTATCGTCAAACCTCAAATTGAATGTTTAATTAAATGGTGACAATATTAGCGAAACTCAATTGAAAATCTGAAAAAATAAAATTCAGAAAATGTTACCGTCACATCTGGGATTCGAACCAAGGACCTTCGCCTTGTCTGGTTGCCACTCTATCAACTGAGCTAATGTGGGTCCTCGAGTTTACTCGAAAATTTACCAGTTTCCATGACAATCTCTATTAGCCATTTCTACATAGAGAATACGAATAAAATAAAAAACTGTTTCTCTTTGAGAAAACGCTCCTCAAACACAAAATGATATATTTGTTAAGCAAAGTTACGAGTTTACTCAACACAAGTTTTTTGGATGTTGGCTAATAACGTATTTGAAATTAAATCTTTACATAGTAAGTCGCTCCCGCTGTATGTGCGCTTTGATCTTTTAAACTACATAATGGATTTTCATGCAGTTTTCACCAATGGATAGGACCACAGACAAGAGGAAGGTTTATGTGAATAATATATGCATATTATAATAGAGAAAAGTCGAGAAATTCAAAGATTCAATTCAGGCAGCGGGCAGCTGGGCAAATTAACAGATGGCGTTGGTTATAAAGGTTGGGTAAGCCACAGCAACGTGTGGACGGGTCTGCTAGTATTTGATAAAAAAACTGCGGCAACAGACTTGTTTTTCGGTTCACGAAAGTCCAATTTCTCAACAAGAAAGAAAATTCCCCAAAAAATATTTTTATTTTTATTAAAATGTCACGTATGATTACTAAGTTTGAAACGTTCAACGTAGGTAGTCACAGTCAGACCAATTAAATCATAAATCTTACTTTATAAACAGAATTTTGGATATTTCGAAATTACATAATATTATTTTATTTGACGTTCTGTGAAATGTTTACAGGAGTTATTTCGTGAAATGAAAATTTTATTATTTGATTTATCGTGAAAGTTGTAGCTGTATTTTTCTTTTCGCCTACATTTAATGTGAGTGGCGCAGGGTCTATTGGATTCTTATTTGCTTGAGTTGTATTGGTTGGATAACTGAATATTAATAAAATCTCCAAAAAACTAGGTATTTTCACTCTAAAATAATGTTTATATAGATTACATAACGAGTAATAATATTATATAGAAAAGCTGATGCAGCGTAATATCACTTTAAGGAAGGTAGGTATGTAGAATATTTTTTCTTCAATTGTATTGTAATATACATTGTGTTAAGGGACGTACTGGACTTACTTTAACCAGTGATTCCTGAAATTATTTGGAGTAAAAAATGGGAATGAAATTTTGGTCTCCGGTGAAATTTTTGATGTTTTCTTTTTTTTCTACAAAAACATAAAAAAAAATGTTGGTGTTGGACAGTTGGAGGTGGGGTAAGGGGTGCTACTCAACCGAGTGACCAGTGACGACATGCGGAAGAAAAATCAGTCAAAATGTCAGGAATCACTGGTTAAAATAAGTCAAGTACGTCCCTTAACACCCTGTATAGCATATTCCTATGTGTAGTATAGACTTAAGCTACAAACCTATCACTATCAGTGCCAATACTTTTAAATATTTTTTCCAAGCTATTTATTGACAGTGGAATTTAGACATGTTCCAGTTTATTAGCGAGTTCCCGGCATGCGCTGGTACGCCCCTTAATAAAGAAATTGTTTCTCCTTGCGTGTCCTTTCCATTCGTCCCGTTCTCTTTCCGCCTCCCCTTCCTCCTCCGCCTTCCCTCTCCCCACTCCCCTCTCCCGCTTCCCCCGTCCCGCGAACCCCCATCCCGAGTTCCCCTCCCCCCTCCCCCCTCCCACATTCCATCCATTCAGTCCCGGTACATCCACTTTTCAAACAGCTAGCGTACCACCTATTGCATTTTTTTATACAAATTTCATAATGCCAGAGCTCACTATTATTATACAGAAACCATCCCGGGCATGCGCACATCAAATCACCAAAGTTTCATCGCAATCGGATGAATGGTTTAGCAACGCATAGACATCTCTTATACTCGTATACACCCAAGCAAGCACATTCAGATTTTTATATATACTATACATAGATTCACAAAAAAATTTATTGGTGTACAAATATATCCATGTACTCTATCAGACTAAAATATAAATAGTATCTAACACACACACAGAGTTTTATTAAAGTCTTTTTTTTTTACGTGAATACCGCACAAGAGCCCCAACTGTTCCCAACCGTCTGAAGCCAGTGAGAGCATCCCCAATTGGGGTACGTTGTGAGGCTGCAGGTAGTGGGGAAGGAAAGGAGATTGGAAAAGGAAGGTGGATAAGTACCTGGCTATTCAGATCTGGTCTGCTAAAGCTATTTCAAGCTGCGTTTCAATTCCGAATGGTGTTCTGACAGAAAAATAAAATACAATTCATCAAATTTTATGAAAGTTCTATTCAAGTTCTGCGATTATTTCAGTTTTATAAAGCAACTGGCCTATAATGATACAAAAAATAATAGAAGTTACTTAAGAACAGAAAGCGAAAATTGACTTTTAAAGAAATTGATGAATTGTTCAATTTTTTTTAAACAACTGGTCCTTAGTGTCTTGCACTCCAGAACTTGCCGTACATAAAATTACCATGTTATTTATTTTAATTAATGAATTGTTAAATTACACAAATTTATTAAATAAAATTTACTTGCGGATGTCGGTATTCGAACCAGCAACCTTCGGATTACTAGTAGAGTAAGCAAAGTAATTAAGTCGTAAACAAAATATTTGTCTATTAATATCCCTGAAAGCTTAGTTTTAGATTTTCGAGTCCTGACCTTAAACCAGAGAAAATTGCGTTATTGATTTTGTTCGGATTATTTTTGTGTTTCTGGTATCTTCGCCATATTTATTTGATATTATTTGTGTGCCTTGCTAAGGCTAAATAATATAGTAGTACCTGCCTTACAGCAATTCCAATATTGGGCGTACGCACACCCCTGATATTTATAAAAAGCGCCAAATCCTAGTAGTATAAAGAATTAGTTTATTCATTCCAGAAAGAGCTTTTCTATCTACCTATCATCGTAAACAAAAAACGTTTTTTATTTATCGAAATGCGCGTCTGAAAATAACGCAACAGTCGGCAGAAAAGGCTAACTGTAACTTTATTTCTAAGAAAGGAAGGAACTCGCTACGAGGGATCAATAAGTTTAGCAAATTGCCTGTGAGGTTGTATTTATAAGGAAGAATAAAATATGCCACTAGTAAATATACAGTTATTGCGAATAATAAAAACTGACCTGGTTTGCGTTAGGAGAAGGATACACATCTCAGCCTGTCTCCGTCCCAATTGTTCAAGTTTGGTTCAACATTCTGAAGGCAATTTCAGTATCGTGGTATTTGTATTTAGTTCACTCCGCAAGGCACAACACACCATTCTTTATTATCTCGGTACAAACTTTATGGATAAAGTGTCCGTCGAACAACAAAGATAAACTCAACATTATTGTATCTATTCCAAATATGTAGCGTTATTTTATCAGCATGCTGTTCAACACAAAATAAGAAAGCCACTAATAAGAATGTAAACTGTTAAAGTGATGTGAAAGCTGTTTATTATTGATAAAACTATTCACTAAACAAAAACTTTTCCATACTACTCATCGACCCTTTTAACTTCTGAATGAGTGTTTTCACTCGTTTACACAGTTACACTATTTTTTTCATTTAACGGAGGGAGAATTATTTGTTTCATAAACAAGTCGCCGACCTACGTGGCTTAGCGATAAGCTCCTTGGTTCCTGAGTTAAGTTTCGGAGCAGGGCTCTAAATCCGACGGGGACATATGCTTTTTATAGGTTTTTTATTATGATATTATTCTGTTACGTTAAAATAAAATAAAATTTGGAATACACGAGTGTAAGTAGGTAACTAACTACTTTGCTCGAGAAGATACTCTTGTATCGCCTTGGCAAGAGCCCACCCACAAATCGTCGTCGTCTCTAGAGTCGTTTTTAGCATCACAAACTTCTTCTACTTTATCTCCTTAGCTAATATTCCCACTGGCTCCGGAAAATTGGTACCTTGTGCGGTATTCTCATGAAAACAATAGTGTCAAGATCAGAATAGCCACGTACTATCGACATTTACCTTCTTCTTCTTCCCCGTCTCCAAATCTTTAACCCGTCAGAAATCAGGCGTATTTTTCAGAAGGTCAAATGTTTCCGCTTTGCAATAAAATCCAAATAAATGGAATATTTCTGAATATAACTGAAAACTAAAAACTATTTTTGAACGGTGATGAAATACGTTTACAAATTCCATTACAAAAAAACAGAATTATAATTTTTGAAATATTAAATTTTTTAATACAAATACAAAAAGTTTTATAAATGGCTCAAATTATATTTTTTTCCGTCTGAAATTACTGACTAACAAAAATAAAAGGAAATACATAATACTTTATTAGGAAGATTAATGTATTATACACGTTATTATCATCTCACGTTTTTGTCGTTTCACAAAAAAATAAAATATTATTAATATTATAAATATTTCTCAATTTGCTTTCGGAAACTTTGGATTCATGGAGGTGCACATTTAATTTTTTCTATGGTTAACCATAGAATGTAAGTTCTAGATTTTAATATAAAGCGTGGAGTTTTCTCTTTCGAACACCGTTTAGATTTTAGATCATATTTCTCAAGGTAAGGAATATAGAATGATTAATTTGAGACCTATGTGAGCTGGGACAAATTTGACATCTTTGCGTTATAAAAATGTAGAGCATTTTAATACAACCACCAGCAATGTATACTCATATATTATGTAGGTATTATACCCGAATACTTATATAAAGTTCCCCACGTGTATTTTGTACCTTCCTAGAAATTCTAATCACAGGAAAAACATTTTAAAAGAATTTGAGAAGTAACAAATCCAACTTACGCTTTCATGAGATCGATCCTTCACAACGGTGTATTTTTAAGCAAAACTTTTGAGGCACAAGTTAAATTTGATTTTTCCTCAAGATAAGGGTAAAAATTCTTTCGAATTCCACTTGGAAATGATATTCAGGCATTTTAACTTTCGTGTAAAATTTACATACAATTTTATATAGAAACCGGAAACTGTATTGTTAAGAACGTGGTCGAATGTGAAGTAATAAAGTTAAAACTTTGAACCATCAACAAAATGTCTACCAACTAAGCACGTTAACATAATTAGTTGTTATTAGTTTTTCTTACAAGGAGTGAAATGTAAAGAATTATTACTAGGAGTGTAATATAAACGACTTTTACGAAATTAAAGTTTTTAGTAGGAGATAGCACCTAGGATAGAGTTTGATTGTAAAATATAATTACAACCCGCTTATAATCAGAGAAAGTTATATATTATGTGTTGGAAGTGAAAATATTGGTGTTTTATTTATTATTTTCATCCGAGCGCATTGCAATAATTGAATCTCTCAAATATATAATCAAAAATAATTTTGAACATTCCATTGTTCTCTTTGACTATCGGTTCCCTCCAAAAACTTAAATCCATTTCTCTTCTTTATCCTGAAGATTACTTTGATGCCTTAAGCTTTTGAAAAACCTTAACTCTGATTTGGATTCCTGGCATGTTGGCATTTTGTGAACGATTTAGTAGATTCCTTGACAAAACAAGAAGCATCCAACCCTATTGTTACCTTAAACTTACTCGTTACTCATAAACCACATTCTTCAATCTGACATCTTTTCCATCCTCAATGATAGATCCCGCAATGTTTGGGCAGAGTATTTTTTTAACGCAACATTTTTGGTCATACGTAATAAATACATCCTTTTAAAGATCTACGATGAACCCTTAAAATAATAAAATAATATGATTTCTTACTATAGTTCAAAAGGAACGTACAAAACCGATAGATTTTCACGACGACAAGTCTTAAGAGAAAAAAAACGGTTGCCTAGAAATTTGAACAATGGGTATTTTACCAAACTGTGCTGTCACTGTCCTTCTTACTTCCCCGAATATTGAGTGAAAGTGACAACTGCGGGCTGATAATATCTACCTAATCAAAATCGAAGTTATGTATTCCCCATTTTTTCTCCTCCAAAACAGGCCTCCAAAATACTATGTCTTTAAGTTTTGCTTTTTATTGGCACAATGCTAGTCAATCTAAGAGAACCTGATATGCCTTAATACAAAAGTGGTTTCAACAATTCCTCCCCTTTTCCAAAAAATAAAATCTTCGCTTATTCGATTGAGAATTTGACATTGTTCCGTTCCTTCTCATCATTTTAAAATTCACGTGCTTGACTCTCCAGATTGTACTTCCGAGGTCTAGAAGTGGGAACTTTAGATTACAAATTTTTGGTTTTCTCTCTCTAAACTATCAAGTATTATCTAAAATTGCCTCCCCTCCCTTAAACATCTCATCTCTTCTAAGTTTAAACTCTACTGCGATCTTCCAAATAATTTTAAAATTTTCCAATTTATATAAAATTAATATATAAATTCGCTTTCTGTTCTATCCATTATTTGAAATGATGGCCTTGAATACCCGGCATGGTGAAAGCCAGTTAAATTTTAAAAAATATCATTTCTTCTTCGATCTTCAGTAAGTTGTGTAAAAAATTCAATCTGAATTAATAATTCATTCGGTGGCTTGAAAGCGATACAGTTTCATTAAAGTAATTACATTTTACGTTCAATTATACAAGTATGTTAATAGGTAAGTCTTAAGATTTTCACGGCCAAAAGCATTTTCGTTATTTGTTTTTGGGGTGTTATGCCGTGTTGCGCTACCTCCTTCTTTAGCCAACGTTTCGGACATCGTTGCAGTGTCCATCATCAGGGCAGATCCGGTAGATGTGATCACACATCTACCGGATCTGCCGGATCTGCCCTGATGATGGACACTGCAAGTATGGTAGATGTGATCACACACTGCCCTGATGATGGACACTGCAAAGATGGTAGATGTGATCACACATCTACCGGATCTGCCGGATCTGCCCTGATGATGGACACTGCAACGATGTCCGAAACGTTGGCTAAAGAAGGAGGTAGCGAAACACGGCATAACACCCCAAAAACAAACAACGAAAATGCTTTTGGCCGTGAAAATCTTAGATGTGATCACACATCTACCGGATCTGCCGGATCTGCCCTGATGATGGACACTGCAACGATGTCCGAAACGTTGGCTAAAGAAGGAGGAGGCGCAACACGGCATAACACCCCAAAAACAAACAACGGAAAAAGTATGTTAATAAATTGTAGGAGTATATTAAGAATCTTGAAACAGGAACAAAAAAAGAACATTAATGCTTGTATAAGAAAAGTATTTATGTTGCCTTGTTAATTGGAAGAACTCGACGCGACGCTTTCCTCTTTCCTCGAAGCATTATATTTGGTGTTTAACGGCAAGTTCGTACCTTCTAGAGTTCTTATTTTCTCCTGGCAGTTAAATAAATTCAAAACATTTAACTATTTTGGGTTTCTCTTGATTCCACGGGTCCTTCAAAATGTTTTAAAACTTATAATCCACGAATCTCAAACGACCGCTTTTGAGTGTAAAATGTACATTATTTTAGGTTTATCATAAGAAAAATATAAGCCGGGTGCATAAAATAGGCATTTTACGTACATAACAGCTTTGGGGTTTCATTTTTTGATGTTAGCATTAGTAAATCTATTTATGAGCTTAAATATGAAACGTAATGTCTAGGAAAATGACGTGTGAAAAAAACCGTCTAGGAAGAGAGAGATCAAAGCAGGTAAGAAAGGTTTGAAAGGTCAGTTAGAGTTTTCCATCCCAACCAGTAAACTGCCAGTTATATGTGCATTGTACTATAATTATTCCACAGTCATTTACTATTATTCTACCCAATTACACCAATTGCGGTATCTCGACATAGGAAGATAACTTGGCTAACAGGATGGAATTTTGTTGTCTATTGAACTTAGTTGGGATGACACAGAATTTCAAGCTCACAGATTCTCTGCTTTATAGTGGACAAGAGCAACTTTGTTCTAACTAATTTTTAATTATATCAGTCACACAAAGGCAGCCAGCGTCTTAATGGGCCCATCACTTGCTTTTGTGCCATATTTATAAATCACTATATTACCCACGTAAAAAAAAATAGAAGAAATAAATAGAATAAAAAATATTTCTGCAATTCAATAATATATATAGAATACTCGAGGACTCGGTGGTTGCTGAACTCTGGGAGATATTTGGAAATACCACAGGGTGTTTTGACCCCTGCCTCAACTACCTGAAAACGAGGCCTGCGCATAAACACTTCCAGCCTTTTATTTTCACTACGGCGAAAATACTTTTGGCCGTATAAATCTAAAATCATATTTGATTAACAGCATTACTAATAAACGTGGTGAAATTTGTATTCAATTAATAAACATCGGTGTGTGTGAAAACATTACAAATAAATAAAAATTGTCATTTAACACCCATAAGACAGTTCATGGAATGATATACATTGTTTATTCAGTCAAAAATGCTTGTTCATCTGCTGTATATATAGGCTGTTAATAATTTCTCATCGAATTTCGGAATATTTCTAAGGTATTTTAAATGTGCTACACATTTCTTATTTTTAAAATTTCTGTAAAAACACATGCCATTTTAGAAACTAGATAAAATTTACCTTACTGATTTTTAATTTATAGGTATGTAAATTGATTTTTATAAATCGAAATATTTTTATTTCAAACATGAAAAATGTTACTAATATTAAAAAATAAACCGTTTATTTACTCCAACGTCGAAAAATGTAGACCTTACCACATTTAGAAAATATATTTCGTTTATTCAGGGAATCCGCAAGAAAAAAGGCTCTTCCGATTTTGTTCATACAATTAAAAACAATATATATTTTTTAATTATAATAATAATAATTCCCACAAAAACCCACAAAATAATTCCCACCAAAAAAACCTGACATTTTGGATTCATTGTTGCGGAATATAAACGTTGATTTGTATTTACCTTCATTCGCATAAGGCATTTATGTTATTAAAAAAACATCACTTTCACGGAAGCGTTATTTAATTCACGGAGTAAAATTCAATTAAAAAAATACTTCTCAGAAATGACCTCGCTTTTTCCGATAACATGAAACTAAATTCATAACATGACATATTAATCACAAATCAACACTGTCGTTTTGAGGGGAATCACACGAGCATGGCGCTTGCGTCAGCCGACCTAAATGCGATATTGCCAGCTCTTTCGCAGCCAGTTAAAGGCATAACTACCCACTCTCCGATTTGCAGAAATGGTTGTAGGGCAGCTTACTGGGGTTCTATACATCGAATTGAGAGTAGGCAAAACCGCCAGTCGAATTATTGTTATTCCTTTTGTCGGACCGTCGCAATAATAATAATTCGGTTGACGGTTCGACAAATCAAATGGTGAGTAGGGACATTTTAAAGTGAAAACTACTTTAGCACTGTTGCGATTTGAAACTCGATGAAACGAAAAATAGCGACACTGAAATGAGACAAACACATATACCTATAGGATTTAGCCTGCGAGAAAAAACCTGCCTGAAAATTTAGCCTGCGAGACTAAACGGTCTCCTCTTTGTGAGGTGCTTCGTAGCCTATCGGTCTCCTCTTTGTGTGGTGATTCGTAGCATATCGGTCTCTTCTTTGTGCGGTTCTTCGTAGCCTCCCCACTCTTGTCTACTTTGGTTTACTGAAGGTTTCACTTCTACCGCGTGTGAACTGCACACTCTGATTTTTTTTTATTTATTAAGGACATGTTTTATTGTAAGAGTTCCTAACAGAAATTGTTCAGTATTTATACAATGTGTAACTAAAACACTGTCTAACGGTTAGGAAATGTTTTTTTTTTTCAAAAATATGAAGGTTATAATAAAATAACACGATTGTGCAAGAATTAAACCTACCTAGAAAATAACTAGTTCTTTTTTCTAGGTCGGTAGGCACCCATGCTTGTATCATTGTCAAATATTTACCAGGAAACAAATCATTTTTTCGTTTTGAAAATTTCTATCCCTTGTGCAAGAATTAAAAACAATAAAATCTCCATCTAAAAATTCGCATTTTCCGATAGTTATTAAAAATAGCCCTCAATTTGTTACTCCGGGAAATTTGAATAAATGTATGCTGTATGCAACTACGTATAACTGCATGCAACTACGTATAACTGCATGCAACTACGTATAACAGAATGCAACTACGTGTAACTGCATGCAACTACGTATAACTGCATGCAACTACGTATAACTGCATGCAACTACGTATAACTGCTTGCAACTACGTATTACTGCATGCAACTACGTATAACTGCATGCAACTACGTATAACAGCATGCAATTACGTACAACTGCAAGCAACTACGTATGTAAGTTTCTGGGACCATCGACAAGGGGAAGAGGCCGCTGTACGGCGCATCTAAACCGAAGAAGATGTCAACTCCCGTAGCCCCCCTACCGACACTGTAACATCGAAGACCGCAGAAACCGATACTGCAGATTCTGAAACTGAAACAGAAGCCTATGCCTCCACTTCGCTAACCCCAATTGGCGCCGAGTTACACATAGGCGAAAAAGACGACCAGTACTTCGTGGTACCGTGACTAAGCATAAAGGCCTCATAGCCGTCGAAAGGCGCAAGTATATTCATGCCTGGCAATTTGATGTCAACACAACGGTTGAGGATATTGTAAAATTCGTTGTCAACATAAACAAAGAAATCGTTTACGATGTTGTTAAGTTGACAGCCAAAGCTGTTTACGCGTCTTTCCGGATTGGAGTCCCGGAATCGAAACTTTCGTTTTATATGGACCCGAATATATGGCCAAATCATGTTGCATTCAATGAGTGGTTTTTTCGGAGAAATACTGCAACCAATGATCCAACGAAACACTCTGAGAGTGAGAAGTAATTCTAACCTGTCTATGTATTATCAAAATGTTCTAGGGCTAAATACGAAATTGGCAGTATTTAAAAACAACCTATTTGCTCGAGATAGCTTAGATTTAATAGCAATCACTGAATCGTGTCTGAAACCAAGTGTGCATAATTCAGAGCTATTTCCAGAAAATTATGTTGTCTTTCGTCGTAACCGCCTCACATGCACGGGAGGTGTCGTTCTGGCTGTTTGCGCTGATTCTGTAACCCATGCTGAGAGGATTTCTTCAATGGACCTCCCCGATACTGAATCCCTGTGGGTGAAGCTATCCTTGAAAACTTCAACTGTTTTTGTATGCGTCATATATGTGCCACCGCGTTCTTCAACTTCGTTATACTATAACATATTTAAAAAAATCGGAAGTAATTATAATCTTCTCAATGACAAAAATATCTTAATGTTAGGTGATTTGAACCTCCCTTCCTGTAACTTCGATATTGTGAACATGTATAATTATTTTTAATGTTTCTATGGTCTGCGAGAATATAACTTGATATGTAATGATTAAAATAACACTCTGGATGTAGTTTTATGTAATGCCAAGGATCTTGTAAAGTGTGTTGAGAAATGTCAGGACCCTATTACAAACGAAGACAAGCACCACCCTGCTTTGTGTATAAGTATTAGTGAGGCTCACTCAGGTGGTTCAAGTTCATGTCTAAACCCAGTCCAATAGAAGTTCCCTCCTATCATGGAGCTAGAACCATAAACGCCTGGAGATTCAACAAAGGTAATTTCCACTTATTATATGAATTGCTTTCTGAATGCTCATGGAAACCGGTCTGCCAAAGTTCAACAAATATAAATGCATTATGTACAAATTTTTACAATTCAACTACAGAGTATATCCTAAGTAGGACACCAATAGTATTATTTCAAATATTGAAATTAAACATAATTTTCATAAGCAATGGAAAAAAAACTTGGACTATACTAGTTTTTTCAGCCTATCGCTCCATCGTAAAACGTAAAATCAGTGAAGCTTTTAAAAATCATTTAACTTCAATGGAAGAAAAATTGTCTATCGATCCCAAACAGTTTTGGAAGTATATTAAGGATCTAAAAAAATCCAACAACTCATTTAAATGTATGATTTTTGACGGAGGGAAATTGACTACTGATGATAAAATCGCTAATAGTTTTGCTACCTTTTTTTCATCTGTGTACAAAAATGTTCAACCAACTCTCAATATTGACTCTACACTTCACACTGTACAGATTGGGCCCTCATTCGACTTGGTCAGTATTTCAGAAAAAGATGTGAAGGAGGCACTCTCAAATTTAAAGAAACCTCACTATCAGTCCTGACAATATTCCAACATTTATACTAAAGGGTTGTTCCGACCTTTTAATACCACCATTATGTCATCTCTTCAATGTATGCCTAAAAAACGGGATTCTCCCAGACATCTGGAGATTAACTAAAATAACCCCTATCTACAAAAAGGGAGACAAACGCGATATCCGGAATTGTCGACCAGTTGCCGTTCTTTGTTCCATCATGAAAATATTCGAGAAAATTCTACGTAAGTATATACTTAATCACGTTAATCCAATTCTTGACGACCGTCAATATGGTTTTAGATCACAGATGTCAGTAACATCAAACCTCTTATGCATCTCAGATTTCTTATCACAAACTCTCAACAATGGTGGCCAGGTGGATGTTGTTTATTTTGACCTGGAAAAAGCATTCGACAAGGTTGACATCGACATTCTTCTAAATAAGCTAGCTTCATTTGGTTTTTCCAAAAGACTACTCTGTTTTTTTGCTTCATATTTTAGAAATCGTAGACAGTTTGTTTATTAAAAAGGTTCCAGTTCTTTTGAATTCGTAAATTTTTCTGGAGTTCCTCAGGGGTCTATCCTTGGACCACTTGTGTTTTTGATTTTTATTAACGATATTGGTTCAGTCATCACACATTCGCTGTATTTACTATTTGCAGATGACTTGAAACTATATCGCTCAATAAAAAAATTTCTTTACTGTATTCTCCTTCAACGTGACATTGACTGCGTCTCAAACTGGGCCAAAATAAATGGCTTGAACCTCAGTACACCCAAGTGCAATATCGTCTCGTATACAAGATCAAAGAAACCGCATGTATTTGAATATACAATTAATGAAATTATTCTCCAACACCTAAACCAAATCAAAGATCTAGGAGTTATTTACGACAGCAAACTAACTTTTCACCAACACATCGATGATTTAATAAGCAGAGCATACAGGCTTCTCCGCTTCGTAATTAGAAACTCATATCCGTTTCTTAACAAAAAAACACTGACGTGATTATATAACACACTAGTCCTGAGTGTACTTGCGTCAAATACGATCATCTGGGCCCCACACGAATTAACATACACTTTACGCATTGAAAGAGTCCATAAGAAATTTTTAAGGTTTTTATTCTCGCGGCTCTATGGACGTTACCCTTGGCTTTACCCATCGATTTATATATTAGACATGACCAATTACCACTCCCTAGAGACACGTAGAGGTATTGCTTTGCTTAAATATTTTTTTCAACTAATAAACGGTCACTTATCTAATAATGAGATACTGGCCCAATTAATTTTTTTTGTACCAGAGTCTCACTCTCGAGAACGTCATCACAACCTCCTATATAGTAGAGCAAGCCGCACTAATTTATTAATGAACTCACCTGTGGGGAGAGCTACGTGCTTTTTGAATGCGGTGGATAAAAAAATAGATTTATTTTTTGTGTCCTATAGCGCATTTGTAAGATTTTTGGCATTGCATATACACTGCATAAATGGTACAATTATAACGTCTTAGGCTATATTGCCTGTAATTGTTATAAATAAATGTACAAATAATATATAAATAAATGTATAACTACATGCAACAACGTATAACTGCATGCAACTACGTATTACTGCATGCAACTACGTATAACTGCATGCAATTACGGAAAATACCCGACTTACTTCAATCAATGATTGGAGTGATGTTTTGGTCTCCGGTGACATTTTTTGTTGTTTTTTTTTCTAAAATAAACTTTTTTCATTTCACAGATGTCTCTGGTCACTCAGACCGGTAACCACCCAACCCACAGACCGATACTAGCTATCCAATTTCTATGTAATTATTAAAAATATTTTTTGTTGAAAAAAGATAAACCAACCAAAAGTGTCACCGCAGACCAAAATTTCAATTACATTTTTTACTAATAATGCTACGAATCACTTGTTAAAGCAAGTCGTTTACGTCCCTTAACGCCCTGTACAAGCAATGAAGAAAAGGGTTTTATTATTTTTTTGCCTCATACCAATAGCTTTCAAAACATCAAAGTCGTTTCATTTGTATTTGATAGCTTTGAAACCGAAAAATTCTTCAAAAATATACTTTTTTGGTAAAAACTCGATACGAAATTTATTTGTTTTCATATAATTGAAAAGTTTTTCAGATTCAAATCCATCAAAATTTGAGTAGGTACTTTTTTATTACTCATGGACGTGGAAAAAAATTAACATTCATAAAGTTTTTAGATCAATGTTTTCATTGTCAGTCAAAATAGAAAGCGTAAAATTGTATTAAGTTACCTATTGTCTATTATATGGTTATTGACAAATAAACTATTTAAATAAAGCTTCCTACATTATGACAATATTATTTTATTTTTCGGGGGATTTCACAACGGCTTGACGGCCTCCATGGTCGAGGAGTGAGGCTCTTGACTAGTAATTCGAAGGTTGGTGATTCAAATCCAAGTACATGTTATTTTAATTAGTTGTGCTATTTCAAAATTTATTAATCTTTGCTAGAAAGTTTTAAACGTTGCTCGAAATGGTTTTAGCCGTGTTTGGTGACCAGATCTGAATTTCCAGGTTCTTTCCCACCTTCCTCCTCCCTATTTTTCCCCTCCAGCCCCACACCATTCCCCAATTGGGGATGCCATAGTCTCACTAACTCCAGATGATTGGGAGCTGTTAGGTACTCTAGTGCGGTATTTACATTGAAAAAATGATAACTAGATAAGTAGTAAGGATTCTAAGTAGCCGACCTACATAATATTATGTACCCACCCTAAGCTAAGTTTTTTTTCTTTGCAGGTAAAAGCTGTTCAACTAAGGAAAAAATCTGTGAATGTAGCAACAAGTGGGACATGACATTTCAAGTGACTTCAAATGTTTAATCTCAAAGCGAAAAAGTTATGATTTTGACATCCATATTGGTGGAATATTATCGGTTTAGTGATTGTGGAACGATTTTGTGACATCATGGGGCACTCTCCGGATTTAAGTCTTCTGGCCGCTAGTCTTGTTAGACTCATTATTGGTAAGTCTTAAAGATTAATTCACTCTATTTCACTCCCATTGGAATGCGACATTTCTTAGGTTCTACTTCTACGTCAATTTATTTGGGACATTGCATGGTGGCACTGGCCATCTGAATTCCAGTTCTTTGGAACTGGAATTCAGATGGAATTTCCAATTTGAATTTGAAGATTGAAAGGAAGGAGACCGGAAGTTTTTAATCAAGATTGACATTTTTTTAAATACTACACAAGCGTCTGGAGTAATAACGGTAGTGATGGGGCAAGAACAAGGTGTAAATAAAAGTGAGGAAGTGCGAGTACCTGGCTATTAAGATCTGGTCAGCAAACACGTTTAAAAGCATTTCAAGCATCGTTAAGATTCTTAATGATGGTCCTCCAACACCACGATATAGTGAGTACTTTCACCCTGATCCGACATCGAGATCCATCCACAGATGCGTTCAAAATACAGATAGTCTGAACTTCTGAAGCCTTTTTGAAGAGAAGATTTACCGGATTTTCTCACTTCCTTCTTTCTTACAACAAACGCTGCAAGCTGCAAGTAAAAAAAAAGACAGCGGGCTTAATAACTGATAATAACATTGCTATTATTGAGAAGAATCCCATTGTTATGAAAATAATTTAATAATGAAAATAATGTTCTAAATTACCCCAGGATTATTAATATTTGTTTACATTAATAACTCCAATTATTTTACTGGCCACTAATAGTTTCACTTTTTCTCCGATTAGTTAAACTTTCGAACGATAGGGGGATCATGATCGATTTCCTTAATTCGCGTCTTGAGGGCAGGACATGAATCCGACAGTCAACAAGTGGATTTTAATTTAAAATGAAAATTGTTTAATCGGCGGGTTTTTTCAAGTTAATTTAATATGTGAACGATAGTTTTCTTTAAATCTCAGCCGGTACAATGTGACCGCGACTGGAGAATCTTTATTTTACGGGTATTCAAGTGTAGAATCCCGATGTGCTAAAATGGCGGCTTGACCGAACAAGTTTAATCATAATCTTCGATTATATACACCATCCGTCATCCAACGAGATGAATCACCAATAATACAACGGCACACAACCCGACCGTCTATTGCACTGTGCACTATTAAAGTATCTGCGGGCCCTATACAGTACGCCCAGTTTCTGGGAGGCTAACTTTGTGATGTTCTGTCTTTTATCGTTGTATTTTTATTTTATTCTTATATAACTCTCCTGGTCATCGGCAAGATAGTTGTAATGTTCTCCCTTCCTTCCTCTTATTTTTGTCTTTTATTTTATCTACTCCTGGGCACTTGACACCAGTCGTAAATTTTTCGTTTTCTCTTGGCTCTGATCGATATTTAAATTCTTAAGGCTTTGCATATGTGTGGTAGGGATGGAAAATTCCTCCCCTACGTCACACAAGCCTCTATGAAAATTGGACCCTTATTTCCTCTGATAACTACAGAAAGCTACTTAAAGCTCCCTTGTACTACATACCTTTAGAGATATATGTACTTAACTAATTAATACGTTATTTACGACTTTGAACGTAAATATTTTCGTATTTAGGTTGTAATTAAACTCCATCAAACGTTGTGTAATTTTTTGATTTATGATATAGGACTTTAATTACTTTCATTTTTGTGGTAACCCTTTTGATTCTAAACGGAGCGTTGAATTTCAAACTGTATTGGTCTCTCTCTTGCAAATCTAACCTTAAGTAATTTCTCTAAATGAGCTAATTTCCCTTTGACGTTTATTATGATTCCCTACATCCTAATGAATTCATGAATAAACAATACTAATCGAAACTACACATGACTAATTGAACAGATAATTAAATATAACTCAAATGGTTAAATGTTAGTAAATTTGATTATGATTGTATCTTGTATCTGCTGGGCGCCCCTCCATTTTGATTCAGCTGCTATAAGGTACATATAAAGGTGGATTTAGTAGGTTAATGTAATAAGTTAGTTAATTGCATATTTGATGAACTCAGAATAACCCTTTTCTGGCAAAATTTGGCTCCTGCCTCCATCAAGTAAGCAAGGTGATCAGGTGTCAACCCAAAATTCGCACAATCTTTTGGCACGGTTCGATTGATTGATACCTAAGTTATCGCGTCCCAACCGAACCTTCCTTTCGCCATCATGCACTGCCTTCAGGTCTTCCCCCGAGCCCAGATACCCCCAAATTCCTACTCCTCCAAAGTTTACTATTTACTTAGGGCGAACCGGTTTCGTCCTATATGCAATCATATACTCACGGGTTTGTGTGGAGTTACGGGTCGTGAATCCTCCCTCCACGTTCAAGAAATGAGACGAGAGTGACCCGACAGGCCTAAAGCACTAATTGTAAGTGAGTTCGTTTCATCCAATGAACAGTACATAAAAAGATATATATGTAAACATACGTTTTGGGAAGGTTTATAACTTGCAATACGAAACTACTTGCATCGCATTCCAAGCTCGGATCTCGCCCATCGGATTCTGCACAATCCTCAGATTGATACCGAATACATACGTAAGAATAGTGGGGAATATAAATACATACTAGTAAATTAAGATCTTATCTGGCGATGTGTTCTGGAGATTCGCCAAAACTCCAAGCTTTTGTTTGGTTTTGTTGACGGTTTTGTTTGAGAGATTCGTCATCTCTATGGTTTGGTTTTGTTTGGTTTTGTTTGGTTTTGTTGACGGTTTTGTTTGAGAGATTCGTCTTCTCTATGGTTTGGTTTTGTATGGTTTTGTTGACGGTTTTGTTTGAGAGATTCGTCATCTCTATGGTTTGGTTAATGGTCCTTGTTATAGAAGCGACCACTGCCTTCTGTTGGTTGTACTGTTTTTTTTTTTTTTCCCTCTCCTCCAATGTTCAACTTTTCAACGATTCATGTAAATCTTCAATACACCTTATTAAGCTATCCCGTGATTTATCAACAGTTTCATGTTAATCCTCAATACATCTTATTAAACTATCCCGTGATTTATCAACTGCTTCATGTAAATCTTCAATACACCTTTTATTTGATTTGCTACCTCTTTACGTTCAAATTAAAGATAGTGTTTAATTTTTTTTTTTTTTTTGTTTCTAATAATTGCGCAATATAATAATTTTATCCGGTTCCTAGAAGTTAATACCTAAGTACGATATCCACTAATCAAGGTCATTTTTTTTCTTCTTTTTTTTTTGTTACGTATCCGAACTAGTGTCCCAGTGACCGACTTATTTTGTAAACAATTTGAGTTATGTAAACATTCCCGACGGCCTCGTGACCTAGATTCAAAGCGTATGATGTGTTTACTTTAGACATTCCCGAAGACGTGTGAGTTGGCTCTAAATTTTTTTTTCTTTGTTTGATAATGACCTACTTTGCGCCATTGTCTATAAGTATAGTAATTATTGTATACATATATATACACATATATATATATATTCAATTATATATATATACTTTGTCTCAATAAATAATTTATAATATTGGTATGTATAATTATATTATGATTGAAATAATTTCCAATATCATAACTTATTTCAAAATGCTCTGGGTTTTCCGAAATTATATTAATACATATATAAAATTAAATATAAAATATTGACTTGGAAATTTCAACTATTTTTAACAGTTATTGATGAATTCAGAGGTAGGAATCGATACCCTTTTTTCCTCTTTTATATAAGTGTTTTTCTTTTTGATTAAAATTTTTCTTGGGAACAATAAAATTATATATTTATATATAAAATATACTTATTATATTTATAATATTTTAATATAGTTACATACCACATATTAAGCGAGTAATATTTTGTTAAAATAATTAATTCAAATACCAACGGTGGCTGCATTCCGCTTTCTCCTTGGAATCTGGAAAATTTTTATAATGGAAAAACTTACCCCTACAAGATTTTCCGACCCGGGTTCTACACGGATAAACCTTGCTGCAATTTTCCTAAATTAATTTTCATTGTTCTAAATTTAATTAAATCTTTTGACTTCAATTTTTTTTTTTTTTCATTTAATCTAATTAATTAAAATGATGTATAAACTCTATCGTTCTAAACTATATTTTATTTCAAAACTCGTTGGTTAAATAACACTTTAAATGATAGTTACTTCACGATTAATTTCGAGATGGTAAATTGTTGTTAAATTAAATTGTTATCCCTCCGAACTTTTATGTATTAAAAAACTATTATTTTGTTTTATTTTATTATTTAAGATAATTAATTTAAATATTTATTATTTGTAAGAACACTTTTCACTTAGATTGGATACACGTATTTAATTATAACTTCTTCACACTTAATTATCACATCACTTCAGTTATTTATTTCACTAATATTAAACGCGAAATTTCTAAGTTTAAAATACAATATTAAGTGATTATAAAATCCGAATTTTCTACTAAAACAAATTGTATTTATCACGAGCACTTTTATTTTTCACAAGTAATTAATGCGTTGACTTTATTTTTATTTTCACTGACTTTAACTGCAAAGTATTTTTTTTTTGTAGATCACTGGCTAGAATGTGAAAATTTTCCTAAGTCTTACAATAATTATCACTTAGAATTTTTCAACTTTGAGTTGCCAAACGTTTTGTCACGACTCGCGAACTTTTAACCCTTTCGACCACGACCGTAGACTCTCTCCAACTGGCATTTGTTTCGTCTTTTATACCCCTCTCAGGTCCAAAAGAGCGTATCTGAATTTCCTGTACTAAACCAATCCAATTTCTATCAACTCGTAATTTCTTGAAACCTCCTCATTATTGTCGAATGCTGTCCATTAATCCCTTCCGCGTCTGATCCTTTGATGTCTGTCCCGTACTTTCATACTTACAAGATCCGGATTTAGTAAGATCCATGTTTAATCGCCCAACTTCCTTTGTCCTGGTTTTCATACAAAATTAGCTTGAATTTAATAATTTTAAAGTTCTATTTTCATCAATTTCGCAACATGTCCATGCGTACGGCATCTACCATATGTTCCAAATCTGTCCCCAAATTCTCCTATCAGAGATATCTTCATGTCGAAGTCTTTCTCGCAAATTGTTCATTTTTATTTTATTATTTTTCCTCGAGTTTTTCTGTATTCTATATGAACCTTTCCATGTAAAACCGAATTTTCTCTATTTACGTCGTATATTTGAATTTTCCATTTTTTCTCGAATTTTCTTTTATTCACGACACTCTTTCCATGGATTTCCTTATTTATTCTCACGCTATTGTTCATATCTCTATAAATTTTTATATTTCAAGCCGTATTTATTTTATTCACTGTTAATCTAAGATTTCCTTTGTTTTTCTCTGTCGTATCTTCTCTCCCCCCGCTTCCCCGTACTCCCCTGATATAACCATATCGTTTTTTTGATGTTTGCTGCCTCTTGGAAAATTTCATTTTCTATTTGTTATAAATAAATATATCATTTTTAACATTTTTATAGGAGATACCCCCACTTCGGCCCTTAAATTTCTGTCATTTTTATTGCTTCATAGAGATCGTCCTACAAATTCCGTCTCGTTCCTATCCAAAATCCCATAAACCATATGCTTTGACAGTTGTATACGTTAATTTCTGTACCCACCTGGCAATAAATCCTTTTTTATTTCAGTGTCGTTAACTTTTATGTGAATTCTATAATCTAAATATCACGTAAGACCCATGATAATTTTTATAGCTTTTTTAACGACTAATTGCTCTTATCTAAACAATTTTCATGTTCAAATATTCCTTGTTTATCACAACAAAATACATCTGAGATCGACAACCATTGTAATGTCTCCTTTTTCCCTACAATCGCGTACTATGTTACACTATAATCTCTATTTTAATTACGTAAAATGACTCCTTTTCCTGAGTTTTTCTTTCGCAATGTTTTCAGCATTTTCCACTCCCCTCTGTACTGTACTCTATTTTCCTCTCTAACACTTGTTACTGCACTAAACCTCTGAAATGTACCCTCGTACACTCTTTATAACTCTCATTTTTTTTTGAAGTTTTCTCCCTAAATCTTTCATCGTAATATCCTCGCTCCGTCTAGAATTGATAACAATAATTTTCCATTGTTTTTTCAACATTTCCATTTCCTTTAGCACGTTTTCCCTCGAATCGATCATCTCCGGTCGTCATACATAGTTATTCTATAGTTGAAAATCCTCCCGTAGACGTGCCTCTCGATCCCTGCGTTTTCTACTCAATATATTACTGATAAAATTTTTCCATCGTTATCCAAGTGTTTTTTTTCGCACCTAAAATGTTTCAATGCATTCGAGAACTAAAGTTTCCGATCTCTGGAATTTACTCGTTATCCATAACATTTCTCGGGTTCATCGTACTTACGTCCCTGAATCGACTATTTTTTCCCATGGAGTTTATTCACCTCTCGGTCCGATGAAAACGAAAGGATAATTAATTACATTCTTAATTGCCGAGTCCAAAGGTCGATCTTTTGTTCTAAAAATGGGCTCGGCCCTCTTCTTGCCGATAGGCTGACTTGATTTTTAATCGCTTTTGCTGCAATCCAATTGGCTGTCAAGATATCACGGCCTAAAATAAATTGGGAAGTCCCTGCCTCTGATTATTTGTTGATACCATCTGTGATTTTTTAATCAATACTCGTCTCACTTTGTCTAATTATAGATCCCTTCCGTAAATATGAATTCACTTTACTCTAATCCGATAGATGTCGTAAGTGTGTCCGTTTTATAAGTAATTGATATTTTCTTTTTAAATTAGAGTGGGAAGCTACGATATTTTCTAATTTTCACTGTTGATCAATGCAATTCATCACAACTTGGAGCTTAAGATCGAGACCAAACTACCGAGTTATATTCCATTAGGTTTCTAACTAGAGATACATATAATAATTTAATGACTTGTATGGAATTAAAGTTTTTGGTTGTTCTCAATACGGAGCCTAGTGTTTTCATACCTTTGTTTACAATTTGGTGGTTATGATTGGCGAAACTTAGTTTTTCATCCAAAATAATTCCAAAATCTCTGTTATTTATTTATTTATTTATTTGTTTATCAAGACATACACAGTACATTATAATACAGATTATAAGGTATGTTAAATTAAATTATTACATGGTTATGTACCTATTACGTAAGTCCATAGAATGTCATTTGATAATTACGCCTGAGATATGAACCGGTCTTAAAACTTAATTATTGAATGAATGAAGTAATAACAATAAAAAGGAAGAAAAGAGGGGGGGGGGAGATAAGGAGACATTTTGAAATCAAGAATTATATGCTCACTAATTGTAATTGACTGATTAAAGTTTAGTGAAAAGTTAAGTGTAAGTAATTTTAAAACAATTATATCACGCCAAGAAATTTAATAAATTAGTTTTGTTTGTTTGCAAGGAATCATGAAAAATGTCTAAGTGTAGTAATTTTTCATAGTGGTTATAAGTTATGATTGCGCGAGTAATTGGTGAGTTACTCGCTGCATTAGTGTTATTGGATTCTATATGAAAAAGAGAAGTGTGCCTGGTACGCCTCATTGGGACATTTAAACCAATAGTGGATAGCAATTCAGGACTATCTATTTTATTATTTAGCAGGTTATACAGAAACAGCAGATCTGATAATGTGCGTCTTTTATGTAAACTTAACATGTTATTTGTAGTTTTGTTGTATTTCTTGAATAAATATTTAGAGAATTTATTCTGTATACTTTCTACTATATCTATGTACACCTTATATTGAGGATTCCATACCGGGGACGCATACTCCAGTGGACTTCTGACCAATGAACAAAACAACATTTCAAGAGTCTTAGCACTTTAACTTTACATATTCTTAATAGGAAACCTAGCATCTTGTAGGATTTTGATATAATGTGTTCGATATGCTTATCAAAAATTAATTTGTTGTCTAAATAAACACCTAGATCTTTACATGTAGACGTAGATTGTAAAGGTTTATTATTCAAGTTGTAAGAATAGATGATTTTATTTTTATTTCTAGTAAATGTAATTGAGTGACACTTAGCAATGTTTAAGGAGAGTAAATTTGATTCACAATACGCGCACAAATGATCAAGATCACTTTGTAATTCTATACAATCAGATAAAGACTGTACAGGTTTAAAAATTTTCATATCATCCGCATATAACACAAAGTAACTATTTTCAAAGCATACATAGATGTCATTTATGTAAATATTAAATAAGAGTGGTCCGAGATGCGACCCCTGGGGCACACCCGAGACGATTTCCGTTAAACAGGATGCGAAACCGTTGACAACCGTGATTTGGTGCCGATTACTGACATATGATGCGATCCATCTATAGAGATCACCGTGAATTCCTAGACTAAATAACTTCTGTAAAAGAATATAGTGATTAACACGGTCGAATGCTTTGGAATAATCAGTATAGATGGCATCTACCTGGCATCGCATATCCATTTGAGCATAAAGAAAATTTATAAAAGACACAAGATTCGAGGTTGTGGAGCGATTTCTCATAAAGCCAAGTTGATTAGTTAAGAGTGAAGGTGAGATGGTAGAATATAATTGATCGTAAACAATTTTTTCCAAAACTTTACTTAGAATGGGTAATTTGGATATAGGTCGATAGTTGGAGACATCATTTTTACTACCATTTTTAAAGATTGGGGTAAACAAGGCTGTTTTCCACTTGTCAGGAAATGTTCCTTCAGATAGCGATAGTTTGAAAATGGCAAAAATGGGGGGTGTCAGTTGTTTACTACAATAATTTATAAAGATTCCTGGAAGTTGGTCATTCCCCGGTCCCTTTTTGATATCGATGGACTGAAGGTATTTGAAAGTTATGTCTTCATTGATCTCGATTAAGCTAATAACGCTATTTGAATTTAAACAGTCACTGGCATTGCTTGTATGAGCAGGTTGAACATTCGAAAATACAGAACTGAAATACTCGGAAAATAAATTGGCTACTCCTTTACTGTCATTAGCAGTTTTTTCACCATAAATCATATGATCGGGGATGGTAGGAGATTTTCTTTGAGAATTGACATAGGACCATATTTTTCTAACATTATGCTGTATGCCGGATTCTATCGTAGAAATGTAGGTTTTGTAAGCCGCTGAAGCGACCGTTTTTTGTCTTTTGCGAAGCAAAGAAAATGACAGATAATCAAGAGGGTTCCGGTGACGCTTCCATGCTCTAAAGAATTTTAATTTTTCATTAGTTATTTTTATTAAGGCTGCCGTGTACCATAGTGGATATTTTCCAGATTTCACAACTTTCTTGGGAATAAACACATCGACAATTTGTTCAATTATAACGTAAAATGAATGTAACGCTGTATTTACATCCGGTGCATTTATAACGGTAGACCAGTTGGTCTCATTCAGTTTCTCATTAATCTCGGTGTAATCTGCTTTATGGAATAATTTTATTGTTCGAGGAGTTGAGAGGGTTGCATTAGTGGATGGAAATTCTAGCTCTATAACCAATGATTTATGATGAGCATCCTCTTTAACTAAAGGGTGATCGGCAAGCGACACCTTAGCTGGAGTGTTACAGAAAACGAGGTCCAAAATTCGTCCATAGTTATTATGTAAATTGTTAAATTGGGATAAATTTTCAAAATATAAGCAGTTAAGTAACGTGAGTGAACATTGGTCTCTGTTAGTTGACATTTGTTGATTATTCCATTTAAAATTTGGCATATTATAGTCGCCTATGATTAGAAACTGGTCATTGGGAAAACGGATTGTTAAGTCAGAAATAGTATTTGTATGACTGGTAAATAATGCTAATCTTTCTGAAGACGTTAATTTTGGACCGACACTAGGTAAGTACACGCAGCACATATGGATGTTATAACAATTATGATTTGATTTTGATGTATTGACAGTTATCCAGATATCTTCAGCGTCTGAATTCCAAGAGCGGGGGGTAACAAAAAAATCTTTTTTAATACCTATGATTACGCCTCCACCAGTTGATTTACCAGTTCGATGGATATCCCTATCATTTCTGTAAACAGAATAGCGGTTATCAAATAATTCCTCATCTAGGATGCTATCAACCAACCAACTTTCGGTAATAAAAATCAAGTCATAATTATTGAGCAGCACATTCTGATGAAATTCCAACGTTTTTGAGCGCAAACCTCTTGCATTTTGATAAAAAATTATTAAAAAATCAAGCATTGAGAAGTATTGTTAATTACTCATGTAACCTTGTTTTCTGTAAAATATTTTTGAAGAACATCATATTCATGAATTATTTTCACAGTCATAAGTCCACTGGGCAAAGCAAAACATACAACTATCAATTAAAGTGCGTGAGTACATTATAGAATGTATTAGTGAGCAATGAGCAGGTTGGGTTAATGTAAAAAGGGTGATATTTAAGAAATTAATTAAGTGATTTTGCATTAGTGAGCAATGAGCAGCTTGGGTTAATATAAAAGGGTGATATTTATAAAATGAAGAAAAAAATCAGGAGAAAAATAGTGGTTACAGGATAGATGATTTAACATGGTAATGGTGATTATATAAGGTTTTCTAGCTGCGATTCGCATGAGACATGTATGGGAGGTGAAGTGACGTTCTTCCGTAGGTAGATTTTTCCGCTTCTTACCCATAAAAACTGATACATGTGTTCATTTTTAAAGCCTTTGGCAAACCTCAGTATAGATTTATTCTTCCGCGTGAGATGGTCGTTAACGAAAATCCTCCGATCAGCTCCAGCCATTCCGACGCCTTTGGTAGTGATTCCTTTTTTCTTCTTAATGGCCGCCAGCAGCTCATCCTTCTTCCTTTTGTTGACAAATTTAGCCACCACGTTCCGAGGGCGGGTGTCACGGGGAGCCGCTGCTATTCGCTCTTCAGGATGTAGGCGTGGTTTGGCTCTGGTGATAAATTCAATGTCCTCTTCCTTAATAATTAGGCCGACATTTGAAGCAATTTTAGTTAGAGTGGAAAATAGGTTTTCATCTTGCTTTTCGGTCAGACCGAAGATTTCAATGTTATTGATGAGCGACTGTTGTTCTCTATCGTTGTTTGTTTTGTCCAGATATGTAACGATCTTTTTTAATTCAATTACTTCGGCTTCAAGTTTGTCCATTTTTTTTAGTTTTTCTTCCAATACCAGAATTTTATTTGTGTAGTCTTCAATTGTGCTGTTATTGTATTCGATTGTTTGTTCAAAAGAAACCAGTTTTGAATTCATCGAGTGCAGTTGTGAGGAGAGTTTCTTTATTTCGCTGAGAAGAATTGTCGAGTCGTTAGAGTTGAGATTGCTGGAGAGCGGTGATTGTCCTGTTTTACATTTAGCGCATATCCATGACTCTTTGGTCTCCTCAGACATCTTCTTAAAAACTGCAGAGGTAATTTTGGCACAACTGAGATGCATTAGGTTTTTGCAACTTATACACTTCATACAGTCAGCCGTTTGTACTGACTTGCTACATTGGTTAAAGAAGGTAGAACTCATGGTGGGTAACAATAAATATTATTTGCGATGATAATAAAATCCTTCAATTTTAATTTTATAATGTCCTGTCACTTGATTCCACCAAATTCAATGTTCAGTACACGGAATAACTGTTAAGGTAATTGTTTGCACACAATATATCACTTGGAAGTACAGATTTATATTTTTAAACTTTCTAAGAACTTTGACACTTTAATATGTGATGTTGTCAAACCGGTGTTGTTTTAATATTCATGTATGTATACATATGTACATAGAAAGTTTTAAAAATATATATCAGCAGGGTTCTTGATTAGTTTTCTTGTGTGCGATTTCACATACAGGCCCCGGTTGGTCCATTATATCCGAGGCCATATCTGCATATTGGAAATATGCATTTTCCTTTTTTTGTTTTCTGCTCTGTTGTCGTTGTCTATCGTCTAGCCAATATTTTCCCCGTGGACCCGAGAATTTAATCACTGGGCGCGGAGCACGGTGGACGCAAAAATGTTGCCTTCAATAATACAAGAAATTGTAATCCTTTCACGTATCAAGTATCATGAAGGACCTTTAAGGATCTGATAACTTGTTCAGATGACTTATTGTTTTATTATTATTCAAAATTTATTCGTTATTATTCAAAACCATTTGCTATTATTCAAACGACAATAAAACCACAGAGGAGATCTAGAAGCGCATAGCGAATGCAAATCGCTGTTATTTCCGCCTACAAAACCAATTAAAATCCAGACTGCTGTCCAGAAACACGAAGATATTAGTGTACAAAACACTTATCAGACCCGTAATTACAAACGCAGCTGAGACTTGGGTACTAACTAAGAGGAATGAGCGAGCACTGAACGTTTTTGAAAGAAAAATTTTAAGGCGCATCTTTGGACTGGTTCTAGAAAATGGATTTTGGCGCAGACGTTATAACAATGTAGAGCTCTATACTCTATACTCTATACTCTAAGGAGCTCTATACTCTGTTTAAGGAGCTATACGTCGCAAAATTTATAAAACTGGGAAGACTTCGGTGGCTGGGTCATGTGGAGAGAATGACCGAGGATCAAGGACCAAAGTCCCTGCTGAACTCAAGACCAATAGGGCGAAGCAGCCTGGGAAGACCAAGACTAAGATAGAGCGACAACGTCCTCAAATACATATCTATCTTGGAGCTTCTATACTGGAGAGAGCTGGCACAAAACCGAGATGAGTGGAGGAAGATTCTTGAGGAGTTCAATACCCACCAGGGATTGTAGAGCCAATAGTGATGATGATGATGATGATTATTCAAAACCATTATGTTTATGGTACCTCCATCTGTTGTGATGTGATTTTCTCTGATTATCGGGAGTCTCAATGATACTTGATGTGTTTATTTATTGTCTTCTTTACAATGAATATTTAACTGGACCAAACGTCCATTCTAATGAATGTTTAGGGTTTTTTTCTGCCACAATGGAAGTGAGCACAGAAGATATTTTGGTTCGATATCATCGGCTATATCCGTAACCGTTTGGGTATTAGACACAAACCTGTTGACTCTCTTGTAAAACTTTACTGACATCTGTTGAGAATCTCAAAATTATATATACTGTATATATAATGGGGTGGAGCAGAGATGAAAAAAATTGGTTTTTAAGATTCAGAGTTCTAAGAAGGGGGATTTGTGCCTTATTTTAAAGTAAAAATACGTGGGATTTTTCATTTCATTTGATTAAGATCTTCAGTCTCCGCAGTGACTTCAAAAATTGAAAATTATGGTAAAAAGTTTAAAGTTTATAAGGCGTTACATTGTGATTAATTTAGTAGTAACTAGGTGTTAAATAATAAACAATATATAATTAAGATATTTATTAAGGCACTGCTGTAAAAAAATGAAATTTGAAACAAACTCGAAAAATTATACATTTATTATTTAGGTTTAAAATCCTTTTTAGTTTCAAATTTAGGCATTTGATTTCGCGATTCCAGCTTGGCATTTATTGCACCTAATCGCGACTTTATTATCCACTGAGAAATGGAAGCCTCTGTTGTATTCTTTAAAGCTCTTTTAACAGCTTGGGTATGGCAGGGAAGCCTTATAAACAATAGTTCGTTTTCACCACCAGATTCCACGACATTATGAATTTCCTAGTCCAATAAGTTTTTCAAAGTCGGTGGTTCGGTTAAGTTTTCCTGCCAATTTATTAAATCAATATATGTAGAAGCATTAAAATCTATCAATGGCACTTGAAACAGTCTAGGTGTTGGAGGTGAGTAGTACTGCGTGCCTTTAGTATGCGGCGGACTGCCAGCTAACATGTTTTTTTTATCATCTGTTATCATCGCAAGAAGAATCCCTTCAGGATTCGCAAAGTAGCCGTTTCTTTGGATAAGAGGATCTATAATTTTTTTCAGAGTTTCTGGCAGGCATCTGGAGGCCTTAATAATATTGAACAGATTACATGTGCCATCTTTGCATGATGGTTTATTTTTAATTGAGAGCCAAAACGGTAAGTAAACTTTGACCACAAAAGTAGCCAGAGTTTTCAAATTTTCAGGTGGTTCTTCAGTAGATACATACAATCGTAGTCTTCGGTGATCCGACGGGCATGTAATAGTTTTTCTGGAGATTTATTGCCTAGGTCTTCTGGAAATTCAACTGAAACTACCGCCAAGACAATTTTATACAAATATTGTTGGTCTGGACTCAGATCTTTGGCCATTTCGGGTAGCATTTGACCTTCGATGCGTTCAAAATATTTAACAGGCAGGTTTTTACAGGTTTCCAGTGATTTTTCCAGTGAACCAATATAAGATTTAGGTCTCGAAGTACACCCATCGAGCTGCAGAATCATATGTCTCACAGTTCGTTCATGTGGAGCAAAAAAATTATCCACTGAAGTAGTTTTTGTAGCCTTTTCTCAAGCAGTCTTATAATTCCAGCATACTTTCCAGTATTAACGTTCGTACCATCACAATCACTTGCCATAATTCTATCTTGGGAAACTTCTTTATGTAACAGAAACCCTGTTATCACGGTATCTATTCCTTTTGCTGTACCAACATCAGGTACCACGTATCCCATGTAAATGGATCCCGGCTCTTGAATCAGTGAGAAAAGTTCCTTTTTAGAGTATTTTGCAACTTCTTTGTAGCAGTTACGTCGATTCCGCTGATAACCATTACCCGAGACGTTCTTTGATCGGTCAAAAAAGTTTGCCCTTGTTTGGGAACCTTTTTATCCTTAGGATATATACATTGAGCGAATGCTTTGCACTTGCATACTTAAATATCAAAAATTATCTTACTGCTTTTCTGAAAACTATTTAACTTGTCCAGGGAGAGCCTCTTGATAGACTTGAGTAGATTTTTGCACTTTAAACAATATGCTTTCAACATTTGAACGATCCTTGTTCGCGTCAATGTAGGAATAGATGCAGTGTGCCATATATTTTCAATGTCGACATTACTATATCTGCTATCTCACGAAAAATTGTTTTTTTTGCAGTTTCTGTGTTGCAATTTCAGTTGATGTCTTGTCCACTCATAGTATTTCACTACATCTTCGTAAGTAGGTAGAACGTTCTGTTTCATCTCACAAACATCACCAAATAGAGGACATTTGAATACACTCCGAGTTCTTTGCGTAGTTGCCACGAAAGAATATCGAACGTAATTTTAACGACAAACGAGCGTGCGACTGATCCGAGCCACGAACAAATAGAGCAATGTCGACGCGCGACCGACCCGCGCTTCCTCTCTCCCCTTTATTTAAATTATAAAAAACAAATTCAAACATCTTTTTATTTTGTGTCAAATATATATTATACCAAGTAAACTTTCTTGATAAAAATTACTATGTTTATTCAAAAATATCGTACATAAACATGTGTAAAACCGACTATTTTCATAAATTCAATGCCGTTGCGGAGGCAGTTACCCTTTAAAAAATTGAATAATATTTTAAAAGGCTTAAATTGAACCTAAAAGGCACCAAATTTGAACTATTACATTACCGTCCAGTGAAAAAAAATAATTCACTCCTACCTTATATATAACTAACGACGACAGCTGATGAAGGACATTGAAACTGCATACATACTCCTCCACACTAAAGCTTCCATCAATTTTTCTTTAAACTTCGAAGTGGAAATATTGATTTTGGTAGGTACACAGTTGCAAATAAGTATGATTCAAGCAAGTAGAGGGCTGGTAGCAATATTTGAATATATTAAATAAAAAAGGAGGCGTATTTTTCACCATTTGATATTATGGTGAAAAATACAAATAATAAAAATACGCCCAAAAATACCAACGACCCACATTCTGTGGAACTGTAGCTTCCCCGTTTTTATTTATTTATAAATATCCAACAGGCACACGCCGTCCATGATACCCATAACCTAAAGCGTCCTCTCTTATGTCCGTGGCTAAAAGCAATTTCTAATAAGAGTTATAAAAATAACTGCTGCACTCGATACAGCGTTGTCATAAAAATAAACGACACAAAACAAAAACTCTTACCACGTTTTCAATTAATAAAATTGTTATAAAGTTGTCAAAAATTGTTAACAGAATGGAAAATTCATGTTTTTCACGGATTATCTTATATATAAAAATGAATTGCCGAATGTGTTGCTAAGCGCAAATTTCGAGAGCAGCTGAACCGATTTCGCTAATTCTTTTTTTAGAACATTCCTTCAAGTACGAGGATGGTTCTTAAGGAGAGAAAAATTAAGAAAATTACGCAGAAAATTGGATAATTTCAGAAAACACCGCACCTTTGACAGTTCGCGTGTTTGAGAATGACATTTTGCAAAACAATGATTGTTAAATCAGGATTCAATTTTTGAAAATCTTTAATTTGATAAATTTATTTAAAACAGGTACTCCCCTAATAGTTTGAATCGAATCAAGAATTTTAGATATTTTAAATAGGTACCTATGTTAGGTACCAAATTTAATATACATGAAAAATGGAAATTTGATTAAAAATTGTAAAAGGTGGCACGCGGGCTGTTTAAAAACTGAATGTACTGGGATTAAATATATGGAACGCGGGAGGAGGGTTGACGGGACGAGGGAGCGGCAAAGGGAAGAGGGAAGGCGAGGAAGGTGGAAGGAGAACGCGGAAGGGGAAGGGGACGTGTGAGGGGGGGGGGGGGTACTCGGGAGGGGGGTCCGCTTGACGGGGGAAGAGGAGTGGGGAGAGGGAACGTGGAGGTGACGGAGTGGGAACGCGAGAGGAGAAAAGGACGCAGGAGAAGAAGGGGAGGCGGAAAGGGAACGGGACGAATGGGAAAGGACACTCTGGGAGAAACAATTTCTTTATTAAATGGCATAGCAACGCATGCCGGGACCAGCTAGTTATAAATAAAAATGGATAAAATTTATCCAATACGTTATCTAGAAAGCATTTAGTTCGGGTTTGAATCTTGCAATCATATATAAAGATAGTAGCCAATAAAAATGCGCGTTAAGAAAAGGAAAATAATGTTGGTAGTTCTTACTCGAAGTATGATGCAGTTAAATAAGACCGAATCGGATAGGGACACCTTAGCTCAGTCGGTAGAGCTCCACCCGGTAGGTCCTGGATTCGGGTCCTAGATGTGAACTAGAAAGAACTTGAAAGGGGAACGGGAACGGGACGAATGGGTTAGGACCCTCAGGGAGAAACAATTTATTTATTAAATGGCATAGCAACGCATGCCGGGACCAGCTAGTTTTATAATACAACTTATCGATACATGTATAACCCGGTGACTTGTAGCTCTTAACAAATTACAATATAAACCTTGACTTATCGGAAACCCTCTCGGTTTATTTTTCCATCGTAAAAATAGTGTAAATATGAATAGTTACAAAAATTGAGAACCTTTTTTACTTACCTAATCTCATCAGTATTTTGGTTCATACGAATGAGAGAGCTCCTGCTCGAAATAAAGTTTGACTATATTTAACAATATTCCATGTTACGGTAAAATATCCTTATATACATCTTTCAAAATCTTATTTTTATTTGGAGTATCGCATAGAAACTATTTTTTATATTCTCCCCATCTATCTACAACTTCGATCATATATACTACGTCAATGATCTACAATGTATAAATTGTTACTCTCTTTTCTTTTTCTGTACCATGCGCATTGTTACGTAGATATTATTTACTTGTAAATTATGCATTATGAACATACATTTTATTAGTATTTAATTTTATTTTTGTAACATCAGCAAAAAAAACTGTTTTCTTTTTTCTTTCTCTTTTTTTTAATACGAATATACCTCACAAGAGTCTCAGCTGCTCCCGTCTGGAGCCAGTGAGACTATGGCATTTCCAATTGGGGTATGTTGTGAGGTAGTGGGGAGGGGAAGGAGATGGGGGAGAGGAAGGTGGGGGGGAAGTACTTGGATATTCAGTTCTGGTCACCAAACATGGCTAAAGCCATTTCAAGCAACGTTTAATTCTGAATAATGTGCCGTAAATATACTTTATATTATTTTTAATTATTTAATTGTGAAATAGTACAAATTAAATGTCTTTACCCACCCCGGGATTCGATCCCGCGACCATCACATTGCGAGTCAAGAGCCTTACCCCTAGACCACACCGGACACCAAATTTTTTTATTTTATTTTTTTATTTATATATTCTTTTTACAGTTTTTTAGAGAAAATGTGTCCTAACTGGGGTACCCCGTTCTAAGGACACATTGTACAAGTTTTATTATTTGAATTATAAGTAAATACCTAATCTATGTTAGATATTGCCAAGGAAAATTATTAAGTTAGATCGAAAAGAAAGTACAAAACAAAGCATTATTCTTTATTGGGTTGCAAAATTGAATCTATTTTCTTCCTTCCCATGTCCATAATCCATATTTTTATGCTTCTTTTGAAGGCGGTTATTTTTTTTGTGGTTTTCATTGCAAGAGGGAGTAAATTAAATAATTTTACAAAGAAGTATTCCATATTTCTTTGTCCAAAAGTCGTTTTAGTTGTAGGTTGGTAGAATGTATGTTGTAATGTAGATCTTGTGAATTGGCCCGAGTTTGTCTGTGTAAAGTTATCCTGATTTTTGAATGCGTACATTAGAATATCTTTTGTATATAATTGTTTCAGTGACATTAAGTTCAGCGCTTTAAAAACATAGTCTGTAGGTATAGATATTATAGATATTATATTTACTTTAATGATCCTTTATGCGTACCACGCATTATGTAAGCATTTAATTTTTTTGTGTCTCTGAAGCATACACTGAATCATGCAAAAACCCACCAGGGCATTAACAATGTATTAATGAATGAACAAACAAAAAAAAAACACATTAAAAAGTTGATAATTTTGATTAAATAGTGGTGTTTTACAAAGTTATTTGTTTTCATTTAATTAAATAGATAAAAGTTTGTGAACTTTTCATTCCAAAAGGTTTAACCTTACAGATCGGTAGGCACCTAAGTTAATAAATATTTGTAGGCCATAATAGATTTCATGGGATAAAATTCGCTAATTTTGTGCAACTACTAAAAAATTGGGTGTGTATCTTACTCCGTTAGTTAAAAAGAGGAGCGAATATTAAATTTATTAGTGCTTTTAAGCCGGAAACTGGGGATATCATTTATTAAAAATAGTTTTTAATATATCCAGGGATGATCACAGTCGAATTGGTTTATAGTTTTTGAAAATAAATTTCGTTGAATCGTAATCATACTTACTAACATTATATTTTGGGTTGCGATGTGATGCGAGTTGGGATATAAAATATCAACCTTAAAAAACTGCATATTTCTTATTATTTTCACTACACAAGATAATGATAATAGATATAATTCCTTCTACAGAAATAAATTTTCTAGGTTTCACTATAGACAATAGTCTTTCTCTAGAATCACAAATTTCAAAATCTGTAAGTTCAGGCTTTTTCCATCTAAGGCAGATAAAATCAATCAGGCGTTGCCTTCCCTCTGATGGAGCAAAGTCACTCATAAATTCGTTCGTTGTCTCACGTATGGACTATTGTAATAGTGCGTATGCTGGCTTGCCTAAAAAACAATTCAATAGAATCCAGTCCGTTTTTAATGCTGCGGCGAGAATGATTTTTGGTGAATCTAAGTATTGCCGTATAACCCCGCTTCTAAAGGATCTTCATTGGCTTCGATGCCCTGAAGGAATAGAGTTCAAGATCTGCTTAATGACCTTCAAAGCATTGCAAGGAATGGCGCCAGCCTATATATCGGAACTATGTGTCCGACAAAACTTAAGCGATAGGCAGCTTACTCTAAGGTCAGCAGATCGAGATGTTACTAATCGTTTAATCGAACTTTCTAGGTCAAATCGAGCCGTTTACTATGATCGATCTTTTCGTGTAACTGGCCCGCTCATTTGGAACAAACTTCCCTCAGCTCTTACTAATATCCAGAACTTGGCTGAATTCAAAAGAGCTTTAAAAACAAACTTATTTAAAAAATCATACCTTTCATGAATTTTAACTCCTTTTCAATCTACTATAATAAGCCATGTTCCTCAAGTTTCTGGTAATTGTTTGGTTTCGATTACCTCCTTACTATAGTTTTATGTGCACTCTGAATTTGTATTATTTCTAAATGTTAACTGTCTCCTGTTCTATATTATTTAGTTTAAATGATTCTTGTTGAATGGCACCGTGATGGTTTATCATTATATATTGTCCTGTGTCAAAACAGCACTCACTATTGTTGTTAATATTGTTCTTTAGGAATTGCTTTGTATATTTTTGTATATTCGTTATTTCACATTATTTAATTAATTTTTTAAGGACTCGTAAGGAACACTGTAGGTTAATTTTAAGTTTATTATAATTAAGCGCACTTGAAGTGAAACATCACAAAACTGCGCTATATAAATACTACGTTATTATTATTATTATTAATGAATTTATGTCGCCGTTCTTACAATTGGTTAGTAGTACCTATTTTGTAAGCATGGTTGCTTTTATATCGGTTGATCGGGGTTCCATTCTCGGCTGTTGCGATTATTAATTGATTTTTTTTAATATATAAACACGCAAATCAATTTTTGCTTTTATTTTTAGAAAAAAATATTTTTTTCAAGGGTCTGCGCTAGTATATTTATATTTACTACAATTTGTAAGATATCTACGAATATACCTAAGAAGAATTTTTGTTAATTTGTTGTGTATACACTAATCAGAGCTAAGGTAAGATAAAGAAAAGGTAAATTGGTATTCACCGTTGCCTGTGTTTTAAAACCCCCGTATGTTATTCACCCATTTAATTACCGACATTAATCGTGTGTTAAATATATACACGCCGCCGCTACCCGAGTTTCTGCCGATTTCTTACATATCTCCCTTAAACACTTTTAAGATTTAAAGCTCTTAAAAAAATTATGTTATTCTTGAAGATAATATCTACGCATTCCCCGCGCCGAAACACAAATTATTATAAAATTCCCTCTTTAGAAAAAAATCGCAAAGTATGCTGCAAAAATTATTATAAACACATTTGTTTCAGTTATTTTACAAGTTATACGTATGAAAAAATACACAGTGTTTCTTTATATGCTGTTTAAGACAACCCCCGCGAGATTTTTGCTCTTTTTTAAACGAGTCGTGTTTTATTAAACATTTTCAAAATTTTCGCATCGATTTTGTCACTTTAAATATTAGCGCGCTCTTCTAACATTCGTAATTTCATATCTCTCCATCTTCTTATTTTGAGCCTGGTTGCGGCGCCTTAAACGTGCATACTTTTAAAAATAAATCAATTGCGTTCTTACGAGTCGGAAACAGGAAAATGCGAGTCGTTTAAATGTACGATATCGCAGAAGCAAATATTTACGGGTTATTATTTATTTCTTCTCTTCTGTGAACTTCATTTGTACCTATATTATATTTTTATAAATACATTATCTATGTTTGAGGACAGAAGAAAAACGTAAAATGTTTAAAAAATATATATTCATTGAAGAAATGAGAAAATTGCAAATAATCATCTTTGGTCGAGGATATATTTAAGATATTAAAAATTTTGTGAAAATTATAAATAATCAATACATATATAAATATATATATATTTTTTTAAATAATCGGAGACGGTTTACATATATATAGTTCCCGTGAACACTAGGCTATAGACCCATTGTACTATCTCCCATTTTACTTCATTCCTTTGACAGTAACCCATTCCCTCACCAGGATTGTCATTGGAAATGAAGCTATATCTTCTGGTTCGACAATCTTCCCAGGTCTCATTTTCCCTCTTCACTCCTCCTTGGTTACCTGAAGGCCCCACGATGGAAGAGGGCTTTATCTCTCCTCTCCACTTCTAAGTTCCCCGAAGGCTCCACGACGGATAGTCCACCTCCCCTTGGTTCCCTAAAGGCCCCACAAGGGAAGAGTCCACTCCACCTTGATTCCCTGAGAACCCCGGGAGGGAAGAGAACTTCATCTCTCCTTCTTGATTCCTTAAAGGCCCCACAGAGGAAGATTTAACCAAGATGGCCTCATTTCTCCTCTTCACTCCTCCTTGATTTCACAAAGGCCCCGCGCTGGAAGGGTGCCCTTCCCCTTGGTTCCTTGAAGGCTCCACAATGGAAGAGTTCATGGAGGTGGCCTCAGCTCACCTTTCCACGGTTTCTCCTCTTGGTTCCTCCTACGGCCCCAGGAAGGAAATCCACAGAGGTGACCTCAGCACTCCTAGGTTCCCAAAAGGCCCCTAGTTTTCGAATGGTCCAATTTTATTTGTCCCACGAGTTACCTGGGAAATAGAAGGTCCACTCCAGCAGAGCCCTGAGTGCTAGAGTGAGGTCTAAATACTGCGAGATGCGACCTTGTTTCTCGGAGACACCGTTCGTAACGCTGTTCCCCAGGACATTCAGCCTGAGCACGGTAGCTCACACCTTGGCTTGAGATGGCTATTGCAGGTTTGTGTTTCCACTCTCTGAGCGATGGGTTCGCCACACTCCCTACGCTAATATATATTTTAGAAAAGAAAGTGTACAATGTGCGTGCCGCTAAAACGTAGAAACGAGTCCCTGTGTGGTCAAGGGAGTTATATGTGTGGTAGCCAACTACCCCCATCCATGAAGAAGATTGCCGTTTTTACCTGAATGGCGTGCTTTTAAAGATAGAGATAGGATAGCTGGAGGTTTTGCCCTTTAGAAATTTCTAGAACAGTCCAGAACATTCTAGAATATTCGAGAATATTCCACAACATTCCAGAATATCCCGGAACGTTCTGAAATATTGTGGAACGTTCGGGAACATCCCGAAACATTACAGATCATTGTGAAACTCTAGAATGTTGTGGAATGTTCTCGAACATTGTAGACCATTCTAAGCCTTTTTTGTAAGGGTGGGGCTCCCTGAGCGAAGCCGGTACCCCAGCTAGTGATAAATACATATATCAAAATCCTCAATTTATTGTTTGACCTTAACAGAGCTGTTCTGTGTGGGTGTATTCTCATTTTTCGTTTTCCGTTTTCAAATATCTCATCTTAACAATAATAATAATTTTAATAGTTATGAATTATTCATGTAACGAGGCTCATTCGAAAATGTATTCCAAACACGGGTGACTCGGGCGAGTCGGGCGCTTGGGATAGCAGGTACCCGTGTGAAAAATAAAGAGCGCAAAATCGAGCGTTACTTTGTGCCTAAATAAAAGGATTCGCCCTAGTTTTATCTATTCGGGCCTTTTCCACCACTTTTTTTACATGAGAGATACCCAAATTGTGGCGCGCGTGTCTAAGGATTTGCTGATTTGAATAAACGCCATTCAGCATGATAAATAATACGGTGGAAGCCGCGACTAATTTTTACAATTTTTACGTTATGTTTTCACGGAAAATGAAAACTTTCTGGTGAAACTGCTGTAAATGGAATTCGGAAAATATGCTTTGGCATCCGAATTAATTATTTTTTATAATATATTATATGCAGCTCTGATTTAGCTGCGGTGTAGTTTCTTTCGCATTAGTTCTACAAAGGAAAACCTTAAAAAATATATAATAATATATAAAAATATCCTTCAGGTTTTATGTAAATAAAACTAAATGGATGACAGTTGGACGACTAGACTACTCTGAATCAGTGATACAGTTAAATGGCTGCAGTGTCGAAAAGGTGGAAATATTTAGATTCCTCGGCAGAATTCTCACGGAGACCCAAATGTAGAAGTTAGGTGCAGAAGTGAAGCAGAAAGAACTGCATTTAGTAAAATGAAATCCCTCTTCTGTAATGACAATATCAATTTAAAACTAAGGCAGAGAATGCTTAAATGTTATGTGTGATCGGTCTTGCTGTGTGGATGTGAGACATGGACCTTGAAGGTTAATACCATAAACAGGTTTTTTGATCAACAGAGGCTTTTGAAATGTGGCTTCACCGGAGAATGCTCATGGTCCCATGGACCGACATGATCACCAACACGGAAATTCTCAGGCGGGCTGGAGCAGATAGAGAGCTGCTTACATTGGTGAAAGTCAGGAAAATTTCATATCTGGGTCACATACTTCGAGGGGAGAAGTATCACTTGCTCCAATTGGTATTGAAAGGCAAGATAGGGAGTCACCGAGGGCCTTGTAGGAGACAAATGTCTTGGCTGCGAAATGTACAAGAGTGGACCGGCATTAGAAGTATGGATGAGCTGTACGGGGAGCACAAGACAGAGAGACATTTTCAGGTGTGATCGCCAACGCCAGGGGTATCTTATAGGGTACACCAAGAAGAAGAAGGTTTTATGTCATCTTGAGGGATGCTCTGTGGGGGGTCTTTTTAAGGAAATTGGAAAGAGGAAAATCTTTTAATTTGGAAGGAAAAAGGTGTGAGGGCTAGGTAGGAATCTGAGCATCAGTTTGTCCAGGAGTAACCTCATGAATATGAATTCGTCCCTCCCAATGCGATGGGTCAAGGTAGTTTTGCTGGAGATGTCTAAAAATCTCCCCAAACCAGTCTCTGCCGATCCGCCAAGCAGTCGATGGGCAGAAGCATCCAAGACAAGCAGCATCCAAGCAGCCAAGACTTAAATAAACCTCATCCCCTGCTTAGTAACACAAAATACTTAGGGTGATTATTACAATACAATAGGTGTTGATTGTCCAATAAATGGGGCGGTGGTTCCCATACCCACCTCCCAAATTGAAGTTGGAACCTGGTTGGCATCTGAAATATTGATGAAAAAATTGTGCAAACTTAGCGTATTTTATTAAAGATTAATCCTTACGACCTTTCTCTTCAACGGAAATCAGAGGATGGACCGATAAGTTCGATTTATTAGAACATGTCCACTGCTTCATTCCATGTATTAGATACTTATTTATTTATATTATTATATACCTAATTGGGTTTTTACAAATTTGCGATGTACAGTTTTTGTTTATACGTTTTGTGGAACAGTAATAGTGAAAATATAAAATATGCTATTTAAATTATTATATAGAACTCAAGCAGAAGAATAGTATCAAACTAACATTGATTATTATTATTGAGAGAGGTTATTATAGCCTTCTTAAGACTATACTCCGTGCAGTTGGACACATCTACCTCTTCCGGGAAAGTATCGCCAACTGCATGCAAGCTAGGTACAAGCGAGTATCTAAATGACTCAATTTGCAAATAAAAAATAATTTTAGATGGAGTAGTTCTTATTTAATTTTTTTTTTCAATTTAATTTATTCATTGTTTTAAAAACATTACAAAATTATGCACTTACTTATTTCACTGTTTTTAAATTATGTTTGTAGTAGAATATTATATAAAACGTAAGCAATAGGTAAATCAACCATAGAGCTTACCTTTTAAAGGCAGCTTCACTGACGCTAAATATGTCGATATCTAAACTGATACTCTTTATTGCTGGGCTGACCATAAAACCATTAATAATTTTATAAAATAAAGTCAAGTCGGAAACAAGTCTTCCGTCTGAGAGTTTAAATAATATTAATTCTTTTAACATATAATTGTATTTTATTGTGTCCGTAGGTGAACCGAGTTTGCAGTATCAATCTTAGGTGCTTGTGCTAATTTTTTTCAAAGGAATCGCAATGGTTTTTAAAGTGAGGGGTCCAAATATAAGAATCATATCCGACCTAACTTCGTGAGAATAATATAAGATTTTAAATGTTGAAATATTTTGAAAGTCTCTGCCTTTACGGAGAATAAAGCCAAGTATTTTAATATTTTATTAACAACTGTAATAATGTGTGAAATAAATTAAATTTGGAATCGAAAAAATGCCAATATCATTAATTATTCCGACATCACCATACACATATAACTACTATTGCTCGATTCATTTGAATATGTCATGTCTACTAGGGGCATCCTTGAATTCTTCCATCCACTTGCGCATCGTACCTATATTTTTTGCATAGGTACATTCCTTCGTCTATTCGCTTAACATTTGTTCACACCATTTAACCATCTCTTTATTTATAGCTGGTCAAGGGGTGGTCAAGGAGGTCGCGGGTTTAAATCCAGGCGTTGACAAGCAAAATTTGTTTGAATGATTTGTGTTTATCACAATTTAATTATTTAAAATAAAATAAGGTATATTTGCGGAACGTTCCAGAAAGAAAGATATTCTCAGTATCGCCCTGGTGTAAGACCGCCGTTCAGAATTGAAATGTCGCTTCAAATCTTCCTCTCCCCCATCTCCTTCCCCTCCCCACTTACCTTCAGCCTCACAACTTATCCAATTAGGGATGATAAGTCTCACTGGCTCCAGCCGGTAGGAAAAGAAAATTTTAAAAATATGTTTTGTATTGAGCTATTATTGTACTTTTATTACACAGTATATCGTATTTTATTACAAACACAATGCAACATCATGTTAAAAAAACAGAAACCCTTACGTTTAAAATAATATTTGTTAATTAAATCATTACAATGGATGTAGAAAAATTAAAAAAAAAATCATAGATACCATAGGAAAAATGTATATAATCAATCAATTCTATTAAAGCAAAACACACATAAAATCTTTCCAACTTGATATAAAATTGTATCATTAGAGAAAACTCTGACGACAATAGAATAGGCTAGGTAGATTAAAAACCGAAACAGACGAGAGTGAAAAGTACCGAAGCCGAGATTTTTCGATTTGGGAGTTGGCGCTCGGACATTCACGCCAGAATTTTGCTCCGTTTGTCAGTTTGACGGTTACATTTTGAGTCTGAGCGACGATTACGGTTTTATCGTGGGTTTTTTTTTGAGCAGGCGAGGAGTGTCAACGTGATCGAATTTCACATTTTTCCATATAATAAAGTAATAACATAAACCACTGTACAAACGAACCTTGAATAATAGTAGATATATCGGTACACGTGGGTTCAGCTATGAGGATTTTTTCAATCGTATTATCTACCTGGGAAAACTTACTAACAAATCTGGAAATTCAAAACTTCCATGTTCGCACTCTGACTTAATACCAAACAGTTGGCAAAACATTTAAAAAAAGTGTTTTTGATTTTTTTTATTGTTCAAAGGTTATTGTTTGAAAAGTGTTTACAATTTTACATTAACAAATTGCCATACGAATTTAAAGAAAATTGCTCTTTAACAAAATTCTCACCGGTGTTAAAATCATGGCTATTAGGGAGTAGCCCAATGTATTAAGATTATATTTTGCTCTTTCTTATCATGCATTAAATTGCAAGTATGTGATTAAATACTAATGTATTGCTGTTATTATGTTGCTCAACTTTTCATGATAATTAAAAAAAAAAAAAAAATTTCCTACTCCACGTCACAATGTTGGTAGGTATGTTAAATGTGTATGTGTTTTTGTGTGTTTTGTTGCTACGCTAAAGCGTTTATGATTATTTAATTTGTAGTTGTAACTAATCTGTGGAACTAATCTCCTGCTGACATGCTACTTGTAGTAGCTTAGCGGGTAATAAATTGCATTTATACACAATTCTTATACAATAAAAAAATTATAAACAAAAAATTAAAAACATAACTAACTAACTAACTAACCATCACGCCGTAGGCAGAGAGGATGGACCGCCAAACAACTCAGTCTAGGCACACACTCTTTGCCTCACTCACATTCATACATCGTCTCATACATTCTCTTCTATTATTCTGACTTTTGACATGACCCGACTCAAGTATCTGATTCACTTGATCGTGGCATGTCTTCCTCGGGCGTCTCCGACTTCTTCTACCATTCACATTCGCCTCGTATATTCTTCTTACACTACTTCCTTCGTTCATTCGCTCTCCATGCCCAAACCATCTGAGGGTCCCTTTCTTAATCTTACTCATTATGCTTACATCCTACTTTGCGGATATCCACATTTCTCATACGATCATACATTGTTTTACCACACATACGTCTCAGGGATCTCATTTCAACAGCATTCAGTTTACTTTCATCCTTCTTCTGCCAGTTCCATGCCGCACTGCCATACATCAGGGGTTGTACCAGGACTCCATTGTGGACTGCTAGCTTCACTTTTTTTGACAGTTTTTTATTAGCGCCAACGGCTGTAATGGAGTTACCGGCATTCACCCTTCTTTCAATATCTCTTTCAGCCTTCCCATCTCTCGTAAACATACTACCCAGATAACAAACTCATCCACCTGCTCCAAGTATTCATAATTCACAACTATGTTGCATACTGTTTTCGTACTCTATCTTTCAAACACCATCACTTTAGACTTACTTACATTCATCATTAACTCATTCTTCATACATACTTCATTCATCCTAGATACGAGAGACTGTAGATCTTCCAAAGTGTTAGAAATCAGCACCGCATCATCAGTATACAACAGGCAACATGCTTTCAGATTACTCAATTTTGCGCCCAATCCCACCTCTTTCAATTTTTGCATACAATTATCCATGTATAGATTGAATAACCATGGTGACATTACTTGATACCTTTTGTGATGTCAAACCACCCCGTAAAACCACCGTTCACCCTAACACACGCAACGCTTCCCTCGTACAGAGACGCAATTGCCTGTATGAGATTTGTATTCACTCCATACTTGGACAAAACCTTCCATAGCTTTTTTCCTGTCGACTCGGTCGTATGCTTTTTTTAGATCTACAAAGGCGCAGAAAAGTTTCTGGTTTTTCGCCAGAAACTTCTCAGTAAGCATACGCATAATCTGGTCCATGCATCCCTTTACACTCATAAAGGCACCTTGCACATCCAATATTTTATCCTTTGTTTCCATTCTTACCCTTTCAATCAATATTCTTCCGTACAGCTTGCCGACTGAACTTAGCAGGCTAATAGCTCTATGATTCCCACATTCCATACGTGACCCTTTACCTTCGTATAACGGCATGATTACAGCCCTTCTCCAATCTAATGGCGTGTAACCCTCCTCTGAACACTGGTTAAAAAGTTTGCACAACCATGTGAGAATAATATGGCTATCTCCTTTAAAGTATTCGGCAGCAATATTGTCGAAACCAACAGCTTTACCATTCTTCATGCATTCTATCGATTTTTTTTTTATTTCATCCACGCTGATTTTGATTGAATTCACTCCGTCATCGTTCATACCCGATTCACCGCTGGCCTCACTATCACCCGGATTGCTTTCGAAAATCTCGTCAAAATATTTCATCCATCTCTCTTTTATTTCTTCCTCATTCGTCAACATTTTTCCATCTTTCGATTTTATGACTTTCAGGCTTCCGTTCTCTGAACCACTCCGGGACCTTTTGACCTTCTTCCAAAACAGTTTAATGTTTTCTTGGAATTGTTTTGTCATTTTTATTCCCTCTTCCTCTTCCAAGCGTTTTTTTCGTTCTTTCACTCCAACACTTACTCTTTTCTTACATCCCTTATAAACTTCTTTCGCTCTATCTCTCTCTTCGCTAGAATCAGTGCCAGCCGCTATCAGACGTAACCATGCTTTCTTCTTCTCTGAGACCAGTGCTTTGATCTCGTAATCCCACCATGCGTCACCTTTTTTCCTACCTTGCGTACTTATTCCACATACATCTCTAGCAGATTCACAAAGATTCACCTTTATGTGGTTCCATGTTTCATCAACGCTTATACCGTCCATTTCCTTCTCATTCAATCTCATCTCTGCCAAATTCTCATACTCACTTCTGACATTAGCATTTTGCAGTTTTTCTACTTTGACTCTTGTTGGAGTTGATATTGTTTTCACTTTAGAGCGCCAGCCGCAAAAGAGGTTTACTCTCGACATCACCAGAAAGTGGTCAGTTTTAACCTCCGCCCCTCTGAAAACTCTGGTGTCCTCTGTAACGGCTCTCAACCTAGAGTCAATTACCACAAAGTCAATTATTGATCTTTCATTTCCTCTTTCCCACGTATATTGGTGGACACATTTATGATCGAAAAAAGTATTCGAAACAAACAGGTTCCACTCTAAACATACTTCAAGTTTTCTGTTCCCATAATCATTCGTTCTTTCATCCCCGAACTTACCTAAGGCTGAATCAAATCCGTCACGTCTAATTCCCACCAACCCATTCAAATCTCCCGCCATTATAATCTTTCATTCGAATTTTTTAATCTCATTACGTCGTTCACACGAATCCAAAAATCATCTTTCACTTCGTCGATTTCAGAATTGACAGGAGCATAGCAAATAACCAGAAACACCCTTGTCAAACCAATTTTGAATCGGATCAACATTATTCTCGGACTTACACATCATATTGCGACATACATTCAACCATTCTGGGAGACAGTAACGCTGCAACACCCTGATAAGCCCTCTCTGTATCTGGTCTCCCAGACCAGATGACAAGCCTATCGTTGTGCTGCATTGTACCGCTCTCTTTTTTCATACCCTCTGTCATATAATTCATTCATCTTTCTTTCCATCCCACCTCTGATATTCCACGTACCAATTCGACATTGTTCCCGTTCCGTCCTTCTTTTTGCGCTACCAAGGGGTTGGCGATGTGATGGGTAGCAAGCCTCATCGACACCTCTGTCGGCCATTCCCTTCCTCCAAGGACTACATATAGAACTACCTTAACCTCATAAAAACACAGTTACACGTATTCAAACCTACCTCTATAAATATACAACTCATAACAATAGTGAAAATTAATACAAACAATTTACTGCAATGCACTAACAACTTAATTAAACTAACACTAAAAGGAAAAATATATAATGTCTTATCACCGTAAATATTTTTGTATCATCGTAAAATGTTCATATTTTTGTAAAGTTTTGATATCCTTGTAAAATGTTTGTGTCACATAATGTCTTATCACTGTAAATCGCTCCCTCTTAGAGAACGCAGTATGCGGGCTCCGACCAATGTCATCCTTCTAGGTGCGTGGGGCGGTGGGACAGGAAAGGCGGCGGGGGCGGGGTGTGTAGCTCAGAGTGCAGAGGCTACCTGATCACTCATCTTATTTCTCTTTCTTTCTGCGAAAGGCCGCTCCAGTGGCCGATGCAACGGACAGGTCATAATTAAAAACATAACGGACAGGTCATAATTAAAAACATTAAAAACATAACATAAAATAACATTTCCTGCACTTTCGTGCTTAGCAGCGGACAACCATAAATTATTATATCTATTAGAATTTAAAATATTATTACAACCATTAATAATTTTATAAGATAAAAACGAGTACACAAAAGAAATTAAAAATAGAGATAAGTTATAAATAATACATAGAAATGATAAACAAAATATAATATACAACAATATGTAAAAGTTGTGAGGTAGTAGGTACAAATTCTCTTACCAAAGTCTCTTATCCTCTGTACCTACTTATTATTATTATTTAGTACCTACTTATTATTATTATTATTATTTAATCAATCATTTTTAACAGGCAAGTTTCCACAAATATGGAAAAATAGCTTTCTCACTCCAATATTTAAAAGCGGAGACAAGTCTTTAGTTGAAAATTACAGACCAATATGCATACAATCGTCAATACCAAAATTTTTTGAAAAGTTAATTCTTCAAAAAATATGTTCTTGCATAAATTTTTTTTTTTTTTTTACATGAGCTCCACACAGGAGGCGCTGAGGAAAATAATTTTCCTCAGGGCCTATGTCATCTTTGGGGATGCTGTGTGGAGGGTTTTTTTAGGAAAAGGAAGGAGAGGGGAGTTCTGGGAAGGAAAAGGGTTTAAGGGGTGGGTAGGAATCTGGGGTTCAGTATGTCTTGGTCATCCGCCTCCAAGACCTAGACAAACCTCACCCCATGAACCGGGCACCCCTGCTAAATCACCAAACGTAGCGAACCACTTGGAGTGACCTATGGCAGAGGTGTTGGTTATCCAATCAAGGTTCCCGGGGCGGCGGTACCCATTCCCGCCTCCCAAATTGAAATATCTCATCATTTCAACATGGTTTTATCTCTGGACGATCTACCTTAACTAACCTTACGCTGTATGAACATTTTATCTCTGGTGCTCTTGCTAATAGAGAACAAGTTGACTCAATTTACACGGATTTTAGTAAAGCCTTTGATAAGGTTTGCATTAAAATTCTTATAAATAAATTGTCTAAACTAGGAATAAGTGGTAATTTATTATGTTGGATTAAGAATTATTTACCAAAACGTGTACTAACTGTCTGTATTAAAGAACACTTGTCTTACGAATTTGAAGCCACTAGCGGTGTGCCTCAGGGTTTGCACCTTGGTCCAATATTGTTTATACTATTCATAAACGATGTCACTTCCATATTCACTGATATTAACATATTATTATTTGCTGATGACATGAAAATATATAAAATCATAAAAAATATATACGACTGCTTGTCCCTCCAATTCAATTTTATAAAATTCGTAGAATGGTGTACCATTAACAAACTTACACTTAACATTAAAAAATGTCAAATCATGAGTTTCTTTAGAATTAAAAACCCTATCAAATATAGTTATTCTTTTAACAATCACAGTTTATTGTCAGTACCTGTAATAAGGGGCCTTGGAATAACCTTCGACCCTAAACTACTATTTACCAACCACATTGATATAATAACTGGTAAAGCAATGAAAATGCTAGGCTTCATTGTAAGAATTTGTAAAGATTTCAAAAATATCCAAACATTCAAAATACTATATGCAACTCTGGTTAGGAGTCATTAAGAATACAATTCCCCTATATGGAACCCTTTCTACAAAAGCCACGCAAACTCCATTGAAAGAATCCAACGCAAATTTCTCAGATCAATTAATTTCAAATTAGGTATTCCCGCGGTTGACATAAACTATGAATCTTTATTATAAAAAATGCGACTCTTATCGTTAAAAGATAGAAGAAAACTCAATGATCTTATTTTTTATTTAAAATAAACAATAACTGGTTTGACTCCCCTGAACTGATCTCATAAATAAATTACCATGTACCTTGTAGACCGACTCGACTCAAAACACCTTTCCATTGTGACAATACTTTGACGAACGCAGAACAAAACTCAACCATAAATCGCTTGCATATTTTAGGCAATGAATATGATAATATCGATCACGCCGCCAGTAATCTGGCTTCATACAAAAGATGTGTTAAACTTAATTTGTTTGCTAGTACCGTGTAAATATAATTCATCATGTTAACATAACATGCCTACCAGTACTTCACTCTAAAACTATTAATGCACTAGAAATCATAGGTACTTGTTTAATTTATCATATCGGTTAACATAATCCAGGATTTATTACTTTTTGTATTTTATATTTAAATCTTTGTAGGTACCTTGAGACAGGTATCTTTTATTTGTACATTTTATTGTTTTATTTCTATCTTTAAATTTTTATTTTTACTTTTATACATTATAGTTTTTATACACTACTTATTACCTTACTTTTTACATTTTTTCTTAAATTTTACTAACATTTATACTGTTATTCTTCATGTTGTTGTACTATTATAAGTATGTCTTAAATACCATCGAAATGGTATTTAAGACAATCAATTAAAAACCATCGAAAATATACAGGAATTTAAGTCCAAATTAAAAAATTACCTTAAACTGCTATAAAAGTCCCAAATATGTTTACTTTGTATCTTAAAGTCTGCTATATTATAAATCATTTATTCCTTTTTTTTCTTTCATTTCTTAGTTTCTAAATCTCTCGAGTCTACTATTGTATAAATCTTGCGTTCTTTCTTACGTATCCTTTACTTACAATAATTTTTGTTACTAACTTACATGATTCTTCCATTTATAATGATTTTTTAATTTATATTATGATTTTTTTACACTCTTCAGGATTTTTATTTTTAAATTTATACAAGATTTTTTAACCTACTTATTATTTACAATAGCCGTTAATACTAACTTACACGATCATTAATTTACTAATTGAGCTAGAACTCCCTCACCAAACACAAAAGCATTGTCTCTTTATGGTGAGGAAAGGCATTTTTTTTTTATCTTTTTGTTAACCTTATGTAACTATGTAACTGTTGTAACTTCATATGTATTTTTAATAAACATTGCCAGTAAAATGTCTATTATGTTAATGGCACATGTTGTGCCGTATATGTGTAAATAAATAAATACATTTTTAATTATTTTTTTTTTGTATACATAATTGTTGTTAGTTTCTTCCGATCGTTTATCAAGGGGTAGTTTATTAAATAATTTAATTCCCTTAAATATATAGCGGTGCTGTTCTGTTGTAGTTCGTACTGGTAGTATGGTTAGTTCACCAACAAAACTAAGTTATTCTTTTGCTAATATTTAATGATGGGATAATATTTTTATTAAAAAGATATTTATGTAACTGAAATAGTGCAAATTTTTTATAAATTTTTGTAAGTAGGGTAACCGGGAAACCTTCGATTACATTTGTTGTTGGCAAGTAGTATGGTTTTTTTTTTAAGAAAATTTTTATAAGTATTTTTTTAATTGTTTCCATTGAAAGTAGGGCTGATTTGTAGGCAGTCAAATGTGTTGTTTACTTCGATTGCACCGTTGACTCAGAGAACCGTGATAAATTCTACGAGTATATCAGAAATTTAATAACACTGGGCGATTTTTTCTAACAAATAAGTTATTCATATTATTTAAACTCCAATGACCTCAAACAACATAACGTTATAAAAAAATATTTCGACAAAATGCTCAATCTTGTGTTAAACAATGTCATTTGAAGTGATGAGCAGTCCTGGAAGATAAAACCTATATCATGTGTGCAGTTCACACGCGGTAGAAGGGAAACCTTCAGAAATCTAAACTTCGAGAGAATGAGACGAATGTAGAGTATCAAGAGTAGGATAATTAGAGGGTTTGTGTATTATAATGTTGTTACTAAGTTTAAAAATTATTTAACATTTTATTCTACGACGCACCGCACAACGAGGACACCCTTGACATAAAGAGGACACACTGATTAATCTATCTCTCTAGTCTTAGACTAAAACCTATAAATGTATGTGTTTGTCACTTTTTAGTGTCGCTCGTTTCCGTTTAATCGAATTTCAAGTTTTCACTTCAAAAATATCACCTATGTTAGTGTTTAATGTAACGCTGGCTAAGATAACAACATTTAGCCGCGCCGGAACGCACGGCGAAACTCGCCCTCCGCACTCAGAAGCAGCAACGGCGCCATCTACCGGCGACTGTTATGCCAATATCAGACGATTCACTAATCACTCCTTTCGTGACATCACACTCGAGCAAATGTTCCACCTTCGTTTCATCGCAAGTTCAGACAGTTCTCTAGAAATGAGTGTTCATTCGCCATCCCGCTACAACGTCACCGAGTCCAGTGGCGCGCGTTGACCGGCGCTGACCGCGAAAATTCAATTCGGAAATATTTATTATTTCAAATTGACATTTCCAATAACGTCGAACTAAGTTACGTGAAATTGGTGGTTCTTGTAAAGAGTAAACAAATATCAACAATATAAAACGAACATCTACAATCCCTGGTGGGTATTGGCCTCCTCAAGAATCTTCCTCCACTCATCTCGGTTTTGTGCCAACTCTTTCCAGTTTAGAAGCTCTTAGTCTTAGCATTTTAGTCTTCCCAGTTTCCACATGACCCAGCCACCGAAGTCTTCCCAGTTTTATAAATTTTGCAACGTTTAGCTCCTAAACAAAGTATAGAGCTCATTGTTATAACGTCTCCGCCAAAATCCATTTTCTAGAACCGGTCCGAAGATGCGTCTCAAAATTTTTCTTTCAAAAACGTCCAGTGCTCGCTCATTCCTCTTAGTTAGTACCCAAGTCTCAGCTGCGTACGTAAGTACTGGTCTGATAAGTGTTTTGTACACTAATATCTTCGGGTTTCTGGACAGCAGTCTGGACTTTAATTGGTTCTGTAGGCGGAAATAACAGCGATTTGCGTTCACTATGCGCTTCTGGATCTCCTCTGTGGTATTGTTGTCGTTTGTTATCAGGGCGCCTAGGTATGTGAATAACATATGCTAAACTAATAACCTGAAAACTGACATCTACCAGTATTTTTCGCAATATGAAAAAATGTTTATTGCCTTGCAACAAAATCGATATAAATGGAACATTTGTGAACGTCTCTGAAAACTAAAAACTGTATTTGAAAGGTGATAAAATAGGCTTCTAAATTTTATTATTAAAAATAACCATTTAATTTTTAAATACAATAATTTTTAATGCAAAAAAACTCACAAAAGTTCCCATTATTTTCTCTTCTGCCTTTCCTTAAAATGACCCTCCACACAGCATCGACAAATATGGCATCTAATATAAAAAATAAAAATAAAACGTTTTAATCACCTCACTTTTTGTCGTTTCATATAAAAATAATTCATAAAAAACTCACAAAAGTTTCATCATTTTATTTTTAACATTCGATCGTAAACTTTGGTTTCATAAAAGTGTACATATGAATTATTTTGTGGTTAATTGTTAGATTGAAATTATAGTGCATTGTTTTCTCTTTCCAATACCTAGATCATATTTGTAACTATGATCGTAAGTGAGAAACAACAATTTCTATGAGATCGGTATGAGTTATTCGAAAAGCGAACAAATTTGCCATAACGGGAGCATTTTGATGTATCGCGCGCTCCGCTCATACGTCCTTCCACCAGAAAATGCTCACCCGACAGTTTTGCGGAATAAAAGTATTTGTTTATACACATCATTCGCGTCATGGCGTCATATCGTGACGAATGAAGACCGATATCTAACTTTGTTGGAACGTTTCATTCGGCACTGTCTCTCATCACTGTTTCATCACATGTTCAGACGGGTCATTTCGCGGGAAAGAGGCGGAATGACGTCACGAAATGAAGAATGAATGAATCGTGTGATATATGCTTTACTGCGATCTTAACCATCGAATAGAATTCAATTTAGTAAGTTCAATTTAAAACAAGTAAATATTAATCCATGTTTCCTCAATTGCACAGGGTTCTAACTTCACTTTACCTTGATCTGAGACATGAGCTGTCAAAGTTCGCAGACGATTTCTCATTATCTATTAACCAATTATTAATTTTGAGGTTGAATCTTGTATAAAGTGTTTTAATTGAACATATTATGAAGGAAAATATTTATATTAAATTAAAATAAAATGTCGTATTTTAGAACATATATAAAGGTATAAATAGAGCCATCTGCGACCTGCTAGGGTAGAGATGGCGAACCAATGGCACGCGTGCCATTAATGGCACGCGACACCATATTATGGGCACGTCACTGATCAGTGATTACAAAATTTATTACGCACTACGAAAAAAAAGTGTAGTGTATAGTAAGTGAACAAGCGAACCCGAGTGATTCCTACGCTACTGAACGTTCAGTTGCGGTGCGTGGGCTGCGATGCGCGGGGTATGGTGCCGTGCGCGGGGTGGCGGAAGGAAGCGCGGCGCTCACTCGTTTGTTTTCGTACCTACAATCTACATCGCGAGTTTCTATTGCTAATGAATGACGCATAGTTTCTTTATGCATAACATAATAGTGAATTCAAAAAAGCGAACTAGAGCAAAAATAAGTAATTGCAAGTGCATTGGAAGACAGAAATAAACAGTCAACATCTATTATTAAATATGTTGGCCAAAAATTGTCATACGAGCGCGGCAAGTTACGCGGCTGCAAATGTTATTGGTCGGCATAGAAAACCTTTTCAAGAGGGTCGTTTCCACGACAACGATTTGTTTTGTTTTCGTCTGACGTTGGCAATAACTCGCTTTTGTCGGGAAATTTATTTGACATATTAAAAAATTTCATAACACCAGAGCTAACATTATAAGCCCATTTTTCTATTGGTAAAAGAATTTTCAAATTTGGTTTAGTGGTTTAGGCGTGAAAGCGTAACAAACAACTCACGCACTTCCGCATTTATAATATTAGTATAGACTAGCTTTTGTCCCCGACTTCCAATGCGCCACATGCCCCCCCCCCCCCTCAAGTCAATATTATTTGATGGCACGTCTATGACCTCATTTAAACATTTTTTTAGAAAAATGGCACGTTGATACACAAAGGTTCGCCATTCCTGTGTTAGGGCATAATAATTCATTGCATATGGTTCTAATTACATTTCCATATTGAAATTCTAAGTCAGGTCCATGCCCTATTTAAAAAACCTCCATTAAAATTTGATTAACTAAAATGCTTAACACAAGATTATACCTCAAAATCAGAAATTGTTGAATAGATTACGAAAAATCGTCATTGCAAATTTTTAAACCTAAGTCATGGTGTGACAAAGTTAGAACCCTCTCGAACCAAAGTGACGAACAACAATACGCCTTTTAACAATGATCAACTATCAGATGCAGAAAAAATAAAGGTTGTAAGTGATGTTCGAAAATTGTTAAATAAATGGAACGTGATTTCAGAAGTTCTTCATACAAGTATCTACGGAAATACAACCCATGTGGTTCTGAAAATTATTTTGGTGGAAATGATTTTGCATTCAAAAGTCATTTTTAAAAAAATGTCAGTTAGAACCTTGTCCAACCGAAGTGACGCTATGTAAACAGATATTCTCTTACTACAACTGGAAATATTTATATTTTTGAATGTAGCTATTACTTTGTGGTTATCCATTATAGAAAAATGAAACAATACAACTTTGTATAAACCACTTATATAATGTGCAAATCAATGCAAACCAGCGTTTTATACAAGAAATAATATCGGTAATTTTTTGAGAACTAAAGACCATAAATTGACTAATTCCGGAATATATAAACTCAAATGCAATGATTGTCCCTCATTTTATATTGGAAAAACAACTCGTAATTTTGAAATCAGAATCAAAGAACATTTACGGTGTCTTAATAATAATAATTTTTCTGAGTTCGCTAACCATATCATTGAAAATAACCATAGTTTTGAAAAAAATACAGGGATAAATATTCTTCATATTTATCATAAAGGAAAACGTTTAGATAACTTAGAAGCTTTGGAAATTAAAAAATCCCTTAAAAATAATGAATCTATTATCAACAAACAAAAAATATTGTCATATGGTCCAATCATGGATTTGTTCCCCTACCCACCCACTCTACACTAATACCTACCCAATCTACATTATTAACTAACAACGGCTCCACCCCTACCATAATAAAACATTGTTGGAAACTGTCAAATTAGTCAAAGCTTTCCCTGACGAAGGAACGTTTGTTCCGAAACCGGTCGAATTTGCACATTATATAAGTAGTTTATACAAAGTTGTATTGTTTCATTTTTCTATTTTGGAAATATTTATATTTCATAAAATCGGTTGGTGATGTCGTAGAATATGTTTACTCTCTGCTAATCAGTGAATATATTTATTTATTGGTTCTCACTGTACATAAATTATGTCATGTGTTATTTTATCTGTGTGCTCCCATAAAAAAAAACTACGGAAAGCAAATTTTAGCTATCTGGTATGGTTCGACAAAAGTACATAAGATAAAATTAAAAGCAAGTAATTTCTTTACAGAAAATATTATTTTCTGCAAAGAAATTCCTTATTAAATAAGGCATCTAAGAGCAACTCAGTTTGTAAATTATTCTCTGCGAAAAGACCCAAACATAAAAAAGATATTACTTTAAGAATGAAACTTTACTCATTAATCTGTAATACACATTATTTAAAAAAAAGATGTGTGTTCAGATGGAATGAAATTTACAACTATTTATTATACTTTCGTTATTTATTTCTGGGGTTTTATGCCGTGTTGCGCTATCTCCTTCTTTAGCCAACGTTTCAGGCACTGTAACGCTGTCCAAAACGTTGGGTAAAGAAGGAGGTAGCGCAACACGGCGTAACACCGTAAAAATAAATTACGAATATACTTTTGGTTGTGAAAATCATCCTATTTATTATGCTGATCCGAAAAAAGGACTCCATTGAGCTTTTATATATGTACGCAAAAATATTTTAAAAAATTACGAGGAATGTAAGAACCTATTAAGAAATAATAATGTTGTAATCAAAACCACAAACTGATCCAGCGCAATGTTTTTAAAATTTAATATTTCGACAGAGAAAGTTTCATTCTCCACACGATGTGAACTCTGTGAACAATTGTAGGGACCTACATCAAATTAGTGCAAGAAGCAACTCCATGAAATGGAGCATGCAGTCTCGTGTTGTATTTATTCGTGACTTGGTTCAGCTTTTCTGTTTTCTGCGGTTACATGTTTCCGTTCAATAGAAATACTAGGTAGATGTTCTGTGAATGGTGGTCTGGAGACGACCGAGTAGTAAAATCATCATAAAGTTTTTAAAAATATGGTTAGGAAAGCTATTCACTTTATTATATGGGCCTGAATCGTATCAAGTTCGTAGGTAATCAATACTCACTCCTCTCCAAAATTACGATGGAAAAATTGTATGTGTTTACTACGTTAGCGCCAAACAGGAGGCACTGAAGAAAATAATTACCCACAATGCCTGAGACATCTTTAGGGATGCAGTGTGGAGGGTTTTTTTAGGAAAGGAGTTAGAGGAAGTTCAGGGAAGGAAAAAGGTACGAGGGGTGAGTAGGAATCTGGGGGTAAGTGTGTTCAGAAGTTACGGGCGTATCCCTCCACTGCGGTGGATGGCGATGTTCCGAAAGAATCGGCAGAGGTTTTTTTAACATTTTTTTTTGTATGAATACCGCACAATAGTCTCATCTCCTCCAGTCTGGAGCCAGTGAGATTATGGCATCCCCAATTAGGGTACGTTGTGAGGCTGAAACTAGTGGAAAGGGGAAGGCGATGGAGAGGAGGAATGTGGGGAAGTACTTGGCTATTCAGATCTGGTCACCAAATACGACGAAAGCCATTTCAAGCAACGTTTCAATTTTGAATGGTGGTTTTAGACCAGGGCGATACTGAGAGTATCTTCCACTCCGGTACATGTCGCAAATACACAGTATATTATTTTTTATTTAATTAATTGTGCAAACCACGAATTAGTCAATAGGATTTTTTTGCGCACGCTGGATTTGAAACCCGCCTTCGGATTGCAAGTTTCTAACCCCTCGACAACGGAGGCCGTCATGGGTAAAAGGTGAAAGGTTTGTCTCAACTCTCTTCTTACTATCCGACCTGCCACGCAGTTGGTGGGCATGCGCATCTTTCGCCAATAATGAATCCGGGCATCTGTCACCAAACGTAGCGAACCACTATTGTTATAAAAGGATCTTACCTTGATGAGACTTATTTTCTACATAGCGTGTATGCCATTTACTTTTGCAGTACATCATTCCAGGGCGGACCGGATAAATTATATTATTAATGATTATAATGTGCCCCGCATTTTCTTTACTCTGGGCGATGACGGCGCTAAGAACCACTCTTTGTAAATTGTGTAAACTACCCACGCGATATGAAGTGATGGGCTTTTTAGCTCCAATGGTGACAGCTTAGAAAACGGCGCTGTGGTGTGTTTTATTGCGCGATTCTTGGGCATTCTCGTGGGACTAGAATACATTCAAACACCCACTACAACACATACACCCGTGGGATACAATCACATTGGCCTTCAGCTAACATTAATTACGCAATTAAATTTATAAGGGAAAATCTAGATCAAATTCAACGTATTTCAATTTTCGATCATCCCGTAATTCCATTCCAATAATTAAATATTCTTCCAAAACAGGATTTGAAAACGCAATAGCACTCTATGATTGAGCTCAAATTTTTATCGCGCAAGCTGCAATTTTGTGTGTAATGCATTTGAACAATTTTTTAACTTAAAAAATATTCATTACTATTAAATTTCCTAAAGTTATTCTGAAACCTAACTGCAACATAAATAATCCAAACAATACTAAAACTCTCTCACTACACAAAACAGAGAAATCGTATCGTACTATGTAGATTATTTTTAAAGATTATATGTCTTTTTTTGTTTTGAAATGTGGTATATCTAATTGTGGTAAATACAATTTTTTGAAATGTGGTATATCTAATATTCAGTATTTTAATCAATTGTTCTTATATAATTGGATAAATATTCGTAAGCCGAAAGCACTCAACGTAATTTTAATAATTAATGTTTACGTCATCTTATGGAAATTAACCAAATAATTATAATCTAGGTCGGTTTTAAGATACGAGAAAAATTCTTTAGGCAAAAACCTTTTTAAAGGATATTAATTTGATTTGTATAATAAAGAGAGTTAACCAAATAATAATACTCTACGGTTGGCTGCAAGGGACGGGAATATGCTTTGAGCTTAATCCTTTGCAAACAACATTCTATTTATACAATACAGGGAATAATTGGTATTTGAGTATTTAAAATAAGTATAGCATTTTACTAGTTTTAAAATGAGTTGTATTATCAAGTTTTTTATTTTTTTTTTTTTTTTTGTTCTCACAGTACTATACAATGCTTTGGTTAGGAGTAGGCTTGAGAGTGGGTCGGTGATTTGGAGTCCACACCAAGTAAAGTATTCCCTCATGTTGGAGAGAGTTCAGAAGAAATTTCTGAGATTTCTTTACCTGAGGAAATATGGCTACTATCCGTGGCTCTACCCTACCCACTTTCTCTTGGGCATGCTCGGTGTGAACCTTCTACGGGTCAGAAGGGATGTGCTCATTGTAACACATTTCTTCAGACTGATTCGTGGAAGGTTCGAAAACTCGGCTATCATGGAGAGCATTAGTTTCTATGTTCCCGATGGTTATCTCCGTCATCGACAGCATAGACTGTTTTATCTCCCGGCTTGCAGAACTAACTTGCCAATGGTTATGCCAGTCGGGAGAGCAATCTCGCTGTTGAACAGAATTAATTCGGATATCGACATATTTAGCGTCAGTGAAGCTGCCTTTAAAAGGCAAGCTCAATTAATACTTATATAGTTTTTTTTTCTTTTTTGCCTACCATTTATATATTTAATTTAATGTTTAAGGTAATACTGTTAATTTTTTTTTTTTAAAACGCATTAAAATTTTAAATTTTGTAATGTTTTTAAAGAATAAATAAATTGAATTGAAAAAAAAAAAAATTGAAAATTTTATTGAAAGTATGCAATAAAGACTTGAAGTGTAACAACCTCCATTAGCCTCAAAGTTTTGGTGGCCTTATTATGACAATTTAATATTTGATTATTGTGTTGTTTTATTGTTTGAATATTCCACGTAAACGTCAAATATTCGCAAACATTCTTTAGAAGATTATCCCCTTCATCAGCTTCCCGGGGCTCTTGTGTGCTGAACAAGTGTTTCCGTCGACTGGATGAACATTATATTTCATGCCTATATTCATTTTATATTTTTTAAATACTGGCTATTGGGGAATGAGCAATGAGAATACGCATCTATCTTTTAACCACTCAAGCGTCCAAAGATGTTCCGCCGAATACCTTAACAGTGAATACCAGTAAAGTGGCTTCAAATACTTGGCGCGAAGTTTTTCAAAAATTTTACTAACAAAATGCCTCAACCAAAAAATCTAACATATTGTTCGTTTCACCTTCAATTGCCCGTAAAAAGTTATGATTTGCGAAAGCGTTTTTTTATTTGGAAAACGTCAGGGCGAACGAAAATTGTGTTCAGGGACAGCGCGCTTTTTTAGGTGGAAAGTTCGAGTGACTCAGTTCAAGGCACCAAGATCGACAGCTTCGAAGATGTTTTGTAACACATTTATATACAGCTGGGACCGATCACGAAATGTTCAGTTTATCCGCCGCAAATTGAGATGAATCGAGATAATCCGTCTACAGGAGGAGACCTCTTCAGTGACAGATTCCTTTACATGTAGTTCCACATGGTCATGTCTTATGAATGAGACTAAATCACGGTTAACGTTAGAAGTACTATTAGGCTAACGTGGTGCCTTTTTTAAAATCGCATTACTTCAGTGATTCGCTCGCTCACAAAATGTACTTACAATTCTTAGGTCGTTTTGAAGACTTTTGAGCGGCCTCATCTGCTCAATTCCAGCGGACCTGTTGATAATTTTATTAAATTAACTAGCTGGTTCCCGGCATGCGTTGCTTTGCCAATTAATAAAGAAATTGTTTCTCCCTGCGTGTCCTTTCACATTCGTCCCGTTCCCCTTCCGCCTCCCCTTTATTTCTCCCGTTCCCACTCCGTCACCTCCACCTCCCCTCTCCCCCCTCCACTCCCCCCCCCCTTCCCCCGTCCCGCGAACACCACTCCCGAGTTCCCATCCCAGGTCCCCCTCCCCCCTCCCAGGTTCCCCTCCCCCTCCCTGGTTAGCTTCCCCATCTCTCCCTCCCTCCCGCTTTCCATAGTATTAGCCGCTTCCTCGTGTGCCACCAATAGCAATTTTTTTATACAAATTTCATAATGCCAGAGCTCACCGGAAGTTTTATAAAAACCTTGTCCTGACAAAAACGAACACACAAAAAAAAGAATTATCCAATTTGGTGTAGTCGTTATGCGCTTAGCAACACATTCAGCGATTCATTTTTATATTATAGGTAGATAAATTCGCATAATACATGACGTTTACGCACAAATTTGATATATTCAACAAACAGCGTACAGAATAATAGTAAACACCATAACTTAGCGCTTAAGATATTAGATAGAAAGGAACTTTGGTTGTTAGCGTCCTATGTACACACGTTATATGATTCAGAGGACTTATGAGTAAACCCAAGCCAACCTATTTAAGGGTCCATGAAATGGCTCTAGATTTGTTCTTAAACCGGGTGTGAAGAGCCCAGTAGGTATTTACCAACCATCCTTTTCCCTTTCTCCTCAATCAATCGCATTCTTTATAATTAATTGTTCATAGCTTTGTTGTTAGGAAACTTTGGTAGCAGTCGTATACTTACAGTGGGCAATCAATTTACTCAGATTTCAACAAAGGTAAGCTTTGTTCAATAGTGCATTAGTCATTCATTCTTTTCTTCAACATTGTGTAATTCTGTATGCCATAATTTAACTGACTCCGGGCAGTTAGAATTCTTGTGCACCCATAGATGTTTCAGAATAACTTTTCGATAACGAGAGTGTATATGAAAAAGTTCGCCGTTCGGGTGAAATACCTAAACCCTCACTTATTAATTCATTGCTTGATGAGGATTATAAATTTCTCTGGAAGAAAACCGTATTAAGTTTTATTTTTAAAATCATAATAAATTTTCAAACAAGAGTGTGGGAAAATGGTCTCCACCGACCCAACTGACAGTTTCTGCAGAATTCCGCTGCAAAAGAAACTGCAAATCATAGGTACCCTGCTTTGCGCATTGCACCTTTGTACATTTAAATTCTAAACACGAACATTTTGTTTGTACTCCCAAGATGTGAAGATAAATAACCACGTGTATTATCATTTTCACAGTCAATTGTTACAAACCACATGCAAAAGAAATTGCGTAAATGCGCGGGTCAAAACACTGACTTACACTTTTATTTGTCGAACTAATTTGGTTTAAAATTTAAGCAATGTTCATTAATAACTCAGGTACGCCTCACACGTCATACATCTAGTAATGTAACATTGTCGTGTAAACAAGCTTATAGGTCCGAGTGGTTAAATGTAATTTTTGTTACTTAAACAGAAATAACCATATAGGTTTCGGTAAGTTTATAAAGTTTTAAAATGAAGTATATAGACACATTTTCTGACATTTTTTATATACCTAAGCTGTTAAATCCATATTTTACTAAACCTAACTGCGATTGGAAGGCTAATAGAGATATTGAAAAAGGGGTAAACAAGGGCAGGTAACTCCATTAATAATAAATTAATAAAAAACTGTCAAAAGAAGCGAAGCTAGCAGTCCACAATGAAGTTGTGGTTCCTACCCTGGTGTATGGCAGTGAGGCATGGAACTGGCAAAGGAAGGATGAAAGTTCTGAATGCTGTAGAAATGAGATCCCTGAGGCGAATGTGTGGTTAAACCGTGTACGATCGTGTGAGAAACGTGGAGATCCGCAAAGAATGCAAGGCTGATGTAAGCGTAATGAGTAAGATTAAGAAAGGGACGCTCAGATAGTTTGGGAATGTAGAGCGAGGAAAGGAGTGTATGGACGCAAATGTGAATGCTAGAAGAAGTCGAGGACGCCCAAGAAAGACATGGCACGACCAAGTGAATTAGATACTTGAGTCGGGCTATGTTAAGAGTCAGAATAATAGAAGAACGTGTATGAGACGATGTTTTTTTTTTTTACACGAGCTCCACACGGGAGGCCCTGAGGAAAATAATTTCCCTCAGGGCCTAAATCATCTTAAGGGATGCTGTATGGTGGGTTTTTTAAGGAAAGGAAGGAGAGGAGAGTTCTGGGAAGGAAAAATGTTTAAGGGGTGGGTAGGCATCTGGGGTTCACTGTGTCCTGGTCATCCATCTCCAAGATCTAGACAAACTTCACCCCATGTAGTAATGTAAACGAGGTAAGGAGTGTGTGCCAAGAACGAGTTGTTTGGCGGTCTGTCCTCTCTGCCTGCCCCTGCGGAGAAACGGCGTGATGGCTAGTTAGTTAGTTAATACACAGCTTTATTGGTAGTTTCTCGGTATAAATATCAAAATTCATCAACACGATAATTATTTGTAAGAAATGCAAACAATTTTTTTTATATAAGTATTTGAAGTCAGCCAAGAACGTTGTCTCTACGCCGAAGCTTTTCAGTTTTATTTCCTAGGTGTAACTCTCATCTCATGCAGAAGATCGTTATCTTTGCTAAGAATATGTTTTAAATTAATATTTAAAAAATAATTAACCTGGAGGTTATTTCCATCAACTTAATATATCATTGAAGAAGAAGATAACAATAATAATCTAACAGAAAATATGAAAGAGAACAAGACACAGAAAAACAGAAAAAAGACAATGGTCGCAACCGGGACTCGAACCCAGACCTCTCGTCTAACCGGGACGTGCGCGTTAACCAATTTCGCTATTGCTTCCTTCTGTCAAGCCGTCATAATAGTCAATCTCATATTTCAAATTTTAGAATTAACAGTATTATCTTCAACTAATTATTTTTCCATATTATTGGCAACTACCCTTTTTATTGGAAACAATCATCTATTACGTTGATGGAAATAACCTCCAAAAGTTATAAAAAAAGAGTTTTTCTTATAAAAAATTGAATGTTCATTTAGACTTTTATAAAAAGTCAATAGTTCCATATAAATAAATTCGGATACTTTTATCCGAGACGCTATCTAGGATACAAACCAATTCTTAGAATGATTGTTTCCAATAAAAAGGGTAGTTGCCCATAATATGGAAAAATAATTAGTTGAAGATAATATTGTTAATTCTAAAATTTGAAATATGAGATTGACTATTATGACAGCTTGACAGAAGGGTGCGATAGTGAAACTGGTTAACTCGCACGTCCCGGTTAGACGAGAGACCTGGGTTCGATTCCCAGTTGCGACCATTGTCTTTTTTCTGTGTTCTGTGTATTTTTCTCTTTCATATTTTCATTTAGATTATTATTGTTATCTTCTTCATCTTCAATGATGCATTAAAATGTACTAAAAAAATATTCGTGGACAAGAGTGTTAAAAAAGCGGTTTTACGATATTTTTATCGGTACTCGTACGTTTAACCGCAAATAACTGAAGTAACTTTAAAAGAACGCCAATGTTAAAGTGCCGTAATAATATATTGGAAAGGTAAACAACTGAACCCCGGAAACAATGAAATTGCCAAGACAACTTTGACCTGGGGGTAAATTTTCCGGATTGTGTGTTCAACTATTTTATTGTTTGTAGAAAATGGTTCCATGCCAACTCAGAAACACCTCAGAAAGGTCGTTAAAAGCTATGAAAAAATAATTTTAAAACAGCCGGTAACCCTAAACTAACTTAACCTATTTAACCAATTTTTTTATCATCGCTCTTAATGACCTTTCTGAGGTTCTTCTGAGTTGTCCGGTCACCGTTAGCGGTAGGGAGGGAAGGAGTGAGGGGAGAGGAAATTCAAGAGGGGGAGGGAAATGCGGGAGGTGTGGTCGTGGAAAAAGGGGATGCGGAGGGGCAATGGGGGCGCATGGATAAAAACACGCTGGGGAGGGGGAGGAGAGGGAAGGATTGCAAAGGAGACATAGTAGCGATAGGGGATAGCAGGGGATAAATTTGGGAAATCCACGAGCCTCACATGCAGGGGCGTGCACTTCGTATAGGCACATAAGCATTGCCTACCCTACCGTATTTGTAATACAGAAGCATGTATGCATAAATGCACATAGCATAGAGTAGAACTGTCGTCTTGAATTTGCTTCTATGAAGATTTTTTGTTAGTTATAGGCAGTGCTTTCTGGAACAAAATTAGCAAATGGCAATCAGTGACGACAGTGACATCTGTTGTAATATATTTCTATCAACTAGTTGTCTTTCCAGCAGCAAGCACACTTAGCAAAAACTTGTACGAAGGAAGTTATTTGTAGTAAGTTTTTTTTAATTTATTTGAATCAATTCGGCGGTTTTCCTACTGCCTACCCTGATCAAAAACTGTGAACGCCACTGCTCACATGGATACCTGTGAGAAGAGTGTGAATGTCATAGAGTTTAGCTATAGGGAGGAAAGTAAGGAGAGGATGGGAATTCGGGAGGGGGAAAGGGAACAATGGGAGGGGGAAAGAGTTAGGGGAAAGGGGGGATCGTGTAAGGTGAACGCATCAGGGGAAGATGGTAACGGGCCGGAGGAACGCTGGAGAGGGGGTAAGGAGGGAAAGGGGACGTGGGAGAAGAACAGAGGCGGGAAGTGGGACGCATTGAAAAAGACATACAGGGGAGTAGTGACAAGGATATATATAAAAAACCGTTCATCCGATTGCGATGAAACTTTGGTACAACGCGTAATTTAATGATGTCAGAGCTCACTATTGTATACAGAAACCATCGTGGGCATGCACACATCAAATCCCCAAAAAGGATTTAAAGAGATAAAATATACCTAGACTTATCATTATATATATCTTAATAAAACATATATCTTAATATAATATATATCTTGATCTTAATTCACCGTTTTTTTATATCAATACTACCCGGAGCCAAAGACTACGGAATCTTTCTTTTTTCAATATATATTTTGTTAATTATTTATTCACTTCATGGTTGTGTAACCAGCATTCTAAAAGATCACACAAATATATATAAGTATTGTAGCTATCTGAAGAGGTCCATAGTAGTGCGAAATGTACGGGTCCAAAACAAATCAGTGGAATAAATGTGCTTGATTTCAACATGTCTGCCATTGGATACTCCAAGTGGTTCGCTACATTTGGTGAATTATTTTTTTTACAGTAATACCTCACAAGAATCTCAGCTGCTCCCTTCTGGAGCCAGTGAGACTATGACATCCCCAATGGGGGTATGTTGTGAGGCTGAATGCAGTGGGGAGGGGAAGGAGATGGGGAGAGGAAGGTGGGAGTGTACCTGGCTATTCATATCTGGTCACTAAACACGGCTAACGCCATTTCAAGCAGCGTTTCAATTCAGAATGGTGGTCTTACACCAGGGCGATACAGAGAGTATCTTTCACTCTGGTACGTGCCGCAAATGTACTATGAATTATTTTAAATGAACTAATTGTGAAATAACACAAATTATTCAAATAAAATTTATTTGCCGACGCCGGAATTCAATTCCGCGACCTTTGGATTGCGAGTCAAAAGCCTTACTGCTAGACCACGCCGGCCGTCGACTCAGCAGGGGAGTCTGGATATATGGGGTGAGGTTTGGCTTGGCGGCGCGGCGTCTGCCAATTTAATGCATGGCAGAAACGGGAGAAACCGGTTGAGAGAGACCATTTTACCTCTCTCGACCCATGTACTGCACCACGGTTGGGGGAATGGATTCACACATCCGTCACTCCTGGACTTACTGACCTCCAGATTCCTGCCTACCCTTTATGTCTTTTTCTTTCCCAGAACTTTCTCTCCATTTTTTCTTAAAAACACCCTCTTCACAGTATCCGCAAAGATGACATAAGGGGAATTAGTTTTCTCAGGGCCTCCATTGTGGAGATAATGATAAACAAATCAAAAGATTATCACTTTTTAGTAATGTCGTTCAAGAACATACCTTTTTTTCCTTCAAAATTAATTATTTGTGATGTTTGATTACATTTATTAAAACGTATATTAAATGTTTACATAAGTACATATTACCTATCGCGAAACATACGAATCACTTAGCGCATGCTGTGTTATTCAAATAATAGTAATCTGAATTATAATATTTCATTTCTCAGAACTAATTACAAACGAATCATCCAAATGTAATTTAATCAAAACTGAATTTCATAATTGAAAATCTGAGGTGCTTTACATAACTCGCCGATTTACATAGTTTTCAATTCCCTTTCACGTTGCTATTTAATTAAACTAAAAACTAGTTAAATATATTTATCAAATGGAAATATTTTAGAAATATCAACCACTTATGATTGTTTTTACCCGTGGATAACAACGCATTTCCTCATCCATCTCAATTTTAACCGGTCATAGTCAGGCGGATTTCGGAACATATCATATAGGTCTCTTAAAAATCATCGTGACTCCCTTACCATCATGGTTAGAGAAAAGACCACGCTTTTTATTAAAATGTAAATAATTAAAATCTTGGTCATAATAAATCTAACGTTTAAGACCGTAATTTAAAATCTTGGTCATTATAAATCTAACGTTTACGACCGTAATTTAAAATCTTTGTCATTATAAATCTAACGTTTAAGACCGTAATTTAAAAAAAAAAATATGAGACTTTGAAATTTTTGTTATTAATTATTTTTGCATGAAACGACAAAAAAATAAGTTGAACCTCTTATTTAGCTATATTTACCCTCTGAAAAAATATAGCCTAGGTCCGAGGTGTTAAAAATCACGAGTGCACAAATCGATCACGTTGCATAATAACATTATAAGAGGGTAATGCCAAAGATGTCTTGGAACTTTTTTGCTTCCATAACATTTTTTTTCTATATTAATATTTTTTTTGGTACAAACATTGGTATAATTTAACAATAAATACGTTTTTTTTAAATAAACAGTTAAAAGTTCGTGGGTATACTAGTGTGTTTTTTAAAACAGTTAAAATTTTATTCATATTATTGATATAAGAGTTCGTCTTATGTATATGTACAAGGTCGCTCGATAAAGGTTTTATCGATTATGTTGGTAACTTAGTATCGTTCCCGAACATGACTGCAGATCGCCAAAGAACAAACAACAGTTCACGACTGCTAAATGTTAATAATGAATTCTATGTGAACTGGTGATGATGACCGACATTATCGGTGAAATGTTTATCGATCGACCGTGCTAGATTCCCAAGGAGTTGTCTAAGGCGTCGTGTTCGCATCGCGGGTTCAATCTCTGGAATCTACCATCATTGAGCAAGCAATAGGTTTTTATGGTGGGATTCGTAACGCGGAAATTTTTGTCCATCTTAAAAGGAAATTATAAGCAATCTTTACACAGTATGAAACAAAATCGCTCCCGCTGTCTGTACGCTTAGATTTTCATGCGGTTTTCATCAATAGATAGAGTGATTAATGAGAAAGATTTAAGTATATAATTTGTCAAGGTTTTGTGTAAATTTGTTGAGATACATAATATATAAAGGGAGCGTGCTGGCAAGCAGACAGCGGGCTGGCAAGCGGGTGGTGTGGATTTGATATGTATGCAAATTAACAGATGGCGTTGGTTATAAAGGTGGGTTATGGCATTGTCAGCAGATGGCATTGTGTTTCGTTAGCCACGGCAACGTTTTATAAATTAAAAACAAAACGATGTTCGGAAATCAGAAATTCCGTCGACAAGTCTGAAGTTCTTTAACTGATTGGGGCAAGCTTCCGATAGCTTTCGACTCTAATGAATACCAATCAACAATCGGGAGCTTCACAAATAAATTAAACAGAAAAATATAATCTTTATCGTCTTGACTTCGTTGCTGAATTTCTGAAAATCGTTACTGCTTTACTAAGAACTGCAGAATGCTAAATAAATATTTTTAAAAATTGGAAATCAATCGGATGATAGATTTTACTCACCGAAAATATAAGCTGATAGGAATTTGTTGTGAGCGTGTCTGGTGTGCCAGACTTTAAGTTTATTTTGAAGGGGAATTTATCTAATAAAAAAATAATAATAATAATTGTATAATTTGTAGAGCCCTGTTTTTGTGAAAAATAACCTGAAGAACACTCGAAAAACAAACTATTCAAATACCGAATTTCTTTCTTGAACCGAAAAATATTTTCTCTAGCCTACCTTCGATTTGTCCAACGAACTAAAACAAAAATCAGTAATTTTTTTAGTTCGGTGATTTTATTCAATTCATAAGCGAACCTCAAACGGTGATATAAAATACAAAGATAAAATAAATTTTAATATTTACATTACATATATTTTTTTAGTATTTGTGTCAATATTTCATAAATCGTATCATATTATACTTCTCACACCAATAAACACACGCACACTCACTTACACATACACAGATACACACGCTTTAATTTTTCTACTTAAGCCGCCGCTACCCGAATTTCTACCGATTTCTTACCTATCTCCCTTAAAAATTTGAAGTTATATTTTTTTTAATATCTAGACGCGTTCCACGCCGAAGCGCAAATTATATAAAATTCCCTCGATAGAAAAAAATCGCAAAGTATGCTCCGAAAATTATTATAAACACGTTTGTTTCAGTTATTTTACAAGTTATAGTTGTGAAAAAATTCACAAGGTTTCTCCCCTCCGAAAATCGCCAATATGCCCTTAAAATATCTCAAACGAAATGACATTTTACACAAACTTTGTGTTATTAACGCTTCACAATTAAAGGAAACATTTCTGAACGTAGCCGAATAGTAAAAATTGTTTTAGAAAGGTTACAAAATAAGCTTTCAAATTGTTATATTACAAATAAAAAATAGCATTTGTAAACATTAAAATTTAGAACGCAAACATTAAAAAAATGTAAAAATGACTCACGTGATGTTTTTATGTGAAAACGGTACTAAAATCACAGATTATGTAAACAACAATACTTATTCTATTGTATAAATGTATAATAAACACTTTTGTCTCCTCACTTTTTTTTCGTTTCATATAAAAATATTTAATAAAAATTAACAATCTCGAGCGCGGTCGAGTCGCCCGTAGAATTTGGCGGGTAAAAATATATGTCAGACTGCGCGAATGACAGAATATTAGTGTTATGTATTTCTATGGACAAATGATAGGGATGTACAGCTCGATCCACTATCGACCTTTTACTTTTTATTTTAGGGATGTCACTAAAACAATAACGGAGTTAGAACGATTTCTATGGATACACACGCGTTGACGTATAAACACGCTTATTGTACTTGACTGCTATCGCATTTTTAACGCATATATCTGCTTAAGTTGCGGACCGGTTTTAAATGATACTTAAGATACCTTCCACGAGATTTTTGCTCTGTTTTAGAAGAGTCGGGTAGCATTTATCGCGCTTTAAATATTAGTGCGCTTCTCTAACATCCGTAATTACATATCTCTCCATCTTCTTCCTTTTGAGCGCGGATGCGGTGCCTTAAGATATAAGACATTGCAGCATGGGCGTAGCCAGGTTTTGATTTAGGGTGAGGCAAAAAATAAAAATGTGGAGTAGGTACCGAGAAAAGGTATGCTTCTACCACATATTCATGATTTAGGCTCTGCGAATACAAAGAATATGAACGGAAGAAGGAAAAACCATTCTCTGAAGTGCTGAAAATTTGAAAACGTGACACGGTCGACAATCCCAGAGGTCATGCGTCGGCCGAGCCAGAGTGGGGCAAACCCCACCTTGCCCCGCCGTGGCTACGCCCATGCGATTGTAACGTAACATATTATTGGTATTTACTACAAAATATTTAATAATACGTTTAATATTTTTCCGACACTGTAACCAATGAACTGTTAAGGTGGGTTGTTTCACAGAATGTGAACAATTAATTTCAAAGTTAATTTTCAAGTTCTGTAAAGGTTCTATTAAAAATGACATAACAATAGAACTTGATGAGGATTTGTAGTTTTATTTATCTCAGTTTTATTGTATTTTATTTCAATTTACTATTTCAAATCATCTTTTTATTGAATTTTATGAAATTGCTAAATTAGCGGCCTCAGCATGGGTAAAGTGAGGCAATTATCAAATATTTTTTTAAAATATGTGAAGTTATTGCAAATTTTCATCAATTTCTTATAGTTTCCATGGCCATAAAGTTTTTAAATTGCTAAGGCCTGCATACTTATGCAAATTCACAAACTTTCGTTTCCGGCAATCCTTCCCTCTCAACCCCTTCAAGTCAGCCAGCCGCCAGCAAACAGTTAATGAAGCGATGTCTTGATTTGCTTAAACGTCTGATACCAGTTGGCCTGACTTAGTAAACTATCTCTTGAGAGAACTGTCCTCCCCCGCTGGGAATACATGCTAGTCGATTGGCTATTACGGTTTGTTTATTAGGGGGTGATGGTTGATTGTTAAGGTTTCTTGATTGGTCCTGTCTTCATGTTGCTACTGCAATTATTTTACAATATCTATATTTTCTCGAAACATTAACACAAATTAAAGTCTTGGGCATCACTTTTCAATAAAATCTTTCATTTGTTAACCACATAACAGAAATCTCTAATAAGGGCTTTAAAATGTTTTAAACTATTATATTTTGCATTTGTTAGAAGTCAACTTGAGTACAATTCTCCTGTCTGGAACCCATATGTACAAGCTGTTGAAAGAAAACAAAACAAATTTTTACGTTTTCTAAATTTTAAAATGGGTATTCCAGCAACTATGTTGAACTATAACACTATTTTAAATGATATGAATATGCTCAAATTGTCAGACAGAAGATTTTTCACTGACTTGGTATTTCTGTATAAAATTCTGAATGATTTAGTTGATAGTCCGGTATTGCTTGAATTGATAAGCTTCCAGATTCTACTACGTAATACTAGAAGTCAGGATTTATTTCAGTGCAGAAATTCTGGAAATAACTATCATATGTATTCCTCTTTGCCCAGAATACTAATGGAGGAAAATAATTATACCAAATCAGAGGACATCTTCAATTTATCTTTAAACAAATACAAAATACTGTTACCGAGGCACTTCAGTTATGTACAATAAATACTGCATATATCTTTGTAAAAGAAATATGTACCTTTTATATTTATTTATAAAAGAAATATATACCTATTATATTTCTTTATAAAAGAAATATATAGTTTTTATATTTTATTTAATCACAGTGTAATTTGTAAATTGCATATGTAAAGGGCGTAAATAAATGAAAAAATAAATTTAAAAATTTAAAGGACGGCAAAAAATCCCGTTAAAAAAGCGTTACGAATAATCTGACCATATTTTTTAAATTTCTTACTACCAAATTGTATCGTGATGGACGAGGTCAGCCATGGAATTTAACTAACGAACTCCGGTTGACGACTCGGGCACTGACTCACGGATTACAATAATTGTAACATTTAAAAGATACCTATTCATTAAATAAATAAACTATATGTATAACGATTAAACTATTATTATAGAACTAGCTGACCCGGCCACGCATTGCTGTGGCTAACAAAACACAACGCCATCTACTGGATGGTTATCCAACCTTTAAACTACCGCCATCTTTGAGTTTATCGTGAAGAGACAGACAGACGCCGAGGAGGACTTTAATTTATAATACGTAGAGATGGTGCGAAAGATTATAATAATATGCATGAAATGCTTGAGGTAACCAATGTATTTAAGTTAATAAGGATTAATACTGTATCCGTCTAAATAAATTTCCATTTTTTTAGAAGATAGAATGGGTAAAGTAAGCTATCTGTAAAAGATAGATATATGCCATCACGGACTTTTTTAAAGATCTATAAAAGAGGAATATCCCACCATGCATTGTTTTGTCATATCTCAAAGGGATTAGGCAGTGTTTTCGATGAAAGCTACCAGGCGGCTTGATTTTTTCTGACACTTCTTACAATTTTCGTTATGTTTCAACCAATTTACACAAATCCTGGACAAATTACATACTTACATCTTCCTTACAAAACACTATCTATTGGTGAAAATCGCATAAAAATACGTTCAGTGGTTTTTCAGTTTATCGCGAACAGACAGACAGACAGAGAGTCAGACTTCAATTTATAAAATGTAGAGATCGATAATAGAGTGTTATATTCTCAACTATACACTTTTACTGTGCATAAATTAACTGGTTAAAATATTTCTAGAAAATTTTTGTAATGCTATTGATTATAATGATGTAGAAGTAAAATTTTTCAAAGTGGTACCTTTAAAAATGTCTGTAAAAATATTATTCTATCGTTTTCTCTTCAAGCTTGATTGGATAATGACTTGATCGAATGGAATAAGAAATGTTATTTTTTAATATTGGACACGAGACGTGCATCAAGTATTCCCAATCAGGGCTCGTATCCACGTCCTCAAAGAGCATTTGAAAGGAACATACGAAGTAACTAGCTTTTTATAATATTGATGGGTGACAGTGACCATTATTCTATAATTAATGGGACCTTTACATGGTAATATATTTGTATTAATAACGTGGATCAATAAGTACGTAACTTCAACAATGATTTAAATAGGTACACATAATATTTTATTTCTATGCGTACGTTAATGAATATGTGGAATGGATATCGATAATGTCTTTAAGGACTATTATCGAAGACTTATCGTGATTATCTTCAACAATGTGAAAAACCCACGTAATATGGTTCTCACGTGTTAGATTCACAGATTACTTATCTTATGAAAAGCAAACCATTTTTTTTTACTGCAAAATGGATTTTTTTCTAATTTCTAAGGTAGGTGAGGGCATTGAAATATTTTTTAATCATTGGCGAATGTTTACAAATCTATTTGAAAAACCGTTATCAAAAGATCTGCCAGATTTGTTTATTAATTTTTTTTTGCTTCAAGTTACAGGCTGTTTAGTTTTGCTAAGGAATTATCAGCATCGCTCAAATAATTTATTTATTTATTTGTTTACGCCTTGATGGCTTTTACATATAAGGTAAATTGTACAGGAGCATTATAACAAGTATGTAGCAACATAACAAGTTTATAGTACATAAAATAATAAACAGAGCATGAAAGACATAAGTAGGCACAACACAAGTAGGTATGAGTATTCGATAAGTAAATAATTGTTAACACAGGAGTTCAAACAGCATATTCGTATTTGGGCTCAGGCTATTTATAGTAGTTTCAAAAATTACTGTCACAATATTACATAAAACATGATTACAAACATACTCGAAGCATACCGATTGGCAGAGATGTAAAACATTTTTTAGCGATTAATATAAATGTAAGTAAATTTTTGCTATTATAAATGTATGTAAGTTTGTTATTATTATGAAAAAAATAAAAGGTACACAGCAATTACATGTATAAAGAAGTAAATAGGTACTATGAAAATTGTTACAGAGTAGCGGATATTAAATTTGTTACTGTTAACAAACTGGAACATTTAAAGATTTTTGCATCTGCTTTTTTAAAGGAAGCGATGTTTTAATAAAAACATATGTCAACAGAGCAAGTTTCATTCCCCACACGATGCAATCTCTGAAGACAAGAGTTAAACATAAAGTTAGTGCGAGAATCAACTATGTTAAATGGAGCATGGAGTCTAGTGTTGTAATTGTTAGGTACTTGATAATTTATCATGTTCACAAGTTCAGGGCTATCCAAATATCCATTGATGATTTTAAATAATAATAAAACATCAGAGATTTTTCTTCGCTGTGATAATTCAGGTAGTTAGTTTAAGCAATTTTGCATTAAATAATTATAATTTAAATTTTCTATTGGAATGTGTAGTTTGTAATTTATATGCCTTAAAAATTTATTTACTTTGTATAAAGGCGACCAGAGGGAGGAATTATACTCAAGAATTCTTCTGACTAGTGTTATGTATAGCGTTTTGAGTGTTTTAGTATACATTAGATCTTTGGACGATCTTAACACAAAACCGAGACATTTAAGTGCTTTATTCGTGATTGCATCAATATGGGGGACGAATTTCATCTTGTTGTCAAAAACTACACCCAGATCTTTTATTAATGTTACTGTAGAAAGAATCACATTGTTAATGTGATATTGAAAGAGTATTGGATTTTTATTTTGAGAAAAACTTATAGATTGACATCTGTTAATGTTTAAAAATAAATCATTTATGTTACACCAATTATATAATCGATCCAAGTTATTTTGCAATACAAGACAGTCTATTAAATTTCTTATAATAGTATAAATTTTCAAGTCATATCAGCAAACAATAGGAAATGGATACCTTCAAATATTGAAACAATATTGATAAATAGCAAAAAAAGAATAGGACCTAGATGAGAACCTTGAGGTACCCTGCTAGAAGCTTCAATTTCGTTTGATATATGGTTAGATAATTTAACGTATAGTTTTCTAGATGTTAAATAGGTCTCAAACCATTTTAGTACATTTCCTTTTATCCCATATACTTCTTGTTTGTTCAATAAGATTTTTTGAGAAACTTTATCGAATGCTTTGCTGAAATCTATGTAAACTGCATCCGTTTGCAATTTTGAATTTAGATTGTCTGATATATATTTTTCATATGTAATTAAATTTGTAAGTGTAGATCTTCCAAATCCATGTTGGTGACTGGAAATTATTTTACGAGCCTATAATATAAATTTTGATAGAAAAACGGATTCAAACAATTTAGGTATTATCACCTTTTTATAGAAGAGAAACTGATCTTCCATTTTGTGGGAATAATAATTCATAATCGAATAACAGTGCTGCTAAAACAAGTGTTTTTGCTAATGAACATTATATTCTTGCCGTTAGCGATTCATTTCTCATGCGGGCTCTGAATCCGGAAGCATCTCATTTCTGAGGCGTTACAGTTAGGTACCTTTTTAGCCGATCGATCATTCTACGGACTAAACGAGAAGATATGTTCCTGCTGTTTTAGAGACATTGTAGACTGTGTACGAGTACCATATGTGACTGCTTGCTTGACAATGGTATTGTGTACAAAATGGAGCTCCATTTTCATGTGGAACTTGGATTTCACAAATGGTTGCTGCTACCATCTATGGTCTGTTTTAATCTCGTTGAATACTGTGTTTTATTTGCTGAAGTTCTTCCACAGACATGCCTACATCTTGAGCATATACTTACCTTACATGTTAGGTAGGTAGGTGCTTCTGTATTACGAATTATTAAAATATTTATGATTTTAGATTTTGACGGCCAAAAGTATTTTTGTTATTTGTTTTTGGGGTGTTATGCCGTGTTGCGCTACCTCCTCCTTTAGCCAACGTTTCGGACAGTGTTACAGGGCAGATGTGTGATGATGGACACTGTAACGCTGTCCGAAACGTTGGCTAAAGGAGGAGGTAGCACAACACGGCATAACACCCCAAAAACAAATAACAAAAATATTAAAATATTGTTAGTTTTTTCCTTGAAATATTTCTCTTATCGATATAGTCCGAAAATATCTAACTTAGGCTACTCATAATTCACCTACCAAAATATTATGTATTTTAAGAACCCATTGAGTTTTACATGCAAAGTTATAAAACATATAAAGAGCATAAGTCAATAACTGTTATAAAAATAATAACAATACTATTCTAACCATATTATGGTAACAATTATTCTTCTTCAACGCAATATTAAATGCCTATGAGACGAATCCTAAATTTGGGAAACATAATATACTCTGATTTTGTTTGGGAAACATATACTCTGATTTTGTAGAAATATTTAATTCTGTAATATGGCAATGTAAGCTGTACTGGCTTTAATACGATTGTGGTCATCGAATAGCGCTGATTTGTATAGTGAATTTGTTTACTAAATATGAAATTATTAATTATATTTCGATATTTATATTACATCAGAAAAAATGGGCCTACTACCGGGAAAATGACCGTACTCGTGTAGAAGTAATAAGCGCTAAAGAATATTATTCATCTCGAAATATATATAAGTTAATCTCTCCGTACATTAAATTTCTACGGAAAATGTACATTGTTTTTGCTCCGTTTGTTTTATTTAAATACGTTTGTACAATTTTTCATTGTCAAGAGCCGGATATTCTACTGCTCAAACGTCCGCTGCTCTTAATAAAACAAAAAGCTATACAAATTCCCGGTGGCTGCCTCTCTCAGCAGGAACTAGTCCATATTTCACTTTAGTATCTCTCCACATCGGATTTATCGGGCTTATCCTTATCTCGTTTCTTCTAAATGGCCAAATTTCTTCCTTTCTGCGTCTCCCGTTCATGATTAGTGAGGGAATTAATGAATTTGGAAGGATTTTTTCCCAATCCTCAAATCAAATGGTAAACTTAGAGATAAGATTAATTTGATAACATCACTCTTAGCTCTAAGCACATAAAATGTCACGTATAGCTTAGAAAATTATCTAAGCTATACGTGACATTTTTATAAATAGAGTAGGTACTTTCCTTATTCCTAGAGTTACTTAAAATACATTTAATAATAATAATAATAATAATGTTTATTCCAGGATGTGGGGAGGATAGTGCAATCCCACACGTCCCATAAAGTTGTACATATTTACACAACAGATAAAGTAAAATAGAACAAACAAATATAAAAGACATAAGCGATAATAGAAATAAAATAAATAATCAATTATAATGTAGGACGTGGTCTGGAGTGAGCTAGGGCCCAGCGCTCGCTCAGGAGTGGCGCTTGGTGCTGGAAGGCTGCGATCACCACTTTGTTATCGGAAGCCATTAGCCGCATCCTGGCTCCAGTGACCCGGTGTCTCATCAGACCGGCGAATCCGTGTAGTCCTAGCTCCGTAAACATTGAAGATGCGCTGCTGTATCTTCTGTATCCAAATATAATTCTGCAAGCACCATTATATTGGTACCGGAGTCGTTCTATTGAGCTGGTACGGTAGTGACACCATGTTTCACATGTATATAGGTTAGTGCAAAATGCATTGAACAATGTTTTTTTTACATTGTTACTGCATTTGAAGAATCTTCGGGCAATCCTATTAGACAGTATACTGATACTTCTCCGCTGTCGTTCAATATCACCGTCATCCGAGAGGTCTTCAGTAATAATGTGTCCCAAGTATTTTACATTCTTAGATGCGTTTATATTTTCCTCATTAAGTTTTACAGGGAGCATTTTCTCAGGATTTTTTCCATGGTGGAATGCGATAAGTTCCGTCTTCTTGGGGTTGTACATCATGTTTTGGTCATTTGCATATTCTTCACAGATTTTTAATAATGTTCTCAACCCCTTGATCGACGGAGCTAGGAGAATCATGTCGTCCGCATAACTTATGTGATTTAGGCATAGATTATTAATACGACAGCCCGCCCTGGTGTCCAAGCGATTTGATAATTCGTCCATGTATACATTGAACAGGATTGGGGACATACACCCTCCTTGCCTTACTCCTGATCGCAAATATATCGGTTGGGAGTACGTACTTGCCCACCGTACAACGTTTTCCTGCTGAGAGTGCCATCGGGATAGTGTGTTGATATACATAGTAGGTATATTTCTAGCTTTCAATTTCTCCCATAAGGTTTTATGACAGACCCTGTCGAACGCTTTGCTCAGATCTAAGAAGCATCCGTATACAGTAGTTTTTCGTTTCTTGTAATATTCTATTATTTAAAAACCCGTAAAAACAATAACAATAATTATCAAATGATCCAATTACAAAACCACATCTTTTCTAAATGTCCGGATAATTGCAGATAAAGGCATTGTTTGAATCAATGATTTGTATTAAGTTTCGTAATATATATTGGTATCTACCTAGGTATTTAAGTATATATTTTTAAAGAATTTAGAATTTGGGGAACGTATGCGCGGCCCATTTCTGCCCGTTTCATACAAATCTTAGATTTGGATTTGAGATCAAAATACCCAACCAAACTGAAAAAATTATTTTTTTAATGAAAAGGTTTATCAAATATCTAGTCAAGATGTGAGCTACTTTATTTTTTTTTGCTTTAAATTATAAGATATAGGCCATTAAAGATTTTAGTTCATGATTTTGGAGGTAACTTATGCAGTTATTTGTGAGTAAAAGAAAAACATTCAAAAAATAATTTTACCATATATTTATTTAAAAAATATAATGAAAAATAAAATAAAAAAATAAAAATCTTTAAAATTCATTTTTGGGTAGTAATTTTAATATATAAACATCTTTATTTTTTTCCGTAAATAGGTAATTTGTATTTTTAATTCTATCCATCAAAATGATTTTTTTATAAATTTTTATTTTTCATTTTATATTTTATATTTCATCATATAAACATGATAAATATAGTAAAATAAAAAAAAAAATCATCTACTCACAAATAATTGCCCAAATTGCCTCTAAAATCCAGAAACGTTAAAATCTTTAACGGCCTATATCTTATAATTTAAAACAAAAATAAATGAAATAGCTCAGATCCTGACTAGATAATTGTTATACCTTTTGATTTAAAAATAATTTTTCAGTTTTGTTGGGTATTTTGATCTCAAATTCAAATCTAAGATTTGTATGAAACAGGCAGAAATGGGCCACGCATACGTTCCCCATCGTCGGCTAGAAGAGTTTATTATGCACTTGCGTACTCTGTACTACAATATGGAATCGTAGCTTGGGGGGGGGGGGGGTGCTTATAAATCATTTCTACTTCCAATGGAGACAATTAAAAAAATATTATACTACCCATTAATAAATGTTTTCCAAGATTTCCGAGCTCCCCCACTTACAAAAATTTATGACAAAATTGCACTACTACAATTACAAAAAGATTTCTTTAATAAAAATAATATACCACAATCAAATATTAGCAAAAGAATTATATCTATTTGAGGACTAACCCTAGGTACCACTAATACGAACCACAACAGCACAGCATCACTATAATATTCAATATAAATTTTTTCAATAAATTACCCCTAGGTATATGATTGGAAGAAAACTACAAGTATAAAAAAAAAATTAAATACTCTAGTACCACCTCATAACTTTACTTATTGTTTAGTTTTATGTTTTTGCTTTATCAAACCTCTGTATCATTTATTAACTAACCTATATTAAACTTACTTTTATCATATTTTCTCATTAAATTACTAATAGTTGTTGTTATAATATTTTTAATTTAATTAGATGTAAAAATATTTTGTTGTCCTCTCATAAACACAAGCAGCTGCTTTATTAGGAGAGTGATTGAAATATTGATGAAATTGTTACTTTAAAAAATGTTTAAATAAAAATAAAAAACAAAAAAATTTATTGCCGCGACCGGGTTTTAAATGCAGGGACTATTATCTGACGGATTACTGCTCTAACCCCTTATCTATTGCGATATCCTTCACACCCACGCTGTTCATCCACGCAGGGGCGGCCCTGAGCTAAACAGCGCGGCGCCTGGCGCCAGTAAAAACGCCAAAGGTGCTGTATGTTGTTGCAGACCTTGGCTCCTTGGAGCTTTGGCAAGTCGGCGCCCGGAGTAGACTGCTCCAATAATAATTGTGCCTGCACAGGGCCGGCCCCGCCTCCACGCGTGGCGTGTTGTGTAAGGTTATGCAATTGGTAAATTTATTTCTTTTCCTTCCTTCCTAAATTCTTGAAACTCTTGGTTTACGAAACTTTAGGTTCCTTGTGACAAGAATTGTCAATATTCTTCCATATAGCATTAAGAGCGTTTAACCAGCCAGCGGACGAAAATCCACATTTCGTCGAAAGTTGTTCTTCCGATCGTGCAGGACGGTTACAATGAGAAAGATTAATTATTCTCCGTACCAGCTTTTTAAAATTATAACTCAATATCGAATTTATTTCAATCCAAATTAGCTTTAATTTATACCTTCATCCAAAAATGCTGAAAGGCGTGATGATAAAACTATTAAAATAGTGTACTTTTTGTAGTTATTTTTTGATTATAAGTATTTATCATTTTTCAATAATGTCTAAATTTAATAAGAATGTTAAAAAAATCTGAAATATATTAGTTTGTAAGTGCGCAAATAAATACACAAATGGACCAATTTTCGTCAAGAAACACATGTACGTACATATTTTTTAATGATTTTATTGAAACTAAAATTAAAATTCTAATACATAACTTTGCTAGATAATGTATTGATTTATTTTACTGCATGATAACATTATTTGAAATGGGTGTGGTATAATACAAAAACTTTTTTGAAAATATAAGAAATCTGCCAACGACCTATGGAATAACCTTATTATACTAAAAATTAAAAAAAATTTCTAAAAATTTATTACATACGAATGCTAGATAAAAGAACAATCTTTCGAAATCCATTTATAATTTTTTCTGGAAAAGAGTCAATACGTCTAAAAACTTTTTTGAAAATGACGTATTTCAGGCTTTCTCTGGTAATGCCCTCTTAATGTGATTCACATAAAAATTTCAGCGATATATAAAAAATTGGATCAAAAGTAATGACACAACTTTTACAGTTGAAGTCACCTCAATTCGAGGATAATGATTTAACCAAAGCATTCAGTGAACATATTTTAATCAAAGTGTATATTCATAGGTTTTTTTATTGAAAATTTGCAAAATTACTTCCTCAACACACTGTTATGAGAAATCATAACTTTTAGTTAAGCATTTCTATTATTTACAAGTTACCTACTATTTTTATTTTGTTTTCCGTCTCTCATTTACGTACTTAAATAGTTTATAAACAAATGTAAACTATATTTAATATATGTTTTAAGATATAGCTGATAATTTTAAGGCAATAAAGGGTACATTTGTGTAAATTATTTTCTACTAGAGGCATTCATCCACATTTTTGCATTGCAAGCGAACATACCCACTTATTTTTACCAAATCTGTGTGGTTTGGTGCGGTCGATATTTTCCCGCATTATAACAAAATATAAGTTATTATAATTTATAATTATGTAATGACTTACGTACCTAATTTATAGTTTTATAAAAGTTTCTTCAAAATTTAAGTACCTACGTACAATCACATCATCGCATAATTTTCAAGGAATCTTATTTCCATAAGATCGCTTAAAAACATTAATATTTTAAAGTTGGTAGGTACATACTTCCTGAATATACAAACTTTGCTTAACTTTGTTAAAAAGCTTTATACATTGAAAGTATCGGTCATACTTCAAATAGGAAAAAAAACGAAGAATACACCGTACGCGGAACTCAATCGAATTATTCCAACGGATTCTATTTTCCCTCCGCAATTAAGTAAATAAATTCATTCGACTTTTCCCAGATATTGCTCCCTAGTCACAGTCACCGCAATATATTTTTTGAGAGAAATAATAGGCTTCGTGACCTTATTCAAAACAGGGAATTATGGTAAGACTCTGTCGTGTTGCAACAGCTCTCACGGCTTGCTAGTAATTCAAATGCGCACGCACGTGATCCAATGCCTAAGTTGAAAATAAAATCACTGTTTTAATAATGTCTCGATATTACAATAAAAGGCGTATTCACCGATATGATACTTATTTCTAGTAGACTTTATTGCTCTGTGTAACGTCTTCATAAATTTCCGTGGCATATTCGCCTCGCCGTGGTTGAAGTTTTTCCTTATCTGCCTGAAACCATTAGGCACTCTTTGTTGACGAACTTTGTTTTTAACGAAACTTATAATATAGCTGTAAGGGAGTTAGTGTTCAGAATTTTAAAATCCATAACAATCAAAATTTAAAAAAATAACTCAAAGTGCACATTGTATTCATCTCAGACAAAACTTTATTAATGGAACTCGTTTCGTCGAGGGATTTCACGACTTCTATAATTAAATTAATCGAACAAACTTCCTCCGTTCCTTCGAAGAATATCTATGCTTACATGGTTTTGTTTCTCAATTTTTAAAATTGAATCACGTTGACTATTGCGATGCGGCATCCGGCACATTGGATAGCCTGTATAGTACATTAAAAATTATATTTGATTCAGTTTCTATTAGAAAGCATATTTTAAAGTGAACCATGCTGTAAAAAAAGTTTATTTCAAAACTTCGTATCCGACCGCAGTCGGGAAGTCAGCAGTAACTTGCCTTTACCAGAATATTAACTATTAACCAACCCAAATCATACCTATTCAGCTTAAGAACGAATTTGTCAAACAAAGTAGGAGGTTAAGAACGTGTCGGAAGTTAGGTAAAATGGTTTAAATACTTATGTAGGCTCCAAAGTTATCAAAGAGAACTATATTTTAAGTAAGTATGTAAGATCGTCGTGCGCCGCAAGTTTTACAAACTCAGAACATATTTATTCAAAGTTCAACCAACATTAACAAGAAAGTTAGTTATAATGTACAGAAGAATCACTCACCCGTTCTTATGTATTTTTAATGAATAGTAAAATACATTGTGTATTCGCCATATTTTAAAACGTTTTTAGATTTGGGATCAGGAACACATAAGCGACAGTAGTTATTAATTCGATTTTAAAAAATAACAAAAAGATGGTGGTTTACGAGATTTTATGTATTTTATCTATTAATTGTCAGAGGACAGAAAGCGGTTTCAGATTTCTGGCATCTGACGAATGGCGCATGACGTAGATAGGCATTAATATTTGAACCGAACCTTTCATCTCTCAATATATGTGCACACTCGGGTTTGGAGTAAAACGAACGTTTTTTATCCGGTAATCTGAGCTTTATGCCGGACAAACCTGTGCTTAGGACTTAACTGGAGCCAACCGGAACACATTTGATAAAATCCATCTGCCGTCCGTTCCTATTTACCGCTTCAATACTTTTTTCATTCATCTAAAAATGACTGCGAAAAACAGAATTTTTTTGCAGTCCAATCAATGAAAATACGAAGCAGTATTAAAAATTCATGATGGAGAAATTCATATAGTACATCCCAAAAACACCGCAGGCTGGAGGATTCATGTCCCGGTGCGACTGGTAGGCAGGTAGACCAGGGGGCATTGGTTTGTTAGGACTTGGAAAATGTGCTTAGATGATTGGAAGGCGGTTGGAGTTTAATTAACCGGTATAAAATATGGCGACCTAATACGTAATCATAATATAATATGAATTTAGAGTGGGTAGGGAACAGAGGAATTTATTCATTGAGTTGTTTTTTTTTCTTTAATGGATAACCGAGGTGAATGATTTGGGTGTAAACTTTGATCAAAAACTGAATTTTATAAACCATATTGAAATTACATCAAATAAAGCTTTGAAAATGTTGGGCTTTATAATAAGAATTTGCAGTCAATTTAAAAATATTCAAACCTATAAAAATTTGTACATGTCTTTCGTTAGGAGTCAAATTGAGTACAACTCTACAGTATGGGCACCTAGCTACGCTAGTCATTCGCTCCGAATAGAAAGAATTCAAAATAAATTCTTAAGATTTATTTATTTTAAAATGGGTATTACAAGGGATTGTGTCAACTATGATTATCTACTACGCCAACTCAATTTATTAAAATTATCTGGACGTAGAATAGTTAATGACCTAACATGTTTATATAAAATCATAAATTCAATAATTGACAGCCATGAACTATTATACTTGATTTCTTTTCATATACCTCGCAAACCAACATCGAGGCAATATCTACCGTTCTATTGTGATAACTCCAACACAGAATCACAGTTGTATACCCCCGCTCACCGCATACAAAATTTGGGAAATGACTATAAAGATGTTGTTGACATATTCAATACACCATTCATCAAATATAAGCAAGTCATTACCCAATTTATATTGAAAAGAAGAATACATATTACATACAACAATACAACCTTTACATAGTCTTGGTAACAAATACTTACACGAAATGGATGTTTTGATAACAATTTTTAACTTGGCAAACTTTAAACGCCGTTATGTGCCAACTATTTCAACTTGTTTCATTAACTATTGTGAACACCAATTTTATGCACTTTTATTAATATTATTGTTGATATGGAGGATATTAGAAAATTATCTAATACTAGCTGGGTTACCCGGCTTCGCTCGGGACAACATTCGAGATAGTTCTGGAATACTTTGCGTCTTGTATTTTATGTAACCTTTATTTTATTTTCTATATTTTATGATATCTGTATTTTGTCAACTCTTTATTTTGTGTGTAATAAAAAAATGTACTGCGTTATATGTAAAAGCCCTTTGGGCGTTTAAATAAATAAATAAATAAATAAATAACCAGATCGGTTCATAGATTGCTGCCCACCTCTCATACCTTTATCCTTTACAGAACTTCATCTCCTTCCTTTCCTTTAAAATACCCTTTACACAGCAGCTGGAGGAGCTAAAGTTAAAAAAAAAATAATTTTTGAATGTGTTAAAATGAAGAAAAGGTCAATTTTTTTTTCTTATCAAAAATATTTTTTTCGGTACCTACAATACCTACATCTACCGGTCATGGAAAGGCTAAAACTCTGGCATGTTTTTATTTTGTGTTAGCTATGTACCTCCAACCTGCGTAACCTAGCTTTTCCCGGAGTGTTATTCTATTTTGAAGTTTCCGGTTAAAACATTTTTGGTCACCAACCATAAATTTTCACTAATGCGTTGGGAGTATTCCACTGTCACATGAAATGTCACATGAAAAGGTGTTTTCCGGTTACCGTAGTTTGTTCGTAACTGTTGCTCTTTGTTGTATTTTCAAAATATGTGCACAAACAAATAAAAAGCAAACAAGATGATAAATTTCCAAGGGACAATGTAAATTGGAAACTGAAAACAAAATTGTATAAACGTGATAATATAATTACACAATACGGAACTAGAGTGAATAAAATTAAGGCTTAAAAATATGTTCTCATAGATCAACAATCGCTGAGTAGTTTTCATGTGATAAGTTGCTGACTTAATGAGTCTATACAAAATCATTCATGATAAGCTTGAAACAACTCACTGTCCGAGCAATATTCTTATTAAGGTCCCCAATAGACGTAATTTAAGGAATCAGAATATATTTCGTCTTGAATTATTTAAAAATAATATTGCATACTTCAATCCACTGTCTCGGATGTGTCGACTGTATAATTCCATTGAATGTAACCATATAGACATCTATGCAAATAGTCTCGCTTACTTTAAAAAGCAAATTAACAATAGACTAACCTAACATGTAATTGAGAATTGAAAATACTTATCTTGAACTTGAATGTGAATGGCTGTTTTTCACTCTATTTGTACTTTACTTTTTTGTTTTTCTGTTTTTTTTACATCGTGTATCGATCTTTTTTTATCTTTGTCATCTCTATATTGTATCATCACTATTTTTGTTATCTCTTTTTGTACCTCCGTTTATATTTTGATATTCCTAATTTCTGTTAACAACTATTAAACTGTGCATTCTGTGAACATTTTTAAGTGGACTATTAACATGTACGCTTTTTACAATGCTAATCCAATGACTTTTTTCTGTTAATACTCTGTAAATGTTCCAAAACAATAAATAAATAAATAAAAAGTTTTAATAAATCGTATATATACGTAGAATTTTAAAATCATCACTCAATAACGAATAAAACACCATCACATTAAAACACATCGTTAGGTTGGTGCTACTGAATCAAGTCAACATTTCGTTTGGATATTGAGCAGAAACTTAGATTTTGATAGTATTTAAAAGATTTCGTTGTTGTTCTTTTACATTTACGACGAAATTGAATCTTTGATTTAAGCACTCAAAAATTAAACTTTAATTAGTGTTTATCATATTTCTAATCATTAACATCATTTAATTATGATACCAAAGTTTCGGAAAAAGATACAACAAAATAATCTTAACGAAAATCCGTGACGTTCGAATAATTTTTCCATACCTAACTAATGTGGGGATGTTTATTCAACTCTAGTTAACTGACTATTTAAGTTTAGAATTGGAAAATTTCTCTTATCAATTTCCTATAAAAATACGTTTTTAATTATGTACGGTAAGTTTCAGACTTTATAAAGTTATAATGACGACATATTTGACGTTTTTTACAATAATATCGAACATTGATTGTATTTTCGAATTGGTTTTAGAATCAAGGTATTTTATTATACATATTAATACAGCCGTCAGCATCAGTGTATTATAAATATATACCAGTATTTTGTTTAGGCGTAAAATGATGCATTTTTTGAAGTATTGCAGGTTTGGGACTACTATAAAGTGTTTATCAGCTGCGTCCACGGAAGTATTTTAGCACGTTAGTAAAATACAATAGCAATGATGAAGGGACACTGACACTTTACCTTTACCTTCCTTTTAATCTACAAAACACAAAATGGACTTATACACACAAACACAGCATTTATAAAAATGTCACAAGTATGAAAAAATTTATAAAAACGTCACATGAACATTGTACTAGACAACACAATAAATTGTACCCAAATACTGTCAAGACTGAAAGTGGAAAGAAAAACATTGGCCACGAGGGCGTACACATATATAATCTACTCCCAGATAACCTAAAAATGGAGAAGAATATAAATATAGTAAATAAAGAATATAAAAACCTTTAAAAAAACTGTTTAAACTTAAATTATTAAAACAAAATTAAAAATCTTACTACTATACTATACACTGCTTTATATATATTATTCTATACTCTGTACTTAAGTTAAGAAAGTGAAATATTATATTTATTTTAACTTAATAATAATAAAAAATAAAAAATATATATTAAAAGCGGAAATCTTAAGATTAAAAAATGTCTCGGCTCCCATACAATACTCAGCGCCTATTGAAAAAAATGTAGGTTTTTGTGACTGGTGATGTCCAACAGAAATCCACAGGTTTGATGCAATTTTTTGAGTCCCGAAAAATTTTAACTTTGAAAATTGTTTTATCTATTAAACTCACAATGTCAATAAAAAATAATTAACTGTTATTTAAGTTTGAATGTCATTGTAGATTAAAAGGAGTTGGAGTTCCTTATTACAGTTGTCGGTGTACGGGTAAGAAATTAGCGTGAAATATTCATAATGGGTAACATTATTCAAGTTTCATGAACTTTTAATATTCAAAATTGGAAGTGCTTATTGAATGTTCCTACTATGACAAACGATAAAGTAGGTACAAACTTTAGTTAATTGATTATTAATTACTAGCTTTTTCCCGCTGCTTCGCTCGCATGGCATTAGGGGATTTCCACTCAGCCTCCTCCACCTTCCCTTTCCCCACTCCACTTCCGCCATCAATCTCCCTTCGCCTCCACCCACCCCTCCCCCCACTCCACTCCCCCCCATCAACCTCCTTCCCCCCACCCCCTACCCCTCCCCACATCCTCCATCCTTCCCCTTTCCCCTTCCTTCCCTCCACCCCTCTCCCTCCCTTAACCCCCTTCCCCCCACCCACCTCCCCCTCCCCTTCTCCCCTCCCCACTCCACCCACTCACCACTCGGATTCCACACATTCATTCCCGATACATTCAGTTTTCAAACTGCTCGCATGCTACCTGTTATAATTTCTTATACAAAATTCATAATGCCAGAACTCAACGGTAGTTTTATACAAAAGAAAACGAACAAAAAAAAGAATTATCCAATTTGGTTCAGTCGTTCGGGTTTATGCGCATACATACATTTTGGTGATTCATTTTTATAGATAGTTATTAAGTACGAATTATTATTCTTCTTTTTATATTCTACCAAAAAATCCAGTTCAGCAGTTTTATACTTAAAAAAATGCGATACCTGTCTATCCAATTAAAACATGACATTATGTCAAAATTTGAGAATGACATTTTGCAAAACAAAGATTCTTAAATAAAAATTCTATTTTAGAAATTATTTAAGCGAATTTATTTATAGATATCTTACTAATCGTGCCACCTATTGCAATTTTCGCATACAAATTTCGTAATGCCAGAGCTCTGAGCTATAGCCTATATGTCCATATTATTGTAAAGTTTCATTAAAATCCATTCTGTAATGTAGGAATTAGTATTTTATACATATTTGAATTTTAACATCAAATTGATGTCCATAGTAACCTAATTTTAAAAAAAACATCATTTCCAAGGCGACAATTGGCGTTTGCAATAAATCGATTTTGTTAGCGACGGAAAACGTATGATAAATAATTTCATAACGCCAGAGCTTACCAATATATATAGCCTATAGATCTCGCAAATAATGTAGCTTTCTATTAGTGAAAGAATTTTTAAAATCTATTCAGTAGTTTTTGCGTGAGAGAGTAACAAACGTACATCCATACAAACTTTCACCTTTATAATATTAGTAGAAAAGGATTTATTTTAAATTGGCATTTATTTTGTTCAAATGCTTAAGAGATGCTTAGATTAATTAATAGAGTGAAGACACGTTATTCGACTGCAACGGACATGACTTCACTAAACTAGTGGATATACTGGAGCGGCCCGTTCGTACACATGTTCTTCGAATGGCTAATCTTTTCATAAGCGGTGCTACATTTTTGGTTCAATTAGTATAGACGTAACGTGCCTTGCATTTTTACAATGTCATTGGATAGACGTCGTAATTTTTTAAGTTTACTCACATTTTATTGGTAAATTTCTTCATTTCAAAGGCAACGATCCTAATGCAAACAATTTTTTCATAATATTTTCAGCTTAGCAAATCCCACAAATACAATCTCCCATGATTTTTCACAAGTCTGCACTATTCACAGTATAAAGGTGATAATACCAAAAAAAATTAAATCATCTCTATGATAGAATTATCTTGGGGTATCTGTATGACATTTCAGAAAAAGGTTATGTTACCTTATTATAGGCTCAATTTCTTAAAGTAATATTTTCCGAAAGCTCTGCCTTGGGAGGGGAAAGTTTACTTGGGTAACTGATAATGACATGTTATATTGAATTACGTTTTGGTAATTTTGTTTCCTATGAACGGAATATGAATCGAAGTTTTCCTTTTGTTTCTTTCGTTGTTTTTACCTTTAATTTATATTTTTTTCATTTACCGTAATGATTTACCGCATAGTCGTATTTCAGATGAGAAGTTATTAATCTAGGTAACGAAACCATCATTTCCGTCTACTGTTATCAAGTTTTGGTCTTAAAATCCATAGTAATTTTCACGTAGCAGTATACCAAATTCGAATTCATGAACTAAATATGCTAATATGTATTTGTACCTACGTTTCAACTCACCCATACAAAAATACTAATTATATAAACAACAGTGGCGGGCGGTGGCTTTTTATAAAAGAGAAAGAAACCTAACCGTACCATTATTTACATTATCATAATTTGGTTTTTACTGGGAATTAAAGTTTATATTAAAACAAAGCCACGTAGAATGTCGTCCTATAATTTTAAGACGTGTTGAGGGGAGTTTATTCATTCCTACAAATTATAATTGTATATTACCTACACGTTAGTAAACATCAATACAAGGAAACGGGATTTCTGATAAGTGATCTCCGACGTGTATTATAGTATCATTTTTCAACTCAATCACAACTCCTCTTTAAAACCCACAAAATCACCTACGAACCCCTACCTAGAGGATATACCTTGCTGAAAATGATGGAAGCAATTGTCCATCAGGCTCTTTTTAAAATTAACAAACTATAAACTAAAAAAAACTATAAACTAGTCTCAGCGAGAGCTAGTACGGACATCATCGAAATTCGTCCTTCCTTCTCACACCTCTTGTTTAAAAACTAAAAAGGCCTAAGATACGAGGGATGAGTACGATATCTCTTTGGAATTAGTATATAATAACATTTTGCAACGAAGCGCGTCTTTCACTTATCAGAACGTCTAGAAAATGTCTGTTACACAGTTTTTTACATACATTCAAAGTGGATTTATAAAGTCTTTAAAAATTCTGATTGATGAAAAATACTGAACATTCGCAGACTTTTGAAACTAAATACATATTTTCCTTTTTTTAAATCTAACTCCCATGGACAAGAAAAACACCAGTCGCCACTGGTTTCAGTCGTTCTAGCTTATAGAAGCAATAAGTTTTGATATTTAGATTCCCGTTAAAGTTATACAAACAGAATAATTCCGTTTTCTTCTCAAAGTTCGCCCCAATCAATGAGGGTTTGAACCATTCGTGTGTACTCGGCTCCATCCCTAGCTATGAAGAGCAATATTAATTATTGACTTGCCTTTGGCCCGTTCCTTCTCTCTTTTTTCTCTTTAACTTTCCATCAACTTTCCCATCATATCTTCGTAGGAAATTGTACTTGTAATGACGTATTTTCTACCTCTTAGATAAAGGTAAACTAACTTACAAAGATGCTCATAAAAATATTTGGAAAAGTTTTTTTTCTACTCTATAAATATGATCATCTACCTAGATATTGTACTTCCTAGGTAACACAGTTTCAAACTATTCCTTGGTGGCAAATCTGTAAATAAAAGAAAAAAGAGTCAGTACATTTAAACAATATTTTTGTTGAGAAATTGATTTCAAACGACGGAGGGCTTGTTAACGAAATTATCATATCAGAATAATTTATTTATTTATTTGATGCAATATATTTACATTTTATACACAATTCAATGATGTTGACCTCACTGGGTGGTTTACCCGTGCTGAGGCCTCCATTTCATATACAAAATTATACACTATAATTATATTCTATTGTTCTTATAGTATTGTAATGCTATGTACCTACTAGAGAGAAATACACTTCGGAGATAAACGGGGTGATTTCGGGTAGCGAAAAACTGTTAGCAGTCTTTTATAGGCTAATTATTTTTTATTGACTTCATTGATACTATGTACCTATATACAAAACTATTTGAAAGCTTTAAAATTTATGCAATTATTTACAGTGTTTCCTGAAATATTAGTACAATTAGTATTCAACGTGTCTTAAAACCAGTTGTTTCACATACCTTTTTTAACATTAGCTCCACACAGGAAACTAATTACCCATAGGCCTGTGTCATCTTTGGGGGTGCTGTGTGGAGGTTCTTTTGAGGAAAATAAGGAGATGAAGTTCTGGGAAGGATAAAGGAACGAGAGTGGGTAAAAATCTGGTGTTCAGTGTCTCCAGGGGTGTCGGACTATGAATCCACCCCTTCCACTGTGGTGCAAGGCGATGTTCCGAGAGAGTCCTGCTGGAGAGGTCAAATGGTCTCTCTCAACCAAGGGCGGCTGGTCGAACAGTGTGTTTGTGTGCAGCACTGGTAAATTATATCATCTAAAATTACTTTATAATATCTTACCGAAAAATATAAAATCTATGAATTTCATTAAAAATATCACCTACCAATGTAATGCATAATATAATATGAATCAGGGAGAGCAAATTCTCAAAGTTCCGCGCGAAGTTACCCTGTCCGGTGTGCAGGCCGATTGCAAGCGGAACGAATTATGTTTTTGTATCGAATATCCCAAACATCGCCAGCGCGCAACACCGGCCATATGTATGAAAAATTAAGCTATATTGGTGTGCCACCCAGCGGCCTTTATCATACAAACATAAATTTGAATTTAAGGCAAAAATACTTATCCAAATTGAATAATTCTTTTTTTAATCAAAAGGTACAGCAAATACCTAAATTTAACATATATTTGCTTTTTTATTGATTGGTGTTTTAAATTATAAAACGCTGATCATTAAGGAATACAATTTTTTTGTAGGTAACTTTGACAATTTTGCCCTCGTGCTGTTTATACATTGTTTATAAATACTGTTTGTATCCTGTTTAAAATGAAATATAAAACTAACTAACCAACCATCACGCCGTTTCCCCACAGGGGTAGGCAGAGAGGACGGACCGCGAAATAACTCGGTCTTGGCAGACACTCTTTGCCTCACTCACATTCATACATCGTCTCATACATTCTCTTCTATATTTCCGACTTTCGACATGGCCCGGCTCAAGTATCTGATTCACTTGATCGTGCCATGTCTTCCTCGGGCGTCCCCGACTTCTTCTACCATTCACATTTGCGTCGTATATTCTTCGTACACTACTTTCAAATTTATTTTATTTTATGAAATATAAAATAAAATAAATTAAACATTGTAAAAAAAAAAGTTTTTTGGGTTGACATTTTAGATTTATTTACGAAAAAATAGTATTGTGTTTTTATTTTCTTAGTACCGAAAAATAATTTTTTTAATTAAAAACGATATGTAGAAGTTTTCGCACTTCAAAAACAGCTTAAAATAGATCTTCTCTCCAAATAAGATTAGTGGGATCATTTTTACCTAATGTTGCTTAGTAATCGTTATCTTATAGTTACGGATTATCAGTGAATCACCACGTTTTCAGGGCAGCGGCCGCCACTGCTCTCAACCGGTTTCTCCAATATTCAAATTCCGTGAAAGTTCTATGCAGTTCTTTTATTATTCTATTTTGGCCAGTTGCTTCACTAGAATAATTGAATTGTTTACAAGGAAACTGAAGACCTAAGTGAAAAAGAACTTGTTTTTATTTGAACATTACTGTCCAGCCTTGTCACATTATTATAAAATATTGTATTTTTCTTCTTCTTTTAAGCACCATTAACTTCATTGTGTCTTTTCCTTCAAGCATTCAAACTTTGTATTGCACATTTCTGTCACCCATCTCAAAACAGGTTACACCTAGCCCAAAGGAAATGTAAAGCATTCTTTTAAATTGGGTAGAAAATTAATTTTGTTTCACACATAGATTTATTATATTTAAATGCTGATTTTGCGGCACCGAAACTGAAAAATAGAACTTGAATAGTGACTTCGAAATTTTCGAAAGAATTGTTCATGATCTGTGAATTTGACGACGAAGATTATTTGAACATAATGAGAAAAGATCGGATTTTAAAAGAGAAATAGATTTTCAGAACCAAAAATACCTATCTCGCCACAGCTACAAACCGGCAACCTTATTCTTTTAAAATTAGAGTAAGTATTAAATTTAGCCATCACCTCGCGTCTTTGCTCGGTGAGTGTAAAGCAAGAATTTGGGAAATGTCATGTCGGCAGATTATTATATAAAGTCAACACATCATTTACGCAGACGACGACAAAAACTATCAAAGGGCCTCATTATAATGGTGAATGCTTTCAACAACTCGACACACAACTTCCTTTACATTTGGGGGTCACAAAACTAGCATTATTATTATTTTTGTGAACAGTTTGCTTTCTAAGAGTCTTTCAGGCGAATAAATAATAATGTGTGTGTCTTCTGAACTTCTCAGGCATCTGCTCTCTAACTTCTCAAGCAGACTCCTTCAAACTCTTTCTTGAACAATTCAAGGGTCGTTCTGTCCTCTTCGATGACCTACATGCTCCTACATACAAATAACACGATGAATTATACAGAGTCATGCAGTGGCGAGCGGTCAAATCTGTTATTTATCTTGCTGTTACAAACCATGGGCGTAGCCAGGGGGGGGGGGGGGGGGGGTTGGGGGTTCAAACCCCCCCTCGAAAAGTTAAGATATCAACATCAATAATATTAAAAATAAGGAGATGCGGAGAGCGGCATAACTTATTTTATTACTAATTATTACACTAATAATGTATTTTGGATTTGCCCTCTGTACCGATTATCCGATGGTAACCTTTGTACCTATATTTTCGTACCGTCTAGGGAAATTTGACTAGATCTAGGGGAGAAAAATATTTTTTAGGTAAAAGGGAAATCAGCACTAAATCTACGGAAATTTCGACCTGGTAAATTTTTTATTGCAGATGACAATATTACTGGTATTATATACCCATATGTTTTTTGGAATTCCCATGAATCTTAAATATTGTTGATGTACTTACAAGCAATTTTTTCAAGAAATGCTATTTTTAACACCGATAACTCAAAATGATATTATGTATCTAAAAAGATAAATGGGGACCTCTGAAAGAAAAAAAAAATTTACTTGCAAGTTCCGTTTTTTCGATGATTGCGGTTTATTTTTATTTGGAATTCCGTTTCTAATCAGTTGACAGCTTAAAGTAAGATTTATTTTCTATATACATTTGTTACTTTAATTAACCAATGTACATAGAAAATAAAAGTTTTCAACATAAAATATCCACAAATTGTTATAAGTTAATGCTCAAGAAATACAAAGTCGTCCACTCACCCCGTTTTGATTTTTGAACCCCCCCCCGATACTAAAACCTGGCTACGCCCGTGTTACAAACAATAATAATTTGTTTAATGAGTTAATGAGTAAAACCTCTAATTGTAATATTTTATCATTTGAAATAATATAAGCGACTCTCAAAGGAAAATTTGAAACCGAAAAATCAGAAAAAGATTCGATCTCATCTAGGATTTGAACCCATTACCTTGGACTTGCCGGGGCTTTGCTTTTCCACTGAGCCTATTCGACCCTGTTCCCTCCGGTCACATTTAATCGTATCATACTTTGATTAAAATTATCTTTACGATACTATTACTAAGATTATTTCTGTTTTTTTTTTGTTTCATATTTTGGTTCGAGACTGGCTAATATTGTCTTCGTTTATTATCTAAAAATCGATATGAAGGAGGATTGAGCAGATGGAGTATATAAACCCATCTGTTCCGGATGTGACAGGGTCTATGTGGGCCAGACAGAGCGGACGATCTCCAAAAGGATATCAGAACACTTTCGAGCGTGGAAACTTGGCCACACTGACAAATCGGCAATCGCCGAGCATTTACTTGAAACCGGCCATTACTTTGGATTTGTTCCTGAAGTCCTGGGAAGACCCAAAACATATAGAACACGCCTAATTACTGAGGCAATTGAAATTCATAAAAATCCTATTAACAGAGACGACGGAGCTAAGCTCAGTAGTTCTTCGTTTCCGGTAATTGGCGGCTACACCAAAGCTAAATGCAGAAAACCATCTGGAAGTATACTGTAATGGAGTGGAGCTGGCAACACGGTATTTCTTCTAAGTACTTAAGCACACACTTCACTACTAACATTTACACATCTGCCCTGATGATGGACACTGTAACGCTGTCCGAAACGTTGGCTAAAGGAGGAGGTAGCGCAACACGGCAAAACACCCCAAAAACAAATAACAAAATAGTCATTTATCTTGATTAAAAAAATTACAATTGAAGGTATACTTTCTTGTGTTTTTGATTTGATTTGATTACATTATTTATTTTGATTATATTTACTACTTGAATGGATTTTATTTTGAATTTGAACTGATTATAATATATTTTATGTGAATTGATTTTATTTTGTATTTGAGTTTTAATATTGAGATAATTGGCTTTACTTTGAATTCCGATTTATATTATTAATATATTTTAATTTCTATTATTTATTTATATTGTATTATATTGTGTGTGTTGAATAAGGGATATGACTTAATTTTTTTATGTTATTTAATTTTTGTATTTATTTTCTCTTATTTAAATTAAATTTATTATTTTATTTTCCGTTTTTTTATATTGGAGGCACTGCTGAAAACCAGCTGCATTCCAGGAAAAGTCCTAAATTGTAGCTGAGCAGTGACCTTTTCATCAATAGACTCAATTATAAAATAAAAAATGTATAATACTGTTAAAAAATCTATTGATCAATAAACCTTTTTATTATTATAAATGACTGCTTAATCTAATGAACATCAATCAGCATTGTGGTAAAAATGGCTTTTGTAATTTGGTTGGAAAATGGAGTTAGAATCCAAAGCAAAAAATATAACAAAAATTGTGTTTTGAAAAATGATTTAATAATTATGATAATAAAATTTGGATGAGATTACAAAATTACTAAGGGCGCCGTGCATTATTTGTTTTCCAATATTCATATTAAATTTATATTATGACAACTTATGGCTAACATATTGTATATAACAGTTCATGACGGCCGTCGTGGTCTAGCAGTAAGGCTTTTGACTCGCAATCCAAAGGTCGCGGGATTGAATTCCGGCGTCGGCAAATAAATTTTATTTGAATAATTTGTGTTATTTCACAATTAGTTCATTTAAAATAATTCATAGTACATTTGCAGCACGTACCAGAGTGAAAGATACTCTCTGTATTGCCCTGGTGTAAGACCACCATTCAGAATTGAAACGTTGCTTGAAATGGCTTTAGCCGTGTTTGGTGACCAGATCTGAATAGCCAGGTACTTCCCCACCTACCTCTTCCTTATTTCCTTCCCCTCCCCTCCTCACTACATTCAGCCTCACAACATACCCCAATTGGGGATGCCATAGTCCCACTGGCTCCAGACGGGAGCAGTTGGGACTCTTGTGCGGTATTCATGTAAAAAAAATCTATCAATATTATAATATTATCTACTAATATATTTTTAATTTATTAGTCTTTATTTACATTACTACTAGGATCATGTACCTACTCGTGCGTGCCTGTCACGCTTGGGGAAATCCTATATTGAGGGCAAGCCGAGATTACAACACAATTACAAGATATCACATCACAGTTTACACAATGGCTTTGAACAACTAACGTGATGCTACCTATTATTTATGTTTGGTTTTAGTACGGAAATACAATAATATTATAATACAATAATTATATTAGTTATATTAATATATCTGTCTGGTAACTTAAGATTAAAATTGTTTGTTAGAGAAATTTACGTACAATTTTACGCAGAGGACATTTTACGCAGAGGAAAAACATTATATTTGATCTACATTGCAGTAGAGTAGCTACATATTTAACACTAGAAACGAGTCATGCACTCAACTGTAACTGTAACCGCACATTAACTGTAATAGTCCAGTCAAAATAGACGTAAAAAGTGCTGAGTTGGCATTAATTCTGAACAAGCTGAATTTTTGTATAGGTCTTGAATACGACATTACAAATGCTATGTCAAAAGTCCCCATTGATCTAACATTAGCCTTGTTTTTTATACGAGGTCAAAGATCACAAGTTTTGGTTTTTTTGCGTATTTCTCGGAAACGGTGAGAGCTACCGAAAAAAATGTGAAAAGAGTTTGTAGATCAAAAAATTCCCTACAAGAAAGATTTTTTTTTCCCTACAAAGCACCGTTCTCGAGTTATCGCGATTTCAAACGAATATGCACTCGTATGGTTTGTTGGAACAGTCATTGATCGATCAAAAACGAAATCAGACGATGAAGATGTTTTTGTAGTTGGACGGCGTTGTTCTGCAGCGTGATATTTTTTGTGTAATTAATCAGTGTAACCATCAAATAATATGGTAACGTTGAAACCGAAGTGTCTACGAACATACTAAAGATATTTGTCCAAAATACCATCGAATGTGTCCTCTCGATCCCATACGACACGATGTAACAGATATCCTTCATCGATGATGTAGGTAGCATTTGCGCTCACGACTTCAATATTCACACATTCAAAACAATCATAAATGGTTGACTTCCTTGTCTCACCCATTCCAACTGCATCAAAGAGCGATAATGGGTAAGGGGCTAAGTCATATTTGAAGAATTTTTCAAGTTCATCTTCAAATGTCTTCGCAACACTCAGCGTTAAAATAATAACAGGATCTATCGGTACCTTCTCATCATTGATTTCCATGGTACCGTTCATGGTTAATAGAGGTAGTACTTAAGTACTATAGCGCGTTTCAATTTAATGTTGTTAAATGTTTGACCCTTCATATTATTGATAGAAGCATTTCCCACTTCACGAGCGTTAAGACAATTAATTTTATCATCACCGGCGACTCCACTGGCAATGGACATGATTTTGTTGAACTCAGGAAAAGTATCATGTGATAAAAACCATTCACGAAGTTTCCTGATGTCTTCAATATCTCTCTTTTTGCGGGAATCACTTGCATCTATATGCTGATCTGTAGTATCCATTCTGACATTAGTGAGATCCTCCAATCTTTCACACACAGTATTCATTTCATGCATGCCATAAATCCATTTACTTATGACGCTCTCTTGCGTACCCTCGAGCAACACCTCCATCTGTTTTTATTGGCTTCATCATGGATTGCTCAAGTACCATATCCGTTGAAGTTCCATAATTTAATTTATCTGAACGTCTAATAGTAAAAATCTTTGTATAAATCTTTCAGAAATCAAGTCAAGTTTTCTAATTGTAGCATATCTTGCAAATATAAGTGCGCAAATTTGGCATAAAGAAAATGTCCTGATGCGTGGAAGTAAGGTAGCATTTTACAAAAGCTTTCCAATTGAGCTTGCCAATCACCCATACGTCCAGCTCTTATAAACTCCCTAGCAATTGATACCATGTGAAAATATTGAATCCATAGTTTTGCAGTTGGTCCTCGTTCTTCATATTCCTTTAATTTTTGATTGAACTGATCGAGTAATGCTTCGGCCTTCTCATCATCTCTTTCAATATCATTGTTTGAAATTGTGTTATTTATTACAAGATCGACGGTTTCCTTCAGATTAGTATCCATCTTACCATCAATGACAAGTTCTTTTGATATTGTTGTTGCTAAAGTGAGGTAGAGTAATGTGTGAGCTCTAACCGCTCTCGCATAAGCATGGCCATTTAACATTATTTTTTCTAATGAATTAGTGGCATAAATTAAAGAGAGCACCTCTTTAATGCCACTTCTCTGCATAATATGACCAATTGCTCCAAAAAAAGACTGAGTAAATCGAAACCTCCAAGTCACAACGATTTTCGGTAAGTACCTCAGATCCTTGAGGTGCTGTTGATACGATTTCTCGAGCTTTTGCATACAGAGGCTGATCAAGAGTGATAATGGATACATCGTTACCACGACGTTTCGCATTCTCCAAAGCATAGTGTAAAGTTGTGTAGACAGTATTATTTCTTGCTAGCTGCTGAATAAATTGTAAAAATAGAATTTTCAAAATCGAAAAATGCAAGATATAGTATCAATCACTGTAACCATTCCAATCAGGTAATGGTAAATCTTTTCATTTTCCATACAACCACAGAATATCAATTTCTTTGAGTAAAGATACTACTGTATTACGTTCACAATCATAATTTTGTGCAATATTTTTCTGTATCATCTACAACCACGTCTATTCCGCTACGAAAAACTGTTCAAAACGGACTCGATTTACGAGGCTTACGTCCCTCGAAAAACGCCAGTTTCTTTAGAAAATCCGAAAAATGCAGGTGTACGCCGGTTTCTATGGAAAATCCGAAAAATGCAGGTATACCCCAGCAGTCGCAGGCACATGTTACTCGAGGCCAACCTTCTCATTAAATTAGGGATAAACGTTGACTCACTTAGAATCATATATTTTCCACGTAAATATTCCAATAAGACCCGATGATGTACGAGTATACTGACCGCACATAAGTGCATATTCGATTAAAATCGCGATAACTCAAGAACGGTGCCTTATAGGGGAAAATGTATAATTATCTTTTTTGTAGAAAATTTTACGATCTACAAACTCTTTTATCAATTTTTTCGGTAGCTCTTACTGTTTCCGAGAAATACGCAAAAAACAAAAATTTGTGACCTTTGATCCCGGATAAAAAACAACGCTAATGCTAGATCGATGGGGACTGTTGACATAGCATTTGTAACAACGTATTCAAGACCTGTACAAAAATTCAGCCTGTTCGCAATTAAGTCCAACTGGAATGTCTATTTTGTCTGGACTATAACCGCACACCACCGCGTCGGTGTACTTTTATAAATATACCTAATGCATTAAACAGAAGAAAGCATATATATAATGCAGAATAACCTCACAGTAACAACCATACATCCAAGGTTTAGAATTTTTAATTAGAATGAAACCATTGCCAAAACTAACATTACAACAAAGTTCTCCTTTATACATAAGGGAACGTACCCATACTACATGACCAACCTTTTGCAATTTTTTTTTCCTGTGAATACCTTAAGAATTATTTACATGTCACTCGCGGAATCAACTTTAAGATATGGATTAACCACTTGGGGGCATTCTTGCAAAACAAATTTAAATTACGCACAATCAATACAAAATTCTATCGTTAAAGTACTAGTTAAAAAAATATTTTTTCGCAGAGACGAAACATTTCACTTTTGTTTCAAAATTTAACAGTTTTGCCGGTGCAGGCCTTATTATGGTATAAACTATTGATTCAGCACATATCTGACTCTGAGTATAAGAGGAAAGTTGAACATGGGCACAATACTAGGTTCACAAAGAATGAAGGCATGCTTGTACCTAAACATAATAATAAATACGGACAGCGAACCCTTGAGTATAAAGTACCCAAAATATATAATATGCTACCTGGTAATATTAAGAAATGCGAATTTCCAAATAGAGTCAGATATTTGCTGAAAACATGGCTACTAGGTAGAAATAATTTGTATTAGACGATTTAGTTTTACTATTAATGCGAAAGTTTATTGTTATTGTGTAATAATAATAATAATATTTGGCTAATTTATATAGCGCCGTTTTCGCGAAAAATCACCTCAAGGGCGCTGTACAAATAAAAAAATAAAATAATAAAATTACTGGCTTACAACTAAGATTTACAATTATTACTAGTGACTTACATCTAAGACTTATAGCTAGTGGCTTATGACTAAGACATATAAACGCTAACCTAAACTGAACTCAATGACATACATGTTTACAATCATGACTTAAAGTTAGAGATTTACAACTAACATATAAATATTTACAATTAAAAATACTTCTACACATCTTATACATGTTATACTTTCGCCAGAATCATCCACAGCGCCAGAAGAAGAAGGAAGTTTTTACATAATATTACTTTTTAAGGACATGGACGCAAAAATTATCGGATTTACGAAAACGTATGGATATCTTAAATAAATTATTGAAATTAATCGCCAATCTTTACCGTATTAAGATGATTCACCGCACAACATTAAACAGATTGAGGTGTTAGATTATCACTGACAGTCTATTGGTAGGTAGATCAATAGCATTTTGACTTTTTCATGAGTAGTTGTGGGGAATAGCAAATAAAATAGTATATATTCGTGGATATAATGAGTATAAATAAACAGAAATAAAAATTAAAAAAATAAAAAAAATTACGAAGTTTAAATCAAGTTAAATCAAATGAGGAATTTATGGAAATGAGTATTTGAAAAAGTGAGTTTTTAGTTTGGATCTAAATTCCGCTGTGTTGGTTATGCATCTCAATTCCATGGGAAGTTTATTCCAAGCCTCAGGGCCGGATACTCCAAATGCACGATCACCAAAATTAGTGTTCGGATTTCGCTTGGGTTCTTTCAACCTTCCAATTGCAGACGATGTCGCTGATCTAAGAGATGACTGCCTTGGACCTATATTTTCCGGAATGCATAGTTCAGAGATATAGGGTGGAGCCATTTCATTGATAGCTTTAAACACCATCCAGCATAACTTATACTGGATCCTTTCAGGGCACTTCAACCAGTGAAGATTTCGGAGGTGTTCCGAAATGTGCGAAAACTTGGGTACCCCAGTGATTAGTCGTGCTGCGGCATTGAACACTGATTGTAATTTATCAGTTTGACATTTAGGAAGACTTGCATAGATACCATTGCAGTAATCAAGATGTGATACAATATATGAATTCCTACGAACTGATTTAAGTTGTCTTAAGTAGAAGAACCCTGTGCTAACGGTCCTATTCACCTGACTTTTCAATGAAAGGTCTGAATCTAGATAAACTCCCAGAAGTTTGACAGTTGTTTTCGCAATTACGTCATTGCCGGAAATAGCAATTGGTGAGTTGTCTATTAGATGTTGACGTCTATTTGTGGCTGCCCACAGAAATTCGGTATTTGATGGATTGAGCTTCAGTTTGTTTGAGGACATCCAGAGACTAATTGCTTCTAGACACTCAACTGTGCGAATTTTAAGGCCGGTGATCTCATTTGGTGTGCAGTAAAAGTAGACTTGCTGATCGTCGGCATAACAGTGAGAAAGGAGACCAAATGACTTGATAATTCTTGCGACATCATTTGTGAAGAGGATGAAGAGAAGTGGACCCAAAACGGATCCCTGGGGTACCCCTGAAGAGAGTTTTGTGAAGTTAGATTGTTTATTTCCCACCTTCACTGCTTGTGAGCGATTCGTTAGATAGGATTGTAGCCAATTTTTTTACGTTAGAATGCAAACCAAATGTTACCTCTAGTCTCTTAATGAGAAAGTCGTGGTCAATGGTGTCAAATGCGGCGCTCATATCTAAAAGTGAAAGAAGTGCTAACTTACCTGACTCTATGGCAAGGGTAATATCTGACAGGACACGAAGTAACCCGGTTTCTGTTGAATGGAATCTTCTGTAAGCGGATTGATGATCGGTAATTAATTTATTTAGGTTTAAGTGGGAGGTTATTTGGGAAGCAGCAATTTTTTCGAGTAGTTTTGCTACGAAAGGCAGATTTGACACAGGTCGATAATTACCCAAGTTGTCGGCATCAAGCTGTGATTTTTTTATAATTGGGGTAACTACTGCATACTTAAGTGCTTCCGGGAAGTCACCTGTGCTTAGGGACTTATTAAACACGTGAACCAGGTAGGGGGCCAACACGTTGCAACATTTCTTGAGAAGCCACGTTGGGATAGGGTCTAAAACACATTGTTTATTTGGTGAACTTAGAATTAACTTTCCTACTTCTTCTAGCGTTGTAGGTTTGAAGGATGACAGTGTTCCTTTGGAATTGGCTGTAAATATTGGCGGGGGGGCAGAAGATGTGGAGGCGCGAATGGATTCTATTTTTTCACAGAAAAACTTAGAGAAGGCCTGCTGAGTAATGTCTGTAGAGGTTTGCACGATGTTATTAGCGATGATAGTTTTAACGGAGTTCCAGAGACATCGTGGATTTTTCCGCTCAGAGTCAATTTTATTGATCCAGTATTCGGATCTCTTTGTGCTTATTATTCTTCTGTACTCTGTCTGAGCATTAATCCACTCGTCCCGTGAAGTAACGTCGGGGCTTCTTCGGTATGACCTCTCTAGTTTCCGCATTAGCCTCTTCTGACTCCGACACTCTTCATCGAACCAGCCATCAGATTTTCGGACTTTCCGCGTTTTCGAGGTGGTTGGAGCATATTTAATTAGCAAACTTGAAAGAATTTTGTTATACTCCTCGATGAGTTTTGTCGGCGTCTTAGTTTCCCAGTTGCTTTCTATGCACAAGGAAGACTTTTTAAGTTCTTCAAGGAAACTATCGAAATCAAATTTACGCCATTCTCTCGATATTATTGTTCTATATGGCACTTTAGGTGGGTTAAATTCAATTTCCGTGCGAATAAGACGATGGTCTGACAAACCTATGTCAAAAACATTTGCTATCAATGATGGGCCATTACACCTGGATACAATAAATTAAGGTCTAAGTTTTAATCTGTAAAAAGTTGTAATAAAAATCCCGTTGACAAACTACTTATCTGTAGTTTAACGGGATATATATGAAATAAAAAATAAAAAAATAAAAAAAATTGATTTCTGTTTACGTATGGCCATAAAACTTCGTATTATCAAATTATACAACCGTTTGTGTATCGCAGAACATCTGAGTGACTTTTATGGAATGTATAAGTTTGGGAAGAGGACTGTAAAACTAATCTTCAACTGAAATCTTGTTCAGTTTGTAGGTACTTCATTCAGATGGATATGTCAGTTTGATCTGAGTTGTGAAGGAATATTTAAAGAGTGGAAAGATTGTTTTCTAGATTTGTAACTAAGCGGTGTTCAAATAAATCACAAAACCCACCAAGTCGCCGCAAAATATTGTTGTTTATTTACTACAATCGTGGATTCATTTACGCGGACTCGTATAGATATTGCTATTTATCTTATTTATAAAAATCTAGTGTCACGGTATTTGTGATCGCACTTCTGCGATCGTGGATCCACGTGGGTGACTAGGGTGTCCCTATCCAGAAAAAAAATCTATTTTTTCACAATTTTTTTTAGTATTTTTTTTATTTGGCATCAAAAAATACCTATAACCCAAAATTTTAACTCTCCTACCCCCACCCTCCCATTTTTTAATCACGATTTTAGTATTTTTGTATAAACAAATTTAACCATCTTTCGTATTTCAAACAGAACGAAATTATTATGTTTTTGAATGACAGATGGCGTTACGTCCGCCTCATCGAACTTTCATCCACTCATGCGCAAGACATTCACGAGAACGTCGCGGCATTTTAATATTTCATTCGGCATTATGTTCTCGCGTGGGCGTTTGCCGAGCTTATTTGTGTTGGCTAAAGACGGACTGACAAAAAATATCGTACACTCAATTGCTCTTTGAAATTCATAATGATTTTCTTTATTTCATTTTCCTACTTTAGTTAGTGTTTTTTTTTTGTTTTTATCGGCGGTCATCGTCTACAGCTCTCCATTCCTCTTTCTGTTACAGATTCCATCCCCACACACTTACAATACATTCGTTATTTTATTTTTATTTAACAACCAAAATATTCGCTAGAAATAATTTATATGGCAGAACAACGTGTCAGGTCAGCCAGTATATTATGTAAATTAAACCTTTGTGAGGAAAATATACAAAGACGCACGCTAAATCAGTTCCTTGCTTTCATACAGATCTTATTACGTTCAATGCATTAGACTTGAGTTGAGAGACTTTCAGTTTGATTCCTTTTTTTATGTGAATACCGCACAAGAGTTCCTACTACTCCCAACCGCTTGGAGTCAGTGAGCCTGTTGAATTTGGGGTATGTTGTGAGACTGAAGGTAGTGATGAAAGGGAGGAGATAGGGAAGAGGAAGGTGGGGAAGTATCTGGTATTCAGATCTAGACACCAAGCTGGCTGCATGCCCGCATGGCAGCAGGCAATTCTGGTCGCTTGCGGGCTCAATAGGCTCAAATTTCTGCAAATCCAGTCTGCCACCTCTCACCAGACCTGACGGCTTACTAGCAAACACCGCCACCGAAAAGGCTAACTTGTTAGGTAAAATGTTTGCGGATAACTCAACCCTCGATGACCAAGGTGCTGTCCCGACGTCGGTTCCTCACTGCGTTTCATGAAAAAGCTGAGGATCCGGAATCGGGAAGTACTCCATGTTTTACGACGGCTTGATGTTAATAAAGCTAGTGGGCCTGACGGAATACCTGCCCTGGTACTGCAGAGGTGCGCTGCAGAAATAACTCCAATTGTCACGAAGCTTTTTAAAATGTCCCTGAAGACTGGCTCTGTGCCCTCTGGTTGGAAAAAAGCGGTTATCCATCCTATTCCAAAGAAGGGTGACCGCTCCAACCCGGCCAACTACCGCCCCAAAGCGATCACATCAGTTCTGTCTTAGGTGATGGAATGTGTGATCAACGACAAACTGCTCACATATCTCGGGAAGAACAAAATTATTAACGACCGTCAATACGGATTTCGGCGGAACCGCTCGTGCGGTGATCTTCTCGCGTGTATGACACATGTTTAGGGGCGGTGCGTGGAACGTTTCGGCGAGACCCAAACGGTTGCACTGGACATTTCCAAGGCCTTTGACCGGGTTTGGCACCGAGGACTTGTCAACAAACTGCCTTCTTACGGACTTCCCTCATCCTTGTGTACGTGGATTGACGACTTTTTGAGGGAGAAGTCGATTCAGACGGTAGCCGATGGTTTCACCTCTTCCTCACACTCGATAAATGCTGGCGTCCCACAGGGATCGGTTCTGCCTCCGACTTTGTTTTTGTTGCACCTTTTGTCATGTGCACCAATTCACTGTTACGCGGATGACAGTACAGTCCATGATAGCTTTTTGTTTGACAAGTCGCCAAAGGGCTCACAAACTCCATCGCTCGGAGGACTTTGAAGCAAAGAATGAACGGTTACCTCGAGAGTGTTTTCTCTTGGGGTAAAAATAATCTCGTTGAATTTAATGTTTCAAAAACCCAATCTTGTCTGAATACGTCTAAAAGGGATCGAAATGGAAATCTAGTATCTTTCAACTGAAGCAATTTTCCGAACAGGCCCTCCATTGATATGCTTGATGTAACCCTAAGTGACCAGCTCAGGTATGTGGGCTCCATCAAAGCCAGAGTAAAGTTAGCCTCCCAAAAACAGGGCGTACTGTACAGGGCCCGCAGATACTTTAATAGTACACAACTGCTAACCATGTACAAATCACAAGTGCGCCCCACGGTTGAATTTGGCAGCCACCTCTGGTATGGAGCTCCAAAATACCTGAAAAATACCCTCGACTCTGTGCAGAAACGGGCGGTCCGTTTAATAGATTCTTCCATCTTAACAGACGGATTGAAATCTTTAGAGCACAGGCGTCGGGTGGGAATGCTATCCTTGTTCTACCGGTATTACAATGGAAGATGATCCGAGGAACTAGCATCATTGATCCCTTCGGCACCGGTACATAGTCGGGAAACACGCCAAACGCGTGCCCAACATTTGTACACGGTTGACATTTGTCACATGAGAACGGGTCGTTTCTTCGACTCGTTCTTGTGTTCAACAGCTCGGCTGTGGAATGATTTGCCGGCCTCTGTGTTTCCTCCTTCCTACAACATGGGTCTCTTCAAGACTAATTTATTTATTTATTTATTTATTTATTTATTTAAACGCCCATAGGGCTTTTACATAGAATGCAGTACATTTTTTTAATTACAGTGAAAAGAATGGGTTTACAAAATACAATACACAATACAAGTAACATAATATTTGTTAAAAACAAAATATAGGTTACATAAAATATAAGGGTTAAAAAAAAAAAAATAAAATAAAAAATTTAGGTTACATAAAATATAAGCGTTAACAAAATACAGGTAACATAAAATATAAGAAACAAAATATAGTCCATAAAATATAGTAGTTGACATAAAGTAGGTAATTTTTAAAATTGTTGTTCTCATTAGTTTATGGGATAGGTAGAAATAAATAGTTGGCACATATGGCGTTTGAAGTTTGCTAAGTTCAAATTATTGTCAAATACATCCAGATTGTTTAAGTATTTGTTACCAAGACTATGCAAACGTTGTATTGGAGAATGTAAATCATAGTTCGAATGAGATGTACGTATATAAAATGTCAATGTTTGTCTAGTTGTTCGTGTAGGTACATGTAGATTTATTAATTGCAGAAGTTCACAACTGTCGAATTTAGAGTTTAATAATTTTAATAATAAAGTTAGGTCGTTTATTTTTCGTCGGTTTTCTAATGTTGGAATATTTAAAGTATTCATTAACGACGGATAATTTATGTGCTCTAAAGGGATGTTAAGTTTAAAATTTACAAAACGTAGAAATTTTCTTTGAATTCTTTCAATAGTATGAATATGAATTTTATAGAAGGGCGACCAGACTATGGAGTTATATTCTATTAGGCTTCTAACAAGGGATGTATACAGTCGTTTAATGATTTGTAACGATTCAAAGTTTTTAATTGTTCTTAACACAAATCCTAAAGTTTTCATACCCTTATTTGCAGTTTGTTGAATGTGAACCGTGAAGTCTAGTTTCTCATCCATTATTATGCCAAGATCCCGCATTTCCGATACTCTTTCTAAATTTATTTTATTTATTGAATAGTCGAATAACAGTGATGTTTTTTTTCTGGAAAAGGTCAAAGTTTTGCATTTTTCTACATTCAAATATAGATTGTTTTGTGAGCACCAAATTTTTAGCATGTCTATATTTGATTGAAGAATTTCACAGTGATTAAGGATAGTTATCTCTTTATATAATTTAATGTCATCAGCGAAAAGCAACACTTTGACGTCTTTAAAGCAGTTGACTATGTCATTTATAAAAATAAGAAATAAAATTGGGCCAAGATGACTACCTTGCGGTACTCCACTAGTGGCAGAAAATGGTTTGGATATAAAAGATTTTATTTTTACAAATAAAGTTCTACCTGATACGTAACTACTTAGCCAGTTCAACATATTTGCTCTGATTCCCAGAGCATGAAGTTTTCGGATCAGTATTTTGTGGGACACTTTATCAAAAGCCTTCGAGAAATCAGTATATATACAGTCAACTTGTTTGTTTTTAGAAAATGACTCCAATATATAGTTTTGAAAGATTAATAAGTTTGTTGAAGTTGATCTTCCTCTAATGAAGCCATGTTGTTTGTCATTTATTATCTCTGTTAACGTGGGATATATTTCATCAAGAACTAGAGATTCAAAGATTTTGGGTAATACAGATTGTATGCATATAGGTCGATAGTTTGAAATGTCAGTCTCATCGCCTTTTTTAAGTATTGGGATAATATAGCTGGATTTCCAGTAGACAGGAAAACGTCCAGAAGATAGTAGCTGGTTAAAGAGAATGGTTAGTGGTTTAGACAATACAGAGGAGCAATGTTTTAGGAAAATTGGCGGGATGGAGTCTGGGCCTGCAGATTTGTTAATGTCTAAGGAACATAGTTTCTTTTTGCAAGATTCTTCTGTTATGTAGCAGTCTGTTAAATGTATGGTTTTTTTAAATGAGTATGAAGGAATTTTTTCTTGTGGTGTTTCCTCATCGTAAACATTTTTAAAGAAATCTGAGAAAAGATTTACGATATCTTGTGTGCTGTTAGCACATTTGTCATCCATATGCATTTGTGGTGGATAGTCTGTGTTGTCATTGTTTAGTGTTTTGATAAATTTCCAAAGATTATTTGAGTGCAAAGCTGTGTTTTCGATAGAGTTTATATATGCTTTATAACAGATTTTAGAAAGATCTTTGCATTGTTTTCTAGTTTCACTGAAAATTGCATAATCGATCATCGATCGAGTTTCTTTGAATTTTTTATGAAGTTTCTTTTTTTGTTGAAGTGAGGCTTTTAGTTCTGGTGAGAAATAAGTCGGATATGTATGTTTTTTAGGAGTATATAGTGGTACATATGATTTTATGGTGCTAGACAATATTGAATATAAATTATCTAAGGATTTGTCAGTATTCACGTCCGATAAAAAAGACCAGTCGACACGGGAAAGATGATAATTTATAGATTCAAAATCTGCACGTTTGTAGTTGAGAGTCTCTTCAACGTGTTTCGGTTTGACGCTACACACATTTAGCTTAATATAAAGAGGGGGGTGGTAGTTATCAACAGGTAAGAGAGGATCATTACATTTGTCAATGACCAATTTAGGATAATTTGATATTACTAGATCTAGTAAGCGATTATTTGCATTGTATATAAAATTATGTTGGAAAAGATTTAAAAAATTTGTCATATCCAAAATCTCACGTGCACGATCATTCTCGCCCTCATTTACAATTAAAGCACTATCACTTGATTTCCACTTCAGGTTAGGGAGGTTGTAATCCCCAAGAATAATAATTTTAGAGTTAGGGTATTTGTATAGTAGATCTTCAACGTCTTCGCTGTGACTTCGGTAGATTAGAGCATCAGACAGTGGTGGTGTGTACACAGTTGCAATTATTATCTTTTCTACGGTGGTATCAATTTGTATAAATAGTTGTTCGAGTGTATTATTTTTTGTTTTGAGTTTTCTTGATAACAATTTATTTTTAATTGCAATTAGCACTCCGCCGCCCCTTGTTTTGGAACTGGATTTAGAGTTTCTATCGCAGCGAAAGATTTTGTAGTTGTTAAGTCCTAGTTCTGTTGATTTTATTTCCGAGTCGAGCCAAGTTTCTGTCAGCACATATACGTCATAGTGGTGTGTAGATATGGTAGAACGTAGTTCGTTTAATTTAGTTCGTAGTCCACGGACGTTTTGATAGTAAATTTTCATAGTACTCAGTTTTTTGGATGAATGTTGACTATTTTGGGAGACGAATTTACGTATTTAATTGTTATATCTGTCTCACCGTTAGCTTTTCGTTTTTCTAGTTCTACTCGTAGGTCCGTTAGATGCTTTTGCTGAGCTGGGGTCGAATCAGAGTAAATGCGTAGGTTGTCCTTTAAGAGATGTTTTTTTCCTTGTAGTGTTCTTGCTGTCTGGGAATTATCAAAATGGATTTTTATAGGTCTTGGTTTATTGCTGTTATATTTACCAAATCGATACATTTTTACAATGTTGTTTATTGCAGGTGTGTCAATTTTGGAAATTATTTCTGTTACTACAGTAATAATTTCAATACAGTAATGTTCATCCCTTCCTCTACTCAAAAAGACCCTCCACACAGCATCCCAGAGGGAAATCATTTTCCTTAGGGCCTCCTGTGTGGAGTTAATGTAAAAAAAAACACGTCTAAAGCCATTTCACGCAACGTTTCAATTCTGAATAGTGGTCTTGCACCAGTGATATCTTCCACTATAGACTAAATGTACCTTATATTAATTTTTAAATTATTTAATTGTGAAATAAATCAAATAAAATTTCTAGTCAAGAGTCTTACCCCTCGACCATGGAGGCCGCTAAAATTCTTGCTTACCACCTGAAAATATTACTTGATTTATTGTCGCTACTAGGTCTGTATTTACATCATTACGGCTATTCTATTCGGAGGAAAAAATCAGTTCTTAAATAACTCATTCTTGCTACATTTATAATTTTTCACGATGGTTACATTTGAGGAGTGAAAAGGAGAATGTAGAATTCCTGAATTCCACAGTAGGCAGATCTACGCGGTCTGCAGTCATCCTCTGTGAGGCGCAAAGAGCTTTGTTAGCATACTGGACGAGAGGAACTGTTATTCGTATGCTGGTGGAAGCCATTATTATTTCATAGTTTTCACTGAAGCGGCGTTGGCCACAAAACCTCTTGTTTCAAATTCAATGATGTTTTCCAATGGAATGCCACGAAAAATTCTCGTAGTGCATTTAAACTAGCCCAATCACGCAATCGTGTCTGTAAAAAATAATAGTTGTTTATGAATTGTTTTAGAATTTGATAAATTTCGTAACTCGGTATTTTCAAACTCCACCGCACTTAACTGAACGAGTGGCATAACCCGCATACATCGGCTCTTTGGATGTTAAAACTATGCTTATAAAGGTAAACTTCTAAAATATGCAGCAGGCAGCAGGTCAGCCGGAAAACTATCCCACAGTACAGTAAAGGAATGCTTGAGTGGGAAATAAATTACCTAGGCAAAAATCTAGAAAAATGTCTTTCAAAAGAATCATGAGTAAATTCTTTTCTGCAAACGTACACACTCAAGTCAATAAATATCTACATAGGTAAATGCAGCGATAGAACTTCCTAGCGAAGCGCAAGCGAGCATAATTTATGGGATTTCACGCACAACTGGCCGCTTTTAATAACGCATAGAAGAGTATTCTGGTTCTCATTTTTCCATTATCCAAATACCCGAGGTTGATGGCTCGCCGAGAGGCTTGCCCAGTACAAGCAAAATGAGAATGTACTTTTTTAATGAAAGGCTTTAATACGGGTTGAATATTTAACCCGAGAGCATTCTTATGAAAAGCACCGCTTAGAGCGTAAATCCATCTTTTATTCCACATTTTTACTGTATGAAAGGAAACATTGCTTACATTTTTAAATAAATTAAATGTTTTACAAGACTGCTTGATATTAATCGGAAATTACAGTTTACTCTGTCTTAACATTGTGCTTGAAACTGCTATTAGCTTTATGTTCCTCTATAATATTTTATACACTTAAATAGGGGTTATGCAAGCCCATCTGGGTATTTAGTGCAGCGGGAGGAAATGAAGAGGGGAATTAAGTTAGTGGTAATTTAAAGCAACGATAGGATTTTCTAGTGATAACACAAACATTAGTAACCGTAATTTATGGGTAACGTTAGGTTTGCAGTTTGAATTTAAATATTATTATTCTCTTTTTTCATTACAAAATTACCTAATGCTCCAGGTTGTCGAAGCTGGAGTTTATTTTTATAAAAAGTTAATTACGCAAAATAAGTAATTCGGGCGGGTATGGATACCGCAGCCCCGGGGACCATTTATTGGAACACCCCTGGTGCCGCGAAACTGCGACTCCACTGTATCTTTGGCGGTTAAGTGCTGCAGAGCAAAGCCCTAAGCAACCCCCGAAGACCGAAACTAGTCCCGAAACTACTTGTAGGGACGATTAAATATGCATACACTCGTAAAACCTGATGGATAGTCAGTCTATGGTTTAGATCTGGGCTTCTGGAAAATAAGATAAGCCCAGATTGGAAAAGGGATAGAAGGAATCACCGTTGCTGATGCGGCCACGATGGTCTCCAGGTTGTAGTGTACATTTCACAAAATTAAATCAAAATTTTGAAATCGTAATATTTCTTATAGAAAGATGTTATGATAATTTATGCGCCCTGTCTGAGAGATGTTAATTTATTCTGAGCTCCAATAAGCACGCTGTCACCTCTCCAAAGTTGGGTACTTTTTCTTGCAATAATTGCCTTTTTCATGGTGATATTTAGGGTGGGAAGATTAGGTAGGTGGGATAATTTCAGGATTTTGACATTTGCTACTCGCCAAGTCTGCGAATGCATACCTAACCATTCCTAATATATAATGCGCGAACAACCACTATAGGTCACCCCTAGTGGTTCGCATCGTTTGGTTACTTAGAAAGGGTGCTCGGGATCATGGGGTGAGGTTTTTCAGGTCTTGGCGGCCAATGCGTTTGCCCACCTGGCAGGCCGGTTCGGGAGAAATTGGTTGAGGGATTGATTTGGATTGAAAAATATAAAATAAACAATACGACGTCTTGTCTATTGCGAATCTCCGTATCCCATGTTGATAAAAGTTGTTGCAAACTATAAATATGGGCTTTACTAATAAACGAGTTTAAAATTTTATACATCTGTAGGATTGAGCGATTAGATTTAAATTACTGTAGGGTCGATCGATAAGATTTCAAAAAGGAAAAAATGTGGGATAAGGTGAATTCCTCACAATAAGGGAAAGGACCCCTCCGGTCGGACCCTCTCGACCCATCCATCGCCTTGCAACGCAGTGGAAGGGATGGATTAATACATATGTCACTCCTAGACACCATGACCCCCAGATTCCTACCAACCCCTCATACGTTTTTCCTTCCCGGAACTTCCTCCCCTTCCTTTCCATAAAAAGACCCTCCACGGAACATCCGCAAAGGTGACAAAGGCCCTGAAGATTTTTTTCTTCAGAGCCTCCTGTGTAGAGCTAATATAAATGAACATCCATATTTATTTCACTTTAAATATAATGAACACATATTTTTATTAATTACTTATGAGTGTTAAAAAGCCCATGTATACATATTTGGTAGTATTTTTTCAATACCTCGCATGATCAGGAATAATTATTTGAGTGAAACGTTTCATTTATTTAACATACTAGTTGACAGCATTTCCGGTCAAAAGTGCACATTTTCATTAGTTTAGAGTTTTGCGCAGAGTAGAAAGCATTTGTCAGATATTTTTTTTAATATTTAACCGTCCGCATCCTCTACAAACACTACCGAAAATAAATAGACGAATAACTCAAACTGTTGGGATATTCACAAAAACATTGTTCCCTCGGTGTTCAAACTGTGAGCAGATTTACAAAAAATATTGCCCTGAAGTACTCAAACTGTGAATAGGTACAAATTGAGAATGCCATGTTCTCCATAACAGTAATATTTGTATTACATATTCAAGGAAGAATTTGTTTATTTATTTATTGACAGTTCCATTTTTTTTATTTTGAACATGAGTAATATAGCCAAAAAAAACCTATTATAACATAATAAGGAATAAGAAATAATTACATTTATAAGAAAAAAACATGAAGCCAAAAATTATATGAAAAGAAGAATATCAAATTTCAAAACGAAAAATTACATAAAACAAAAAATTATTTTGTATTTATTGGGCATTAACTATGTAACTATTTTTAGACATTTTGTTTTGAATGCAAGTACATTTGTTAGTTTAAATTTTAAATTTTCTGCTTCCGGTTTCGACACATCCACCTCTTTCACTAGCAAACTTAAAACTTACTTAAAAATTATATACGAGTACAAACATGATTAGATTTAATTAGGTGTGGGTAGTCGGGGGGTGATTTTGGGGTAGGAAAAGAACGATGGGAGGAGTCAATATTGCATGGAAACATCGTTAATAAGGTGGTGGTGATATTATTTCATTAGCTAATTTAATTTTCGTTTATTTTTTTCATGTGTTTCTCAGGCTTCTAAAGCGCACAAATTAAAATGTAAATTTATTTTGGAATTTTTAACTTGGTTTAGCTTCAACAAAGAAAATGTAGGAAAAAATTCAGTGTTTCTTTTAATGCCATTTATTTTATTTTTGTTTTATTTTATTTATTTTTCATTATTATTGTACAACAGAATAATTCCAATTACAGTACAATTTAGTTACCCTATAAGCATTTAGGCAAGTGACTCTTCAATTATATTTTAAAGAACAGTCACTTACATCCAAATGGTTTGCAATTTCATTTAAGGGCCCGCAACCCGGATTTGTACCGATTTATTACATATTTCCCTTAAACACGGTAAGATTTAAAGCTCTTAAAAATATATTTGTTATTCTTGAAGATAATATCTAGACTTTGCCCGCGCCGAAACGCAAATTATATAAAATTCCCTCGATAGAAAAAAATCGCAAAGTACGCTCCAAAAATTATTATTAACACTTAATTAAATGAAGACAATGTAAGCGAAACTCAATCGAAAATCTGGAAACAGAAAAATCAGAAAAGATGTTGACACCTCTTTCGCTTACATTGTCTTCATTTAATTAAGTGTTACAATTTGAGGTTTTACTCACAAATTTAAAAATAAAAATAAAAATATTATTAACACGTTTGTTTCAGTTATTTTACAAGCTATATGTATGAAAAAATTCACAGTGTTTCTTTAAATGCTGTTTAGATAATGCCCGCGAGATTTTTGCTCTATTTTAAACCAGTCGTGTTTTATTAAACATTTTCGCAATTTTCGCATCGATTTTGTCGCTGTAAATGTTAGCGCTCTCCTCTAACATTCGTAATTATGTATCTCTCCATCTTCTTCTTTTCGGGCCCGGTTGCAGAGCCTTAACAGCACCACTCCCCTCGTCATGCTATGCTTTGCCAAGACGTCTGTTCTGCAGTTCGGTACTTTAAATAAGCCATGATGTCGACTTCGGCTATAGTGGTCTGGTACATATAAATCATAGCATCCCAAGAGAAATGGGCTATCGATGACATTGTTCCAAATTTTGAAAGACATAATAGCAAGACTTGCTTTCCGTCGAATTTCTAGACCTACATAATCAGTTTCCCCAAGTAAGTCAATATGGTGCATGAACCTTGGATAGGTTCCATGCTTCCGCATATAAACATACCTGAGGAATTTCTTCTGGATTTGCTCTAACATATCAATGTACTTCTGGTGGTACGGTGCCCTAACATCGCTCGCGTACCCCAGCTTGCTTCTCAGTATGCCATCGAATAACGCTAGCATAGCTTCTTGATTATCAAACTGCTTACAAGTCCTGATGATGCACCCAAGAAGTTTGTAGCAAGACTGAGTGAGCTGCGATATATGGCAAGAGAATGTCAGTTCGGGATCAAAGACGACACCAAGATCCTTCACGGATTTTACACGTGATAACGTTTCGCCTTTTATTTTATAATCGTAAACTATAATGTTTTTACAACGAGTGAAGGACATTGTGACACATTTCTTTGTGTTAAAATCTAATTTGTTTGCCGACGACTATTTTAGACATTCCCAACGAGATTTTGGCTCTATTTTAAACGATTCGTTTAATTAAACATTTAATTTACTTTTGAAAACGTTTAATTTACTTTTGAATATGGTGCCTAACACGCATTTGACTGGTTCATAATTTCTGTATTGTGATATGTCGATATCGTGATTTGTGATATTATGCCGATTTCTAAAAATGCGATGGGCTGGGCTGGTCATGTGGAGAAAATGCCAGAGGACAAAACAAATACCAACTGGAGCATCCCATGAACGAGGGTGCCCCAGTGGAAGAGATCTAGAGACAGACCGAGGAAGATGTGGACTAGGTGGAAAAGGATCGGAGAAGATATGGGAAGGCTTAAAGTTTTATAAGTTGAAAGCGATTTGCTAAGAACTGGTTTGCTAATTCAGTAGATTATGTTATAAATTTAGTGTCGGAGGCCAAATCCCACCCTAGGACCTGCACAGCTCAGAAAAATTATGTGAATCCGATATTTCTTGGTGGTGTGATTGAATTCCAGTTATATGATCAGTGGCATTATAACTAATGCAAAGTTTTAGAGAATTAAAGGTGGAAGTGAAGATAATGATTTTTAAAAAAAATTCGTAGGAAAAAGAAGGAAATATATATGGTTTATCAATATGCGATCAGCTCGAGAATAAAATTCATCTGAGTAAGGGCCAGTTGCATCGAAAATGCTTTAAGTAAATTTTCAGTTCTTTTGATAATTATCATAATAATATTTATATTTGGATGACTTATTTCCAACATCACCACAAGTAGAGTCATTATTTATTTATCTACTTATCATGTATTTATGTACCTATTTTATTTAAGCGAAACAGCAGCCTACAATAAGAATAGTTAATTTATATATTTATTATTATATAAATATTATCTACTTTAATTATTATTTTTTAATTTATAAACTAACGTTTAGACAAGATTTTTATGCATAGCACAAAGGGTAACAATTATTACAAGCAATAATTGTCAGCCTGAAACACTCATTTACATTGAAAAATCTTCCGAGAAAAAAATACTTGCCGCCAACGGGACTTGAACCCGTGTCCTTCCGATTGCCGGTCGAATGCTCTGACCACTGAGCTATGGGGGCTTATCAAATACCCGCCAAATAATTCAATATATACTAGTGTTTCATTCAACAATTACTGCTTGTTATATTTTTTCCCACCTGAAAACAACCAACTTTATTTTTGCGAGAAAGACATTGTTAGTGTTAAATCCCTCGCTAGGTGGCGTCGAGACAAATTATGTCTGCATTTATTGGGGAAATACTTAAACTTGTTAAATATTAATTATTATTTTTTAATTTATAAACTAACGTATAGACAAGATTTTTATGCATAGCACAAAGGGTAACAATTATTACAAGCAATAATTGTCAGCCTGAAACACTCATTTACATTGAAAAATCTTCCGAGAAAAAATACTTGCCGCCAACGGGACTTGAACCCGTGTCCTTCCGATTGCCGGTCGAATGCTCTGACCACTGAGCTATGGGGGCTTATCAAATACCCGCCAAATAATTCAATATATACTAGTGTTTCATTCAACAATTACTGCTTGTTGTTTTCAGGTGGGAAAAAATATAACAAGCAGTAATTGTTGAATGAAACACATCCTTCCTTTTCTAAAAAAACCGTCCACACAGCATTTCCAAAGATGACATAGGCCCTGAGGAGAATTATTTTCCTAAGGGCCTCCTGTGCTATTGTAAAAAAACGGGTTAGCAGAGCAATAATTAGCCCGTCTTCGGCCACAATATCCATACTAATATTATAAATAATGCGAAAGTGAGTGTGTTAGTTTGTTACGCTTTTACGCCTAAACCATCAAACCGATTTTAAAAATTATTTCACCAATAGAAAGCTACTTTATCAGCGAGTAACATAAGCTATATATATAATGGTAAGCTCTGGCGTTATGAAATTTGTGTAAATTAAAATGTGTGTATTTCATATATTTTAGCGGCAGGGAGGAAAGGCAGGGCGAAGGTGTGAAATAATTAATAACCCTTAAAACTTCATAAAAGTCAAAAAAAGACATTCAAGGATTGACACCCGTGAAATACTTGTGTGTTTATTTTTATATACATATCAAATCCACTAGTAACTTAAAACTATCTTTTTTAATTAAATATTACAATTTGAGGTTTTACTTATAAAGTTAAAATAAAAATAAAATAACTTTTGAAATGTTTATGCAAGTCCATTGGGCTGAACAGCGGCTTAACTTTAGTAAGGGCGTAACTTAGTTATAAATATTTAACTTTAAACCCTACTTTAACTATTTTCGATGCATCTGGCCCTTAGCGAATTGTCTCATCATTGGCTAGCGCGTTCTTGATGACGTGACGCCCCTCGATTTTTCCAATAACCGAGAATTCTGATGGCGTCTCAGTGTTTGAACTTTTTGGGAATGTTCTCAGAATTTTTTTATTAAACCATTGCTTTTCAAGGAATTTTCACATATCAGCATTATTATTTTACGTAAACATGGGAACTATTTTTTTCTTTGACATCATCAAAGAATTCAAATTTCACTAAATTATGACAAAGTCATTTCAAGCAACTGCTACATTTCGAACCTAAACATTGCTGCTCACCAAAAACGAGAGAATCTACCGATCTGTGCTAATTATAATTAATTACTTCATAATGTTATATAAATGCTTTTCATAAAAACACACAGATAATTTAGTTGCATTGCTCCATTGCATAAGGTTGTCATAGACTTGAAACCATAAACAAGCGCATTGATTAATGAATAGCAACTTGCAAAATATGTTGTTCTGAGTAATAACCTACCATTAGTGACATCCCCACAAGACGGTTCATTAGGTATTCCTGCTTTGTCAACTGTGAAAATGTCCACACACACATGGTGTAAATTCTGCAAATATTGTTTGCAACAAAATTATGTCGTTAGCGAACACTTGACACTATCAATTGAGAGTTATTTGCTTACTTATTTATGGCAGTATCGTGTTGATATTTTACTTCGCGTAGATAAGTTCAATCAGGCGCATGTTTCGAATTTCAAGCGTGCGATTATACGAGTACTGTTATGCTGCCTTATTACAATATTGTAATTTATTCATTAGTTTCCCGGGCAGCTCCCTAAGGTGAATATTATTGACATCGACGAAGGCGCACGTATAAAATCCTCCTTTGAGTGCAGGCAAGCCTTGCAGGCGGGTTTCCTGTATGGAAGCTGAACTATGCTAAGGGGTTAGGGGGTGAATTTACGGTACAGCCTTAATATGGCGTGAATATACGTCTCATAAAATAGTTTATAGCCAGCGAAGGCCCCGAGCTGAAATGTCAATGAAAATATTTCATTTTGCCAATTTGAATTTATGGCAGACATTTTTATTCGCTAGTTTTTTATTGCTTTATATTTTCTATGTTTTAAAACCGTCAATCTTCAATTTAAAGCCTAGAGCTTCAGTTCTCAAATTGAATCCAATAAGCACAGCGTATTTGCCAAATCTGGGAACATTAATTTTGGGCAATAAAGTTTTGGTTAAAATTCAAACATATTGAGGTATTTCACCGTCCTCTCGATAAGCTGTTGAAATAACTACTTATCGATTATAATAAATGACTAAATAGATTCTCGCCAAAGGAAGAAAAATCGCCTGATTTATTCGATCTACTTATCATAGATTCAAGTACCGGGTAGTATTATCAAACTTAATAAACGAATAAATCGAAAATACAGGTTTTCCCACGAATAGGGCTTTTGATAGTTACCAAGAGGTTGGTGAAATACCCACTGGATATTCGGTTAACTAATAGATGAAAAATAATTAAAAAATAATTGAGAAAAACTTTTTAGAGTACTAATTGTATTCAAACTATTAACCGATTTCAGGAGCGCACTTCCGTTGTTGGGACAAAGGGTAATCTAACAACAAATATTCTTCCTTTACTTGTTTAACTTTCTATTTCTAACATTTATCCTTACCTAAGAAGGGTTCTTTTGAAAATGTTGGACATTTAACATAAATTTATCGTAGTTCGGTATTTTACATAAATTTGACTCATTTTGTCCTATTACGGAACGCCACAGTTTTACATTTCTTTTACGAACTTGAACAAATATTTTCTTTTTTTATAGTAATACCTCACAAAAGTCTCAGCTGCTCCCGTCTGGAGCCAGTGAGACTATGGCATCCCCAATTGGGTATGTTGTGAGGCTGAATGTATTGGGAGGGGAGGAGATGGGGTAGAGAAAGGTGGGGAAGTACCTGGCTATTCAGATCTGGTCATCAAACACGGCTAATGCCATTTCAAGCAACGTTTCAATTCTGAATGGTGGTCGTGCACTAGGCCGATACTAAGAATATCTTCCACTCTAGAACTTGCCGCAAATTTACTATACGTTATTTTAAATGAATAAATTGTGAAATAACACAAATTATTCAAATAAAATTTATTTACCCACGCTTTGGGATTCGGTCCCGCGACCTTCGGATTGCGAGTCAAGAGCCTTACCGCTAGGCCACGCCGGCCGTCAAAATTTATTAATTCCGATTCAAAAGACAATCGCTTTTCATAAGGCCTTCTTGATACTTATATTTAGGTATAGATTTTATGAGGACCAAAACGAATTTACATGAGTTTGGTTAATTTTTTTTTATTCTGGTGTGATCTGATTGGTAGGTATAGAAGTTTGAATTTAGAAGAAAAATATTATGTACTGGTTTTTTATTACAACTTATCGCCGTTTACATATACTGTGAAAATGATGAAAAATTCTTCTAGAAAAATCTTATAAATATTTTAAAACATTGGTGCGTTCAAAATAATTTATTCTTAAATGTAGAAAAGTGCAAAACCTTGACTTTCTTCAGAAATAAAAATCCTGTTTTATTCGAATATTCCATCAATAACACAGCTTTAGAAAGAGTCACGGAAATGAGAGATCTTGGAATTATTTTGGATGAAAAACTAAGTTTCGCCAATCATATCCACCAAATTGTAAACAAAGATATGAAAACACTAGGTTTCGTATTAAGAACAACCAAAAACTTTAATTCCATACAAGTCATTAAATTATTATATGTATCTCTAGTTAGAAGCATAATGGAAGATAACTCGGTAGTTTGGTCTCCATCTTACAAAATTTACATTTATAACATTGAGCGAATACAAAAAAAATTTCTACGTTTTATAAATTGTAAATTAAATATCCCACTAGAAGACTTGAAATATAATTTATTATTCAATGTTTTAAAAATACACACACTAGAAGACAGACGTAAAATAAACGACTTAACATTTTTATTCAAAATACTTAACTCTAAATTTGATTGTTGCGAACTACTGCAACTCATAAACATACGAATACCGACAGTAACTACACTACAAAATACACTATTCTACTGTAGCATTCATAAGCGGAACTACATTGCCCACTCTCCGATACAACGATTTCACACTATGGGAAATCAGTACTTAGGTGATATTGACATATTTAACATAAACTTGGCAAAATTTGTTGATCTTGTAAAAAACTTATTCCAAAACTATTCCTAAACCTATCTGTTTTTCTGAAAACCCACGAAATCGCTGTATTTTTATGACTTGTGTGCTTTTTTATCAAATTTAATTTTTATTATTTCTGTATATATGTTAAATAATCTGTCATGAATTATTTGTACTACCAAAATGTAAAAGCCCATTGGGCGTTAAATAAATAAATAAATAAAAAAAATATTAAAAAATTTAATCGCCTTTTTACAAGTACGTGGCTCCAGTCAAGACTTCCAATCCGACTGGAATACACAAAGGTCAGATTTTAATATTCCGGAAGATAGGTTGAATCTCATCTCATCTTTCGAAGATGTGCACTTTTACATTCAAAGAAAGTCAGCCGCACAATGCGGGAGTCGGGAATCGAGCCACGTCAGCTACAGATTCTCATGAAATATGGTCTCAATGGAAAGCTTCAGTTGCATCTCTCTTTAGCGAGGGCATTACAAATGGGAATATATTTTATTAATGGTGAAACTACCTGTTTCAATTCTCCGCAATTTTTTCGCCTGAACTTAATTTAACAGAGATATATTTTGATGTATGAGATTTTGGTTTTGAGAGTTGAAATTATTATTTTGAGTGTTTTCATAAAAAGTTACCCCTTTCAGTTCCAGCTCGGTACGAGTTTGAGGTTCGCGTAGCGTAAAGCATCGGCTCCCAACCACATTCAAGTCACAATCCCCATTTATAATAGCCAAGTGACATGCGGCCCGGACCAGTTTGAAAAATGCATTTTTAATAGGGTAAAGAAAGCACATTTAAAATAGATTTTCAGCTAATATTTAATGCGATTATTGAAGCTCTTTCCCGGTTACGAGCTTCGCAATAATTCGCTAGAGCTTTTTTTTTTAATATTTAGTATCTTTCTTGGCAAATTTTGAACGTTTTTCATAACTACACAATTTTTTAATAACTTCGGTTTTTAGTAGGATGGATCCGAATGACAGTGTTATTAAAGAGTTTTTGCTTAAATTCTGGTGGCGTGATCCCTAATTTTGTCAAATTTTCTGAGTTCGAACAGCACCGCAGAATCGCATCGTTATTGCTGACGTTCAAGATGTTTAGGGATGTAAATCATTTAAGAGCATTTTAAATTTATATTTTTATCAAGTTATATTCAACCACAAGCACATTGACTTTATTGAATGATCTAAAACTAAAATTTAATAAATTCTTAATTTTTATGTTTAGCCATTAGAAGTCTAGAAAGCACTTCGTGACTCACTAAATGTGTTGAAAACCCGTTTTCAAATAGGTTCACACGACTCTACAATACTACGATGGATTTCACTCTGAAAAGGTTATGAACATCTATTTCGGATTCAGGGGTTACAAGTACCGTAAAATCTAAGGTGATTTCGTGCATTGCAGGTGAACTCGGACACCTGGGAATAGTAATGCATTGCTGGTGTTAGGGGAGAACATGCATTGCTTTGGGTTGCGTCCCCAGTAGATATCAATCACACGTTTAATTCCAGTTTCTGTTTGTTATTGAATACATCGAAGTTTTACATACAATCGCTTTGAATAACTCTTATCCTAGCAAGTACAGAATATCAGCATTTAATTATTACATTTAACTAAACATACGTTGACAATCACTCACCTGAAATTAAAAAAAAATCAATTACATAAAAAAATTGGTTATGTTGGCGATGTAAATTTAAAATTTATAGAAGAGGTGGTTAATGATCTCGTTTGGAGTAATTTTCACAGCGGGTGGGTTGTGTTTTGTTTTGTTTTCTAAATCAACTTATTGGTTTTACTATAACTATTCCCTTTTCATCAAAAACTTAATGAAAACGTTGCTTAAGAGCTGACTTAATTTACCTGCACGTGTAATTAATACATACAAATAATTATTATAAGCAATAATTATCAGCCTGAAACACTCATCCACATTGAAAAATCTTCCGAGAAAAGATACATGACAAATACAGATACATAACAGTGTCTCTCTCGCAAAAATAAAATTGGTTGTTTTCAGGTGGAAAAAATATAATAAGCAGTAATTGTTGAATGAAACACTAGTATATATTGAATCATTTGGCGGGTATAAGATAAGCCGCCATAGCTCAATCAGGAGAGCAGCTGACCGGCAATCAGAAGGGCACGGGTTCAAGTCCCGTTGGCGTCATGTATCTTTTCTCGGAAGATTTTTCAATGTGGATGAGTGTTTCAGGCTGATAATTATTGCTTATGATAATTATTACCTTTTGTGCTATGCATAAAAATCTGGTCTTAAACGTTAGTTTAACAATTACAAATAATACATACAAATAGGTAAATATTATGAACCAGTGTCGTGTATTGCTATTTGACAAGACCAAGCGGTGGTTTTGAGAGGGGATGGTTCGTAATAGTTATTCACAAGGGAACTAATAAAAGAGTTTTATTGTTATTTGAAAATCGCACCATTTTTTATTTTATTTTACTTTTAATAACGTTAAATCACAATATTTATCTTCAGATCACTTAGTTCTAAAATATGACAACTTTTGTCAAAACATATCCAACCGAGTATTTCATAAAGTGACAGAAGTTGACGACGGTATTAATTAATGAAGCAGATTTTTTTTTTAATTCCTTCCAAATAAAAATATTGAAACATTGAAATAATGATTATATTCAAGATTTCGCCGTTGCAGGTATTTTTTACAAAAACAGCGATCTACAAGTTATTTTATTTTTTTTTATTTTTTTTATTTTTTTTATTTTGCAGAAACAAACAGTACATTATTACATAATGGAAAATAGTTACAAAGTTATAGAATTAATACAATAATTGGTACCAATGACATGTCGCTGTCATCTACTTATATTTTTGTGAGATAAATAATACAATATACTTAAATTAAGTTAGTAACTTATTAAAGGAGAGGGGTGTGTGAGAGTGTTTGTATGTGTGTAAATGCGCGTGGAGTGTGTGGATGTGTGTTTTATGTGTGCAAATTCAGTGTGCTAAAAATGTTTTTCTTAAATAGAGGGAGGGAATCAAAAAATATATCGGTATTTGTGGTTTTTTGAATTGAGTTGAAACTTTGAAGGATGCGGGAAATAGGGGAGTTGGCTGCAGCGTTCGTATTATTACTGGTTGTGTAAAAAAGGTTGGTGTGGCGAGTTCTTTTAGATGGGATGTTAAAATTTATTTGGGATAGAAGTTCTGGGCAGTCTATTTCGTTATGTATAATTTTATGGAGAAATGTCATGTCAGCTACCGTTCGCCTGGATTTCAGGGATTGGAGAGTGCAGATGTAATTACTGTTGTATTTATAGTTGTATGTATCCAATTATTATTATTACGGCTGCAAAAAACGGAAATAAACATTTTTAATTATTAATATCTCCTTTACTTGGATTTAATTGAACTATCCATCTCCAAAAAGTCACGACAAGTCACAAATCAACGTACAAACCTTCGAGTCTTACATCACTTCATAACTATCAATGCTTCCAAAAGTTAGTACTGCACAAAAGTGCCGATTAATAACATCGAAAAAAAATATTTTTGCCAAATATATTTATATTATAGTTTCTAGTTTCACCGCGCATAAGCTTTCGGTGATAGGAGTGTACTCACACACGGCAAAGGTGCCAAAATCCCAAAAAATAATAAAACCTCTAACGGAGCGGATTTCGCTTGTATTTAAGTGCTCGTATTCGTTTTTAGATAGCTAAAAATACAAACCATAAAAGTGCGAATTTATCACAATTTGAACTTTGAAGTAAAATTCTTTTGGAAACTTAATGAGCAATTGTGTACCATAAGGTTCCATTTTGTCGAACGCAATCGTTAAAAAGAGCCAGAAACACTACATTGATCGGAATATTTGCTTTGGCAAAAGAAACAGCTTAATAAACCAAAATATTTTACCGGGGCGTGACAAAAAAAATCATAAGTGTACAAAATTAAAATTGGTCGAATTCTCTGCAGAGATAACGTTTAGCGGGTTAAATTAATGAAACTTTTTCAAATATCGAAATTCCTTAATGAACAGATATTCAATTTCATTGGCCTGTTTAGTCCTAGCAGTTGAAAGGTCTTGTGTTTTTTTGCGATATCAATTTTCTTCCAAATCTGACATACTTCGTGCGATTTTCTGTTTGGTGTAGAAAATGATTTTTCAAATCATTATAAAATAGTTTTCAAAAAAATTGCATGCTACAATCGTTGGGCCGCCACAGCCTTTAGACTCTTTAGAGTGAACCGGCGGTATTAATTTAGTATACCGAATTATCTGCGCATGTCCTTTGTTGCTTTTGGTATTGGAAATTCTTTGATGATCTCCACTTTCTCAGAAAGAATTTGATACTGGATTGACCAAACTTGCCTATATCAACGTGATCAAACCATGTTTCTCAAGGCGTTTCAGGACTGTTGTGCTCCGTAGATGCGTTTTCTTTCTTGGATACAATCATGATGTCATCGATATGTGCAAAATAAAATTCCAAGCCATTCAGTACCCACATGGTTGTCTGTATGTGCGGCGTTATAAAGCCAAAACTATAATTACGTGAACTCAAACAGATTAACTGGTGTTACGGTCTCCACAATTGGAAATTAATTTTTTCACGTTTTTGATAAGTTAGCCGGATCCGTCAAATACCTAGCAGAGCTTGAATTGGATTTTTCAAGACATTTGAGCCAGTGAAGATTTTAGAAATGCTCTGAGATGTGGGAATATTTGAATACGCCTTAAGTCTTGCCTAGTCCTAAGAAATTCAGATACATAAAAAATTATCTCATTTTCACAAAAAAATATTTAAATTTTTCGTAACTATGAAGGCGTTGGCTATGTACTTTCATCAGGCCCTTTTCCAATTTTATGTCACATTAAAGAAACATTTTTCCAAAGAGACAAATAGAAACATAGAGCGGTAATATTCACAGTGTGACATCAGAGAAGGAATTAAATCCCTAATAAAAGTAGCCTTCACGTTAAAATAAAATTAAGTTCTACAAGCTAAACATAAGTATAAAGTTATTTTTTTCCAGATCACTGACAGTCGAGATAAGCATTTTTTAACATAACTCCACACAGATGGTACACCTGAGGAAAATAATTCCCCCCAGAGCCAATGTCATCTTTGGGGATATATTTGGGGTATTAAAGAAAAGTAGGAGAGGAAGTAATAATTATCGATAATAACATCAAATGGAAAAGTCAAATAAATTCCACAGTAGACAGAAAGAGAAAACTGATCTACATATTTTTTTTAGACTTAGAAATATTATAACATTAAAAATACTAAAAGATATTTATCACGCACTTGCGCACTCTGCACTACAATATGGAATCATAGCTTGGGGGGGTGCATATAAATCATCCCTACTTCCACTGGAAACAATTCAAAAAATATTAATAAAAATCATCTTAAAAAAGCCCTATCACTACCCAACAATAAATGTTTTCCAAGATTTCCCTGTTCCCCCACTAACAAAAATTTATGATAAAATTGCACTCCTACAATTACATAAAGATTTCTTTAATAAAAATACTATACCACAATTAAATATTAGTAAAAGGATCATATCTGTTGGAGGATTAACCGTACCATTAGTACGAACTACAACAGCACAACATCACTATACATTCAAAGGTTTAAAATTATTCAATAAATTACCCCTAGATATACGATCGGATGAAAACTACGACACATATAAAAAAAATAAATAAAATGAAATACTCTAGTACCACCTCATAAATTTAATTATTGTTTAGTTTAGAACTTTAGTTTTTTATATGTTTTGCTTTATCAATCCTTTGAATCATTTATTAACTAACCAATAATTTTATTACATGTATCGTATTTTCTATAAAATTACTATTAGTTTTTGTAATAATATTTTTAATTTATATACTTGATGTAAAAGTATTTAGTTGTCCTCTCCTAAACACAAGCAACTGCTTTATTAGGAGAGCGATTGAAATATTGTTATAAAATTGTAATTATAATAAATGTTTCGGTGAATAAAAAAATAAAAAATATAATAAAGTTCTATGAAGAAGAAAGTATGAGGGGTGTGGATAAATCTGGGACTCAATGTGTCAAGGAGTGACCTGTGAATCGATCCCTCCTACTATGAGGCAAGGCGTTGGGGTCAAGAGTCCGATTGCAGATATCAATGGATCTCCCAAAAGGCCTCTCCCGATCCGGCCCGCCACGCATCTTGTGGGCAGAGGCATGTGCCATCAAGACATGTACAGACCTAACCCCATGATCCGGGCGCCCCTGCTAAGTCAGCAAATGTGATGAATCTCTTGGGGTGACCTTTGACAGAGGTGTTCGTTTTCCAATTAATGGATACTGGGGCGGCGGTACCCGTGCCACCTCTTAAGTTATGCCACAACTTATTATTTATCTTTACCATTTTATTAGAATTGGAAACAAGTACGAGTACAAGCAACTTCTACTTGTTGTATTTATTTTCACATGGCAGCACAATTTGACATTTAATTTCAGAATGTCGTGCGGCCACCCACAAAAAAATATCTTGGAATAAAAAATCTCAACATAATACCCATTAAGAAACGGTTAGATTTTTCATGTTATGGTAGGTATTAAACAATATTACACAATACATGACCTTTATGACATTTCCTGAGAATTTGAAAAGTTTTTTTTAGAAGATAATGAGTAGGAAAATAATGAATGTAAAATATTAAATATAAAATGAAATATAACTTGAAATATTAAAATGTTAGAGTTTTGTTTATTATTTCATGACATTATATTAGAAGCACGATATTTCAATAGAGGGAATGTTGAATGTTATTTGTATTTATTTTTTTCATTTAATTGAGCAAAAAATACCGAACAATTAATTATCTCTATTTACAGTAGTATTCAGCTGCGTCCGTGACAATATTTAAATATATATATATATTATATTCACAAAACACTGAACGAAAATTATACTTGCCGGAAAGAAAGCTAACCAAGTCAAGTGCCGAAACGAATCAAGTCATAATGGTATTAATATATTTCAGCGCTTCAGGAAGGGATGAACATTGGTCTTGAAGAGACCTTTGTTGTAGGAAGGAGGAAATACAGAGGCTGGCAAATCGTTCCACAGCCGAGCTGTTGGAACGAGTCGAAGAAGCATGTGGCAAATGTCAACCGTGTACATATGTTGGGCGCGCATTTGGCGTGTTTCCCGACTACGCATCAGTGCCAAAGGGATAAACGACGCTAGTTTCTCGGAGCATCTTCCATTGAAATACCGCTAAAATAAGGATAGCATTCCCACACGACGCCTGTGCCCTAAAGATTGCAATCCGTTCGTTAAGTTAGGGGAATCTATCAAACGGATCGCCCGTTTCTGCACAGAGTGATTTAGCAGGGGAGTGCACAGTTTGGTGATTTAGCAGGGGTGCCCGGGTTCATGGGGTGAGGTTTGTCTAGGTCTTGGAGGCGGATGACCGGGACACACTGAACCCCAGATTCCTACCCACCCCTTAAACCCTTTTCCTTCCCAGAACTCTCCTCTCCTTCCTTTCTTTAAAAAAACCCTCTACACAGCATCCCCAAAGATGACATAGGCCCTGATTGAAATTATTTTCCTCAGGGCCTCCTGTGTGGAGCTCATGTAAAAAAAAAAAAAAAAGTCGAAGGTTTTTTTCAGGTATTTTGGGGCTCCAGACCAGAGGCGGCTGCCAAGTTCAACCGTGGGGTGCACTTGTGGTTTGTACAGGGTCAGCAGTTACAATACGCCCAGTTTTAGACGTGCTAACTTAACTCTGGCTTCTATGGAATCCCCATATCTGAGCTGGTCACGTAGAGTTACACTTAGCATATCATATGGTTTTCTGCCTGCATGTTTTTAAAGATCTTTGTATCTCGTAACACAAAAAAGCACAAAGCTGTAACAACGTAACACGAAGTTGTGAGCTGAAGATAGATTTGATGACTTAGAACTTCAAAAAAATTTTCAACATGACTGATCATCTTATTCACAGCTTCAATGAAACATTTATTTGCTTTATACAGGATATTAAAGTACGTACGTAACTTACTTTAACTAGTGTTTCCTTACTTTTTTTGGACTAAAAATGTTAATGAAATTTCGGTCTCCTGTGACTTTTTTAATGTTTTTGTTTTCAACTTAAATAATAAAAAATCGTGAGTGAGGTCTTGGGCGGTTACTTGGCTGAGTGACCAATGACATGTGGAAGTTTTTTTTCTTTGGTTAAAAAAAAGATTGAAAAAAAACACCAAAAAATCAAGGGAGCCCAAAATTTCATGTACATTTTTTACTCCAAATAATGTCAGGATTCACTGGTTGAAGTATGTTCTCGTTAATGAAAAAAAATTTCTACAAATCCATACAATACTTTAAAATCACCCATGCTTTTGAGTATAATGCTATGCATGAACTGGATGCATACTTTTTAAAAGTACTACCGTCAAAGAATAGTATCCGCGTGAGGAAACATTAAGAGAAATATTGCCTTTCATGTATACGGGTCATGTATATAGGCTTTCCCTCTCACTGGTGTAATGGAAGATTGTATGGAATTTTTGTTAAATTCCACTCTCTGTCTGTGTTATTTGTACAGGGGGTAATCAAGTCAGTAATATTACATTACATGAGCACCGCACTCGTTAGATTTTTATGAAATTATTGAAGTAAATCTGCGTGTAAAATTTTTATAAGTGAGTACAAACTATCGTTCATTTTTTTACATAAGCTCCATACAGGTTTTTTTCACTCCCTCTGACTGATGCCGTTTTTGGGGATTCTGAGTAGTTGGTCTTTTTATGAAAAGGAAGGAAGGAAGGGTGGAAAAGTATGAAGGGATGGTTGGTGGGTAGCTGGATAGTCCGGCTGAAGAAATAAAAAGGCCACCCTCAACGAGTCTCTCCCAAAAGCATCCGCCGCTAAGAGAGCTTTGATTTTTTAGCTTTGAACTTTAAACTTTCAGCTTAAACTTGATCTTTTTCAGTTTTAAACTTTGAGCTTTAAGCCTTGAACTTTAAGGTTTGAACTTTAAGCTTTGAGCATTGAACTTTAACTTTTGAGCTCCAGGCTTTGAGCTTTAAGCTGTGATCTTCGAATTCTCTAATAGAAATTACTTACTCTAAAATCCTAAATAATAATACAAATGGAGCGACCGATCGACGTGATTTTTTTACACAGAGATAATTGGAGGGCTGGGAAATGACATAGGCTATTTTTTATTCCTGAAAAAAAATTTCATTCCCATGGGAACAATCTTCATACAGTAATTTCCTACTAATACCATGCGAGCAAAGCCGCGGGTAAAATCTATTACTTAATAAAATATGAATTGTAATGCCAATAATTAAAGATTTTATATGTATGAATCTAAAAGCTTATTTCCTTGTTTTGTGAATAACCTACAACCACCAATCTTACATTGAAAAAATAAATACCTAGGTACCTACAAAATGATAATATCAATAAAAAAAATCGAACAGTATTAATACGTAAGCGTCTGCGTGGTTGAAATTTAAGAACTCGGCTTCGAGTGCATGTCTGACGTAGCGCCATACGCGCCGCGCCATATAAACATCTGTGTAAGTGAAATTTTGAGCAAAGCAAAGGTTGTAATTCGGTTTCGAATTCAAGAATCCGTCACAGGATGGCACCACTTCCGTCAGCAGGTCGCATGAGAACGTGCCCCCCCTAGGAATAAGTACTACGATTTTGTAAATTTGTGAATCTCTTCCGATATGGAAAGATTGACGGTAATACTTAGTTGTATCACGCGGCTATATATTACATATGACGTCATTGCCTGTCCCGGTTATTTTGTTCCGGTGACTAGCTATCACTGGATTAACGTGGATCCGGGGAACGGGCTATTTTCGGAACCAGTTCCTATTGGATTTATAAAATGGTCACTAACACTCTAACTTGTCGTAGCCGAACCAAAAGACCGTTATAACGACCGTAAAATTAATTTTTTAATATCATTAAATATTATCATAACGCTCTCGTCACGCATTCACCAGCTTGCTCCCCGAGTCAAGCGTGCGTAAAGGCCCGACAGGTCGCCTCGCCCGATCACACTTTTCATAACGCTCTCGTCACGCATTCACCAGCTTATTCCCTAAGTCAAGCGTACGTAAAGAAGTTTTACTTGAAAAATGATACATTGTAATTACACGAAATTTCGTCGTAGGAGACGACCTCATTCTCGACAAATCAAAATCGAAGTTTGACGGACACGAGCGGAACAACCTTTCACCGTTGATGTCGGCTTCACGATAACGGGTAGTTTCTCAGACTCGTTTTGTGTATTCGGTTCACATGTTTTCCAATTTTGTTTAATAATTATTTTCAATTTGGGATTCGAGTGAGGGTACCGCCGCCCCCGGAACTATTTATTAAATTTGCCGTTTGGTGACTTAGCAGGGGTGCGCGGATTCATGGGGTAAGGTTTATCCAGATCTTGGCACCGGATGCGTTTGCACATTTGTTGCGTGACGTGCCGGGTCGGGTGAAAGTGTTTGAGGGAGACTTTTGATTTCTCCAGCCAAACTCTGTCAGCCCAGCCTTGCACCGCAGTGGGAGAAATCGATTCGTACATCCATCACTCCTGGAAACACTTATTTTAATTAATTTTATTTCTATTCTTGAACATACACAATACAGATTAATACATCGGTTTACATAGATATTAAGTTTAGTAATAAAATAAATAAAAAGGTTAATGATCCGTAACTGTATGTATATAGGTAAGTACCTAGTAGTATTTTGTGAACACCTCACTAGGCGAACCTGTGCTGAGGTGTTCCCATGTTTGGGAATAAATGCTTTTCTGTCAACGTAAGTAGAAACACGGTATCCTCCTTGATATATTGTCAAGAAGGACACTGTGGGTCGACCCATGGCGGCAGTATCGAATACATAAATTAAAGATTAGTTGCAGGTAGGATCTACATATACAGTTATTCATATCATCTAGTTTACATGATAAATAATAGTTGTGATAAATAGGTAGGTATACACTAGGTAAGTATAGTATATATAGGTACACAAACCCCACAGAATCCTACCCACCCTTCATACTTTTTTTCTTCACACAACTTCCTCTCCTTCCTTACGCTTAAAAAACCTTCCGCGCAGCATCCTCAAAGATGACATAGGTTCCGAGGAAAATGTTTTTCCTCAGGTCTTCCTGTGTGGGGCTATAGTAAAAAAAAACAGGTGGAACCAGCTACAGGTATCTGTCCTTCCTCCATCACATAATCTGAGTCTCTTCAAGACCCACATTAATAAATTCCTTCATACAGCCCTTATCCTCTCTAGCCTCACAATGCTGCCCAACCGGATAGCTATTTAGTTCTCTTTACATCATACAGACACGGGCGTTCTTATTAGGTGCTAAATCAAAAATACTAGAATAAAAATTCCAACAAATCGAAATGCCTTCCTAGAAAACAGGTTTCAACGTTTATTTCCCAAAGGATACGAATGTGTTATAATTAATCATAAGTTCTATTCTCTACAGTCATGAAATAAACAAAATTCATAAAAAATATTACGAATTGTTAACGAAGAAATTACTAGCAAAAAGTTGATTAGACCACTAAGGTTAATTTTACTATCACCGAAGCTTAGTTCACACTATTCCACGAGCGAATTTGCTTCCGCCCGGATCGAAAGTGTCCTTGTTACTTTTTTTATTGTTTACCGATAGGTAAATCTTTCTAATTAGAGAGAAAGCCTGGCGGTCTTTCGAACCTTCCTAATGACTTAACTAGCAGCTAACGGCTTTCCTAATGACGGAAGTTTGGCCCTAAAGTCCTTACAAACCTTCCCGGTGACGCTGTTACCGAATTTACATCTGCTTTGCTTTAACATTTTTCGACCCAAATACATGCTTTATGAGTTAAATATTTGGAACTGCCATAGGACTTGGTTTTTGGATGAAAGTTAAATTTTTAAAAAATTAACCACCTTATTATAATATTTGTAATAATTTTTTCCAGTTGTATTATTTTAATCAAATATAAATACAAATTAAAAGAAAACTTTGTATTAACCACTTAATTATTTACAAAAACCGACACGTTTCGTCAGCAAAGCTGACTTCTTCAGGGTTTTGACAGAACTAATTTTAAAAATAGACATACATAGGTAATAGAGAAAAATAATAGACATAAACAATAATAAAATTTAAAGAAAATAATATGTAGAAGACAAGGGGCAATACAGAACAATTTAAAATTTAAAAGGGGAATAGATTTAATAATGGGTCATTTAAAAACAATATTTGATTATTAATAATATTTAAATTTGCATAAACAATCTTTCTAATCTCTAAAATTTCTAATTTATCCAACTGAATGTCATTGACATTACAATGTATTAATTCTATTCCACTGTTAAAATTAAAGGTATGACTAGTTTCTATTCAATGGTTGGCAAACTCCGAGAAACTATTATTATTTATAGCTTTCATATGCTCTTTAATCCTTATTTCAAAGTTTCTCAAAGTTTTACCTTTATAAAAGAAATCACAATCATTACATTTCAATTTATAAATTCCAGATTTTTTCATTTTTGAATCTATATCTTTATTATTTACTATGTAATTTTTAAGTCTATTGTTTGCATAAAATACAGGAATAATTTCATTAGGTACATTCTTTTTTATTGAATTAGAAATTTTATTATTAAAATACATTATTTTCCTCCATTTTTTTCCTTCTTTATCCTTTTGTACAGGGTAGATGTATGATCTAAGGAAATTATTCTTGTATCTTTTATTAAGAAGTAATTATCGTACATTGGAATTATAACCATTATTGATTGCAATTTGTTTAATAATATTGAGTTCTTTTAAAAAATTATTAAGAGATAAAGGTACATTAACTAATCTATGAATCATAGAATTCGCTTTGCTGACGAAACATGTCGGTTTTTGTAAATAATTAAGTGGTTAATACAAAGTTATCAATTAATTTGAATTTATAATGTTACCACAAAATAATTTTGCACTATTAGAAGAAGTAAATATTAATACGTTTTTCGCGAGATTCTTTCGCAGTTATCAATAAGTATCGAGAGTCAACAAATCAATTTGGGAGGCGGACATGGGTACCACTGTCCCGGGAACCATTTACTGGATAACCAACACTCCTGTCATAGGTTACCCTAAGTGGTTCGCTGCGTTTGGTGTCATAATCGATCTATTTTACCTCTCCAGCCGAACTCTTTCGACCCATCACCTTGTAAGGCACTGGGGGGAATGGATTCATACGTCCGTCACTCCTGGACACATTTGCCCCAGATTCCTACCCACGTTTTTCCTTTCCAGACTATTCTTAAAAAGAACCTCCGCACTTAGATGACAAGGACTTGCGAGTAATTATTTTCTTCAGAGCCTTCTGTGTAGTCAAATGCAAAGAAAAAATAAAAACTCCCGAGAAAAGGTTAAAAAGACCCTCCACCAGCCTCCCCAAAGATGACATAGGCCCCGAGGGAAATTGTTTAACTCGGGTCTACTGTATGAACTAATGTTAAAAAAAATCAACCGTGAACAATAAACTGCTATGTGCGATCAATTTGAAAATAAAATTGCATTAGGAATTTTTATTTTCTTTCATTCGCTCCATTTAAACTCCACCGAAAGATTCAATTCGGTATTTCTTTCAGAAATATATGTTTTACCTAGTTGAAGTCGGTATTGTCCCCGAACGGCAAAAAATTGGTTTGATCTTTTGGAACACAACAAAAGATGTCGATTACGGAGGCGAAGAAATTCTGTACCCGAAGTCTCTCGTAAGTCGTAATTCAAGCTACAGTAAACACGCCGGTTTCATGCTACATAGGTATGTGGTTATTTGTTGTAATAGCATCCAAATGTATTATCCTTGAACACGCTTACTGGGTGTTTTTCTGTTTGCTTTATACGATTAGAATTATTATATAAATATGAGTAAATGGTTAATATTCTAGTTTTTATTTTATTTTTTTTATTTTTTTTATTAAAATTTTTTGATACAATACATATAATAGATACATGAAATAATGAAAAGTATATAAAAAAAATTAATATAATAAATGTATGAACAATTACCCACAAAGGCAATGCCTGTGCGTGGGTATAATATTGATTGTTTACTTTTATTTTTATTTCTATGGTTATAGTAAATATTTTAAGTATACATAAATTAGGGATTTAGAAAAAAGTAACTCAATAAATGCATTTAAAAACTACAGCATAATAACAGTCTACACCGTTATTATAGTATTTGTAAGTTTTTTAAGAATAGATGTTACAAGTGCAATTTAAAAACAAACAAAATAAAATAGCAAACAATATTATAAATTATTATAAGCAATAATTATCAGTCCCGCTGGCGTCATGTATCTTTTCTCGGAAGATTTCTCAATGTGGATGAGTGTTTCTGGCTGATAATTATTGCTTATAATAATTGTTACCCTTTGTGCTATGCATAAAAATCTTGTCTTAAACGTTAGTTTAACAATTAAAACTTATAATATTATAAATGTTCTCTAAAAAACTGTCCAATGATAGATATACTTAACGGCTTTATTTAAACTTATAAGAAAAAAATATCTGTTTCAGTGTTTTTTAGCCAAATTTTGGTATATTTTTTATAAGATTGAAGATTTTGACATATGTTCTCTTTAAAGGTTGTACATAGTAAGTTATACATTTTTGGAGCTATAAAACTAATATGCCTTTGGGACAACCTAGTTTTGCAGTGGGGTACTGCATACTCACATGTGCCACGTCTTTGGCTGGTACGATTTGTATTTTTTAGAAAGTTATTTGTACGCATGTAAATAAATTTAAGACATTGAAGTCCATAGGTCTGTCTAAGGTCCAAAATTTCAGTTTCCTTAAACAATTGTTTGGAGGGATACTATTTATTTTTTTTGTACATAATCTTAATAATTGATTTTTGGGCAATTTCTAAAGGTTTTACGTGATTATTGTAAGCTCCACCCCAGCCAATCATTCCGTATGAAAGAGATGAATGGACTAGTGCAGTTTTTTTTTTTTTTTTTATTCATTATTTAATTATTTTCATATTACATTTGGTTATAAAATGACGTATTACCCATCTCACTAGGTGTGAAACGCCTGTGTTGAGATGGCAATTTACAGAGTGGTTATCTAAGATTTTGTAGTAATATTATGAAAATGGCAAGTTAAAACGAACTTTTATTTTTCATCAAATGAAATCATTCTACGAAGGCAGGTGAATACCTAAATAGTGTAATTTAATGCATTAATACATATTTTTAATTGAAATTTAAGAAATTATGCTGCTACATAAATAAATTAATTTTTCATTTAGTATTTATGGTAAACATAATTAAACTTTTTTTTATTAGCTCCTTTTTCAGAAGGCCAAAATTAATTTCCCTCAAGGCCTGGGTCATATTAGGCTGTGTGGAGGGTCGTTTTAAGGAAACGAAAGAGATAATGTTATGAGAAAGAAAAATGTATGATGGGTGGGTAGGAATCTGGGGGTCAGTGTGACCAGGATTGAGGGACGTATAAATCCATCCCTTCAACTGCGGTGCAAGGCGATTGATCGAGAGAGTCCGGCTAGAGAGGTCGAGTTCTATTTATAATATTTTTTTATGATTACACATTAAGAAGCACGTATATATTAAAAGTTATAATATTACATAGTTCTCAAACAAGTAAAAAAATAAAAATAAATAATAAATTTAAAGTAAAGAGATATTAGTTTGGATTTAAGTACATCAAGTTTAACTTCAGTTTAAACGTTTTAAGGGTACAGTGGAAAATGTCAATATCTCTTAGGGCATTGTTAGATTTGCAGAAATGTCTGTTCAAAGAGATTTATGTGTATTTCAATTTGAAATATCATTAGGACTGGTGAGTCAATAAGGGAGTTTCCTATTTTACGCAGAAATAGTAGTAACGTATAATATTAGGTTATAGAAATATTTTTTAGGTAGTTTTTCATTAGTAGGTACTTTTTATAATTTTTTAATAGTAGGTACTTATAATGTAATTTGGAAAATTTTATTTCTAATCTAGACAGGCGACTGGTTTAAGGGCCTTTAACCAGCCAGCGGCCGAAAATCCACATTTCGTCTAAAGATGTTTTTACGATCGTACAGGGCGGTTCCAATGAGAAAGATTAATTATTCTTTGTACCAGCTTTTTTAAATTATAACTCAATATCGATTTTATTTTATTCCAAATTTGCTCTAATTTGCGTACATCCAAAAAGGCGTGATGATAAAATTATTAAAATTATGTACTCTTTGTAATTATTTTTTGATCAAAAGTATTTATTATTTTTCGCAAATAACAATGTAAAAAAATCTTAAATATATTTATTTGTAAGATCGTAAATTTTCGTCATAAATAAGTGTTCGTATATTTTTTTGTAATGATTTTATTTGAACTAAAATAAAAAAATTTGAAACATGCGTTCACTAGATAGCGTATTGATTTATAATAACGTATGATTACATGGTACTAAATATGTCTTTTTTTTTTTTTTCAATTATTTCTGGCTTTCACCCTTCAAGGGTGTTCTAGGCCATCATTTATAATTACAGAGAAAGTAAAGGTGAATTTATATATTAATTTTATTTAAATGAGCAAATTTCAGAATTTTATGGAAGATTGGAGTAGAGTTCAGACTTAGAAGAGATGAAATGTTGAATGGAGGAGAGGCAATTTTTTATAACGCTTGATAGAAGAGAGGATATTTATTTAGAGAGGGACAATCAAAAAATATGTGATCTAAAGTTCCCACATCTAGACCACAGAACGTACAGTCTGGGGAGTCAAGCACATGAATTTTATAAAGGTGAGAAGGAACGGAACAATGTCCGATTCTCATACGAATAAGTAAGGAAATTTCTTTTTTGGAAAAATGGGGGAATTTTTGAAACCACGGTTTTGATGGGATAGTCCTTTGAATTGAGGCGTAACGGGCACCCTTGGATTGACTAGCAATGTTCCAATACTCTGTCCAAACATTGCGGGATCTATCTTTGATGATGGAAAAAATATCAGACAGGGGAATATGGTTTACGAGGGTAACGGTAGGGTTAGACGCTCCTTGTTTAGCCAAGGAATCAGCAATATCGTTACCCACTATGCCAACATGTCCAGGAATCCAAATCAGAGTGACAGTTTTTCCAGAGCTTTGAATGGAGGTTATCAATACTCGAATAAGACATACAAAGTGATCATCAGGATGAAGAAGAGGACTGGTTTTAAGTTTTTGGAGGGAACTGAGAGAGTCAGAGAGAACAAGAGAATGTTCAAAATTATTTTTTATTATATATTTGAGAGATTCAATAATCGCAATGCACTCGGCAGAAAATATTGAAAATTGGTTTGAAATTGAATAAAATATTCTTTCATTAGAATTATTGTGGTAAACGTTAATACCAATACCACAGTTAGGAGAGTCCGGAGATTTGGAGCCATCAGTAAATAAAAGAGAAGAGTTGGGCCATTTAGAAGAAATAATGTCATTGAACAAATTATTGACAGTGTGGGCTGGGAGATTGGAATGACTTTTAAGGATGCCGATCCCTTCTAAAATCGTTGGGGATAGGGTGACGTGACTATATTTTAATTTGTACAAAGGAAGAAGATCATTTTTGATAATTTGAAGCTCTGAGAGAGAGCGAAAATTTTTACAGATGGCAGGGAGAGGTTTAGTTCGAGCTCTGATTGTAGATGAATGTGTTGAGTCGTTGAACAACGAGACTCTGGGAATAACCTGATGACTTTTAGAATTTAAACATTTAAGAACAAATTTGTCAGCAAATAGTTGACGCCTTAAATAAAGAGAAGGATCAGAACATTCTACTTGAAGGGAATTGATAGGCGACGATTGCATCGCGCCAGTTATTATTCGCAATGACTTAGATTGAATTTTGTCTAATTTACTGAGTGCATTTTTGGATGCAGTACTAAAAAGGGGGCAGGCATAGTCGAGATGGCTTCGAATAAGTGCATTGTAGAGCAACTTAATGCAGATAGGATGTGCACCCCACCAAACGCCATTCAATGATCTGATAATATTTAATTTTTTTTTCACATTTAGTAACTATATTATTAATGTGGGAAGACCATTTAAGTTTCCTATCAAATGTTACTCCCAAAAATTTAACTTCGGAAGCATTGGGGATTGGAGAGTTTTTAAATAAAATTTGAACAGGGGGGTTATTATGACGATTTGAGAAGGTGACACACTGACTCTTTTGTACTGAAAGTTCAAGACCATTTAAAGTGAGCCATGTGCAAAGGGCATCCATGGCTTCATTAAGATATTTGACGGCGGATGGAATGATTTTGGATGATAAGAAGAAAGCTATGTCATCTGCGAACTCAACAACTTTTACTTGAGGGGGAATGGTGACATGCATATCGTGTGTGTATATATTATACAGTAAGGGGGATAATACATCGCCTTGGGGTAAACCCTTCCAAATTGACCTACTCTGAGGAGTAACATCTGGTAGCTCAATGAAAATTTTCCTATCGAGAAAAAGATTAATAATAGATTGGACAAACATGAGGGGTAAGCCAAGGCCTAAAAGTTTTTTTTAAGAATTGGGATGGAAACATTGTCAAAGGCGCCTTCTATGTCTATAAAGACTGCAAGACATACTTCTTTGTTAGAAATGGATAAATTAATATCAGTGCTGATGATGGCAAGGTTATCTTGTGTAGATTTCTTTTTCCTAAATCCAAATTGGGATGGAGAGAGAAGATGATTACTCTCGACAAAAAATTCTAACCGGTTTTTAATTAATTTTTCATAAATTTTACTAAGGGTGGATGAAAGAGCAATTGGCCTATAGTTGGATCCAGAATTGGGTGATTTGTTTAATTTTAGAATTGGGATGATTATTTGAGAACTCCAGTCATCAGGTATTATGCCAGTCTGGAAGATTTCATTTAAGATGCATAAAAAGTGATTTAGAACATTATCATTACTATTTTTGATAATGCTATAAGGTATACCATCTCTGCCTGGAGATGAGTCCTTGACTGTTGATTAATTCAATTAAAGTGAATGGAGAGTCTAGCCAATGATCAGACATAGGAGTGTTGTGGATTGGAGTTATTTCATCTAAGTTAGGTACAGAAGGGGGGGCAATTTTATCCAAGAACTCGTCTATCCATTTAGAATGAGAAGCTCGAGGAGATGTTGGACTGAAGGAGGATCGAAATCTTCGAATCATAGACCAAACTTCCGAAATTGGAGTATTCGGAGATACTGAACTGCAGAAGTTGTACCACCCGGATCTTTTTTTTGACCTCAATACCCTTTTGGCATTGGATTCGGCATTTTTGTATATGAGATAGTTCTCCATAGTCATATTGTGACGATAGGAAAGAGATTTAGCTTTCCGAATTCTCACTACTTTGGAACATTCCTCATCCCACCAGGGAGTCGGAGGGAGTTTTTTGAGAGATTTGGGTTTAGGGGGAGGATTTGATTTATTGATTGCAGTTACGAGCATTGATTTGAAGTTATCGTAGTCATCTTTGACAGATAATGTATCGGTATAGGATAAATTTTGTATAAACTTATCCATATGTGAGTTAAATTCGTCCCATTTGGTGTGTTTTGTTTTAATCTTTGTCGAAATATGGGACTTGTCTGAATGGAAAGAAGTTTGATAAGTGATGGTGATCGGGAAATGATCACTAGAGCAAGGGTCGGGGGACACCACCCACGAGGAGAGAGGTGCCAGATTAGTAGAGCATATGGAGAGATCCACTGCACAGGGGTTTGTGTTGGGGCGAGAGATTCTAGTAGGAGATCCGTCATTCAAAAGAAAAAGGTTGGATTCATCTAGGAAATCCATCATACTTCGACCGTCTCGATCACAGAAAGCAGAACCCCAGACGGGGGAATGGGCATTAAAATCACCCAATAAAAAGAAAGGAGGGCTTAGTTGACGGACAATTTGCAACCACGCTTGTTTATTGAAGTGCGATGTTGGGGGAAGATAGATAGAAACAAAGGAAGTGTCCTTTATTTTAGCTGCAACCATTTGAAAGTCAGCATTGGGGGGTTTGATATTAATTGGGAAAAACGAAAGGGATTTTTTAATAAAAAGGGCAGCACCACCGCCCGTACCTTCCGGGCGATCATCGCGGAGACAGGAGTACCCTCCCACATTAAAGTGGGTGGATGGAGTAAACCATGTCTCCGAGATAGCAGCCACAGAAACAAGGTTTGAATTTAATAGGTTAAGAAGGTTCGATTTGTTAGAAATAGCACTGCGGCTATTCCACTGAAGAATTCTGACATCTTGAAGAGCCATTTTGAATAAATGATTTTAATGTGGAAATAATAGAAGCAGCGTTGGACGGTAGATTAGTTTGAGAAGAAATTAGGTCAATTAGAAGCATAATAAGAGTTTGAATAAATGAAGAATTATCTTGGGAGAATTGTTCAGAAAGCTTTTGATGGTTTGTTGAGGATGAATTATAATTGTTTGCGCACCCATTTGTGGCATTTGAAAGAGGTGAACCATTGGGATTTAAGAGAAGTGAGTTGTGTTGTTGCTGATCGTATCCAGAAGCCGGTTTAGAGATAGGGTTTTTGTATGTGAATTTAGTTGAACGAGAAGATGTTGAGGAGGAGGCGGGTGGGTTAGATGAAGAGTTACTGGATAAAACCTCAGCAAATGATTTTTTGACAGGCGGGAATAGTTTAGAAGCCTGCAGAAAAGACAAGTTCTCAGAGGTCATAGAAATTTTTATATTTTTTTGGCGAGATTGTTCCGGACAAGAAGAGTTAATGGCGGAATGAGCACCTGAGCAGTTAAAACATTTAGGTGAAGAGAGAGAAGAACATTGGTCAGCCGTGTGGTTTTCTCCACATTTGAAACATCTGGGAGGGGATCTGCATGCAGCTTTGGTATGACCAAAACGACAGCAATTGTAACATTGAGTGGTGGGATAAGTATACATTTCAACTGGTAAGGAGTTGAAAAATAAATAAATATGGGAGGGAAGAGATTGTCCTTCAAATGTGATGACGACAGATTGGGAGGGCTTCCAGGAAACGATGCCCTCAGAAGAGTCCTTATAATTTAACCTCCTGGCTTTTATGGGATTGCCGATATGTTGGGGGGTTGAAAGTGAAGACAGGATTTCTGGAATGGACAGATCGGTCGAGATACCTCTGACGAGGCCCATTCGAGTGACATTGAAAGTTGGGATGTACGCCTTGAATTTAGAATTTGATGAAATAAATATGTTTTTGATAAAGTTGTTGGCGGCTGAACCTGAGAGGAATTCAACAGAGATTCGGAAGCGACCCTCAGCTTTTACACCTCCAGGCTTAATCGAAAGGTTCTTGCTATTTGATAGAAATTTACCAAATTCAAGAGGGTGGATAGTTTTACCTTGCTCAGTTTTTTGAGCGTACACAATGAACGGGCCACAGGAATGAGGAGAATAAAAGTTTGTAGGAGGAGGTTGAGGAAGAGCAGGTGAAGACTGAGAAGAAGAAGGAGAGTCATGTTTTATTGAGGAAGAGGGACTAAACTTCCTTTTTTTTGTGGTAGTCAGAATGACAGATTCACTGTCTGAAATTACTACATTTTCACCATCTGGGGGGTCAGGGGGAGGATCTGGGGGCTTTTTAGGGTGTCCAGGGGGGTCCTCCTCCATTGTTCACAAAATTACAAAAGAAAAAATGTATGGAAAGTGACAGAAATAAAAAAGGTTATAAATATCTGGAAATCAGCGACGAAAAGTGACTCCTGGAAGATCAGAGGGGAGAAGAATCCTCAAGGAACAACACACTACACTTTTATTGACCAGAAAACATAAAAATATTAGTTAAAATAATAAAAAAAGATTATTTTTTCCTAGGCGAAAACAAAATAACTGTGACAGCCAGATGTTCAAAATTAGAATCTCTAAATATGTCTTGTAAAATAAGATTTTTCGTTTGAAAATTTAACAAATCTGCCAACGACCTTATGATACTATAAATAAACATTTTTTCTCAAAATTCAAAACATGCGTTTACTAGTTAAAATAACAATCTTTCGAAATCAATTTATAATTTTTTGTGGATTTTTGTGTCAAAACGTCTAAAATTTGATTTAAAATGACAAATTTCCGGTTTTCTCTGGTTATACCCTCTTATCTCCACTATATTTATAAAATTGTCGGGCAATGGTGGTGTTACAGAACGGAATGGTTATAGAGTCAAAAATAATTGGTCAAGAATATATTCCTTATTTGGGAGAGGTTTTGTTGGAGAGTAAACCCTTCAAAATATCGTCAAGCTGACAAACTTACATATATAAAAAAAAAAAAATGTCGTGTTTAGAGTAAAAATTTTTACTTGATTAAATTTGAGTTCTTGTTTGATTGAGGAAATTATTTCACTAAACAATTGTATTTTACACACGAAACAACTCTATTTCGCACGAGATTAAAACGGATTAAGTTTTAATAGAAAATTAGAATTTTGATCTTTTTTCTGCGAAATATTTTCCGAATCACAAGTAGCAACCCTTTCATAATTTCCTGTCTTAACTTTAACGCACGCCAATTCCCCGAAAGCGAATGATTTCGTTTAAATATTTAACTGAAATGAAAACACAGAGCCTCGGTAAAACGCCGAAAGGAAAATAAACGCGTCAGTGAATGGGCCAAGTACTCACGTTCACAATGTTGGTCACAAACACCTAAAAAAATAAAAACATTTTACCGACGTAGGCTTTGTTATTATGACTCGGGGCGACATCTCTTCCTTAGGAGCCGTAATTGGCGGCGTTCTTGGGAAAAGAACGCCTCAGTCGCTTCAGCCCCGTTCTCGTTAGGAGTGACATGACAGGGAAACACAATATGAAAGGAGCATGAGACAATAAGGACGCGAGCATTAGTGTGAAGAGTGTCCTAACACCGCCGCCGCCCTGCCCGGTCGCTCCTTCACCTCCGGGAATCTCCAGGAAATTCTTTTCCCATTTGTGGGAACATCTTACAAATATATATTATATTTGAGCCACCCCAGTTCTAAAACCTTTTCGACTTTCACATCTCCCCTCTCTGACGAACCCTTCTCTCACCACTTGCACTGATGAACTACTTAGCTATAAGACAAGAGCGCAGAAAGGGGCGGGTGGGAGTGTCTACGTATAAGAGCCTTTTGGTTGCACGATTTACAAACAAACAATTAGTGCGAATTGTTTCGAGTTTTTATCTTCTTTCCTTTGTATTTGAGAAACAAACAACGTCAGAATTATATCTTTGCGGATAATTATTATCTCCTCTTGTGGGAGGATTATATTTTTAAACTTAAATCAGTACGTAACCATAAGAAAAAAAAATAATAAACTTACGTACAATAAGGAACATACATACATAAGTAGGTATTTCGAATAAATTCGTGAAAAAAGCTTTCTCAAGTTTCCATCCTTCCAAAAACGAGAAAAAAGTTTTTTAAGCATTCCTTGGAACATTAGAAAATATCTGATTTTGGGAAAATATTACATGTCACCAGATATGTATTAATTATTTATCAAGTTGTGTTTAATATTTTCTGGCTATGTTCTGATAGTTCATGTAGGTTCCTATATATTTTTCTATTTTTTTTTCTTTGTGAGACGCGTACACGAAGCAATATTTTTGTATGGTGAATAATTAATTTGAATCGAATAACTAAATATCGTTTGAATATCACCTACAGAATATTTCACACTTGAGAAAATTTTATTTTGTTTTCAATTTTATGGGTCATTAGGGTGTACAGGTTCATATATTCATATTTGGGATAAATCACCAAAAGCCAGCTAACCCTAATTATAAAATGGTATATTATAGGCACCCATATGGTTAAGTAATTTTGATAAATGAAGCAGTGCTTTGAACCCAAAGTAACACTGCGTGGTTTGGAAATACGACATTTTCCAATAAATGGACCATAATTCTGTAATGTAATTTCGCATATTTTATTATTTATTCTTAAGTAAATATATGGAGTGGGAAAACAAACTGAAAAATCCAACCGCTAGAACCTGGGGATTTCAAAAGTAAATAAACACTGTAAGGAAGGTTTAAACCCGGGCAATAAAAAACACAATGTAAGCGCTTTTGTTTCCCGCTGTAGCTACGCTAGGTCAGGAATCTTAAATTAATTCACTACGCGGAAACATATACGAGTATTTTACGTGTATAATGCATATTGTAAATTATGAAAGTAGACTTAGAGAACTGTGAATGAATATTTATTATAAGCTATTGAATATAACTTTGTGGCTATCCATTACAACTAAAATAAATAATATATACTTTGTTGAAACCACTATTTTTTATACCCCGACCGGTTTCGGAACGACCGTTCATTCGTCCGGGTAAAATGTTAACTAATATGACTGATTAATATTATGGACATATTGGTGAAATTACTCGTATATTAGGTGTCGAAATAATGGAAGTCAAGGAGTTACTTTGAATTGGTTAAGATTGGGTTTAAGGAGACCCTTTCACATGTCCAGCTGGTCTCTCTGGATCCATCGCCTTGCACCGCAGCGAGAGGGATACATTCAACTGACCCCTATCTTCCTACCTACCCGTCGTATCTTTTTCTTTCCCAGGACTTCCTCTCCAACCTTTCCTTGTAAGGACCCTCTGCAAAGCATCCCCAAAGATTACGTAGGTCCGTAGGGAAATTATTCTTCTCGGGTTCTCCTGTGTGAGATTAATATCAATATAAATCACCGTCTTATTTTTTTTAAATAAATTAATGGATGTTATAAATAGGTACCACCAAAAATAAGTCATTAGCTGAAATTACTATCGTTTACCTAAGATTTCATGACGACATACTTCACTGTTCGAGGCTTTTTCTTATTTCAGATGGACAAATAATATTTAGCTTTGTGGTTAACACCCCTCATACCCACTCCTTTCTCAGAACTTTCTCTTATTCCTTTCTCTAATAAAACCCTCCACACAGCATCCCCTAAGATGACGTTGGCCCGGAGGAAAATTATTTTTCTCGGGGCCTTCTGTGGCGAACTAATGTAAAAAAATATTATTATGCACGATTTTTCTGATACATAAAATAAGATTTCTGCTTGTAAGTTGTAGGTAATATTGTGTGAGAGCGTTATCATGGCAGGGTACGGAGGAAAAACGTGTTATTTATTTCAATTATTTTCGTTAGAATTTTTTTTTTTAACAACCTTTGGAATAATTTTTTTTTAATGCGGGCTCCAACATTTGAATCAACCACGAGCAGAGGAATGTTGGGAGTCGCCCGTCGTACGTTATCCATGGGAAGGTCTGTAGGTTCTTTGTTTTAAGATCTCCCCGCAAAGGTTCCAGCGGTTAAAGCGAAAGGTTAACAGGGCTGTCTTATTACATTCCTCGCGCACAACGTGTGACGGAGATACCAACCCGACCAGTATTTATTTGTTATCCCGTGTCGCAAACTGTCTAAGGCATGTTACTTTTCCGCCACCTACTCCCACATCCACCCTATTGCACCATCACGTATTAGTAATGAAAATAGACGCGGCGCACTCGTAAATCAAATAAACGGAATCACCTGTTTTCCTCAATTTCGAAAAATAGCGATCCATTATGAAATAAAACTAAAAAATTAATATCATTGCATTTATATTAGGTCTACTCTAAAAAGAGATTATTGCTGTATGAATAAATTGGTATTATTTTTAAATATTAAAATGCCTTAATATTATCATATGTTTCCATGTACCAAGTCGTTCAGTTCGTTACAAATTACCTTCTCATTGCAACAATACAGGATCTAACGCTGAACTCAATTCCATAATGAATCGCCTGCATGTACTTGGAAATAAATATGTTTTGGATGAGTCTATAAACTTTGCTAGTCTAACCTCATACAAACACTACTTAATTAAAACTGTCTGTCAGCGCTTCTCAGTTTGACTATAATCAAATACAGATTTAAAGTATTAATATCCGGGATTTATAATATGTTGTATTGTATTTATAATAACCTACTATTTGTAATTTTTATTGTTCTCCTTTATAAATTTTATATTTTTCTTTTTCTTTATCTATGTATATTTTGTATTCATATGTAAAATAATTGTAATTCTTTTGTAAAAGCCGCCATAATCGGCGTTAATAAATAAATAAATCTGCATATTTATTGTTTTATTCTATTTTCGTCTTAATAACTCATTAAGTTCAATTTACTTAGTATCATTATCTTTTCTTTTCACAACGTTTTTTAATATTGTAACTATTTCATTTATTATTTTAAAAAAAAAATACCTTATGTCCGGGTTAAATCTTCCCCACGGGAAAAACTAAAGTCTTCCACACACTTTTCCATAAATGATCATCTAGTCAATCCACGCTATGCAAGTGCACTATATAAGTATAAAAAATACACAATAATACAACCTACCAGAGACCAAATGGGAAAATAATTCACCGACTCCAGATATTTTCGTATCAGAGGGTTCGGCTCGGTAGAACTCCTAGCTGGAAATCCTACTGATCCCTCAATATAAATATTTTAAAAATCTTTTGTAATCAATCCTACATGTATTTAAAATGACTGATATTTGCATTTTTATATATAAATTCTTTGACAAATCTAATACTGGTACTGCAAAGGTGCGCTGCAGAAATAGCTCCAATTTTGACGAAGCTTTTTAAACTGTCCCTGAAGACTGGCTCTGTGCCCTCTGGTTGGAAAAAAGCGGTTATCCATCCCCAAAATTATTAACGACCGTCAATACGGATTCCGGCGGAACCGCTCGTGCGGTGATCTTCTCGCGTATGTGACGCATGTTTGGGGGCGATGCCTGGAACGTTTCGGTGAGACCCAAACGGTTGCACTGGACATTTCCAAGGCCTTTGACCGGGTTTGGCACCGAGGACTTGTCAACAAACTGCATTCTTACGGACTTCCCGCATCCTTGTGTACGTGGATTGCCGACTTCTTGAGGGAGAGGTCGATTCAGACGGTAGTCGATGGTTTCACCTCTTCCTCTCACTCGATAAATGCTGGCGTCCCGCAGGGATCGGTTCTGTCTCCAACTCTGTTTTTGTTGCACATCAACGACCTTTTGTCATGTGCACCAATTCACTGCTACGCGGATGACAGTACAGTTCATGATAGCTTTTTGTTTGACAAGCCCCCAAAGGGCTCACAAACTCCAACAGCTCGTAAGGCTTTGAAGCAAAGAATGGACGGTTACCTCGAGAGTGTTTTCTCTTGGGGTAAAAATAATCTCGTTGAATTTAATGTTTCAAAGACCCAATCTTGTCTGATTACGTCTAAAAGGGATCGCAATGAAAATCTAGTCTCTTTCAACGGAAGCAATCTTCCGAACAGGCCCTCCATTGATTTGCTTGGTGTAACCCTAAGTGACCAGCTCAGGTATGGGGGCTCCATCGAAGCCAGAGTAAAGTTAGCCTCCCAAAAACTGGGCGTACTGTACAGGGCCCGCAGATACTTTAAAAGTACACAACTGCTAACCCTGTACAAATCGCAAGTGCGCCCCACGGTTGAATTTGGCAGCCACCTCTGGTCTGGAGCTCCGAAATACCTGAAAAATACCCTCGACTCTGTGCAGAAACGGGCGGTCCGTTTGATAGATTCTCCCATCTTAACAGACGGATTGCAATCTTTAGAGCACAGGCGTCGGGTGGGAATGCTATCCTTGTTCTACCGGTATTACAATGGAAGATGCTCCGAGGAACTAGCATCATTGATCCCTTCGGCACCGGTGCATAGTCGGGAAACACGCCAAACGCGTGCCCAACATTTGTACACAGTTGACATTAGTCACATGAGAACGGGTCATTTCTTCGACTCGTTCTTATGTTCAACAGCTCGGCTGTGGAATGATTTGCCGGCCTCTGTGTTTCCTCCTTCCTACAACATGGGTCTCTTCAAGACCAATGTTCATTCCTTCCTCTCCTCAAAAAAAACCCTCCACACAGCATCCCAGATGACATAGGCCCTGAGGGAAATTATTTTCCTCAGGGCCTCCTGTGTGGAGTTAATGTAAAAAAAAAAAAAAAAAAATACGCATAAATTTTGAATGAGAGAGCTAGGTACAATGCCAGTAGCCAAAATAACAAATTTTTATAGTCTGAGATTATTATTATTTTTCGGCTTAATGTTTTTATTGTTTAGAACCCTATCCTACGATTCGTCTGAAAGGAATAAATTACTTTTTACTTATTTATTTATTTATTTATTAATTTACGGACACCAGTCCATTAAAAAAACATAATAATAACACGAATAAAAAAAAGAGATGACATTGAAGGGAGAGCACATAAAAATTAATAGCAAGGACAATATAAAATATAAAAAGTACATATAGAGACACTACAAGTCAAAGCATGAAGAAGCATTTAAATATTGCATATCGACAAATTATTTATAAATATTGCATAAGCATTTAAATACTGCATATCGACAAATTATTTTTTAAATATTGCATATCGACAAAATATTTAGCCTGGTTATTGTAATAGTCAATTACGGACTTGTTTTATACTAGGTCAATGCAGTCTAGTGTCTTTAACAGAAGTTCTGTAAGATTTTTAATATTTTCATTTTTCTTCACAGCAATTCCTTGGATTTCGATGGATGTCTCTAGCATACTCTGTTGGATGTTGTTGAAAGACGATTTTAGACATTTTATTTTATTTTTTATTTATTTATTTACAGTTAAACCCGCTAAACTACTTATGTAGTTTGTCAGCAGGTACATAATGACAAGATTGGTACATTTTCAAACATTGTATACATATAATTTTATAATTTTGATGCTTAATATCAATTTTTTTTATTTTTTTATTTTTTTTATTTAGTAACTATATAATATTTTTTACATTTTTATATGAAACATGTTGGTTAGATGTATATATAAAATATATTCGTAGTCCTCCTCACTAGGAGATCCTGTGCTGAGGGGGACTATGCTTTGGATAAGTTTTTCAGCGACTTCTATGGTTTAACTTCATTGATTGGATAAGGTTTTCCAGAAACTTCTATGATGTTTTAAGTATAATAGTAAGTTCATTTCCCGATAGATTCTTCAGCCAACATCTAATGTCCTTAATGTAGCTATTTTTTATTTTTATTTGTTTGATACTAAGTGGGAGTTTGTTATATAAATTGCTTATATAAATTACGGAAATAGTATTTACATGTAAGTAGCACTATGAGCCTTATATAATAAAAAAGTACAAATGGATTAAGTGTGAACAAATGAAATATAATCACAAGTAAGTTAAAAGTTTCATATACATGAGGTATTAAAAAAATGTAATGAATTTACCAATTCCTTCGAAATGTGAGTTTCAATAAAGAATACAAGGACTTCGGTAGGGCATCAATATTAATCATCCCTATCTAATAGCCATTTCCTTAGATTATATTTGACTTAACCATTAAAAACGTTATTATTTTTTATTGTCATTGGAAGTTTATTAAATATTTTGGGTGCAATATAGTTTAGGGTCTTTCACCGTATTTATTTGTACATTTCAGAACCACCAATCCTTCATTTTGAGTGAATCTTGTATTATGTTTATGGTAAACTCTTTCCCTGTACAAGGAATCGGACAATATAACATGTTGACTTATAATATTATAAAAAAATAATCCTCTGACAGGTAAAACATTTAGAGACTTATATATGAATTTAGTGTCGCTTCTGTGTTCATTAGTGTACCTACTTAGGGATTAATAATTTTGTCAGGGAGTTTTGCAATGTTTGGATACAATTCATGTTAGTTTTACAAGAATGTCCCCAAGAAGTAAGTCCATAACGGATAGTGGATTGAGCCAGAGATACGTATATTAATTTTAAAGTACTTATAGGCACAAAGTATTTTATTTTATAAATCCTACCCACAATAGTCCGCAGACGTTTACAAACATTAGTACCTAATGTGTACGTCCCATTTCATGTAGCAGTCAATAGTAACACCCACATACACATGAACAGGGCTGTGCAACATTTTTTATGTAAGCAGTCAAATGTATGTGTATATAACGAAGGAATTACACTATATCTGGCATGTGGAGATCTTATTGTATTTATCTTATCTTATCGTATTTAATTTCTTTTTGCGTGTCTTTCATATTTGTGTCATTATTTTGTAATATTTAGTTTATTTTAGTTCACTTTCAAATTATTCATAATCTTAGATTTTATTTGAGTCGGATTCCACACCCTTTCCTAGATCTTGGATTTTTTTCTTAATATCCGAAAATATTTCATTGAAATCATTTATATATATATATATATATATTTTTTTGCATCCAATAATTGCTTCATCTCATTGTTTGAAGTAATTTTTCTTTGAAACTACCAATTTTTTGTTCGATTAAAGTATCACTTTTATCTGTGTATATTCGGAGGTATTATTATTTGAATATTTATATATATATATATAGATATATATATATATATATGTTATGATTAAGGTTTTCTACTTACTTACGGGAATCTTTTAAAGGAACCGGGTACGGGTGCTGCCGCCCCGGGAACCATTTATTGGATAACCAACACCTCTGCCATAGGTCACCCCAAGTGGTTCGCTACGTTTGGTGATCTTCAGAGGGAAGATGGACAGTGTGATCTGTCCGAAACGTCAGGAGTTAAAAAGTCCTTTTAAGGACTACGTTACGCGGGTAAACCGAGAAAATTGTTCTACATATATATATATATATATATATATATATATATATATATATATATATATATATATATTATTTGTAAAATAATTATGAAGTGTCATCTGTCAATGAAATCTCATTATGAAATAAAGGTGCTCGATAGATTACTGATAAATATTCATGTACGTCACTACATAGGATAGGTACATAATTTTTTTTTTTAAATTATTATTAATGTTTATTAAAACTGTTAAAGCAGTTATCATAAAAAAGCATCTATGATTTTTTTTTTTTTTCAATTATTTCTGGCTTTCACCCTTCAAGGGTGTTCTAGGCCATCATTTATAATTACAGAGAAAGGAAAGGTGAATTTATATATTAATTTTATTTAAATGTGCAAATTTCAGAATTTTATGGCAGATTGGAGTAGAGTTCAGACTTAGAAGAGATGAGATGTTGAATGGAGGAGAGGCAATTTTTGATAACGCTTGATAGAAGAGAGGATATTTATTTAGAGAGGGACAATCAAAAAATATGTGATCTAAAGTTCCCACATCTAGACCACAGAACGTACAGTCTGGGGAGTCAAGCACATGAATTTTATAAAGGTGAGAAGGAACGGAACAATGTCCGATTCTCATACGAATAAGTAAGGAAATTTCTTTTTTGGAAAAATGGGGGAATTTTTGAAACCACGGTTTTGATGGGATAGTCCTTTGAATTGAGGCGTAACGGGCACCCTTGGATTGACTAGCAATGTTCCAATACTCTGTCCAAACATTGCGGGATCTATCTTTGATGATGGAAAAAATATCAGACAGGGGAATATGGTTTACGAGGGTAACGGTAGGGTTAGACGCTCCTTGTTTAGCCAAGGAATCAGCAATATCGTTACCCACTATGCCAACATGTCCAGGAATCCAAATCAGAGTGACAGTTTTTCCAGAGCTTTGAATGGAGGTTATCAATACTCGAATAAGACATACAAAGTGATCATCAGGATGAAGAAGAGGACTGGTTTTAAGTTTTTGGAGGGAACTGAGAGAGTCAGAGAGAACAAGAGAATGTTCAAAATTATTTTTTATTATATATTTGAGAGATTCAATAATCGCAATGCACTCGGCAGAAAATATTGAAAATTGGTTTGAAATTGAATAAAATATTCTTTCATTAGAATTATTGTGGTAAACGTTAATACCAATACCACAGTTAGGAGAGTCCGGAGATTTGGAGCCATCAGTAAATAAAAGAGAAGAGTTGGGCCATTTAGAAGAAATAATGTCATTGAACAAATTATTGACAGTGTGGGCTGGGAGATTGGAATGACTTTTAAGGATGCCGATCCCTTCTAAAATCGTTGGGGATAGGGTGACGTGACTATATTTTAATTTGTACAAAGGAAGAAGATCATTTTTGATAATTTGAAGCTCTGAGAGAGAGCGAAAATTTTTACAGATGGCAGGGAGAGGTTTAGTTCGAGCTCTGATTGTAGATGAATGTGTTGAGTCGTTGAACAACGAGACTCTGGGAATAACCTGATGACTTTTAGAATTTAAACATTTAAGAACAAATTTGTCAGCAAATAGTTGACGCCTTAAATAAAGAGAAGGATCAGAACATTCTACTTGAAGGGAATTGATAGGCGACGATTGCATCGCGCCAGTTATTATTCGCAATGACTTAGATTGAATTTTGTCTAATTTACTGAGTGCATTTTTGGATGCAGTACTAAAAAGGGGGCAGGCATAGTCGAGATGGCTTCGAATAAGTGCATTGTAGAGCAACTTAATGCAGATAGGATGTGCACCCCACCAAACGCCATTCAATGATCTGATAATATTTAATTTTTTTTTCACATTTAGTAACTATATTATTAATGTGGGAAGACCATTTAAGTTTCCTATCAAATGTTACTCCCAAAAATTTAACTTCGGAAGCATTGGGGATTGGAGAGTTTTTAAATAAAATTTGAACAGGGGGGTTATTATGACGATTTGAGAAGGTGACACACTGACTCTTTTGTACTGAAAGTTCAAGACCATTTAAAGTGAGCCATGTGCAAAGGGCATCCATGGCTTCATTAAGATATTTGACGGCGGATGGAATGATTTTGGATGATAAGAAGAAAGCTATGTCATCTGCGAACTCAACAACTTTTACTTGAGGGGGAATGGTGACATGCATATCGTATGTGTATATATTATACAGTAAGGGGGATAATACATCGCCTTGGGGTAAACCCTTCCAAATTGACCTACTCTGAGGAGTAACATCTGGTAGCTCAATGAAAATTTTCCTATCGAGAAAAAGATTAATAATAGATTGGACAAACATGAGGGGTAAGCCAAGGCCTAAAAGTTTTTTTTTAAGAATTGGGATGGAAACATTGTCAAAGGCGCCTTCTATGTCTATAAAGACTGCAAGACATACTTCTTTGTTAGAAATGGATAAATTAATATCAGTGCTGATGATGGCAAGGTTATCTTGTGTAGATTTCTTTTTCCTAAATCCAAATTGGGATGGAGAGAGAAGATGATTACTCTCGACAAAAAATTCTAACCGGTTTTTAATTAATTTTTCATAAATTTTACTAGGGTGGATGAAAGAGCAATTGGCCTATAGTTGGATCCAGAATTGGGTGATTTGTTTAATTTTAGAATTGGGATGATTATTTGAGAACTCCAGTCATCAGGTATTATGCCAGTCTGGAAGATTTTATTTAAGATGCTTAAAAAGTGATTTAGAACATTATCATTACTATTTTTGATAATGCTATAAGGTATACCATCTCTGCCTGGAGATGAGTCCTTGACTGTTGATAAACAATTTTTTAATTCAATTAAAGTGAATGGAGAGTCAAGCCAATGATCAGACATAGGAGTGTTGTGGATTGGAGTTATTTCATCTAAGTTAGGTACAGAAGGGGGGGCAATTTTGTCCAAGAACTCGTCTATCCATTTAGAATGAGAAGCTCGAGGAGATGTTGGACTGAAGGAGGATCGAAATCTTCGAATCATAGACCAAACTTCCGAAATTGGAGTGTTCGGAGATACTGAACTGCAGAAGTTGTACCACCCGGATTTTTTTTTTGACCTCAATACCCTTTTGGCATTGCCTTCGGCATTTTTGTATATGAGATAGTTCTCCATAGTCATATTGTGACGATAGGAAAGAGATTTAGCTTTCCGAATTCTCACTACTTTGGAACATTCCTCATCCCACCAGGGAGTTGGAGGGAGTTTTTTGAGAGATTTGGTTTTAGGGGGAGGATTTGATTTATTGATTGCAGTTACGAGCATTGATTTGAAGTTATCGTAGTCATCTTTGACAGATAATGTATCGGTATAGGATAAATTTTGTATAAACTTATCCATATGTGAGTTAAATTCGTCCCATTTGGTGTGTTTTGTTTTAATCTTTGTCGAAATATGGGACTTGTCTGAATGGAAAGAAGTTTGATAAGTGATGGTGATCGGGAAATGATCACTGGAGCAAGGGTCGGGGGACACCACCCACGAGGAGAGAGGTGCCAGATTAATAGAGCATATGGAGAGATCCACTGCACTGGGGTTTGTGTTGGGGCGAGAGATTCTAGTAGGAGATCCGTCATTCAAAAGAAAAAGGTTGGATTCATCTAGGAAATCCATCACACTTCGACCGTCTCGATCACAGAAAGCAGAACCCCAGACGGGGGAATGAGCATTAAAATCACCCAATAAAAAGAAAGGAGGGCTTAGTTGACGGACAATTTGCAACCACGCTTGTTTATTGAAGTGCGATGTTGGGGGAAGATAGATAGAAACAAAGGAAGTGTCCTTTATTTTAGCTGCAACCATTTGAAAGTCAGCATTGGGGGGTTTGATATTATTTATTGGGAAAAACGGAAGGGATTTTTTAATAAAAAGGGCAGCACCACCGCCCGTACCTTCCGGGCGATCATCGCGGAGACAGGAGTACCCTCCCACATTAAAGTGGGTGGATGGAGTAAACCATGTCTCCGAGACAGCAGCCACAGAAACAAGGTTTGAATTTAATAGGTTAAGAAGGTTTGATTTGTTAGAAATAGCACTGCGGCTATTCCACTGAAGAATTCTGACATCTTGAAGAGCCATTTTGAATAAATGATTTTAAAGTGGAAATAATAGAAGCAGCGTTGGACGGTAGATTAGTTTGAGAAGAAATTAGGTCAATTAGAAGCATAATAAGAGTTTGAATAAATGAAGAATTATCTTGGGAGAGTTGTTCAGAAAGCTTTTGATAGTTTGTTGAGGATGAATTATAATTGTTTGCGCACCCATTTGTGGCGTGTGAAAGAGGAGAACCATTGGGATTTAAGAGAAGTGAGTTGTGTTGTTGCTGATCGTATCCACGAGCCTGTTTAGAGATAGGGTTTTTGTATGTAAATTTTGTTGAACGGGAAGATGTTGAGGAGGAGGCGAGAGGGTTGGATGAAGAGTTACTGGATAAAACCTCGGAAAATGATTTTTTGACAGGCGGGAATAATTTAGAAGCCTGCAGAAAAGACAAGTTCTCAGAGGCCATAGAAATTTTTATATTTTTTTGGCGAGATTGTTCGGGGCAAGAAGAGTTAATGGCGGAATGAGCGCCTAAGCAGTTAAAACATTTAGGTGAAGAGAGAGAAGAACATTGGTCAGCCGAGTGGTTTTCTCCACATTTGAAACATCTGGGAGGGGATCTGCATGCAGCTTTGGTATGACCAAAACGGCAGCAGTTGTAACATTGAGTGGTGGGATAAGTGTACATTTCAACTGGTAAGGAGTTGAAAAATAAATAAATATGGGAGGGAAGAGATTGTCCTTCGAATGTGATGACGACAGATTGGGAGGGCTTCCAGGAAACGATGCCCTCAGAGGTGTCCTTATAATTTAGCCTCCTGGCTTTTATGGGATTGCCGATATGTTGGGGGGTTGAAAGTGAGGACAGGATTTCTGGAATGGACAGATCGGTCGAGATACCCCTGACCAGGCCCATTCGAGTGACATTGAAAGTTGGGATGTACGCCTTGAATTTAGAATTTGATGAAATAAATATATTTTTGATAAAGTTGTTGGCGGCTGAACCTGACAGGAATTCAACAGAGATTCGGAAGCGACCCTCGGCTTTAACACCTCCAGGTTTAATCGAAAGGTTCTTGGTATTTGAAAGAAATTTGCCAAATTCAAGAGGATGGATGGTTTTACCTTGTTCAGTTTTTTGCGCATATACAATGTAGGGGCCACGGGAATGAGTAGAGTAAAAGATTGTTGGAGGAGGTTGAGGAAGAGCTGGAGGGGACTGAGGAGACAAAGGCGAATCATGTTTTTTTGGGGAAAGGGGACTAAATTTTCTTTTTTTAATTGAGGTTAGGATGACAGATTCATTGTCTGAAATGTTTGAATGTTCTGAAAAGTCTATTTTATCTGAAATGTCACCATCTGGAGGGTCAGGAGGTGGATCTGGGGGCTTTGTAAGGGGTACAGGAGGGAAATCCTCCTCCATTGTTCAAAGAATTACAGCTAATATAAAAAGTGACAGAAGTAAAAAAATTATATAAATATCTGAAAATGAGCAGCAAGAAGTGACTCCTGGAAGATCAGGGGGGAGAAGATTCCAACACACTAAACTTTTTACAGCCAAAACACAATAAAAAGATTGGTTTAAGAATATTTTTTGAAAGAGCAAAACAAAAGAACTGATGACAGCCAAATGTTATTGTTGCGAGTCCTCCACCTATGATTTGATCACCCTAAATGTTTTTAAAGTCACTTTAAGTTGTTGTTTGAAGCACAGAAGGTAATAAACCCCGATACAGGCGAACCCTAGTGGAGTTAGTAATTACATGCTAAAAAAATGTATTTAAATTGTAAAGAAACAATAAATAAATGTTAAAATTCGAATCAGAGCCCCGGGGAATTAATTTGTTTTAAAAATAAAATGTTGTTGTTTTATCGAAGAACTACGTTTACTAATATGAAACTAGCAGTTAAAAACCTGCTCCGTAGGTTTTTACTGCTAGGCCCTGCGGGCGGCTTTTGGTTCGGCTTCGCCCAGTTAGTGTTGTGATCATTTTGTAAATCCAACAGGAACTGGCATCCACTGTCAACGTGTCAACCAGTGATGCTAGTCACCGCGAAAAAGTAACCGGGACGGGCGATGATATGTAATAAACAGCCGCTTTATACAACTGAGCATTACCGTTAATCTTTCGAAATGCGGGAGATAGGTACTCCAGGTTCACAAATTCGGAGAACTTATATGTAGGAAGGGCATGTCCCTTTGGGTTTTGCCGACGAAAGTGGCGTCATCTTGTGACGAATTCTTGAATTAGAAACTGAATTACAACGGTAGCTTTTTCTGAAAATCCACGTACACGGATGTTTATATGGTGCGACGACTAAGGGGCGGCGGCAGAGATGCGTTGGAAGCCGGATTCTTAAATTCAACCACGCAGACGCAAGGCGTTAATAACGTTTGATACACTGGTTGATCATCCTGGGACCAAGCCATACTAAAGTTTATTGCTTTATGTTGTCAACTTATTCACAGAACTTCAAAAAAACAATAGAGATATTTTGACATTTGCTCACTGATAAGTTATGAACATATTTCTTGTTGTGAATCGGGTTATTAATTATCTTATAGGTTTTGTTCGATGCAAGTACACCACATCGCTAATGGCAACTAAAGATAAAAGTAGGACGGACGAAATGGGGAGTAATATTATAGTATAAAAGATGATGTAAATCTGTAGGATCTCTTAGCCTAATTCTACCAATTTTTGCAATAATTTTAAAATATTTGATGTTTTATGGATGAGGATTATTTTTCTCGAACAATTTGAGCCTATCTAGGCTTAGGTAGGTACCAAATTTACCTTCCGCAGTTTATGCAAATAAGTTTGGAGAATTTTTAAGGAGTTTGAAATTACTTCTTTAATATTGAGCGCTTTTTGGTTGTCTATCCATTAAATAATTCTAGAACGTAGCCCTCCATTTTTTGTGGATTTTTTTTCAGGTAAAAGTTGAGTTAATAAGAACTTTCTTGTACATATTATACGTGACGCCCTTGGTCCTGCGTACTCTCAGCTTTCAAAATCAGCAACGTGAATTTCAAGTTGATATACGAGTAATATTATCGAGGGTGGTGTGTTATTACTGTTTTGGAACAGACAATATTTTTTTTTTTTTTTTTTTACATGAACTCCACACAGGAGGCCCTGAGGAAAATAATTTCCCTCAGGGCCTATGTCATCTTTGAGGATGCTGTGTGGAGGGTTTTTTTAAGGAAAGGGAGGAGAGGAGAGTTCTGGGAAGGAAAATGGTTTAAGGGGTGGGTAGGAATCTGGGGTTCAGTATGTCCTGGTCATCCGCCTCCAAGACCTAGACAAACCTCACCCCATGAACCCGGGCACCCCGGCGGCCTATTATCAATTTTGAGAGATAAATTTAAAAAAAACTGTAAAATAATAATGTTTACATATTTTCCAGAAAATGTATGCGTTTTTATGTAAATTATTTACGTTTGATCTAGAAAATTAAGACAGAAGAAACAGCAAATTACCTTACGCTAGAACTTAGAACTTAGCATTCGCCAGCTGCCCTACACAGATTGTATCACAGTGAATCCATAATGTATGCATAGAGTTTCGTTTGCACGTGCGTTCAGATGATGTTTTGATGAGGACTGAATTATGTATGTAGTATCTACCAATGATTTTGAATAATCATGTTATCGATGCCTCCATCTCAAACTGATCCCAAAACCCATCGAACTAAAGAATGTATCGAAACATTAAAATTGCAGTCAGTTATCAAATATTAACAATGCGGGTATCCAATCTCTTGAACACAAAATGCTAAATTCATTTCACGCGTGAATCTACCCTTTCGCCCGCCGTTTTATTTTATTCGTCATAAATTTATGAAAGGATTCATAAATAATTTATGGACATTCGCCCCGGTATATCACGTGGAATTGATTACGAGTACAATAATACGTCCGCGGGACGTATTCGTACCTAAGATTTCCCGAATTCTTTTTATTCGCTTATATTTCTTAGACACTTTTTCCGATAATACAAGCCCATTAAACCCCGCTGTATGGGAGGAATTCGTATGGTTGTGGCTTTTATTAAGTCGGAAAAAGTTGCTTGATCCCCAAGAGAAATGAGGTCGCGTCGACAGCGGCAGCCACTGTGCCACTGTCCGTTAGCATATGATTGCTATTACTAAATTGTTAAGGGACTATTTGTTTTGCAGTGTATTAATACCGGGAAATATTTTGGCAGTGTTTTTCTCCCCTAAAGATTTCGCAGCAAAAATGAATTTTCGATGGGGAATGATAACGGCAATATTGAAATAACTTTAATTATATCGCCTTAAAGCCCTAAATAGGTTATTAGATAATGCTAAGAATGGTTTGTTTTACAGAATTTGAATAAATTCGAACTCATCAAATATCAACGTTACTTTTAAAGATCTGTAAAAGTTTTATTCATGTTATTTCATTATATCGTAATGGGCCAATTGCTTCACAGAACTGAAATAATAATAGAACTTATATATATAATAGAATGTTCACAGAACTTGAATTTCAACTTTGAAATATGAAGAATTGTTTAAATTCCATGAAAAAAACATCCTTAGAGTATTAATTCCTACTTAATTAGACACTAGTAAACCATCCACAGTTAGATTTATGAAATAAAATGTCTTTTCGGTAGAGCTTTGTCACAACGCAGAAGTTTCCGGGCTTGGTAATCTTCAGAAAGCCACGATGACTCACTGACAATAGGACGTATTTCTTCCGGTTCAACTCTTATTGACATATTCAAAGGAGTGGAAATTTCTCCGTGGTGCAATAACTTTACTTTAATCCTTTTTTAGTCAACCTGACGGCAGTGCTGGAGTTTTATTCAAAGCATTCAACATCTTGTCTCTAAACGGTATAGAAGTAAAAAATAATGCTCGTCTGTGTGTTGAATGATGAATAAATACCAATATTGATTTTTATTGAATACATTTTCAAGCATACTAGCTTTCATCGGAAAAATGATTTATGTTCTCATGTCTGATAAATGCATAAACAGAATATCAATACATCATAATATAACACAACCAAATGTGTTTTCCGTCTTATTTTTTTGCCCTTATCGGTTGTGTTTACTGAATTTATAAGTAAATTATTGCCAATTTTCCGATACTGTTCACTTTCAGAGTAGAGAGGAGATTATTTAAAGAGATGAATTTTATGAATATCTGAAAATTACTATACCCACGAAAGTTGACATGTAGGTCATTATATTGTATATATTAGGTACCTGCACGTTTAAATAATCATACGTATATCCGGAAGACTTACTTATACAGGGTGTTAAGGGACGTACTTGAATTACCAGTGATTCCTGACATTATTTGGAGTAAAAAATGTAAATGAAATTTTGGTCTCCGGTGACGTTTTTGATGTTTTTTTTTTTTTTTTTCTTAAAAACATAAAAAATGGTAGTTGTTGAACAGTTGGAGGCGGAGTAAGGGGTTCGTCGGACACCCGGCTGAGTGACCAGTGACGACATGCGGAAGAAATTTTTTTTTGTTTGATTTTGAAGAAAAAAATTTTGAAAAAAAAAAAAGTCCCCAAAAAAAGTCACCGGAGATCAAAATTTCATTTACATTTTTTACTCCAAATAATGTCAGGAATCACTGGTTAAAGTAAGTCAAGTACGTCCCTTAACACCCTGTATAAAGAAGTGGTATTGACGGTGACCCCACAGTTGATCCGCCGAAAATGATATTTACAATAAAATTTTAATTAATAATAAGACTTTTGATTAAACAGTGTCCATTTTTTGTAGTTATACGCTGGTGTATACAGTACAGACAAATAGTTTTATCATTGATGCATTTGGATGAAATTATATTTTATACTTTTGTTATTCGGCAGTACATTCCATTTACATTCCCTTTACACACCCCATCGGGTCATTTAGTTATATTTTGGGTAAGTGGATGTACCGTATTTTCTCTAAACCAACTGCATATTGTATATAAGTATGCAGGGGGGCCAATGTCGGCGGATCAACCGGTATTGACAACACCATCAAAATTGGAAGACTACGAAAAAAAAATCAGTATCGACAAACTTACCGCACAACGTCACAATGTACAAGCAGGAACACAAGGATACTCGAAGAATTTATTATAAGTGACTGATTAAACTGTTAGAATAATTCGTATAAACCAAACAGTTTATGATATGTATCATACGATTGCCGGTAGATGGCGACACTATACAAGCTACCTGTCACTTCTTGGTCGGCTAACACTTTGTGAATGTCAGCAATTCATTACAATAAAACTAAGATATAATATTCAATCCTGGTTTATTTAGCTCTCTATCCTTCATAAACGAAAAACGGTCTAAATCTAAGAGATTTTTTAATGAGATTACCGCACAAGAATTCCAACTTTTGGGGTCTAAGACTATCATTGTTCATCTGTATAGATGATTTATATACGTATCCTTACTTTTATTTCTATTATCCTTACAATATTATTCTTTGTTACTTTTATTTTTATTTGTTATTCTATTTTATTTTTATTTATACAAGATACACCTAGTTTAACTCCTTTCCTGTATGTGATCATGTACCTAATACTAGTATGAATATTTTCCTTAATATGTATGCTATATGTTTGTACTTTCATCTACATATATGGATGATTATACTTAATATAAAATCTTATGAATCTCGACTACCATAATACGGGCATTTGCCTAGCTTGGTAGTCGAAAAACCATGTAAAGTAAACCTGTAACAAACAAAATGAATAAAGAAAACAAAAAAAAAAACAAAAAAAACTACTCCAAACTGCCAGGAACCAGTGAGACTATGGCTTCCCAGATTACTTACTTATATGCGGAAGACGTGGTATTTAACCAACCACTCCCAACTGCCTGGGGCCAGTGAGACTATGGTTTCCCAAACACAGTGTTGTGAGATTAAAAGTAGTAAGGAAGGGAAGGAGATGAGAAAGAGGAAGGTGGGGAAGTTCCTGGCTTTTGAGATCTGGCCACCAAACAAGGACAAGCAACTTTTTAATTCTGATTGGTGGTCTTACAATAGGGCGGTACTGGGGGATTCTTCCACTCTGTAATGTGCCGAAAATATACCCTATAATATTTTAAATAATTATATTGTGAAATATCACAAATAAATCAATTAAAATTAATTTGCGTAGTTGCGTGATTTAAACCCGTGACCTTCGGATTGTTAGTCGAGAGCTCTACTCCTCGACCAAAAAGGCCGTTAAATATATTTTAAGGCAAAAAGATTACAGCTGTAGATGAAAAGGGGATATCTTCTTGGCTTTCTGTGCTCTGCTGTATAAGTTTAAGTTCTGGGTCAACTTCAGGAACAGCAGCGTAAAACGACCTTATGTGCAATTTAACACCGTCTCACGATTTTCGGGACCGCCACAGTGCAGAATAGATGTGATAGCGCTTTTCCCGTGTTAACGTGAGGGGCGAATAGTTGACTTTGTGGCACTTAGAGTGGTTGCGCGAACGAGAGGCAGGATTTACACATTTAGAATGTCCTCATAGTGGAATTCCGTCTCAAGGATTCCAACATTGAAAAATACTGGAATGAGATATTTTCACAATTCACAATTAAATAATCTTTTTCAAAGATGCCGTGATACGGCACAAGAACTGCACGAAGCTAGTTACTGGCTACTACTTTAATGGCTTCCCAAAGTAGTTGTTAGGCTTAAAGAAGCAGCGAGGGGAAGAAGATGGGTGGAGGAAGGTTCGGAAATGCATGGCTCTCAGAACTGGTCACTAAGCAAGGCATACAACTAGCATAATACAGAATGATAGAGAGCCCTGAAAAACATGAATATAACACTTATTGTATTTAGTGCACATCCATTAAAAACTCGTAGTGTATTATGGTTTTAGGATTTGTGATGCTGAAAATATTTGCCTTAGAAGTACTGCCTTTCAAAAACAAATATTGGCAGCTCTCTCTAAAATATAAGTACCTACCTTATTATACTTTTTATCGAAAATTTGAAAAACCACACAATATAAAGAAAAATTTAAACAAAAAAGACGTTTCCTATAGAATTATTAATAATGTATTAATACAATAAAATAATTATGGTGGGTAGGTACCTACCTATTTTACCGCTTGTCTGAACTATTCCCCACACAACTGATTACAATTTTTGAAACGACACTCAAATTAAAATCAAATTATATTTTATTGATCGTGAAAATTTTCGTACACGTATACTTCACACAGGCATAACTAATGCACATCGTCACAGACAATCTAAATTAGTTAGATAATATTTTAAGTACGAGTTCCAGCAGATCTCACAACAAAATAAAAAACGTGTTCCGCCTAACGTGAAACAGATTTTATACTGTATTCGGTGTAACATTAAATACTTGAATTCTTTCGAGAAACAAGGGTAGCTATTCTCTTTGTCATTATAAGTCAAGAAATGTTACGCTAAGCACGCTTGGAGTAGTAAAACGAATTCCACCTTGAGAATCTACGTGAAGTGTTCAAATTCTGTTTTATTGAAATAGCTAACATGGCCCCCTTGGGGCGGAGAGGGGGTGGGGGACATACCTATGTAGCTATCACTGCGTGATAACCGCTACTACGTGACATTGATGCTGATTTATTTTATAATCAATTTTCAAAAAAATCTGAAACTTTTCTTTCTCCCCGGATTATACACATTAAAAACGACCCTCAGCGAACAGAGAACTTATTTTCCTCTTGCGTAGAGTTAATGTAAAAAATACCATTATAAAATTATTTGTAGGTTTTCGCTAGTTATCCAATATTATTCGATTGTAATAATGTCAAATAAATGGTCAAGTAGGGGCAGAAAGAAAAAAAAAAGATTGTTGTGGAACCTTGCATCTTGGATCAAGAAAGCTTTTTTTTATTATTTCATATAAACTTAACATTACAATATTCAACTGCATTATCACTACCACCATACTAGGCTCATGCCCGTATTATGGCAGTCGAATATAGGCTATATTACAATGTAATAATAAATTTTTATTTTTTAGACACAAAAAAATATATTTAAAAAACAAAAAAAACATATAAAATAAAAATTAAAACTTAAATGCAGCCGATAGATAAAACAGACATTTAAAAAAAATTAACAACTTAGTTAATCGACGGTTATTTACTAATATTGTAATAACATAAAAAAATAACCTTCTTGTGCTCCACAACAGCAAGCACATACCCGCAAATAGTTAATCTGAAAGAGGCTATGTGAAACAAAACAAATTTTATTTAGTAAAAAGAAGCTAACAATTACGTTCATTACTAACAATTAACTGCTTATAATTACGTTAATTAGTTACTTATTTAAGTTAAATTACTCTATATTTAGGATTGAATGAAAAATTCTGTAATATTCTTATTTTCAGTGGAGCACAACCTCAAAGATAATTTGTAAATTAATTTAACTACACAAATGACCTACAGGATCGATCCTAGAAACTTATACAGCCAGTGATGACATGTCCCAAAATTGAAAAAAGGGTCGTTCAGTTTATATATCCGCTATATCAACTTTCACTTATTCGGAGAAAACCGCAAAAAACTGTCACATCTCTGCGTAAAGAATAAATTGTATTATATTTTTTTATACAATGAATTGGAGTAATATACATTAGAAAAGTGTTCATTTTTCAATTTATGTCTAGAAATATTCAAGTAATTTGGATAAATAAAATGGATATAGCGGATTTTGATACGCACTTCGTGATTTGTATGTAATATAGAGGCTTTTGAAACTCAACTGACCTGAGGGGCGTGTTTCTACACCCGTCATCTTGGCAAAATAACTGCTCGTGATTGGTTGAATTTCGATATAGCGGGTTTCTATAGTAACTTCTTGAATGATATTGCGGGTTTTGTTTCTCACTCGCAGTTTTAACATGGTTTTTGGTCGTGATAAAGGAGGTTTGGAAACTCAATTTTAGGTTAGTCTTGTTCCTCGCAAAAATGTGAACAAGATGTCATACTCAGATAATTTTGTCAAAAAATCGGATATAGCGGGTATTGAAATTAAAGGATATTGAAACTATAAATAAGAAAATAAGTAAGCAAAAAAAAAGAAAGAGTTTTTTTTACCGTTATCTAGTTTGGTTTTTAGTAACTACTCACTAGAATATAAAAAAAAATTTCGTAAATAAGTTTTTCAGATCAAAGAGATGAGAGGCAAAAAATCCCCAACAAGATCGATAATATTTTTTCTTACATTTTACAGTGGCTAGTGTAGGCACATAATTAAAATTACCTTCATGATATGTAAATAAATTTATTTGAATTAATGTATTAATATTAATTATTATTTTTTAATTTATAAACTAACGTTTAGACAAGATTTTTATGCATAGCACAAAGGGTAACAATTATTACAAGCAATAATTGTCAGCCTGAAACACTCATTTACATTGAAAAATCTTCCGAGAAAAGATACTTGCTGCCAACGGGACTTGAACCCGTGTCCTTCCGATTGCCGGTCGAATGCTCTGACCATTGAGCTATGGGGGCTTATCAAATACCCGCCAAATAATTCAATATATACTAGTGTTTCATTCAACAATTACTGCTTGTTATATTTTTTCCACCTGAAAACAACCAACTTTATTTTTGCGAGGAAGACATTGTTAGTGTTAAATCCCTCGCTAGGTGGCGTCGAGACAAATTATGTCTGCATTTATTGGGGAAATACTTAAACTTGTTAAATATTAATTATTATTTTTTAATTTATAAACTAACGTTAACGGAAGGACACGGGTTCAAGTCCCGTTGGCGGCAAGTATCTTTTCTCGGAAGATTTTTCAATGTAAATGAGTGTTTCAGGCTGACAATTATTGCGTGTAATAATTGTATTAATATTACTTATTGACAAAGATAAATTAGATAAAGAGACATTGTGAACCCTTACTTAAGATCTAGGACTACATTCCTGATTTCAGGACTTGTGACTAAAAGTGCTAAAAAAAACTACACTTTTGTTGACTGGTAAAAAAAACATGCCTTGTTCGACATGATTTTTAAAAAAATCATATAGGTTAGATATTACCCGAAAAACTATGAAAACTTGGTAAAAACCATGCTCATGGCAACACTGCGTACAGCAGTTGTCAGCTGTCAGACTGACGCGACGAAGTGATTGCCCTTTGACCATGGATCTGTTTAGTGGGATTGATAACTAGTAACGGGAATACTGGGCACTATGTTTATACACGTTACATATTCGGAAATCTAATATTTTTCACGACACGACGTCGCGTCGCATTCATTAATTCAAGCTAGACGCACAAAAATCTCAAAAAGTACTCACAACCAGTACAAAAGTGTGACGTACTTAACCCTTATAATATCATTAAAAAAAAAGTGGAATAAAACATGTTTTTATTTATGAAAAAAATACGTGCTTTTTCTGAAAACTATTTTTTTTTCAAAATGATTCGTTTTAGGTCGTTTTGGTCGTACGCGTTATCAGAAAATATATACACATACAAATTAAAGTCAGCGTAATTCGGAATTTTAACATTTTTTTACTTGCACTGAGATTTTCACGTCCAAATTTACATAAAATATTTTATTACTTTCCCAGGAACCATTCCTATTCCGAAAATAATCGGGTTTCATAAAATCCCTTCATGAACTTAAATTCTTACATAGTGCCCGATACATAACAACATACGGGTGACGCCAGATCGTGCGGTAAAATAAAGTTACTGATTTAATACTTAAAAACACATAAGAAAAATATGTATCTTGATATTATGTATACTCCTCGAAATAAATTCTCGAGAAGTTAGAAATTTAATATTACATAAAAATACTAAAATTATGTGTTGTTTTAATTATATATTGGTATCATGATTTGAAATAAAGCATTTCAAAAACCATACCATGTATCTTCCGAAGTAGCCCATTTTTTTCCACCGAAAATAAACACTTCTACTTAAAAAAACAACCAGGGCTGCGATTCTCTAATAACGTCCAGGAGTTACTCGTTACTCGCCATCTACGAATGAAAAGTTACTCGTCGTCTTGACGACTGTAACAAGATAAAGCATTTCAAAAACTATACCACATACATTCCGAAGTAGCCCCATTTTTTTAACCGAAAACAAACACTTTCTATTCAAAAACAACCAGGGCTGCGATTCTCCAATAACGTCTAAGAGTTACTCTTTGCTCGCCATCGATGAATGAAAAGTTACTCGTCGTCTCGACGAACTTTGTCGAGTGTTTCGTTTTACGTATTTTTCAATGTCGAAGGGATGAAGAGATGATTATATTGGCAGCCCTGCGAATGTTGTCTATGTTTATTGTTTTTGCGTTTCTTTGGTATGAATTTGAAATTACCACTGCTCTTTGTTCGAAATGGCTGGCGGGTATATTACTCAAATTACTCAAAACCAAAAATAGCTGGTAATCACCGCGGAAAAGAAATGTAATGCTGCTAACGCGTGCAAAACGATATTGCAACAGATTAATTAGGAATTAAATTTTCATATGAAAACAACTATCAACCCTCCGGCGAAACATTCTTGTTGGTCTCAAAGCATCTGCTTCAGTTTGCCTTACATTATATATTGCAGCCAATACCGCCGGTAAATCAGCCATTATATGGAACTTTAAAATAAGTTTGTATAAATATACAATGCTTGTTCTTCGAAAAGGTTAGGATACGATGTGCTAGATTTTGACAGTTTTGTTGGTGTCAACTGGATCGTTCAAGTGGAATGACTTTTAATGTTTGGCGTATATGTATGTACTTTAGAAGAGACTCGATAATAACCAAGTCGACCAATGCATCTACTTTGCGAGCGGCCTCGATTGGAGAATCGAGCCCCAAATCCTTGTGCGACTAAGCTTCACATAAAAAAAAAATAAAGTACTTCGGATACTCCGATTAGTCCACGCGCGCTTTAATCGCACCAATTAAGTCTGTATTATTCATGCATTTTTCACACTGCCTATTTGGTAATACCCCCCTGACGTCATACTTAGTCTAGTCTACACATGAAAACGCTGTGCGTAGTACTTAGAGTGATTGTGATTGAATACTATGTGATTAATTAGATATTCTGACTAGTATAATATTTTTACAAATATCTTAAATTTACTTAGGGCCAGTAGATTCACAGAATTTGAACAAATTATCACATTTCAAGGTTATATTTATTGGAACTTTTGAAAACTAGGGGCCTTTTGGGAACCTAGGAGTGCTGAAGCCACCTCTGTGGATTTCCTTCCTGTGGCCGTAGGAGGAACCAAGAGGAGAAACCGTGGAGAGGTGAGCTGAGGCAACCTCCATGAACTCTTCCCTTCTGGGGCTTTCAAGGAACCAAGGGGAAGGGCACCCTTCCAGCGTGGGGCCTTTGTGGAACCAAGGAGGAGGGAAGTGGAGAGATGATGTCCTCTTCCCATGTGGGGCCTTCGAGGAACCATGTTGGAGTGAAGGGGAGAAATGAGGCCATCTTGGTGAACTCTTCCTCTGTGGGGCATATAAGGAACCAAGGAGGAGAGATGAAGTTCTCTTCCCTCCTGGGGCCCTCAGGGAACCGAGGTGGAGTGGACTCTTCCCTTGTGGGGCCTTTAGGGAACCAAGGGGAGGTGGATTCTCTGTCGTGGAGCCTTCGGGGAACTAAGGAGTGGAGAGGAGAGATGAAGCCCTCTTTCGTCGTGGGGCCTTCAGGGAACCAAGGAAGAGTGAAGTGGGGAAATTAGACCTGGGAAAGACACATTGTCGAACCAGAAGATATAGCTTCATTTCCAATAACAATCCTGGTGAACTTTAAAAAAGGGACTGGGTTACTGACAAAGGAATGAGGTAAAATGGGAGATGGTACAATGGGTCTATGGCCTAAGTGCTCACGGGAACTATATATATGTAAACAGTCTCCGATTATTTATTAAAATATATATATATATATATATATCCAGTTCTGTGAAAGTTATACTCCACTTCTATTTATTACATAGTTGATTATGGGCCAGTTGTTTCATAGAACAGAAATAATATTTATTTATTTATTTATAAGTACATGTTACATACATAATAAATTTACTTCAGGAGATACACTAGGTCACCATACTAGGCAGCTGCCTGTATCATGGTGACCAACGGAGGATAGTTGTTTGAATTGGAGTCTAGTACTCGTAAGTGTAAACATATCTTAGTATATCTAAGTAAAATAATTAAAAAAAAAAAATTATAAATTAATATCATTCATTTCTTATGAATTTTTTTTTTCTTATTTTGGTATGCAGTATTATAAAAAGAAATAAAAATAAGGTTTCTTTAAGTACCAACTAAATGTAACATGAGTAAGTATAAAGAGAGTATATGAGTGTAATAAATAGGCGAGAACTAGAATAAATATCAGAACAGAAATAGAACTTCCTTAGAACTTGAAATTTGAAACAAACCGTAGATGTATATTATATGTGCATAGATATTTTTACAATTCGCGGGAGCAAAACATTAACTTTAAAAAACTGTACAACCACACTAAGCTTACATATATGTAAAGGCCATTGTTGTGTATAAGAAAAACTATTTTCCATTTCATTTAAGGAAGGTAACTCTAAGTAAGGCTTCAATGTGTAGATGGAAATAAGCGTGTGAATTTTGTTACGTGTGAAAAAATCTACAAAATAATTGTTGCTACACAATACACATGCTACTGAATGAACTACGTTAATGAAGATCAATTTTTTCACACACAATAATATAAATCTGGACTTAAAAAAATGTTTTCGACTGTCAAGACATTTAAAGAAGTGCGATTTAGATCAGATCTGATAATCCAACCCTCTCAACATAAGGCGTGTGTTATCGAGACGGTGCCAGCAGTGTTTTTATGGTGTCAATCCATCATCCCCTCGGAGAGTCAATGATTCACTCTCCTGGCTTCCCCTATCCCCGCCCCCGCCCCCGCCACCTCCCCCGCCCCATCAAGAATGATCTAAGCGGTGACTCTCTGTTCTTCTATTTATACGTCCGTTATTCCAAAAAACGTACACATTTTCAATTTTTTCATTTTAAGGAACATCAAGGAACTAGATTTATATATTTTTAGACAGTGTAATTGTGTTTATGAAAGCTGTTTATGAAAATTATGAAAGCAGTGTAAATATCACGCGGCGCATAAGATCCGAATAGATTCATTACATTATAAATATCACCAAACACATACAATTAATTTAGGTGGTCTGCGATGATGTGCATGATGTGAAATATTACTGCGCATTCCTGCGTAATGTAATAATGTAATACGTAAAAATTATTCACGTTCAATAATTATCAAAATTGGCACTTATTTTGGAAATAAGTGATAAAGAAGGTACCAAAATTATTTTAATTAGTGATAATTCTGAATTAATTTATATTTCTTTTATTTAAATTTTGGACAAATTAAAATCTGAATTTTTAATGATTATTAAAGCATTCTGACGGTGTTCATTCCATAGGTACCTATTTTTTTAAAAATATTTTATCAATACTTTCGGTTTCATAAATCCTACATTTTTTTATAATATCTGCGCTGATAGCAAAATAATTATGTACATATAAGATGATAAAAATATATCATTTCCAATATAACGCTCTTTAACGGTGAAGGGAACCACAACATATTTTTTAAGAAAATATACCCGTTTGAAATCCTCGGGTAGAATGAGTAGTGTGCTCTCCAATATGTTATACGAACACCATCGACCAAGTATATACTTGGTCGAAGAATAAGAGCCCGTTCACATTGAGCATATAAATATAAAAGATCATAGCACGCCAAATATCGCTCTCCGTACAATCCCTTCAGACCGTTCACACCTAAGCGCTTTATGCGCACATCAACGCACATCTTACGCCGTAACCGCTCCTGAGGCGATATGCCAACAGTTAAGCGCCCCCCACTCCGATGAAAACAGGAAAGGGGGTCATTTTAATTATGGAGCTACCAAGACCGGTGGACGACAGATGTCAAGTTGTAGACCGGGAGGCGAGATAGGTAAACCCTACGTCATCGACTACACGGATGAAACTACTTTTAAGTGATAATGGGCATTTAGAAAACCTTAAAAAAGCTGGTCTGCCGGTGCGCCTCTTGGCAGGAGCCGCGCAGTCATGGAAATAGTCAGCGATTTTTTTGGTCAAAATTACGTCATCGACTACACGTACGGGAATGGTCTCATATGATAAAGGTCGATTATAAAATGAGAAAAAAGCAGGTCTGCCAACCGGCAGCCTGGCAAGTTAGGAGGCAGCCGGCGTCAAAGTGGGGAAAAAATTGGTCGATTTTACGTCATCGACTACACGAATGAAACCAATAAATAACTATAGTCCAGATCATTCCATATAAGAATTTCGCGGTCTGCCGACCAGCAGCCTGGCAAATTTTTGTGTACGATTTTTTAAAGTTTTTTTTTTATCATTATTATTATTTTTATTTCACTATATTTTTAAAAACTTTGAATGCCATATTTTAAAAAAATAAGCGAAAAATATTTTTAAAAAATAATTTAAGTGTTCCCAGTGTACCCATCCGTCAGGCGAGCCTTTAGACGCCAAACCATTTACGGTGCCCCTCACCGCTATTTCGGTGTTTAGTCTAGTTTTGATCCTGTATTCGATGTAATCGATGCAGCAGGGCAAGCGAAACCGATATGAAACGGACGGGGTTCAGAAATTTCCGTCGTTTTTCGGACGAACGCAGCTCTTACGGCGATGGTGGGTTGGTTGTTCGAACTTCCAACTACTATGGACTATTAGGCAATCTTAAAAGGACTATTATTATTATAAATTTGTACAAAAATATTAACACGCGACAGCGGTGAGGGTCACCGCGGCAGGTTTCGTAAGTGGTTTGGCGTCTAAAGGCTCGCCTGACGGATAGGTACACTGGGAACTCTTAAATTATTATTTTATATATTTTTCGCTTATTTTTTTTTAAATATGGCATTCAACGTTTTTAAAAATATAGTGAAATAAAAATAATAATAAAGATAAACAAAAAAATTAAAAATAAAAACTTTAAAAAATCGTACACAAAAATTTACCAGGCTGCTGGTCGGCAGACCGCGAAATTTGTATATGGAATGATCTGGACTATAGTTATTCATTGGTTTCATTCGTGCAGTCGATGATGTAAAATCGACCAATTTTTTCCCCACTTTGACGCCGGCTGCCTCCGAAGAAGTGATTAATTACTTAAAAGTATCAATCATAAAAAACAGTTATATGAAATGAAATATAAAAATTATTTTAGAATATGTAAAAATTGCTATTACATTTTAAAATTTAAAAAAATAAATATAAATTATCAAGATATCAGAATAACAAAAATGCATTATTAAGAGTGTAAGTTTTAATATGAAAATAGGTAAAAGAGGTGACAATTTTTTTAAATACTTGGTCATTAAGAATATTTAATTGACTATTAGCACTTTTCCTAATTTCTATGTTATCTAATAGTAAACCCGTTGTGTTAATGTGTAAATTTTTTAATCCTTTATTTATATCAAAATAATGATTTATTTCCAAAATGTGTTTGGCAAATTCGGAATACTTATTATTTTTTTTATTTTTTTATTTTATTTTAATGCCGGCAACCCGGGCGTTTATTGTTATAATAATATCTTATACAAACAAGTTAGTAGCCCGCCTCACTAGACTAAGTCTGTTCCGAGGCGGGTACATATATATATATATATACATAAACACATTCATTTATATATATATGTACAATGTACATACATACATACATACACGTATATGCACACGTACATACACACAGGAATTCGCATACGTTTACATAATCGTACACATAGATACTTATAAAAACATAAGTACATATAATCAAATAAGAATTATTGGGAGTTGATATACAGTTATCATGGAATTAACATATTTCCATAAAACCAAAAATTCATCAGATACACATCTAAATCTAGAACTATTAAATATCAACAAAATGATTACACATGGTTTTTTTTAAAGGTGCCAGTAACCCGGGCGTTTATTAATATCAATAGTTATTTACATTTACATACATGTGCGCTACCCGACTCACTAGACAATATCTGTTCTTAGCCGTAATGTAATTCTGTAATGCTAGCATTAAATCTAGAACTATAAAATTTCAACAAAATAATATACATATGAGGTAAGAATAATAGAAGCATTCGTAAAACAAAAGCAGTAATTATAAGTAAGAATAAATTTCCAGTAACCAACATAGATATGTAAATAAAGAGTGAGGATTAAAGACTAAGATGAGATTACTAGTAACTTGGTGATCCTTGCCCTTTTTTGTGTAGTAACCATGTATTGAAATGTTTATATAACCATTTTAGGTTATTTTCAGTGGTTCAATAGGCGGTTTCTTTAAGGAAGGTGTTGAAAATGAAAGGTGCGAGGTAAGATTCGTGCTTTTGGGCAAAAGTTGATTTAGTTTTAGGCACTAGAAGTAGATTTCACCTTTTTGCTCTTGTGTTTTTTGGGTGAGTTATGTGGCATGGTAAGGATTTTATGCAGTTTATATGTATGATCTTTTTAATTAACAGTTTCCTGATATCTAGTTTGTTATTAGTAATAAGGATGTTTTCCATTGGGTGAAGATAAGGTTTTTTGAACATGATCCTAATTTATGTTTTATGAGTTGTGTTAAGCGGTTTGATGTACTTGTCGGCGACTCCCCTCCAAGCAAAAATACCATAAGTTAGAAGGCTTTGACATTGAGCGTAGTAAACATTTTTTAGTTGTTTTAGTGACATGATGTTTCTAATAGTTTTAAAAATGAATGATAGTTTACGGATTTTTTATTAGTAAGTTAATATGAAGTTCCCAGTTTAATTTATAGTCCACTATTAAGCCTAGATACTTGATATTATCAGTATGTTCTATTTTTTCGCAGTTGTGGTTTGAGGGATTTGAAGTAATATCAGGGTGTAAGTATAAAGGCGGAAAGATTTTTGGTTGCCCGGTAGTGGTTTTGCTGAATGTTAAGTATTTTGTTTTGGAGATACTTAAGGTAAGTAGGTTTTTGTCCAGCCTATATTTTATTTTTAACATACCAGTTTTCGCACTTTTGAAGGCCTTTTCCCAACTCGGAGCTTTGAATAGAATTACCGTGTCATCTGCGTAACTGATTACCTTATAGTCGATAGATGCCATTTTAATATCGGTAAGTTCATTTAAGTGGTGACCCGACATTTGATCTGGTGACATTTGGTCCGGCGACAGTTGGTCCGGCGACATTTGATCCGGCCGACATTTGATCCGGCCGACACTTGATCCGGCGGACAGTTGATCCGGCGACAATTGATTCGGCCTGATCCTTTAGAAGATTTTTTCTTTAAGTTAGTATGTAAAGAGGATATACGGCCGTACAACCAAAGTCGATGTACTTATATCTGAAGGCATCTTGAGTGAAAATCCGCTGTAAAAATATTTTTACTAACAATAATTTCGACTCTCCAAAGAAGCATGCGGCAATACAAAATACTACATACTTATACGTGCAGTCAGTTTAACAAAAAAACCGTAAAAGATTCCTATTGGCGCATAACTTTTTTATCTGAAAATTACACTAGAGTCCCAACTGCTCTCAACCGTCTCGAGCCAGTAAGTGCCAATGGCATCCCCAATTTTGGTATGGTGTGATACTGAGGGTAGTGGGGAGGGGAAGGAGATGTGGAATACGTTCCTGGCTATTCAGATCTAGTCACGTCATTTCAAGTAATCCGACTAAACCTACATACACTGTACACCAGCGAACAAATTAAGTACAAAAATCATAATATGATTATAATTTTTTTTATATCATATAAAAAAATTATAACAAATGATTTTTAAAAAAATTTCGCTGTTGTTCAGTGTATGTAGGTTTAGTCTGATTACTTGAAATGTCTTTAGCCGTGTATGGTGACTAGATCTGAATAGCCAGAAAAATTGCGGTGCAAGGCGATTGGTCGAGAAAGTCCGGCTAGAGAGGTTCTGATTATGTCTGCCTCAAGCAATCTCTCCCGATCCGGACCGCCAGGCAGTAGGTGAGGAAAAGCATTCGCCACTAAGAACTGGAGAAACATCACTCCAAGAACCCGGGCAACACTTATAATTCACCAAACGTAGCGAACCACTTGGGATGACCTATGGCAGGAATGTTGGTTATCCAATAAATGGTTCCCGGGGCGACGGTAAACATATCCGCCTCCTAAATCTTAAGTACCTACATGTTGCACATATAAGAATGTCGTATTTTGCTATTCTTCAGTATTCATTCAGAATTGAAACGTTACTTGAAATGGCTTTAGGGGTGTTTGGTAACTAGACGTGAATAGCCAGGAAAAATTTTCACATATCCTTCTCTTCCCCACTATCTTCAGCCTCACAACATATCAAAATTAGGAATGCCATAGTCTCACTGGCTCCAGATGGTTGGTAACAGTTGGGACTCTTGTGTTATGATAAAAGTTCTAAAAAATAAAAATATAAAAAATGTATATCATATGATTTTTGTAATTTGTTCGCTGGTGTACAGTGTATGTAGGCTAGATCTGAAGAGCCAGGTACGTTTTCTATATCTCCTTCCCCTCACCATTACCCTCAGTATCACACCATACCAAAATTGGTGATGCCTTTAGCACTCACTGGCTCAAGACGGTTGAGAACAGTTGGGACTCTAGTGTAATTTTCAGATAAAAAAGTTATACGCAAGTAGGAATCTTTTACGGTTTTTTGTTAAACTGACTGAACGTATTTTGTATTTTGTCGTATTTTGTATTGCCGCATGCTTCTTCGGAGAGTCGAAATTATTGTTAGTAAAAATATTTTTACAGCGGATTTTTACTCAAGTACCTACATCGACTTTGGTTGTACGGCCGTATCTCCTCTTTACATACTTACTTGAAGAAAAAATCTTCTAAAGGATCGGGCCGGACCAATTGTCGCCGGATCAAATGTCCGCCGGATCAACTGTCCGCCGGATCAAGTGTCGGCCGGATCAAATGTCGTCGGACCAACTGTCGCCGGACCAAATGTCGCCGGATCAAATGTCATGGAACCCATTTATATAAATGAGAAATAGAAGGGGACCAACTTCACTACCTTGAGGGACGCCATACTTGATTTCTTCCGGATCACTATAGCAAAATTATTATTTAAACACCTTAGATAATTTGTAAAGATTGAAAAAGTAAATCTTCTAAACCTGATCTACAGTTTCAAAAAGTTAATTAAAATAACTACTGGAGAAAATTATATTTTATGCGAGGTCAATTTGTTTAACAATACACAATACACAAAAAGAAAAGGCTGTTCCGTAAAAACCTTTTGAGTTATTTTATTCGATTTTTTTAATACCTTAAATACAGAATAAACCTTAAGAAAGGTGTTTTATTACCAGAGTAAACCCAGTTATTTTTCTCAATATTTTAATATTTTTGTTGAAAATATTTTATTCGGGATGAAAGAGTTAAATACACAAAGGAAGTCAAAAAAAGCTTATGCGTGAATAAAGTTTATTCGGTTTTAGGAATGTGCGATATCGATTTATTATTTTTCTACGTCGAAAACTTTATCCTACCAAATTTTAAATTTAAAATTCATTTAGGCGATACAGTTCAAAACATGGTAATTTTATCAAGTATCGAGGGAGGCTTCCTCGGTTATGCTTACGTTCCATGACTTGGCAAAAAATGCAAAACCGGAAGAATCAGGTCAAAGCGTGAATTGCTTCAATCCCGTCTCACTCAATTCAGCTGCAAAATAATGAAATTCGTAAATATATCCATTTCAATGCGATCTTCCAGGGGGAGATGGAATTCGATTATCTGGTAATTTTGTATGAAAATTAAATTTGTGAACCAAGAGATAATAAAGTGGTTGAAAGCTTTCTAACAATGTTATTTTTCGTCTGGGTTTAAAATGTATTTATCGCATAGAAGAATGTATTAGTATAGGCTTTAATTAGTATAGTTATCATTATTTCGTTCTTAAACAAAGTTTTAATTTAAAATCACAACATTTTTTTATATTATTGTAATAACTACCCAGCTTCGCCCGAGTTACCTAGTTTATATAGTAGACTCTACTAGAAAGTCGTTTCTAGTGCGGATCCTCTACTAAGTAGAGGATCCGCACTAGAAACGACCTTCATCCATCTGTTTAATGGATGAAAAGTATTTTTTATCAAATAAAATATATGAGAAAATATATCTGGAGTGGGTTGTCTAAAAAATTCCTGGCAAGACTATGATTAATTAAAAAAATATTAATTGAAAGAGAGCGCATATATTAGTAAATACTTTAATTAACTACTACAAAATAATGCTCAGTATCGCTAGAGAAATTAGAAATCAACAGTTATTATTATTATTTTATATTGTTTTGCATATTACCGTATACGCAACCAAATTATGGATTTTATTCCTTGTGTTAAGAAATTAACAGCATTGACAACAGAATTACATAAACCACAGAACGAAAAATCACAAATAATATATAATAAATAATTATATTTATTGCTTTAAACTCTGCAAATACACTTTGTGGTGTCATTTTTAATTAAATTTTACGCACCAGATTTAAATGTCCAGGTTTAATTTTCCCAACAGGAAAAACTAAACCCTTTCACACACTTCCCAAATGATCATCTGGTCAATCCACTTTATGCAATTGCACTATATAAGTATTATAATTACAAAACAATACAAGAACAACATGTCAACCTACCAGAGACCAGATGGGAAAATAATTCACCGACTCCAGTTATTTTCATATCAGAGGGTTCGGCTCTGTGGAATTCCTAATTGAACCTATAAATCCTACTGATCCCTCAATATAAATATTTAAAAAACCTTTTGTAATCCTACATGTATTTAAAATTACCGATTTTTGCATTTTTATATAAAAATTCTTTGACAAATCTAATACGCCTAAATTTTGAATTAGAGACCTAGGTATAATGCCAGTAGCCGAAATAACAAATGGTAATATTTTTATAGTCCGAGAATGACAAATTCTTTTAATCTCATTTCCTAAATCTGTGTATTTTCTAATTTTTTCAGAAACAGTTTTTTGAATATTACAGGAATTTGGAATAGCTACATTATTTTATTATTATTATTTTTTATTTAATACAATATAATGGTATCAATTACATGTTTATATACAAGAAATAAAGTTTTTCTAAATAATAATACGTATTACACCCTTTTTAAGAGCAGAGCTCGAGTTAAAAAGGCGGATAAACCCAGGTTAACCACAGTTTAGCAAAGGAAATATATATATGTAGAACAATTTTCTCGGTTTACCCGCGTAACAACGTCAGGAGTTAAAAAGTCCTTTTAAGGACTACGTTACGCGGGTAAACCGAGAAAATTGTTCTACATCTTACACCCGTGAAAACCTTAATCATAACATATATATATATATATATATATTTTATATATATTAAACAAAAAATAGATAATTAACAGTAAATAAGAAAAAAAAATATATGTATATTTTTAAACTAAATAATAGATAAGAAATACAATTGACTGAAGAGGAGGAGATAAAGAGAAATGAAAAAAATAATGAGAGAAAAGGGACATCTAATGTTATAATTGAGTTGTTGTGTTGATAAGTTATATAAAAAGAGTTTTTATTGAATTTTTGTATTTTTTGTAATCTATTTCCAATCTTAATTTCAAGGGTAATTCGTTAAACCATTTAACTCCAATATATTTGTAGAATTGGGCTGTGGTGGTGTTACAGCGTGGTATCGTTAAAGAACCAAGGATATTTGTTCTATTGCTGTTCGAAAAAAGAGTTAAGCTCACATTATTGAAACAATCTTTGTGTATTTGTAAGAGCGTAATTTTTTTATAAATAGTATGAAGTGGGAGGACTTTAAATTCTTGAAATAATTTGATGGTAGGGTAATCGTATGGCTTTTTTAGAATTATTTTTATTAATATTCTTTGGATAATTTCTAAAGGCAAAAGAGAAGTTTTGAAAGCACCACCCCAGCCAACAATTCCATATTGTAATACTGATTTAATTAGGGAAAAATATATGGTTCTTAATAATCCAATATTTAATATGTTTCGTATTCTAATAAAAACGTAAATTAGTTTTCTTAAACGTTCTACTGTTGTATTGATTTGTAATTTCCATTTTATGTTACTGTCTATAATTACACCGAGGTATTTTACATTAGTTTTAACATTGAGTATAGAGCAGTTAGGTTTACAGAGATATGACTTTGGATTACAATTATATGAATGTATACATATGTTTAGATTCTCAGGGGTAGTATTTTTATTCAAAGTGAATGGTATTACAAAAGTTTTTTCTGTATTTAGAGATAATAAATTTTGATCAAACCATTTTTTTATTAAATTTATATCTAGTTCAGCCGTTTTCTGAGTTTCACTCCAGTTTAGTCCCTGGGTTAAAATCGCTGTGTCGTCAGCATATGATATTATTTTTGACTTTATGGTGAGTTTAAAATCATTCAAATAAATGATAAAAAGAATTGGTCCTAGTGCTGTCCCTTGCGGGATTCCAAATTTACTGGTCTGTGAATCACTCAGAAAACCATTTAACTTGATAAATTGCTCTCTATAAAATAGATAATTTTTGATCCATGTTAAGGCATTATTGGTTATACCAATTTTCGTTAGTTTAGTATTAGTAATCTTATCTTGACCGAATAAACGTAGTTTTTCGAAACATGTTGATAATATTTATTATATAGTGGTGCTTTTATAAAAGTCATTTGTTTTGTTTATTTTTTTATTTCAATGCCCATGGGGCTTTTACAATAGTGCAGTAAATGTTTTGGACAAAATATAGGAAATAACATAAAATATAAGAAAACAAAATTGATTAAAAATAATAACCTTTGCTAATGTAATTACTTGGTTATTGTAAGTCATATTACAGTGAAGTTTTCGTTTGCGCTAATTTCATTATTAGTGTTATTTTTTTGTACTAAAATAAATTAAATACTTTTCGAATGCGGCAGAAAAACAGATTGTATGAGAATTGTCGCTTCTGTTTCACCTTAAGTAAACATAGAGATTATGTTTCACCTTAAGTAAAAATAGTTTATGAAGTAGGTAGAAATAGTTGGCACGCACCTCGTTTGAAGTTTGCAAAATTCAAATTATTGTCAAATACATCCATATGGTTTAAATATTTGTTACCAAAACTACGTTAGCGCTGTATTTATTGGAGAATGCGAACTATAGTGGGAATGAGATGTATTGTGCATATAAAACGTTAATATTTTTCTAGTCGTTCATGTAGGTATATGAAGATTTATTAATTGCATGAGTTCACAACAATAGAATTTAATAATTTAAAAAAAAAATTGATCGTTTATTTTTCGTCTGTTTTGGAATATTAAAAATATTCATTAAGAACGTTTTCATTTAATTATGAGTATTATTATATAAAACAACGACATTATATAAAACAAAAACAACAAAAACTCACTAATAATAATTTCTTCATTGTACATACCTACAGTCACGGTTGTTATTTATTGGACATTAATCAGCAAACACAAAAAAAAAATTTCAGCAAACATTTTGTCGATTTTTTTTTAACTGGTGTATGAATACTTCCAAGTCCTTTATCATTTCATGAAGTAATTGAAGACGTATTAAATATTTTGCGGTAATCTAGATATTCTACACAGAAAAAATGATTAATGAATAAATAAGTTAAATATTTAATAAATATTGTCATATAGCCCAATCATGGATTTGTTCCCCTACCCACCCACTCTACACTAATACCTACCCACCCAATCTACATTATTAAATAACAACGGCTCCACCCCTACCCTAATAAAACATTGTTCTAAACTGTCAAATTAGTATAAGCATTCCCTGACGAAGGAACGTTTGTTCCGAAACCGGTCGGATTTGCACATTTTATAAGTGGTTTATACAAAGTTGCATTGTTTCATTTTATTATAATGGATAACCACAAAGTAATAGCTACATTCAAAAATATAAAAAAAAAATAATAAATAAGTTATTTAATTAAATGAAGTCAATATTAGCGAAACTCAATCGAAAAGTCCAGCGGAGCCAATATCTTTTTCTGATTTTTCTGTCTCCAGATTTTCGATTGAGTTTCGCTAATATTGTCTTCATTTAATTAAATATTATAATTAGAGATTTTACTCATAAAGTTTAAAAAATTAAAATAAATAAGTTATTAATCACACCATCATAATGAAAATACTCAATCACGTCAAATCACGTGATGTTTATTTTAGCATTGCTTCGGACGCGAACTCACAAACTCCATTTTATAGTCAAATACATAGACAATCACCTAACAGAGGTCACCATAGTTCCACCGTGATGGGGTTCACCCGGCAAACTATTATCATTATGATAAAAAAAAACAGTGCTAAATAAAGTTTAGCCTAGCGGTCCACTGGGACATTTACACTATAATGTTGGGTGAACTGGGACATTTTTATCAACATTACCGGTGATATAAAAAAGAATGGCGTTTCATAATGTAGTTAGTTTCCCTTTATTCTACACGAAATTTATTTTAGGTTCTTGCGACCACTGAACCAGATAATCGCAGATTCTATTGTGTTTACAATAATTTTATTACTTAATCACCTCTCTTTGCGACTTTAATAAATAATTTATGTACAATTAAATGCTTACGACAATTCGTGTATCGTATTTATTTTATGTCAATTTGCGAGGCGGGTATGGGTACCGCCGCCTCGGGAATCATTCATTGGATAATCAACACCTCTGCCTTAGGTCACCCCAATCGGTTCGCTACGTTTGGTGACTTAGCAGGGGTGCCCAGGTTCACGGGGTGAGGTTTGTTCGGGTCTTGGCGGTGAATGCCTCTGCCCACCAGCATGGCAGGCCGGATCGGGAGATAACGGTTGAGGGAGTTCCTTTAATTTCACCTACCGTACTCTCTCGAAATATCGCCTTGCGCGGCAGTCGGGGTATGGATAAATACTTCACTCCTTGACACACTGAGCCTCGGATTCCTACCCACGCCTCATACCCGTTTCCTCTCCTTATTTTCCTAAAAAGACCCTCCACACAGCATTCCCAAAGATGACATAGACCATAGGGGAATTATTTTCCTCCTGTGACTTACGTAAAAAAACTTGAAATTAAGCAGCATTTTGTTTTCTTTCCGATCCACTTCATTTAAATAATAAGCTGGTTTCGAAGGTTGAACTTTATCTACTTGTTGTTTTATAACTTGTAACAAAATAGATTCTGTAATTAAATGACATACGATAAAATGTTTAAATAATATTATGTACGTATATTAGAAAACTTTTTAATGATAACGGTAAACTAATCGGCCGTTCGAGGACTAGGGATTCGGTCCACTTATAGGACGTACAGCGTACAGCACATAGACTAAAACTGTGGTGGACCGCGCAGTACTTGAAACGGGGGAACCTATTAGTTTGCATTAGAGGGTTTGCTACTTAGTACTTAGTACCAGAACATTGTTCATTATTATTGACAAGGTATCATTACCTCTAGCATACGTAGTTAAAACTGTATTAAAATGTTTTCAAGTTAAAATCATTACTTATTTATTTATTTAGAATTAACGGCACAAATTCCATTTATGTACAGTCATAGTACAATATCGAAAGAAGAAAGAAAATAAAAATTATAAGATTGCATACATACACAAAACAAATTAAAAAAGAATATATGTTCAGTAGTACACAGTTCGAAAACAGTGAAGAAGAAACAAAAACAAAAACAAAGAACCTGTTATGCAGTAACCACGTTAAAACATGTACTGCTAAGTGTTTAATTAGTACAGTTATACTTCTGAGGGTAATGATAGGGTAGAGATAATGAAAGATATTGATGAATTAATCACTGTCGTTATTATGCAGTCAGTTGTAGGCCTCTGATGATGTTGTATTTTGGTACGCATCATGGTGGGATTTTCGAAAAACTTATTTGCAGACAAAGGAATATCATACAAAGCCATCTGTAAATCGCGGGCCACGGCAGAGAGATGAATGTTTATGTTAAAAAATAAATAATCATTATGGCAGTCTTAGTTAAAAGCTCTTTAGCTCCTTCAAAGCGATTTTTTTGTGCTGAAAGTAATTTGTGCTGATGTAGTAATTTCAGAAAGTATTTGCGCCAATTTAAGTAATATCAGAAAGTAAATACGCTGATTCGGTAATTTCAAAAATTAATTGCGCTTAGTTAGCAATTTTTGAAACTAGTTGCGCTGATTTCGTAATTTCAGAAAGTAGTTGCGCAGTTCTAATAATTTCAGAAAGTAATTGCGCTGGTCTAGTAATATCAGGAAGCAATGGCGCCGATCCAGTAATTTCAGAAAGTAGATGTGTTGATCAAGTAAATTCAGAAACATGATGCAAATTTCATAACGTCATCATTACAGTGTTTCTGCGGTTTCGAACAACAAGTCTTCAGCTTTATCGCTAACTTTAAACTATAGAACCAGGCGAGAGAATTATTATTTGAATACTTATATACCTACACTTTTTTGAAAGACCAACTCTCTTTTTATAACTTTTGAAGATTATTCCCATTAATATTAATATGTCATTGAAGAAGAAGACAACACTAATAATATAATCTAAACAGAAATATGAAATAGAACAATACACAGAAAAATATGGAAAAATTAATCGAAGATAATATTGTTAATTTTAAAATGTGAGATTGACAATTATGAAGGTTTAATGGAAGGTAACTAACTAACTAACTAACCATCACGCCGTTTCCCCGCAGGGGTAGGCAGAGAGGACGGCCCGCCAAACAACTCGGTCTTGGCACACACTCTTTGCCTCACTCACATTCATACATCGTCTCATACATACTCTTCTATTATTCTGACTTTTGACATGGCCCGTCTCAAGTATCTGATTTACTTGATCGTGCTATGTCTTCCTCGGGCGTCCCCGACTTCTTCTACCATTCACATTTGCATCATATATTCTTTTAACACTACTTTCTTCGTTCATTCGCTCTACGTGCCCAAACCATCTGAGGGTCCCTTTCTTAATTTTGCTCATTATACTTACATCAGCCTTACATTCTTTGCGGATATCCACATTTCTAACACGATCATACATGGTATAATGGAAGGTAGCAATGGCTAAATTGGTAAGAGCGCACACCCCGGTTAGGCGAGAGGTTCTGGGTTCGTGTCCCAGTTGCAGCCATTTTCTTTTTCTATTTTTCTGTGTCTCGTCCTCTTACATATTTTCATTTAGATTATTAGTGTTATGTTCTTCTTCAATGATAGATTATGTACACAATTTATTTAATGCGTCATAGGGAAATAAAATTCCTTGACAAAACCGGGCTTGGTTTAATTTTTAATTTAGAAAAAAAAGCGGAAATGTTGCAATTAACTTGAGAAAGTGTTAAAAGTTTAATATTTAAAAATAATGTGCGTATTGACAGATTACGGTGGCTCTTAAAATTGCAGTGATAGCTTGGTGCTTTAGACAGGATAAATTCAATCTCGGCGTGTATTTTCGGCGCCAATTCTTAATAGACGTGTATAGGCTGCGGGTTTTAGGGCACGTCATTCAGAATTAAATTCGCAAAAATCCTCTCGGAACGGAAGACAGCCATCTATGGAAGTAATATTATAGTGGCGCCAGGAATAACACTTCCATTAGACTGTTCCTTGATATAATTCCATTATGTCGGGCCCCCACAATGGTGATTGTGTGATAAAGCCCGAACACGCCTGCGGAACCGCGTAATGGCAGACGGCACACTTGCCTTTATAATTTCCTCACACCGAATATGGTTTTATCAGGGGCGAATTCCACAGTATTTTCTTAATGATGTGTTGGATTTTTCCCTACCGTTTTATGGGATTTTCTACAAATTGAAGGGGAGGGTCATGATGTAAATATTTATACATCCTAATGATAAGTAGCACTTTTTATGCATAACGTGAATTTTCAGACAGAAATAATATTATTTTTCTCAGAATTTTGTAGCTTCAACAATTCATGGATTCTAGAAATTACTCAAGGACCACTTTCGCCATTCATAGAATTTGGAACACTTTCATTTAGTTTGACGTATAGTTTTTCCACGCTTAACGATTACGATTAATTTGCTAAAACCAAAGCGCTTGGCATCAAATTTTGGTTATGCGTTGTAATATGTTTATTGTTTTATTTACGTGAAAATAATAATTAAATACGTTTACATCACAAGAATGGTGTTTGGCGCACTCTCTTTGGATTTTTAGCGTCACTAAAATATGGTTCGAATAACTGCTAAATCAACAGACATCATTATCATTAACTACCATGAATCAGAGATGTCGCCCGCTTGTCGCCAAAGAAAAGTTTGCAGTTAGAGGATATTTATTTTAAATATCCTATTGTGACGTGTAAAAATAACTATCTCAATTCTGTGGTTTGAAATTTTAGCGAATCATTGTGAAATTAACTCCTGTTGTGTAAAGTTTGATGACTGACTTTGTGCCTGTTGAAAAATAACGAAAATTACGGAAATCGATTCAAGTGGATGGATTATATTTCTGAAACTGATTTTCCTTTAAAATATGTCGGATCGCCATTGTTCGTGATATTTCTTCGCGCAAAGTTAGATTCATAATCAATAAGATATTTTTAAGCATTGAGCTCAGAGAGCCTGGGGAATTTACACACCCCATGCTTGCAAATTATAATGCAAATTCCTTCCATTGAAACCTACATCTCTCTCGCAAAATATGAGGTAATTCTTGGGAAAAATTACTACCGCGTTGAATTATGTCATCAAATTCTAGAAAGAAGTCTAGTTAGTCGCCCAAGAAGACAGAAATGGATAAAACAGATGCACAACTGTGCAAGGGGGGAATTGGTCAGCAATGATCCAGTAATCTGGAAATTACTAGCAACCGGTTAAAATTTAAAATATTTTAAAACTTATTTTTGATAAAGATTTAATGACCACATTTTAATATTACGTCATATAAAATCTACTATAATAATATTGTAGATAAATTAAAAATCCACCGAAAGATTTTTTTGGTAGGACATTGTTGAAAAATAGATCCCAAAAGTTTGTTTATATATCGAAAAATAACTTTACTATTAGGATAAAATCAAAACCAAGCTCTTTATCGTGACGTCGCTTCGTGACGCTTAGATATCATCGATGTAGGAACACACGTGCATAATATATAGTGACATTCCCTTTAATGTTTACCTTCAGAACTGAGGGCAGAGAATCGAATTCCCCCGACACAGGTTTACATGTCAAGCAGGTGAGGCGGCCCGACCCGCCCACTAACTTTGGAAAGCTTGTGCAAAGATATTAAAGCGTATAAACATGACATCTTCAGAGACTTTTGCTTATAAATTCTGAAATACAGGCACCAAAATACGAAAATAATTCTAAAAATTTCCGGTGAAAAAAACCCGGGTGATTTACCTCCGAGGGCAGCCCAGAAATTCGGGAAAATTCGAGCAATGATTAATTGATTACCTACTCATCCGTGATGAGTTGTTATATGGGGAAGGATCCGCAGAAGTGGAAAGAAACAGCAAGAATAAATACCTACATGATGAATAATGATCGGCATAATCTCCTTCGCCCATATTAATGGCATATGAATATGGATAAAATGTTAAGTACCCAATAAACGATTAACATCCTGTTGATGTTAAATAATAATATCGTATAGTCATGTTTATGATTGAACGCATAATATATTGTTATAACGGGCGCGTGGAATCCACTCAATACATAATACACACTAGAAATGCCTTTAAGGGCCCACAACCCGGATTTTTAGCGATTTATTACATATTTCCCTTAAACACGGTAAGTGTTAAAGCTCTATAAAAAATATGTTATTCTTGAAGATAATATCTAGACTTTACCCGCGCCGAAACGCAAATTATATAAAATTCCCTCGATAGAAAAAAATCGCAAAGCATGTTCCAAAAATTATTACTAACACGTTTGTTTCAGTTATTTTACAAGTTATATGTATTAAAAAATTCACAGTGTTTCTTTAAATGCTGTTTAAGATAATGCCCGCAAGATTTTTGCTCTATTTTAAACGAGTCGTGTTTTATTAAACATTTTCGCAATTTTCGCGTCGATTTTGTCGCTGTAAATGTTAGCGCTCTCCTCTAACATTCGTAATTTCGTATCTCTCCATCTTCTTCTTTTCGGGCCCGGTTGCATAGCCTTAATTTAGATTTGAATGGAAACCGAATTCGCCAATGATTTAGAACCTTTTGGCGCTATACCATTTAGCAAGCGCTCCGGCGATATCGCTATTTGATTTGATGATAAAACGAATTTGTGTATTTGAAATTTAAGCACAGTTTGGGCGTACTTTTGGATCACGAATCACGCCCACATCGCATTTCTTTATGTCAGTATCCTTCTTTATGTCAGTATCTAATGTTAAAACATTTTTTGAAATTTATACTCAGGCAAAAATAAGAAAACAATACGCATATTTCAGAAATAAATACACCTTTATCAACATTTGTTCAATTTTTACTAGCCATTACCTTTTTTTTACATGAATACCGCACAAGAGTCCCAACTGCTCCCGTCTGGAGCCAGTGGGACTATGGCATCCCCAATTGGGGTATGTTGTGGGGCTGAAGGCAGTGGGGAGGGGAAGGAGATAGGGAAGAGGAAGGTGGGGAAGTACCTGGCTATTCAGATCTGGTCACCAAACACGACTAAAGCCATTTCAAGCAACGTTTCAATTCTGAATGGTGGTCTTACACTAGGGCGATACTGAGAGTATCTTCCACTCTGGAACGTGCCGCAAATATACTATATATTATTTTAAATGAATAAATTGTGAATAACACAAATTAACCAAATAAAATTTATTTGCCACGCCGGGATTCGATCCCGCGACCTTCGGAGTGTGAGTTAAGAGCCTTACCGCTGCACTATGCCGGCCGTCAATTTCCCCTTAAGGGTACCTAATTTCCCCTTAAGGGTAGGTACAGAAGAGAGGGCCGCACGATTCTGTCTCATTTGCTCACGATACTCTTATTCACGATACTCTTATTTGCTTCATTCATATTCATACATGGTTGCATACTTTAACGATCACATTCGAAGTAAGATATATTGAACAAAAATACTTTCTACTTATTTAAAAAAAATGTGTTCATTTATTGTTTAAGTTTTATTGGGCATCAAAACTTGTGTTTTATATTCTTATATTGAAAGAAATAACCATGTGACGAGAGGTATGGAAATAATGAACTATTTTCAGTATTTCAACAACTTTAAGGCAGGCATCTAATTTGAGGTTGTCCGGATTTATCACCAACACAAAATACTTATTTTATCCCTGTCTAAGTTCCGTTTAAAAAAAATTACATAAATTTATTTATCAATATTCCTCGACAGCTGAAAAGTCACTTTTGAAAGGATCAGCAAACTTTAAAATCAGCATTACTTAACCGAGACTTGGTTGCAGCAATAATATGTTACAATAATTGATGAGAGGATAATATTAATAAATCTAAACGAATCATGAAAGAGAACACGAAACAGAAAAATAAAAAGGTAACGGTCGAAATTGGGACAATAATATAATGTTGTTAATTAAGCCATGGTTTCACGGTAAAAAACTTTCAAAACGATTCATTTCATGTATTTCGAAAATGAGAATTGGTCACTGTTCAATTGCATCTCACTTGTCTAGAATTAGAGTTTTAGATGATCCGGTCTGCCAGTGCGGTGTGGAAGAGGAAACCCTCGACCACGTTTTCTTTAACTGTAAAAACCATTCATCTTTCAAGAACATATACCGCCGGCTTATTAAAATCACACACCAGTCCCCCCTTAACATTTCATACCTTTTATCTATTAACAATTTTCGTGTTCATACAGCTTTATGTAAGTTTATTAACCTGAATGAATTCAATATTTAATTTGTTTTAATGACCTAAATGAGTCCAATATTTAATTTGTTTTATTATTTTCCCAATAGATTAACCGATTTTTTTATCCACTTTAACTATTACCGGCACAAAGCACTCTTTTCAGGGTGAATTGCCTAAAACCAAAAAAAAAAAAAATTCTTTATTTTAAATGTATGTAGGTTTCAAGAGCCGATATGGTTAAGGCGCTTTGTCCCGGTAAGACAAGCGATCCGGGTTCATGACGGAGTTTCGACCGTTCCCTATTTATTTGTGTCTTGTTCTGTTGACGTTTCATTTAAATTTATTGATATTATCTTTTTCTTTAAGGCTCCACAACCGGGCCCGAAAATAAGAAGATGGAGATATACGAAATTACGAATGTTAGAGGAGAGCGCTAACATGTACAGCGACAAAATCGATGCGAAAATTGCGAAAATGTTTAATAAAACACGACTCGTTTAAAATAGAGCAAAAAACTCGCGACCATTATCTTAAAAAGCATTTAAAGAAACACTGTGATTTTTTTCATACATATAACTTGTAAAATAACTGAAACAAACGTGTTTATAATAATTTTTGGAGCATACTTTACGATTTTTTTTCTATGGAGGGATTTTTTTTATAATTTGCGTTTCGGCGCAAGCAATGTCTAGATATTATCTTCAAGAATAACATTTATTTTTTTAAGAGCTTTAAAACTTAACGTGTTTAAGGGAGATATGTAAGAAATCGGTAGAAATTCGGGTTGCGGGCCCTTAATGACATATTACATCGATGGTTATAACTTTCAAATGTTATTCCAGTAAAAATTGAACATTAAATTCAATAAAAATATAACGTTTTTTCTGTAAGGCAATCGAATTCAAATGCGCACAACTCTTAGCTATTGATGCCAAAGTCGTAATGAACACCAAGATATTATTTTTTTTAAATTTCGGAATGAGTTATTTGCTATTTGTCATGTTGTTTTATGATAATATAGTTTTAATTATAATTTTACTTCAGGAATTTCGCTAATGAATGACGTAGGTATTATTTTTCGGCGTCTTTATTTCGATGCCCCGTCGGGCGTGGCGTACATTTTATATCTAGTGCAGAGATTCTTAAACCTAAAATGTAGGTACTCTTCCTTCAGATACTGCTATTAATTGGAATCAAATACATTTACACATAATATAAAATAACGTGAATATTTTATGAGCATTTGAAATTTTGAGTAAATATAAAAACACAGTATGAATGAAGAAGAAGATAACAAAAATATGAATAAGAAAACGAGAATAAGACACAGAAAAATATAATGGTCGCAACTGGGATTCGAACCCAGAACCTTTACTAATCTCGCCATTGCCAACTATTGTCAAACCATCTTATTGGTCAATCTCAAATTTTAGAATTAATAATATTAACTTCAAAAGTCATAGTTCCATATGAATAAATTCGGATATATTTATTCGAAACGCTATCCAGGTGACAAACTAATTCTTAGAATGACTATTTTTTTCCATATTATAGGCAACTACCCTTTTTATTGGAAACAGTCATTCTAATATTTGGTTTGTAACCTAGATAGCGTGAAGGATATTTTTTTCCATATTATAGGCAACTACCCTTTTTATTGGAAAAAGTCATTCTAATAATTGGTTTGTAGCCTAGATAGCGTCAATAAATCTATAAATTAAGTCACACCTTAAGGGGGGGGGGGGGGGGTCAAAATTGCGAAATACAACGGCGGTCTCACAATGGTAACGATGTGTGACAGGGATGGGGCGAGGGGGGCAAAATCATGAAATCCGTGTGACGTAATTTATGGATGGCCCTTTATTACACACAATGTTGCAACTGCCCGGTCCCAGTAGGACTAAGACATACCTATTTGGAGGACCTTGTGAGATTGAAATGAGTGGGGATGAGAAGAAGCTGGTGAGAAGGAAGAGTGGAACCTGGCTTTTTAGATTTGGTCATTGTACACGGCTTTTGTCATAGCAAGCAACGTTTCGCTTCTGAATATTGGTCTTTATCCAGGGCAATACCATCACCCTGGAAGTTGCAGCAAGTACGAATTATGCTAGAGTATATTATTTAAGAAATGTTATTGATGCAATCGAAACTCTACAAATCCGCTAAATCGTGAATATTTTCCCAAGTCCATCTCCAGAAAAAATGTTAACATTCAAATCATGCTCGTACACCATTTTTGTTAAACGAGTAATAGATGCATTTGCGGCTAGCGTAGCGTGCTGCCAGCACCGTCAGAAGCGTGCAACTGTCGTCAAATCGGTTGGGAACGCGTCACGTTGTGTAAGAACATTAGCAAACTAGTATGGCGGATACTCACAAGCGACACGGAAGTATCTCCGTGTTCAAACGGCCAAAAGTAAATAAAAACTTGAATTAAAATGAGGAGTGGTTTGTAATCCGTCAGCCAGAATCCAAGAGGTTGTCTTGAGCTCGGGGCTGACAGGCGATTTTTTTTTTACATTAGGTCCACAGATAAATAAATAGTCCTGAGATAAATTATTTTTCTCAGGGCCTATGTCATCATAGGGGATACTGAGTGGAGGGTCTTTTTAAGGAAAGAAAGTTCTGGGAAGGAAAAAAGTATGAGAGGTGGAGAGGAATCTGGGGTTAGGAGTGACAATATGAATCCATCCCTCCAACTGCGGTGCAAGGCGATGGGTAGACAAAGTCCGGCTGGCCAAAAGGCATTCTCACCCAGCGTCTCACGATCCGGACCACCACGCAGTAGGTGGGCAGACGCATCCACCACCAAGACCTGGACAACGCTATGTACTTACCACTACTACCTTCTGCTGTATCTATGCCTGTATTATCTATATTGTGTATTCTAATTTTAACTCTTATTTAATTCAAGTTCATTATGTCGATTTGTCTTGATGTATATAAATTTATCTATTTTCTAATATAATTACTTGTAATAACATACCTTATGTACCTACTCGTATTATTACAGTGGCACTACCCCAAAATTCAAACACGAGAAACGTTTTCTCTATTGAGTTGGGTGGTTTCGTTAAAACTAAATTAATACTCGTATATTGTAATCAGGTTTTAAGAACCATAATTTTCTTTTAATCTCTATATGTATGTATTTAAAAAAAAAACAAATCTCACCCCATGAACCCGGGCACCCGGGCTAAGTTACCAAACGTAGCAAGCCACTTGGAGAGACCTACGGCAGAAGTGTTGGTTATCCAATAAATGGTTCCCGGGGCGGCGGTACCCATACCCGCCTCCCTAATAATACGAGTATCTACATGTCAGTTTCTTTTTCTGAACATCTATCTTCTAAAATGCTTGCTCATTTGGAGCTCTGACAACGGTCTGCCATAAAAGTAATTCAAAGCTGCCAATACAAAATACCGCATTTTCCATGCAGGAAAGTACCGACTGAAAATTTCAAATCTAGAGGGATCCACGCACTGTGTCATAAAATCCTTTATATGCCACCACTCATATTTATTTTAAACTACTATAACAAAGCTTGGGTACAAGAAAAACCAGTAGGCGTAAAAACCAGTATAAATGAACAAATAACAACAATTATCATTTCTCGTTTAATGTTAATGCCACGGTTTCTTAAGTAAATACCGCACACGATTCCCAACTTCTCTATGCCTGATTATGGCATCCTCGATTGGGATGTGTCGTGAAGCTGAATGTGGTAGGGAGGGGAAGAAGATGTGTAGGATGAAAATGGGGAATTACCTAGCTATTCATATCTGGTCACCAAGCACGGATAATCAATTTCACCTTTCTATTCTGAATGGTTGTCTTCCATCAGGGCAATACCGAATGTAACTACCACTACCAAGCGTATTCTATGGCCCAGTTTTGAAAACTGGTGATGGAGTAGATTTGTTTAAGCAGATTGATGGGTGAAACGTTTAATATGGAGGCAGCGGGCCCCCAACTGCGGGCTCTCATTTCTGTAATTAATACTTGTTTATTTACATAACGAATCTTCCCTCGAACACGGTTTTGCTTTCATGTCTGTTCCCGAACACGCCGAATCTATCGAAAGTCTCCGAGACTTCATTGGAACAAGTAAACCTTCCGCATGCCGAGTTTTATTACTATTTATTTGCGTTTCTTTGTCCTTTGGACAGCAATTATTCCAGTTAAATAAATAATATCAAGCTTGCCATATTTCTACAAAACGATAATATTAATTTCTTAATATAAAGCTCTTTTTATTCTCAAGATTTTCTTTTATCAGTACTAATATCAATATTGAAACGTCATTTTGCAAAGAATTTAATAACTAATAAATAAACTACATTTTTAGGGTAACCGACGAGTTCATCGAAAATCAATTCATCGAAAGCAAATTCATCGAAAACGAGTTCATCAAAACCGAGTTCATCGAAAACGAGTTCATCGAAAACCAATTGATCGAAAATCAATTCGTCGAAAACCAATTCATCGAATGATCAATTTATCAATTCGTCAATTCATCGAAAAAAAGGTTAGGTTAGGTTAGGTTAGTCTCTTTGTCCAAATTTTTATTATCATTTTTTTATATGTAAATTTATTGTCAACTTTTATTGTCAAATTTTTAATTTCCCGGACCGCTCGACATTTCTCTCAAATATCTACAAAATATATTTTTTCGATGAATTGGCGATTCGATAAATTGATCATTCGATGAATTGGTTTTCGATGAATTGGTTTTCGATGAAGTCGTTTTCGATAAACTCGTTTTCGATGAACTCGTTTTCGATGAATTTGCTTTCGATGAACTCGCCGTGAACCGTATTTTTCTGCGTCTTGTTCTCTTTCATATTTTCGTTTAGATTATTATTCTTATCTTCTTCTTCATTGATTATCTTATTATTACTAAATGAAAATATGAAAGAGAACAAGACACAGAAAAAGACAATGGTCGCGCCCCCTTGAGGTGATTTTCCACGAAAACGGCGCTATATAAATTAGCCAATTATTATTATTATTAACTGGGACTCGAACCCAGACCTCTTGTCTAACCGGGACGTTAACCAATTTCTCCATTGCCACCTTCTGTCAAATCATCATGTTTGTCAATCTCATATTTAAAATTTTAGAATTAACAATATTTTCTTCAACTAATTATTTTTCCATATTACGGGCAACAACCCTTTTAATTGGAAACAGTCATTATAAGAATTTGGTTTGTCACCTGGATAGCGTCTCGGATGAATACTCGTATATCCGTATTTATTCATATGGAACTTTTATAATATTAATGTTTTATAATTAGTTGAAGATAATATTTTTAATTCTAAAATTTTAAATATGAGATTGACAAACATGAAGGTTTGACAGAAGGTGGCAATAGCGAAATTGGTTAACGCGTACGTCCCGATTAGACGAGAGGTCTGGGTTCGAGTCCCAATTGCGACCATTGTCTTTTTCTGTTTTTCTGTGTCTTGTTCTCTTTCATATTTTCGTTTAGATTATTATTGTTATCTTCTCTTCAGTGATAATTGATGGGAATAACCTTCAAAGGGTATAAATAGAGAGTTTTTCTCATAACAAACTTATTAACTATTTGAACTTCATTAGTCGATTTCATGCGAGTTTATAAAATAAAATAATTTTTTGCAATTTTTTTCTGGAAAATGTGATACACACGATAAATGGAAATGTCTATTTTTACAGAAGCGTGTAATGAATGGGCATTCCACAGCTTTAAAGCTCATATTTGAAACTGAGTTTCAAGCTGAAGGTTGTCTCTTTGAACGAGAAAACTTCGTAACTTAATATGGAAATAATTGCGAGTTAAAAATAGTTCGAATCAAACTTCGGTTACAAATTTCATAATGTTCACCATTAAAGGTTTTTTGCAACTTCTGTAGACAGATTAGATTCGTTGCAGTTAGGCTTAGAAGACTTATATGCGTATTAATATCGTTAAAAAGTTTATGTATCAAGATTTAGACACCCACCCACATTACAATTAATTTGAATCAAACTTGTTTAAATGCAGCTTCAAAACATCTCCGCAAGCTTAATCAAAATCACTTAAAGACCTTAATTTAAATAATCAAAAATCGGTACAAAAAAATGGTCCCCCCATTCTGGCTACTCTAATATCAATTAACAAAAACAAAATTAATTCTCGCCTGTGAATATTTTTCATGGTCCACGCCTCCCCAGTAAGATAAATGCGTTCCCCAACGCCGCGAGCGCTGGACAAAGTCAAAGCGCTTACGTTGAAAAAGTGTCCAAAAGCTCGAAAGTGACGTTTTTCATCACCTTAAAAGCCTCCGGCTCCGCGCGGTACCAGGCAACATATTTGCAGCTAACTTTCACAGCGGATCTGCCTGACGTGACTGCTCAATCATTGTCTGCATACCATGTAACGGTTTGGAGAGTGATGGCTTTGGTTTTATTTTAATTTTACGTTATACTGGATATGCCTTTATTCCGTTAATGCTTACTTTCACAAAACAATGTGTTGCGAATTTGCTTTTGTATTCTTTCAACTACGGAAACAAAGTATATTCTTCTTTACTTAAATTAAATTAAACAAAACTATCATTAAGTGAACTCGACTGCGATCCCGACTCCGATATGCAAGCAAAATGTTTTATTTATTACCTACATATAAATTATGTGATAAAAAATTTCCTTTTGTTTTCTAAACATATATACAAAAATATTTTTTATTTTTTTAAAGAACGACAAACGCGTTCCCGGATTACGAATAACGTGACAATATTTTAAAATCTCCAACTACCACCACATTAATCGGAAAACGTTGCTTGTGTTGTGATTGAGGACTTATCCAGCCGAGGGATTGAACTCTTTGGTTCATTTTAACACTAAACCTGGGTTTTGAATAAACCCTAGTTCAATTTACTTAAATGTAAGAAAGAAATCTTGTAAACAAACCTTCTATACGGCAAAACATAAATTGTATTTTTATAACAATTTTTCTAATACAAAAAAACATAAAATATTCAGAAGATGTCCGCCGATCTAGGCATCCGCATTTGCCACATATTTTTGTTTCACGTTAGTGTGGAACACAGGAGGCCTTATCGAAAATAATTTCCCGACAGCCTGTATCATATTTAGAGAATGCTATGTGGAGGGTGTTTTTAAGGAAAAGAAGGAGAGGAAGTTCTGGAATACAAAATGTATGAGAATGGGTAGGATAGAATATGGGGTCAGTGTGTCAAGAAGTGACAGACGAATGAATTCATCACACCCACCGCGGTACAACGCGATGGGACCGGAGAGTCCGGCTGGAGAGGTCAAAAGGTCTCCCATAGCCACTTTCTCCCGATCTAGCCCGCCATGTAGTTTGTGACTAGACGCAGCCACCGCCAAGACCTAGGCAAACCCCACTCCGTGAACTCGGGCACCCCTGCTAAGTCACCAAACGTAGCGAACCACTTAGGGTGACTTATGACAGTGTTGGTTATCCAATAAATGGTTCCCGGAGCAGAGCTACTTATTCCCACCTAGATTGAAAATCGAAGAGTAGGTACCTTCAATTAATTGATTAATCGAACATTTCAAAGTTCTGTATATGTTCTAACGATCTTACCGGAGAGATTGCAGTCTCTAGACGAATTTTATGCTTTGAATCTTCGGTATTTTTCGGATATCTTGGAACTCCAAACCAGAGGTGACTACTAAACCCATCAGGTAATAGAGGGCACTAGCGGTTTTCACAAGACATCGTGTACTACTTCAATAATTGGGACTCGTTGGGAAGATTGCTTCCATTGACGATGTTGAATTCAGTCGCTCACAGCTAATTTTCCAGCTTTGAGTTTTAATCTTGTGCCACTGGGATTAAGATGCAGAAATCCAGAAATATATATTTTTAATGCTACAAATGGCTATACTTAGTTTAATCTAAAGTGCTAAATAATTCTAAATCATTGAAGAAGGAGGCAATATTATTAAAGCTAAACGAAAAAGACGCAGACAATAAGAAACGTGACGGTGGCAACTTTCCCAGTTACGACCTTTACATTTTTATTTTTATTGAAGTCCTTCTGTTTCATTTTTTATTTAAATTTACTAATATTATCCTCTTCTTTAATTATTAAATATTACATTGATGGGTATAACCTTCAAAAGTTATTTCAATATTTTAAATAATTCTTCCTTACTTCTGCCTACATTTTAGGCTCTCTCTTCCATTAGGTGGGAGTATTTTTAACCGTGAATGAGATATTTAAAGGTATACTTTAGAAATAAATACCTTCGGTGTAGATTTGAATGTAGACTGTTTTGTACGCGCACTTTATCTGTCTTACTCTGCCTGACTTCGTATCTTCATTCCATTTTATCGAAATATGTATAAATATTTCTAAAATGTTGAAAGGAAAGGAATATCTTTAATAATTTTGAAATTTAAGACCAATCGTTTATTTTGGATCACAATGTAAGCCCATATCACATATCCATTTCTATGGTTTACGATATAATATTTATACACACATACACAAGTAGTAATCCATAAAAAGTAAGCAAAATGGTAAGTTCCATTCTTGTCATTTTGGATTTGGAATTAGTGCTCTTTTCTCCATTTTACACAGCGTTAACATATACAGAATGCCATTGGTAATCCCAGGCCGCTTCCAACCATGGATTTAGAAATGGCATTAGTTATTCCACTTATCTCGCGAGTGCAGTATAATATTATCTGGCTAAAGCTACAATTGTAGGATCTGGAATATTTCCGGAATGCTTTCATTGCACGGCTTATAATCGAATTATCTCCTATTCGTAGCTGCATATAATCGGTTCGCACTCCCAACGTGATCCTCCTTTCCGTTATTCAATCGAATTTAATTTTTAGTCTCAACTTCCTGCATAAATTAATTATTATTTATTTAAAACACGTTGACAAGAATTTTCAGATTTTTTGATAGATTATGCTCATCAATGTGAACTTGTAAAAGTACCCTTTTGTTACCGTTCTTGAGATTATAAAACCTACTTAATAATTATGCAACTCATAAGGTTTCATAGTGATAACAATCAGCAGATTTGGTTTCGGAGATATTTTTTTGTGACTGCAAATGTGTAGTCCAGTCGTAAGGCTCTTGACTCCCATTCCGAAGGTCGCGGGATCGTATCCCGGCGTGGCAAATAAGTTTTATTTGTTTAATTTGTGTTATTTCACAATTTATTATTTTAAAATAATATATAATATATTTGCGGCACGTTCCAGAATGGAAGATACTCTCAGTATCGCCCTGTTGTAAGACCACCATTCAGAATTGAAACGTTGCTTGGAATGGCTTTAGACGTGTTTAGTGACCAGATCTGAATAGCCCGGTACTTCCCACCTTCCTCTTTCCCATCTCCTTCCCCTCCCCACTACCTTCAGCCTCACAACATACCCCAATTGGGGATGACATAGTCTCACTGGCTCCAGACGGAAGCTGTTGGGACTCTTGTGCGGTATTCATATAAAAAAAAATAAAAAAGGTACAAATACGGTAAAATCATTTTGCTTAAATTTCCGATAATAACATAGAAATAAATCAGCTTGCAAATTTCACAGTGATTGAGTTCTTTGGTATTATGTGTTCACAGATCGTTAATAAATTAAACATTTCACGTTGTTCTCCGATAAAACAAAGTATATTTCAAACAGCTCACGAGGTTTGCGAGATAATCCTGTAATAATCGAATGGATCAAACGTATTATCTGGCTAAAATAATTTAATTAGTCTTGTGGGTGCCTTTGAAAGGATACTCATTTTACAATAATTTAATTCAAAATTAATAGATTACTTAATATTAACCACGTTTATTTAAAAAAAAAAACGGCTTATTTCGTTATCAATGTTTACTTCATCAGAGTTATTTTTAAATTATGTAAGTTTGCTTTGTTTGAAGAAATAATATGATTTTTTTCTAAGACAGTTAAGCTCTGCAGGATGGTATTTAAGACCCTTAACGGAATGGCTCCGGCTTAGTTATCGGAATTGTGTATTCCAGAAAATTCCAATTCTCGACAGTCAACCCTAAGGTCAGCAACGTCATCAGCTATCGGAAGGTTAAAGGAACCAAAGCGCACACCAGATACTAAGTTCGGTGAGCGCGTTTTCGGAGTGTCAGGACCTAAAGCCTGGAATGGACTGCCACATGACTTAAGAATGATCACAGACGCGGCGGAATTTAGGGCTAGACTTAAAACTCACCTTTTCAGACAGTCGTATCCATAAACTCAAAATCTTTCACCTTCGCATTCAATACCCGCGACACCGTAAATAACTAACCTGAAAAAACGTACAGAAAAAAAAAAAATATATATATATATATATATTGTTTGTGAAGGTCATTTCATGAACATTCTCCAGCCCTAAAGAGTCCTAAATTCTCCAGTATTTTAAAATAAATATCAACTATACTTTTGCCACTAATCTCCAATAGTCCTAAATTCTCCAGTATTTTAAAATAAATACCAACTCTACTTTTGTCACTAATCTATTCATCAATATATTACTAACAGTGATGAGGGTAGCAAATAATGTAAAATCATGCAATGTCCAATGTGTTAACTGTAATGTCCTCCGCGTGCATGCAAAGCCGTATCTTCTCCAAGCATAAACTTTCTAATTAAAGTGTGTTTATTGGAAGTGACCTGCCAGGTAAGTATGTTTCTGTATCCATTTGTAAATAGTAAAATTAGTTAGAACCTAAGCTTTCCTAATAAATTGTACAGCGCCCTTGAGGTGATTTTTCACAAAAACGGCGCTTTATAAATTATCCAATTATTATTATTATTAAAAGGTTTTCAAATTATTGCTCTGGATTGTTTATTTTATTTGTAATTATTTTTGAATTGAGTAGCCAAATTTTTTAAACGAGTTTCAAGAAGTTTGCTTGTAATAAAATAAGCAATAGGTTTTCTTTTATCGAAATCAAAGGCAGTGCTTTTTTAAATATTTTCCAGGGGCGAAGTCACATCATCAAACTCACAAATCAAACATTCCAAGAACAGAGTATAAAAATTTCATATTAAAAGCGTTTTAATTAAAGGATTCCGGTAAAGACGAATATTAAAACATAAATTAGTTACACATCGAACAAGGAGGAATTTTTACATGATAACAAACCAAAGTTCAAATTTTGAATGTACGAGCCTATGTATCTACGATTGTGTAAATATTCAGAGTTTTGCCAATATTTATTCACGGCAATTAAAACAAACAATTTTCATAACAACAGCACCGTTACAATTACTACAAGGGAAAATTTCAACTTTTCGGCATGCTCAACAAATATCTCAAAATTTATTTATTCCAATTTATGGATTTACCGCTCACCGCGTTAACCGTGTGTATTATTAGATTTATTTTTAAATTACCGTAACGCTTAAAAATAATATTTTCGGTGGAGTACCTCTGTGTCTCTGCGTAACTCAAGTTCAATTAACTGGGATTTGCTTTGATTTTCAAAATCAGAATTCATTGTGCCAACGATCCATATTATAAACGATTAAGTGGTATCAAAATTAAATAAAACAAAACTAATAATTGAATAATTCCATATTTGACATGTGCATATCTTTTCTCTAAATTTTTGGTAGGCTTTTAGTTTGCTAACGGTGTTCTTTCGATAGGTAAATTTATCATCGTCTTTCGCTTTGGGAAATATTTTTTTTTTTAATGAATAGAGAACTCCAGTCCAATTTTTTTTATTTTTTTTATGAATAAAGACCTTCAAACATAAATAACTGCACTTTTATTTTTATTTTTATAGTTAGTTTTAATAGTTAAAATAATTGTCAAAGTTTTAATTTTCCAAGACCCCACAAAAAGCACTGTATCTATGGTGGATTGTGTGACGTCTTCACCCACCGATAGTTTATTTATTTTCAAGTTGTCATTTTGAATCAGTGATGTTATGTCTAGGGAAATTTCCCTAGATCTAGGGGAGAAAAATATTTTTTAGGGAAAAGGGAAATCAGGACAAAATCTAGGGAAATTTCGTACTCTGGCAAATTTTTTATTACATATGACAATATTACTGGTATTATTTATATATTTTTTATATATATTTTTATATACGTATATATATTTTTTGGAATTCCTATGAATCTTAATTATTGTTCATGTACTTACATGCAATGTTATTTTTAACACTGACAACTCAAAATGATATGATGTATCTTAAAAGATAAATGGGACCTCTGAAAAAAAAAAAAATTTTTTTAAGTTCCGTATTATCGGTGATTGCCGTTGATTTTTATAGTGCAAAGTGTTTTTTTATTTGGAATTCAGTGGTGAGTGTATTCGTACTTTTAAATTATTATTTCACGTAGCAAAAAGTGTTTCATTTGGAAAAGCACAGTATTATAAGTACATTTACGAAATTCCGATATCTTCCCAATTAATTAATCATATTAATTAACATATAACAGGATTAGTGTTAAACAATCAGGTGGCTACGTAGGTAATTGCGTAAATGTAAAATTCTAGGTAAATTTCACTTCGAAATCTAGGGAAATAATTTTTTTGGGCAGAACATCCCTGTTTGAATGAAGAATCCAGAAAAATCAATGGCGGAATCAGGCGGAAAGCTTTGGGATGACTTTTAGGTGTGAGGTGTGTTTTTATTCAAGATTAACTGCTTTTTATATAGAAAAACATTGGTCAAATGTCCAAATTTCACCGGTACTGTTATTGTATTTTAACAAAGTGCAATATAAAAACAATAAATCATCTTTTTCATTACAAATACAAGTGACTTCGTAAGCCTCGAACTTTGTGTTCAGGCGTGACTGTACATTGTTTTATGTATAGCACATACAGAAACACTGGTATTTAAAATATACTGATCATGACGATTGTGTAATAACTTGTATAAAAAGCCCTTTTAGTAAAAAACAATTCGAAAATTCGACCGATGTATCGTAAACCAAATGTCAAATATGACTATGACCTATTTATGACTATGCTTAACCTCAAATGCAGCCCCTTTACGTCATAATTTTAATTGTTGAGAGCCTAAATATTGTTTCCAATAAACACAATAACTATTATTTATCTAAATCTCTTTAACAGTATGAAAATAAACAAAAAACACGAAATGTTGAATGTGTCCTTCGTGGCATAAGGCGTAAGATTTCAAATGTCAATACATCTTGATACACTTCGGTGAATTGGTTAGCAGGTTAACAGTGACGTCACCTTTAACCATTTCAGTAATGCCAACTTGACGCTGTATTTTAAGGAGAGGTTGAAAAATGCACTTTTTAATATTTTTTTAAAAACTCTGCGTTTAATATTATGAAATAAAACTTATATATTCAGAATCAGCGTTTATTGATCTACATGAACATATTTTTTTAAAGCCGTAATATTTTTCACTGGAGTTCCTTATTCTTTTAGCTTCACACATTCTACAATTATAAAATCCCATGATTTTTTCGCTAGTGTAGGTATAAATTATTATTGATAAAAGTGGTTACATTACATTATGAGATATCACTGTTTACGCAATATTATTTTTTAACACGCATATGTATATGAAGAGATATTATTTCACAGACTTTTTAAACGTATATGGAAGGAAAAAGGAATGGTATATAAGGGTTTAAAACAAATTTTGATATTTCAATCAGATGGATTGATTTTGATATTTTAAAAATAATTTTATCTTAAGTATTGGACCCTCCGATTTTTTCATAAAAAATCCGGAATAAAAAAGTAGTTGATTCTAGTAATTAAGTGCAGATACGCGTGAGCGTTTAGTTAGTAGCTTTATTAGTGTTATGAGAAACGTTTATTTTTAAGAAGATAATAAACCTCATATATATCGTCAATCAATCTACACCATTGTGACTACACCATTGAGATTGATTGACGATATATATGATGTTTATTATCTTCTTAAAAATAATTTAAGAAGATAATAAACCTCATATATATCGTCAATCAATCTACACCATTGAGACTACACCATTGAGATTGATTGACGATATAATATATGATGTTTATTATCTTCTTAAAAATAAACGTTTCTCATAACACTAATAAAGCTAATAACTAAACGCTCACGCGTATCTGTACTTAATATCTTTTGTAAAAGAGCTAACGCATTATATCTAGAAAATTACAAATAAATACTTTTTTAATACCATAAAAAAACTTGAAAATTAAAAAAAATACTTATAATTTAAACTTATAATTATATATAAATATTTTGGCGCTTTTTACGCTCTTGTTTGATTTCAGGTGGAGGTTTTCTGTGGTACTCACTTTTGTAAATCAAACGCTTGTTTTGTGTTTGTTTATCTGGTCGTAATTTATTATTCTTTTATTTACATAATCCTGATTTTTTATAAGATTTATAATCAAAGAGATTTATATTATGATCTGCGTTGGAACACATTTTTTACGTAATACATAGAAGCTACCTTCTTTTGTTTTCTTCTATAGAACTAATTCGAATAATGGAACAGAAAGAAAATGATAAAATTAGGTAGGTACTTGCCTAGAAGTAATTGCCCATAGAACAAGTACCTACTTAATAAACATCAATTTTAACCATATTTTGATTCCGAATATTTGAATTATATTTTTGATATAAGTGATTGAGGCAGTAGAAAAATATAATATTAATTAGTACGGGTTTGATGTTGGCGGGTCTGAGTCGGGATCACAAAAGGAAGCACCTAAATTGGGAAAAATAATAAAATTTTCAAGCATATAAATCTAGGAAATCGTCAAAGGCGGGTAGGCAGGTAACATTCCTTACAAATTTTTAATATACCCATTTCACTTAATTTTTTTAAATGTTACCTGCCGTACGTAAATTTTTCGTTTACATATAGAAAAAGGCCACGTCGCTTGTTGGATTTTTTTTGTAGATACTTAAATTTCACTTAATTAATAAAACACGTGAAGTAATGAAAAAGTGTTTTCTCGTTTCAACAGGGATTATAGTATAATATGTACTCTTCGTAAATACGTAAATATTTTCAACTTTTGGAGATACCTAATTAATTAATTAATTTATCTATTGAAAAATTTACTTAAAAAAATTACTGCCTTTGTACCTACTTACATAAGAACCGATAATATTATGAAAAATTAGGGCTTAACATATTTTACTTAAAATACAAAAGTATTTTAAGTATTTGAATACATTAACAAAGCCTTAGCTGTCAATAAAAAAAGGTAAAAATGGAAATGCTAGTTAAAAGTTCTTTCACTTAAGAGCTAAACATACTATTAATCTTTTGCCATAAATTATGTAATCCACGTGCAGATGGTTGCTGTTTTCGAGCCAGTAGTAGTCTGATACGTTTTAAGATTTTCACGGCCAAAAGTATCTTCGTTATTTTTTTTTTGGGGTGTTATGCCATGTTGCGTTACCTCCTTCTTTAACGGACAGCGTTGCAGTGTCCATCATCAGGGCAGATCCGGCCGATACGGTATATGTGATGTAGTACCGTTGTAGTCTGTTTGCCTTTTTAAGCATAGTTATTTGACATATTACATCTTCCTAAGTCGATTCCTCAGGGCAGAAGATCGTGATCCCCTCTCCAATTTCCATCGTGGGCAAGGCTACTTTACTTCTCGAGGTCCGAGAAAGCAGCGGACACCGACGGACCGCATGCATGCCAGTGATACTTGGTCCCTTCCTGTGTGACCTTCCTTTGCTTCTTCTGCCTTCTACTTTGCCAGTGACTATGAGTTCTGTAGTCTTCTTACTGCAGTCCTCAGTTTGTAACCGATAAATAACATCGGTACCTTCCAACCCCGAATACATCACGAATATCGGAGAGCGTTGACACATCACTTGCGGCATAGACGTTCCGGAAAGAAACTATACCTACCTTCAGTTGAGATCAAGCAAGCCCAGCGGCCGGAGCACGTACCTGCGACGGACGAAACCAACATTACCATGGCGCATCGAATTTGTAACGTTAATTTTCATCCTAACATTTCAATTAAATTATACATAAATGACATCTGTCAGCTAAAACTACATGGTGAAATTTTCTTATACGCAGATGACACGGCAATTTTTTACTTCAGAAAAAACTTAGAAAGTCTATTAGAACAATCTCAAACGGATCTTAATGTACTAAACGATTGGCTAATACAAAATAAATTAACAATAAATATTAATAAAAACGGTTAAATGATCTTAAGCTCACCTAAAAGAATAATACCATCGCATAAACCATTACAAATATAAAAAAGAGACCTACATATCCTAGATAGCGAAAAATACCTGGGCTTATATATTGATAAACATTTAACATTTAAACAACACGTAGAAAAACTAAAAACAAAAATCATCCCATTAATTGGTGTATTTGGTAGAATTGCTCATCTTCTACCATCAGAGGTAAAGAGGGGCTTATACTTTAGCTTAATCCAGTCCCACCTAAATTATTTAATAGAAATATGGGGAAACACATACATTACGTACTTAAACGACTTACAAATAATACAGAACAAAGTTATTAAAAAACTCTTCAACTATAACCCAGACACTCCCACAAAAAACTATACCAGGAAATGAACCTTTTGAAAATAAGAACATTGTACGAATATAACATATGTCTTTTAATCTACAAAATACAAAATGGACACAAACACAACATTTATAAAAACATCACAAGTACACGAACATTATACTAGACAACACAATAAATTGTACACAAATACTGTCAAGACTGAAAGTGGCAAGAGAAGTATTGGTCACGAGGGAGTTCATATATATAATCTCCTTCCAGATAGCCTAAAAACGGAAAATAACATAAAAACCTTTAAAAAAAAACTATTTAAACTCAAAATGTTGGAACAAAATTAAAAATATTACTTCTTACTACTGTACTATATATGCTCTGTATTTAAGTTAAGAAAGCGAAATATTATGTTTCTTTTAACTTAATAATAAAAAAATTAAAAAAAATAATAATTAGATTAGATATGTATTATCAAGGTTACCAATTCCTTATTCAATTTTGAATACTTGAGTGTTGTAGTTTAAATGCTCTGGCGTCCAATTTCGTTTTATCTTCCACATAACTTAAATTCTTATTACGCATAATATTTTGATTGTTGTAATTCTCGAAGAGAATTACAAGCACCCCTTGAGATCATATAATTTTATAAGAGTCTTTAATAAATACTTCTCTATGTTATTATAATCAATATTCAATAAATCACATTTTTATATATTTAATTTCCTTCCTTTTATTTCATTTGACTTCATATTACATGTTCTACTTTTGAGACTGTAGCTAGCCATATATTTAATACATACATAGTAATAATGGAACAATTAGGTTAAACTCTTTTTATTAACCGTTACAAGTTTGGCGAGCAACGTATCCAAAGTGTCTTAAAATAAATGGATGACGTATTAAATTTCGCTGGAGATGTTTTTCAAGTATTTAGGTGCACCATTTTTCAATACGAGTACTTAAATTTTTGCGATTACAGAATGTTTTGTTACGAATATGATTTTATGGTCAAAATGTATTACTATCCCAAGCTTTTTATAGTTTCCCTTTGAAATTACAAAAAAATGTTGAAAATTGATAACTTATAAAAAATACTCATAATCTGTGGTTAAGTTTTGATGAATTCATTTGTGGTTAAGTTTTGATGAAGACTTTCAATGCTGCGTTATTATTTATACGGATAAGATTTAACATTATCAGAATATTTTTGAAATAACAAGCCTCTTGAAAGATACGGTTATTCTTATCTGCAGCTAATGTCAACTTATTAGCCATTATTAACAGCTCTTCTCTATATCCTGTACAAAAAACACCCCAAGATTTGAATTACCTATTGTTTGTGAATGATAATGACAACACCATGTGGCCTGGGCGGGTTGTGATATAATATATCAAAGTTACGGAGCAAGAAACTGTTTGTGTGTCTGAAGCGGCAAAAAACTCTCGAACTTTCAACGCCAGATCTCAATAAGACTGACTTCATCACAGTTTTTATGTCCGGAATTTGCTGCTAACATGAATACATTATTAAAGCTCGAATAAAAATTATTATAATAACCTTTAGGGCTTCCATTATTAAATGTGTACTTAATTTTTTTTTTAAATATGGCTCCATTTATAAAAAAAAAACTTTAAAAATCTCCAGCAAAAATTCGACACATTAAAAAAACATATACACGTGAAGAGGGTCGCTACCAAAAAGATATTCAGTAAATATGCTGGTATTTATAAAAATTGTAAATGTATTAAATGTAAGCACGTTTCTAACTTCGTACTTGTCTGTTATACCCAATTAAAATTCCTAAGATCACCGCCGACATTCTTAACCTTTACAAGTAGTAGCTTTCTAATCGATGGTCCTGGGCGGTAGTGATACATCGATGCACCATAAAATAGCGGACATTTTGGCAATTAGAAGCACCTGTCGGTCGGGTAGGGAGAGGGGTGAGGCGCAGGTACCAGCCCTTGAGGTTAGTTAAGGGCTCGTTAAGAATGCTTCCTACGCCCATGCATAATGACTGTTGGAAACCGCAACAGACGTGTATTTTGTAAATCGCGGTTAAGCAAATGTGAAGTCTCAATGCTGCAGGATGATTTAATGGGTTGTATCTAACGATTTTTATACTCTTTAACGTTTGTTAGTACCTAGCTTCGCCATAGTTAGACAATGCCTTCGTAAGGCAACCCCTAAGAAAATTTCTCATTGTTTTAGTTTCCAGAACACTGTAATTATTTTTACCTAATAAAAAACAAATTCTAACAAACATAATTTTTGCTACCCAGATGATATCATATATTCACTACTAATTGTGGGTTTTTGTTATTCTCGTACGCAGTTGTATAGTTAAAATTGAGCTCGCATCTGCTAATTACTGCCGCTTTTACATAATGTTTTTGTAAGAACTGGGAAATAAGTTGCTTTCCGCATTCTCCACAATTCTTCGACCGTAATTCAAAACAATGCTTGTTTTCCTTGCATGAACTTCAATTGGGCTGGCAAAGTTTGCTGTGTAAACCGACAAGAAAGACATTTTGTTAGCGGGATTTTGATAAGGTTCCAGACGTTTAGCATAAAACAACACTGGATGAAGGATCCCTGCTTATTCCGTAATTAATTATACGGTGGTTATACGTGTATTGTTATTCGTACTCCTAAGGGATTATACAGGACAGCAAAAATACTTCACAACTTATATCATCAGCCCTTTTAGTAGGCTTCTTTGTTTCGATATTTTACTCCACACTAATTAATATTCAAAGAGGGTAGACTTGCCAAACTTGTTAAATCTAGAATCCCAGGACAAGCAAGCATCGTGCAAAAAACATGTTTATTTATTTCATTTCCACAAAAACGCCTACACAATTTGAATTTTATGACACGGAGGTATTTGACATAAAAATGGACAAGAATCTTAAACTAAATAATGATCTTAATGGAATCATTAATTGCATCAAGTAGTCAATCAATCTAATCACAACATAGATTTCTAATAAACAAACATGGCCAACCTATAACACCCTTCAAAGGGTTTGTTTAGTTAAAAAAATAAGAGAGTTTCTCCAGACTGATTCGATTATTCCACAGTTGATTTGATGCCCTAGGGACTAGTCCCTTGGGTATCAAGACTCTAGACTTTGTTTTTCAGTGATTGAAATTTGACTAAAAAACTGACGGATACAAAAAACAATTTTTTTTTAAAAACGTTTGTAATTTGAGGAATTATTATGATTTCTTTTAAACCATCTCATTTGCTACAAGAGTTGAAGTGACGGCTCTAATTTTACCATGAAAAGAATTGCGAGATCCAAAATAAAAACAATTTAGATTTTTTAACGGAATTTTTAGAAATTAATCTTCTGGCGTGGTTTTTTAGCCACCCTTTATGTTCATATATATAATAACGTTATGAAAATATTATGTATGTTCATGTTACATGTTTTCTGTACGATGTTTACTTTTCAGTATATACCAACAAGATTACACGTGGGTAAAGCGGTTGTTTAATTTTACTTTTAACGTTTTTCTTTGAAGACTATATGAATGGAATATATCCCAAATGAATTACGTTTTACATAAATACAATTAACATATTTTGTTTAACTTTATTTATTTTTACTTTGTATCAGCTTTTCTTTATTTATAATTTGGGGATTTTTCGACCACCATGCTAGGCACATGCCCGTATTAACATATTATGCTATAACACATCACAAACGATCTCCGTGCTTAGGCTTACAACATAAAGTTTATAAAGATAAAGATAATAAAATTATATTTTTGTATTGCGAGTTTCCTCTATGAGATGAAATTGAAAACCACTCTCGGATCGAAGCCGGCCTTATGGGCTGAAGTCGCAAGTCTATTGGAGTCAAGTGTACTCCCTACAGCGCTCTTGAGGCGATTTTTCGCAAAAACAGCGCTACATAAGTTGTCCAAATTTATTATTATTATTATTATTAGGCTACGTCCGCATAGGCAGGCGGCTGGCTTAGCGCCTAGAGCCTAGTGGCTTGCACTCTGGCTGCTTGCTAGGATACATGGTGGCCGCACTGAAGGTGGTTTGCGTGGTGGGTCGCTAGGTGCCTTGGTCATTTGCTTGTCGGCACGTTGACGAGATGTCACTTTTAAAAATAGTTCTAAAACTGCGACTTACAGAAAATTCATATTTAAAATATTCCATTTCACGGTCTTATCCATCATTTTGGGTTCATGCCATAAATAAGTCACGGTCAAGCCATGGGGAGTTAAATGTTCTGTATAAACGATATAGATTTTTAAACAGTGCATTCATTACAAACCAGAGAAATTTTGTTGAATTATTTCAACGGAATTGGATTGATTACCTGGCAGAACAACTCATTGCCTGAAAACATAATCCAACGCCATAACCATAATATACATTCATAACCATGTACGTTTTTAGATTTTCACGGCCAAAAGTATTTTCGTTATTTGTTTTTGGGGTGTTATGCCGTGTTACGCCATCTCCTTCTTTAGTCAACGTTTCGGGCAGCGTTACAGCGTCCATCATCAGGGCAGATGAGCTGCAACACGGCATAACACCCAAAAAACAAATAACGAAAATTCATAACCATAATTAACTTCTCAATGTAAAAAAAAATCTCATAATAATAAATCACTTTCCAGTACAAACCATCTTTTTCTACTTCGATTGCTACCTTTTCCTATAGTTTGAATTTTTATGGAGCTTTTTTATTAGCTGGATTCCACATCAAAGACAAGGTTCTGTTTTTAAAACTGATGCAATTAATATTTCATACATTTTTTTACTTCTAAAATGCCTCGCGCCTAGTGGCAAAAAACCAACACGTTGGTTTACTTCGATAGACGCTAGGCGACTGTCTAGGCACCAAGCGCGCAGTGCGGCCGGTCGCGAAAATTCGAGAACGTTTGTTTTACTAAGCTACTCGCTAGGTGACTCGCTAGGCTCAAGGCGCTAAGCAAGCCCCCTGTCTGTGCGGACCTAGCCTGAAGGTTCGTGGCAGACCTCCTGCGTAAAGAATATAAACAATATTGTGGATCGGATTATTAAAGCAGCGGGTCCTCTCTCGGAAAGCGTAGATCGCAATAAACCGCATCCGGTGCAGGCTGTCGCTGTGTGTGGGGCACGGTGTTGAAGGATGTTCACTCAGCAGTTTCCCGTGCTACAAATCCAAACAAATCTCGACTTCCCCATATAAACACTAACAACTACTCTCTTTAACCATACGAATAAGAAGAATAATCTATTAGAATGCTGCAACGCATTGCTGGTGATCAGATCAGAACATCATTATTATTAAATAGTGTAAAATGAAGTCGCTCAAAATGTAAGTGCGCATAGATCTTTTAAGCTACGCAACGGATTTTCATGCGGTTTTCACCAAGAGATAGAATGATTCAAGAGGAAGGTTTAAATGTATAATACAATTCAAATATTCAATTCACGCAGCGGGCAGCGGGCAGCTGACAAGCGTGTGGTCGGGATTTTTATAAAGGTTGGGTAATGGCGTTGTGTTTCGTTAGCCACCGCAACGTGTGGCCGGGTCTGCTATTTAGTATATAAAATAAATAATAAGCAAATGCGTAGTTTAGTCATTTTTTAAATTTTGCGTTAGCAGACTGGAATTTTTTAAATCCGCACATGGAAGTGTCTGAAAAAATACTTTTGCTCTGTAGCGGCTTTGCTAGGTTACTCAGTTCGACAAAATCCCCGTTTAGTTCAAATTGTTATCTCAACTCAAGTGACGCCCGCCGGGATATAATCAGTTTCACGCAGTGTCAGTGGTCTCTTACCAACAGTTTCTATTGTGCAAGTCAACCATACAATTACGGGCCCCCGCTAAAGTGGAGAATAGACTGCCTGCGGTAAGTACGCTTTCTCGTGTAATATTCGCTTTGATGTGTGGTATTCAAACTTGCATTGGAATCACAGGCGTAAAAGGCAGATAGCAGAATAAGTCATTTTCTATGACCCTTTAGGGGACGCAAAATAACCACGGCATCTAACAGATAATATAATATAATTGTTGCAGATTTCGTGCAAATTGACAAAGTAGTGAGGAAAAATGGAAAAAATAGTGAAAAAGTTAAACTCTTTGTAGAAATTAACGACTAATTAATAGATACGTTTTAAGATTTTCACGGCCAAAATTATTTTCGTTGTTTGTTTTTGGGATTTTATGCCTTGTTGCGCTACGTCCTTTTTTAGCCAACGTTTCGGACAGCGTTGTAGTGTCCATCAGGGCAGATACATTGCAACGCTGTCCAAAACGTTGGCTAAAAAAGGAGGTAGCGCAACACGGCATAACACCCCAAAAACCAATAACGAAAAGACTAATTAATAGATCGAAAAACAGAAGATGTTTTATTATTATTTTCATGAAATTGTGACAAAAGAAGTGTTTTTAATTAGTGAAGAAGGGTAACTGTTGCACAACTAAACTGTTCTTGTTCATGTTCATATACCATTTGAACTTATCCGGTGATTTCAGTAACGTAAGGGATGCTGTCATACACGGAATTATATATTATACGTAACGGGCAAAGATTGTCGCTAATCTGATTGGTGCTTGCTATACATCTTCTGAAAGAGAACAAACTAGATTTTAAATTCTAAATTAATTAATTTCTTACATAAACCATATTTTTCCTTCTGACTTTTGAACGTTACCTACATCAAATAATATAGTACCTACCATTAATGTCAATCTTCCGAATTGTTGTTTCGGGTTTAATTGGGGGTTAAAACTATTTTGGTTTAAGTAATATTCCATGTTCAAAATAGTTAACAAAGCTCAACTACAGGGGGTCCAACGTGAAATAGTTCTCACGAACGATAGCATTATACCGCTTACTTGCATTAACCGCTTTTCTACGACATTAAAAGGTATAAGGTACTTTAAGTTTACCCACTAAAACTCAAGACAAGCTCATTAAATTAATTGTGTTTCATTATTAAGGTGCTAAAGTGTTATTATTATTAACAATCAAGTGTCAAAATAAAGCATTTTAAGTAGTTTCAATTAAAGAAATTCAAAATTGATGTTTTTTTGACGAATAATATCATATCGTATGATTTATGGCGGTTACGCCGTTTATTTTTTACATGAGTTCCACACAGGAGGCCCCTTAGGAAAATAATTTCCCTCAGGGCCTATGCCATCTTTGGGGATGCTGTATTGAGGGTTTTTTTAAGGAAAGGAAGGAGAGGAGAGTTCTGGGAAGGAAAAGGGTTTAAGGGGTGGGTAGGAATCTGGGGTTCAGTGTGTCCTGGTCATCCGCCTACAAGACCTAGACAAACCTCACCCCATGAACCCGGGCACCCCTGCTAAATCACCAAACGTAGCGAACCACTTGGGGTGACCTATGGCAGAGGTGTTGGTTATCCAATAAAGGTTCCCGGGGTGACGGTACCCATTCCCGCCTCCTAAATTGAAAATGTGCCGCGGTGCGATATAAGCAATATCGCGGTGAATACAAATTGGTGGATAAAAATCTCCGATATGCGGATGACACGATCCTTTTCGGCTCTTCTGAAGAAGAAATGAACACCTCCTTGCTAAAATAGATGAAGATAGTCGTAATCCAGGTCTACTGAGCAATAAATAAATAAAAAAAATTGGTTATCGACAGGACAAACATAGTATTTGTAAGAACAAATAATTCTCTCACAGTGGCACCTTACATGGTTATTCGCATTGGCGTATTTGACAAGGTTACATAGCGCAGACAGCTTGTTTTGTATGTAAATACGCCTATTTGGCATATTCTGTTAACCTAGAAATGGTGAACCATTATATGCAACAAGATGAAGGAGTTTAAACAGACGTCAAATGAAGAATTTGCATGACAAGAGACGACATGAGTAAAATGCAAAAGATATGGAGATACAACGACGACAAAACGAAGACCTCGAAGATGGGATTCGCCCGGGAGTGATTTTCCCCATATTTCTATACGGTGTGGAAACTTAGGCACTGGAGAGCCAGCAAAAGAAAGCGGATAGACGTCTTCGAAATGTGGTGCAAGAGAAAAATGCTCAGGATTCCAAGGACATCCAGACCCACAAATGTGTACATTCTGGAAATGCTAGGCTTCCACAATAAGCTTTAAACTACCTGCATACAACTTTTTTGAGATACTTTGGACTCGTTGCTCGCCGCGTGACCAAGTATCACTGGCGTCCGGTATGTCAGTGTCCGCAGTTCTTCACACAATGCTGAACCGCGAGGAGTGGAGAAAATTGGAGTAGATTGGAGTAAATTTGATCCTCAGCAATGAGGAACCGACTTATAAAGAAATATGCCGAGTTGCGCTACATTCTTCTTTATCCAACGTTTTGGACAGCATTAGGCCCTCCGTTCATAGATACTTATAAACTACATGATTGTGACGAAACCACGTACCCTGCAGATATACCACACTTTAATGCTTGTTTCCGTACACGGCGCTACCCGAAATATACACCTTTTGTAATTTTTATTTTACAATAAATATTTTTTTGATTTGATTTTTGATTTATACTGAACTTGATAATTTTCACGTGCAGCCGTGGAGTTAACACGATGTCAAGCAATGTCATATAACTTTTTTCCCAACATCAATCCATGCCTTCTCCACTAAATCCTTTCTTACGTATTCTGGTAAAGTATAGTAGTTATATGAACATGCATTTTTTCCACTTCTAACATTACTTTCATGTTCCGACGCCATTTCTGTCAAACGTCAAACGAAAAAGTATTAGACACAAATCGTGTCCGTGACACAAAGCGATCAGCACCGCCGGTTACGTGAAACTGATTAGAAATCGACAGACCTCGCGTAGCGCCGTGTACGGGCACCAGCAAATCGTACGGGGGGGTACTTATAATCGGCGCGTATGATACCTACGCTCACGAGGATCGAGTAGCTTGTAAGTAGCGTCATGTACGGAGGCACTTACAGTATCCATCTTCAGGGTAGATTACTGGATTAACTCGATTAGTAAGCATTGAATGTGAATTGGTAAAACAGTTTAAGAAAATTGGGAGGCGGGTATGGGTACCGCCGCCCCGGGAACCATTTATTGGATAACCAACTCCCCTGTCATGAGGGTCACTCCATATGGATCGCTGCGTTTGGGGGCTTTGCGGGGGTGCCCGGGATCATGGGGTGAGGCTTGTCTAGGTCTTGGCGGCGAATGCGTTTGCCCGACTTCTACGTGGCGGGCCGGGTTGGGAGAGACTGGTTGAGTGCAGTGGCGGCTCATGACCTTTGGGTGTGCTAGAGTGCTAATATTAAAAAATGACATTATTGATGTGGTCGTGGTCAAAACAATTTTTGTATTCAACGATCGGTTTTTGTAAAAAGATTTTTCAGGAAATGCGTGCGGCACACGGCCAAACTGAAACTTCGTTAATTTTTTCATACAAAAAAATGATTTTCAAAAAAAAAAATTTTATCCGGTTACAACAGCATCAATAATACCATTTTTTTAATGTTAGCACTCTAGCGCACCCAAAAGTCACGAGCCGCCACTGGTTGAAGGAGACCTAAACTTGACCTCTCTTGCCGGACTCTCTCCTTGCACCGCAGTGGGAGGAATGGATTCATTCATTCATTCACTCCTGGACAAATCGACCCAGATTCCTACCCATTCTTCATACCCTTCTCCTTCCTACAACTTCCTCTCCTTCCTTTCCTTAAAAAGACCCTCCATACAGCATACACCCAAAGATGACAAGGCCCCGAGGGATTTTTCACAGGGACAGAGTCTCCTGTGTGGTGATAATTAGTTTTGGGAATCCGAAAATATACATTTTAATCATGTAAGGTTTTCATTGTGTGGCTTGGAGGTTTGTAGCTTTATCTATTTACAGTAGTATATTTAGAACCAATATCTAAAGTTGTTTATTTCCCAAAGGAAACAAAGTGGATTGGTTTAGTTGGTTTATGAAAAGTACTGACATCTATGTACGAGCTCTGAAACAGAATAAGGGTTGGAAATTTTACGGTTTTAAGTAAAACATTCTATAACCAAAATATTTCGATGTAATTGTTGGTACTTTTTTTTTCTGTTAGTGATGGAATTTCATTTTAGATATAGCACTAAATATTATAATAATACTTGTTCATGGTTATAACAATGATAGAGTGGTAGGGAACATTTTAATAGGTGAAAATTTTCCTTGGTTTTCATTCGGTTTGCGCCTTAGCTATAACAATGGTTTGGCTGAAAGCACACAGATGGCCTAACTGTTTCAGTTTTCGTAATATAGAGGGGGATCTGAACGGACGATTGTGGTAATACAGAACATTATTTGCAACAAAGGGATGATTTACACTGCGTGTTATTAATTTATACTATGACTTGTGCTTTTAGTATGACTAAAGAAAACCACTGACCAAAAATATTTTTTTGATTTTAAAATAGTATCATCAACAGTTTTTCTGAATCTGAAACAATTTTAGTTTGTATTTAAGCAAGTTAGTGCGTTTATGGGGTAGATGGCGCCGCCGTTCGGATAATTCAATCGATAAAATGAAATATTCGCTTAAAAATTGTTTTGCAATACCTTTGTGATTCTCCACCGATGTGATATTAAAAGGAAAAAACAAATTCTTGTGATGCGGTTGACTAAATTAATGTTTTATGTGAGAGAAAAAATAAACATTTCTTCAAATGCAATGAAGAAGTAGAAGAAGGTTGTTGGATATTAAATAACTGGTATATATTATGATCGTAAAATTTTAGGGACAATGTTGATTTAAAAAAGACAGCATTCTGTAAATGACATGCAACGATCTGACTCGATATTTTTCAGAACCTTCACGTTCACGTCATAAATTTTCTAAACACTTCTTTAAAATATATTATACTAGCTTTTTTCCCGCGGCTTCGCTCGCATGGTATTAGGGGTTTACCACTGACTTTTTTTATACAAATTTCACAATGCCAGAACTCAACGGAAGTTTTATATAAAATAACGAAAAAAAAAGAATTATCCAATTTGGTGCAGTCGTTCGGATTTATGCGCATACATACATTTCGGTGGTTCATTTTTAGAGATAGGTAGTTATTAAGTACGATGCCAACAAAGCACTTTTTTTAGGGTTAATTGCCTAATTAAAAAAAAAATCGTTTCCAAGGCGATAATTGGTTTGCTTTTTTTCTGACGTTTGCAATAAATCGATTTTGTTACGGACAGAAAACGTATGATAAATAATTTCATAACGCCAGAGATTATTCATAACGCCCGAACTTACCAATATATTATACAGGGTGTTAAGGGACGTACTTGACTTACTTTAACCAGTGATTCCTGACATTATTTGGAGTAAAAAATGTAAATGAAATTTTGGTCTCCGGAGACAATTTTGATGTTTTTTTTTTCTACAGAAACATAAAAAAATGGTAGTTGTTGAGCAGTTGGAGGGGGGTTGAGGGGTTCGTCGGACACCCGGGTGGGTGGCCAGTGACGACATACGGAAGAAAATTTTTTTGTTTGATTTTGAAGAAAAAAATTTAAAAAAAGAAAAGTCTTCAAAAAAAGTCACCGGAGACCAAAATTTCATTTACATTTTTTACTCCAAATAATGTCAGGAATCACTGGTTAAAGTAAGTCAAGTACGTCCATTAACACCCTGTATAGCCTATAGATCTCGCAAATAATGTAGCTTCGAACGGGTCGTCTCTTCGACTCGTTCTTGTGTTCAACAGCTCGGCTGTGGAATGATTTGCCGGCCTCTGTGTTTCCTCCTTCCTTTAACATGGGTCTCTTCAAGACCAATGTTCATTCCTTTCTCTCCTCTAAAAGACCCTCCACACAGTATCCCAGATGACATAGACCCTGTGGAAAATTATTTTCCTCAGGGCCTCCTGTGTGGAGTTAATGTAAAAAAAAGCTTTCTATTAGTGAAAGAATTTTTTAAATCCATTCAGTAGGTTTTGCGTGAATGAGTAACAAACATACATCCATACAAACTTTCGCCTTTATAATATTAGTAGGATTATTACTGCAATTGATAATTCCTGTAAATCAATATTTTTTTATCAAGTACCCTTTTTTCTAACCGTGTTTGTTGTTTTTAGAAGAGAAAAAAAGATTGTAAATTTAGCAGATTCACAACGGCTGCATAAATTCATTAGAGCTGTACAATAGCAGAAAGCTACCCTTGAAAGATACCCTTGAACGATGATGTCGTTTCTCACCCGGCATGCCGCTTAAAGTTTCTAAAACCCTTCTGGACGGAAGGAGAAAGACTCCTTCGAACACCTCTCACCCCAGAAGATAGGTGTAAGCTTGAGTAGCAATCAGCCAACGTCAAAAACGCCCATCTCGTGCAAGACCCCACTGAGAGAGAGCCTGGGTTCTCATTGCCTCGCAAACTCTGGACTGCCATCAATAGGATAAGGTGCTCCCATAGCCGTTGTGCTCACATGATGCATAGATGGGGCCTTAAAGAGTCGGCGACGTGTGAATGCGGTGCGGTGCAGACCACCGAAAATGTGGTCAACGAATGCCCGCTCCATTAATTCCCCGGCGGGATTGATGAGGTCCACAGGGCAACGCCTGAGGCCCTAGACTGGCTCGCAGACCTAGATGTTCCCCTCTGACCCCCCACCATACGAAAGAAGAAGAAGAAAAATAGCAGAAAAAATCCCTTAAAATTGCTTAAAAAGAGAGGTAATTTGCGGAAAATTGCTATCAGCGATTTTTCGGAATTCAACAAGACTAAAAGGGATTTTTCTTTAATATAAAAAAAATTAATATAAAACTTATTTCCACTTAATTTATTTGTGACCGTGACCGTAAACGGTTTCAGTCTGTTAATGCCATCTCCAGACTGGTACAAATGTTTCTTAATCTATACTGATTTTTTTTTCCCAACATAATTAAAGTGCGTGCATTTAAAAAACAATAGAATAATTATAACCTACTAAAGGCAATGCCGATGTTTGCGAAATATTAAGTAATCTGTAATTCTATAATTCTAATTAATAATAATATTTCATGTTCACTATACTTTTTCTAGTTTTATGTAGCTCCTACAATACATCTTGAACTTTCCATTTGGTGTGGACTTTAAAGTTTCTTCCAGCGTGTTGTATAACTTCATTCCCTTGTATAAACTGTTCTGCGTATTCGCTTTGTCCTTTTTTGTAGCATGTTTTTCTTGCGCGTTCTTGTGTTATATCTGTGAATGTCCTTGTTGTATACAATTTTATTAGAGAAGTATTTTGGTAATATTTTGTTTAATATTTTGTGGATACATATCATCGTCTTCAAGGTCAGCATCTGTTTCACGGTTAACCAGTTTAGTTCCTTTAACGTTTTAATTATTTTTGAAAATCTATTTCGTCGAAGATTTTCATTGCATTATTTTGGAGAGTTTGTAACTTCTTTCGTTACATAGGAAAATGATTCTTATTTATACATATGTAAGTATTTAATGTTAGTTTTTTAAAATGAAAAATAAGACATGAAGGTTTACAAATAGTTTATAAGAAAATCGTTTCAACATCTGAATCATTTTAATTCTTTCATATAATTTGATGTTTTATTAATTTGTCATTTGAATTTGTTTTGGTAGAAGATTACATGTACGAGGACCGATAAAACTGCTATATTTGCAATGGTGACCCGACATTTGATCCGGCGACATTTGGTCCGGCGACAGTTGGTCCGACGACATTTGATCCGGCCGACATTTGATCCGGCCGACACTTGATCCGGCCTGATCCTTTAGAAGATTTTTTCTTCAAGTAAGTATGTAAAGAGGATATACGGCCGTACAACCAAAGTCGATGTACTAATATCTGAAGGCATCTTGAGTGAAAATCCGCTGTAAAAATATTTTTACTAACAAGAATTTCGACTCTCCATAGAAGCATGCGGCAATACAAAATACGACATACTTATACGTGCAGTCAGATATACATTTTTTTATAGTTTTATTTTTATTTTTTAGAACTTTTATCAAAACACAAGAGTCCCAACTGCTCCCAAACATCTGGAGCCAGTGAGATTATGCCATTCCTAATTTTGATATGTTGTGAGGCTGAAGATAGCGGGGAGGAGAAGGATATGTGAAAAAATTTCCTGGCTATTCAGATCACCAAACACGCCTAGAGCCATTTCAATTAACGTTTCAATTCTGAATGAATACTGACGAATAGCAAAATACGACATTCTTATATGTGCAACATCTACTTAAGATTTAGGAGGCGGATATGTTTACCGTCGCGTCGCCCCGGGAACCATTTATTGGATAACCAACATTCCTGCCATAGGTCATCCCAAGTGGTTCGCTACGTTTGGTGAATTATAACGGTTGCCCGGGTTCTTGGAGTGATGTTTGTCCAGGTCTTGGTGGCGAATGCTTTTCCTCACCTACTGCGTGGCGGTCCGGATAGGGAGAGATTGCTTGAGGTAGACATAATCAGGATCTCTCTAGCCGGACCTTCTCGACCAATCGCCTTGCACCGCAATTTTTCTGTCTATTCAGATCTAGTCCACATACACGGCTAAAGCCATTTCAAGTAATCAGTCTAAGCCTACATACACTGAACACCAGCGATTTTTTTTTAAATCATGTTTTATAACTTTTTTATATATTATATATAACACAAGAGTCCCAACTGCTTCTAACCGTCTGGAGCCAGTGAGACTATGTCATTCCCGATTTTGATATGTTGTGAGGCTGAAGATAGTGGGGAGGGGAAGGAGATGTGGAACATTTTGCTGATGTGAAAAAATGCTATTCAGTTCTAGTCACCAACACGGCTAAAGACATTTCAAGTAATCCGACTAAACTTACATACACTGTACACCAGCGAACAAATAAAATAAAAACATATGATATAAATTTAACTGTAATTCACCAAACGTAGCAAACCACTTCGGATGACCTATGGCAGGAATGTTGGTTATCCATTAAATGGTTCCTGGGCCCACGGTAAACATATCCGCCTCCTAAATCTTAAGTAGATGTTGCACATATTATAAGAATGTCGTATTTTGCTGCTCGTCAGTATTCATTCAGAATTGAAACGTTACTTGAAATGGCTTTAGGCTTGTTTGGTGACTAGATCTGAATAGCCAGGAAAATTTTTCACATATCCTTCTCCTCCCCACTATCTTCAGCCTCACAACGTATCAAAATTAGGAATGCCATAGTCTCACTCACTCCAGACGGTTGGGAGCAGTTGGGACTCTTGTGTTTTGATAAAAGTTTTAAAAATAAAAATACAAAAAATTTAAATCGTACAAGCATGTTGTATTTTGTATTGCTGCATGCTTCGGATAGTCGAAATTATTGTTAGTAAAAATATTTTTACAGCGGATTTTCACTCAAGACATCGACTTTGGTTGTACAGCCGTATATCCTATTTACATACTTACTTGAAGAAATAATCTACTAAAGGATCAGGCCGGATCAATTGTCGCCGGATCAAATGTCCGCCGGATCAACTGTCCGCCGAATCAAGTGTCGGCCGGATCAAATGTCGGCCGGATCAAATGTCGCCGGACCAACTGTCGCCGGACCAAATGTCGCCGAATCAACTGTCATGGAACCATTTGCAATAATTTGGTGTTGGTTTGGGGAGTATAAAATACGTTTTTAGTCCATTTGCTTAATCTATTATAATTTTTTTCGAAATTATTTTTGTTTTTAAATACACATTTCATGGTGTGCAGTACGATTTTTTTTTTAATTTTTCTTCATTTACTTTATTGTTAATTTTATAAGTTGAGAATTTTTCGAACCCCATAGTAGGCGCATGCGCGTTTGACTTGACGGAAATTAAATATTTAAATTTCTTTGTATAATAACTCGGTCAAGAATATTTTATTTCTATTAAACGTAAATGTAATGTGCTTTTGAGTTATTTGTAAAGGCTTAAGAGGAAACCAGGCGGCGCGATGCATTTGTATCCCTCAATTTCTTCTCTAGATTTTGACACCACTGCAAATATTTTTTTTATGTAATATAGATATCGACGACCGATATATGTTTTAATTTATATATTTGTATAGAACACTTGAGTTCTTAACATTTAATCTTTATTATTAATTTCTGTATTTCAAAATTTGAATTTTCATTTTTATTTCTACTTTTCTTTAAAATATGATCTTTTTTCTCTTTATTTTTCACTTACTTTTAAATATTTCATAATTTTTATTTAGTATATTTAATCATCTGTTTTAATAAAATAGTATTTGTATTAATTTAAATAAATATGAAATATACGACTACCATAACACGGTCATGAGCCCAGTGTGGTAGCCAAAAAAAACAAATATCTGTAACTAATAAAAAATTTATGAAATAAAAAAAAAATAAAATAAAATAAATAAAAATAAAAATAAAATTAAGTTGGGTTTCATACTACGTCTGAGAAATTTTTTTAAAAATCCACATACTCTAGTATTGCTTTACTCCTCACTAGTCAGAAGTACACTGGAATTTGCATTGCCTGTCTGGAATCCCAAATACACCCAATACGTCAATAATCGAGAGCGCATACAAAATAAATTTATTAAGTATCTCGGTTACAAATACAACAATAATTATGATGGAGGATTTAGCGTGTTCGATTCCTCGGCTGGCTAAATCCTCCATCACAACACAAGCAACATTTTCGGCTTTCTGTGGTGGTAGTAGGAGATTTTCAAACATTGTTGGGTTATTTGTAACCCGGGAATGTTTGTCTTTCTTTTTTTATAAATAAAATTTAAATTTAAATCTGCACTCTCCAATCCCTGAAATCCAGGCGAGCGGTAGCTGACATGACATTACTCCATAAAATAATACATAACGAAATAGACTGCCCAGAACTTCTATCCCAAATAAATTTTATCGTCCCGTCTAAAAGAACTCGCCACACCAACCTTTTTTACACAACCAGTAATAATACGAACGCTGCAGCCAACTCCCCCATTTCCCGCATACTTCAAAGATTCAACTCAATTAAAAAAACCACTAATACCGATATATTTTTTGATTCCCTCCCTCTATTTAAAAAAAACATTTCTAGCACACTGAATTCGCACACATAACACACACATCCACACACATCCGCACACACACGCATACACACACACCCCTCTCCTTCAATAATTTACTAACTTAATTTAGGTAAAATGTATATTCATCACATAAAAACATAAGAATAATAATAATAATAATAATAATGATTTATTGTCTTCATTTCTTAATAACAAATAGAGATAATGATATCCTCACTGGGATCTCCCGTGCTGAGGATTTCATTTACATTTTATAATTTAATTATAAGAATAATATGAATTCGACATAACATATATCATGTAGTATTTTTTTTTTTATAATTATAAAGTAAATAAAATGTGTTTTTTTATAATTCAGTTCATTAGATTCGGTTTTAGTCTGTATTTGATTTCAGTATATTTTCTATTTCTGATCTCCCTATATTTAGTATCCAGCTTTTTATTTGAAATTTAAATGTTATGATGTTGAGGTTTTTGAGTGAGAGTGGTATTTTATTGTAGAGTTTAATGCCATAATATAAGAAGCTTTTTTGCCCAAATGTTTTGTTAGCAGTTACTTGTTGGATATGTTTTTGACCATGAGATCTAGTGTTTCTAATGTACGTGTCAGTTGTTATTTCTTGGGTTTTGTACTTATGAATGTAAATGAGTATAGTTTTAGAATATAGTTGTTTAATTGACATTATGTTAAGATTGTTGAAGATTTCGTCAGTGCTAGTTCTTACAGGAACTTTCAGTATAATTTTCATTATGGCTTTTTGAGTTTTAATTAGTGGACTTAGTATGTTTTTATTTGCACTGCCCCATCCGATAATACCGTATTCTAACAGTGATTGGCATATAGTATATAACAGCGACATGTCATTGATACCAATTATTGTGTTAAATTCTATAACTTTGGAACTATTTTCTAATATGTAATTATGTACTGTTTGTTTCTGCAAAATAAAATAAAATAAAAATAAAAATAAAAATGAAAACGCATTGTTTTAGTGGTTTGCGCTTATATTTTTTTTTATGTTAATAATAATTTTATTGTAGTATGTAATTCCAATACATAGAAAAGCTAGTAAAAACTTCAATTTGTCCGTAGCATATTTTTTGATGTTCATCCTGTAAGCCGATCGTCGTAAAGATTAATCTAAATAGTATCTAAATAGGATTTCACGTATAACTTCATCTTAATAGGTCATGGTATCGACTCCGGCAGTACTGGTCTGGTACACGTTAATAGGGAATAATTTATCGATAAAATTGCTCAAATTTTTTAAGGCAATATTTTCGCCTGGTTTCCAGGCTCACAGAATCAGTTTAATTTTAAGACGATTTTGTTGGGAGCTTATTTCTATCAGAATTTGAAGGACATGTGCAAATAGTCTACATTTGCTGTTCCTAACATAGTTTTGGATGTCATTTATTAATAATAGAAACAATAGAGACCGAGGTTAAGTACTCTTAAATATAACTTTAGCGAGTTCATTGAATTTGACTTTTACTTGAATTATTGTGGATGCGAATTTTTAGATGAGCGGTTGTTTTTAATGTTTAAACAAGTGCAATACATTTTGCTGCCTTAGAAAATGTTTCGACAAGGATTTCCATTTCCAATTATTGCTGTATCGTCGGCATAAGAAAAGGATTACAAAATTAAATAAATCCTATATATCTTTTTTCGTTATTTGTTTTTGGGGTGTTATGCCGTGTTGCGCTACCTCCTTCTTTAGCCAACGTTTCGGACATCGTTGCAGTGTCCATTATTAGGGCAGATCCGGCAGATCCGGTAGATGTAACACGGCATAACACCCCAAAAATAAATAACGAAAATGCTTTTGGCCGTGAAAATCTTAAAACTTATACATATATGTCTTTTTGGAATGTCTTTTTTAATGTGTTTTTTTCCGTACGTTAAAAATAAAATCGGGCCAAGTATAGTTTCTTGCAGAACTCGTTTTTTTCTGTGCCTGTGAACTCTAAATATTCCAAATTTTAGTATTTCATGTTCCGTCTTTAAGATATGATTTAAGGCACCGAAATCATTTCTTAAATCTATGAATATAGCTAGGCATTTCTTATTTTTATCGATAGATGTGTAAATATATATTTTTAGTTCATGTATTGCATCTTCGCTGTTTAGGTCTTTGCGAAAACCATATTTGTTATTCGAATATTATATTTTTCACGTGTATTTTTATGATTTTTTCAAAACTATTTTAATAATAGGTTTTCAAACAAGCGATTAAATTAAAATTGTCTAATATGCGTTTCACCAGATAATGAATTGGTACTGGAGTGGAAATTTTAAATAGCACTAGAAAATGATCCTTGGTAGGTAGAAACAGGTTTCAGAGGAGTTAAAATTTGTTGTTTTATTTATGAAATTATTTTTTTAGCGTTACAAACACTTTTTCTAATTACATGCACGAGAGCGTTGTGGAGGTTCTAGCATTGGTCTGTAAAAAGAGAATTATTTTAAAATAACATATTCTCGAAGACAATATTTCTGCACTTCAATTGTTCAACTCTGTAAGCTCTGTGTTCAGGCTTAAATCAAAAGGTTGATAATGTTAATTAAAAATTCAAATTGAAATGGAAGAATAAAATGAAAAAAAAGAGAATAGCGAATAATATAAATTAATTCTGAAACAATTCAGTAATTGGGAAACATAACTAAACTTAAAAGGAACCATTAATATTTTCAGTAATTTTACATGGCAATTAACAAAGGCGCAGGTAATAATAATAAAAGCAATTAATTTTTTCATCATAAGTAGCTGTCTAGAAATTATATAAATACATCGCCTTCAAGTGGTACAACCCCAGTTTGATAATGCCTTCAGAGGGCGAAATAGCGGTCACGCGTAATACTAATTAGATAGCAGAACTTGTTTATAATAAACTGTTTTTATAGATTAAATAATAATATTATTGAATATATAAAAGAAATAAAAATTAACACGAAGTTCTACAAAATAAACTTGATTATAATAAATAAATGAGGAAATCATGATCAACGCCCATAAAACAACCTACAGTCCGCCTCGGAACAGGAATACCTAGTGAGGAGGACTGTGAATAATAACTTTACTTTGTATTTTTACTTTACGTTTGTGCATAAAAATTTGTAATATATTGTCGCTAAATAAAAAAAATAAATAACAAAACTATTTTCATAGATACGGGGTATCAATAATAACAGGAAGATAACTTGATTTTTTTCAATTCATACTAACGGAAAAAAATACGATGAAAACTTGGTGAAAAAATACAATTTAGATGAGTTTGGGTAAATAAATCTATCTGATAAGCGTCCATTTAATATTTTTTGCGAGATGCATTTCAATACGTGGAAATACTAATATGCAAAACCCATGACCTAAAAACAGTGTCCATATATAACATAACTTTTTAGAACTATCCCATTTGAGTCTGCAGTCATCTGTATCTGGTTCCAAGCGATAATTTCCCTTTCCTAAATAGCCAGTTTGGGTCGGGTTCTCGCCTCGCAGTTACAAAGTGCAGCGGTTGGTTTTAATTTGGAATTTAAAGCGGGTGAGATTCTGAAGGAGAGTAAAGCAGAGAGGGTGCCCCAAAGTTAGCACATTCTTCCGGTGTTCACATTGCGAATATATTATGTTTGTAGAATTTCAGGCGTTCGGGCTCATTACAGAAAGTGCTCATGCATACTTTATGCATATTGTCTGCTTTATAATATTGTTTAATAAACAGATTGAGTTCGCCGTTAAGTAAATAACTGCATAATACAAATTCAAAATTAGGAATCGAAAAGTTGCTTGAAATTGCTTTAGCCGTATTTTTTGACCAGATCAGAATAGCTGGATAATCATCTTCCTCATCTCCTTCCCTGATCATCCTCACAACATCATCATCATCACTCTTGGCTCTACAACCTGGTGGGTCTTGGCCTCCTCAAGAGTCTTCCTCCACTCATCTCAGTTTTGGGCCGGCTCTCTCCAGTTTAGAAGCTCCAAGATAAATCCAATCTTTGAGGATGTTGTCGCTCCATCTTAACCTTGGTCTTCCCAGGCTCCTTGGCTCCTTGTTTGAGTTCAGCAAGGACTTTGGTGCTTGATGCTCGGTCTTTCTCTCCACATGACCCAGCCACCAAAGTCTTCCCAGTTTTATAAATTTTGTGACGTTTAGCTCCTTATACAGAATATACAGCTCATGGCGGCCTCATAGCGGCAGCCCATGGCATTTAGCTCCTTACGCAGCTCTTTACAGCCGGCGTAGGGCTCTTGACTCCGTCGGTAAGGATCTTGACTCGTACTTCGAAGGTCGCGGGATTGAATCCCGGCGTGGCAAATACATTTTATTTGGTTAATTTGTGTTATTCACAATTTATTCATTTAAAATAATAGATAATATATTTGCGGCACGATCCAGAGTGGTAGATACTCTCAGTATCGCCCTGGTGTAACAGCCAGGTACTTCCCCACCTTCCTCTTTCCTATCTCTTTCCCCTCCCCACTACCTTCAGCTTCACAACATACCCCAATTGGGAATGCCATAGTCCCACTGGCTCCAGACAGGAGCAGTTGGGGCTCTTGTGCGGTATTCATGTAAAAAAAAAATGTCGTAACGTTTGCGCCAAATTCGTTTTCTAGAACCGGTCCGAAGATGTGCCTCAGAATTTTTCTTTCAAAAACGTCCAGTGCTCGCTCATTCGTCTTAGTTAGTACCCACCTCTCAGCTGCGTACGTGAGTACTGGTCTGATAAATGTTTTGTACACTAATATCTTCGTATTTCTGGACAGCAGTCTGGGCGGAAATAACAGCGATTTGCGTTCTCTATGCGCTTCTGGATCTCCTCTGCGGTATTATTGTCGCGTGTTATCAGGGAGCCTAGGTACGTGAATCTTGGTACCGTTTCAAAATTTTGGCTTCCACATGAGAGCCGGTGCATTCTACGGCCATGTATTTGGTCTTCTACTGGTTCCTCATAACATATCTCAATAATTGGTGATGCCATAGTAGCACCGGCTCCGAACAGTTGACACTCTGATGCGGTAATTCACCTTTAAAAAAAAACATTACCTTAGAGCCAAAAATATGATCCACAGATGATACGGGTTTGACATATATCATTATCATAATCTTTTTTTTAAATATTAATGTATTAATGAATTAATGTGAGTCCCAAATTCCTGAATGCAGCGAAATTCTCCGTTGATGAATGTTCCAAGACTGAAAGAAGGAAAAGGAAATAAGTTACTACCAATTAACCTTTTAAACCTTACCTAAATAAATTACTGATTACCAATTTAGTAATTTATTTCGCGTTCGAGATGGGAGACTTTTAGTTTACATGAATTTTGGATTAGTTTTTCAACTGCCGACGACGAGACTACTGAGTGCACCCTAAACCTTCGTACCAATGTGAAAACAGTGCCCTCAGTCCATAAAAGAGCTCTCAGTCCTGTCTATCTGAAGGTCCGGATTTTCTTAAAGGAACCCATTGGCACCCTGTTCATTCTAATTTTAAAATTTTATTATTTTCTTAAATTAGCTTTCAGCGCTTACATCACTTTGGGGCCTACGAGCCGTAAACGGCTCACCGTTATTACCAATCATGACACACTGCATTTCAGTTGGTGTATAAACAAAACTCTAACCATTTTAACCAATACTTCTATCCTGACTGGTGATTTCTCATTGGGGTTTACGAAGGGTATCTGCCAGTGCGAAATACTTTAAAAAAATTACATTATCATACGAAGGTGCCAAACACGTATTGCTTTTTCTATTTTTTGCAACCTATCCTCGCAATCTATTCAACGGTTTGCCATGGAGCATGGAGTCAAGAACTACATTTTATATTTAGAATTATATTATATATTATAATATACCATTATAAATTATACTATTAATATTGTCATAATACGAATTTAAAGAAAATTGCTCTTTGACAAAATTCTCACTGACGTTAAAATCATGGCTATTGGGGAGTAACCTTATGTATTAAGATTATATTTTGCTCATTCTTACCATGCATTAAATTGCAAGTATGTGATTAACTCCTAATGTATTGCTGTTATTGTTTTGCTAATGTATTGCATTCTCAAATGTTTGATGATATTTTTCTATTCCACTGTTTTTCACCATAAAAATGCTGATTCTGAATTATTTTCAACATTTACATATTAAAATGTTGGTAGATATGTTATGTGTTGTTATATGTGTATGTTGATGCTACGCTAACGCGTTCAGGATTATTTTATTTGTTGTAACTAATCTGTGGAACCAATCTCCTGCTCTCAAGCTGTTTACTTGCAATAGCTTAGTGGGTAATAAATTCCAATTGTATGCAATTTTTATGCAATGTTAAAAAATAATAGTTTTTGGGTCATGAATAGTAAGAGTTATAAAGTAGTTAGGTTCATAAATTTGCTTTCGCTCAGTTGAAATACTGAAATCGTATATGTTGTTTTATTGTAGTGACGCTTTTCACGTAGATACCAAAATGTATAATTTTATGTGATGGAAAACCACGCAAAACTCAAAGACTAATATAAGTTTCATTTTATTCACCAAAATTGTATTAATGTCACAAATAATCAAATAAAAATTATAAAAAATATTTCATTTGCATTTTTATGTTACTGAAAATTCTCTAAAAAGCGCTTGTTCGTGTTTTATTTAACGAAAATATAATATTTTTCATGCTTTCAGTTTCACTTCGCGAATATTAAATTTAATTCGTCAGAATGGCTTATGTCAGCTGACACTCGCTAGGAAAAAACATGCTTTAATGTTTTCACAGTACCTACCTTAGTTTTTACTGGAATTTTAGTATCCAGTATCCATTCCTTGGAATGCTTACAATAAATTTTAATACATTTTTCTACTGATTATTTCAGTAAGACGCATTCAAAAACTACAAAATTGATTTTTTGACATTTCTACGAAACTTTAAGACCATTTATACGAAACATTAAAGGGTGACTTTGTGTACGACTTTTCAACTTTAGTTTCATAAACAAAATTATTCCATACTTTTGAATGTACTCGTAGCTATAACTTTGTGATTATCCATTATAGATAAATGAAACAATTTAACTTTGTTTGAACCACTTATATATAGAAATAGGCAATGAAAAATTAAACTTTTTGAATTTAACTTCATCTATTATAAATAATAAAATCGATTTTAGTATACATAGCAAGCCCACATACACTGACATAGTAATTCATAAGACCTCCAACCACCCTGTCTCACAAAAACACTCCACCTTCCTTTCTATGATACACCGCTTAGTAAATGTCCCAATGTCTAATAATAATTTCCTTTCTGAACTTTCTATAATAAAACAGATTGCTGTAAATAACGGATATGACCCAAGTTTAATTGATAACATCTTAAATATAAAACTTAGCAAAATTAAAAAAATATATATATCTATATAATTCTAATAAAGATAAAGACCATAAATTGACTAATTCCGGAACAAATAAACTCAAATGTAATGAGTGTCCCTCATTTTATATTGGAAAAACAACTCGTAATTTTGAAATCAGAATCAAAGAACATTTAAGGTGTCTTAATAATAATAATTTTTCTGAGTTCGCTAACCATATATAATTCCATAGTTTTTTTCAAAACTATGTTTATAATTGAAAATAACCATAGTTTTGAAAAAAATACGGGGATAAATATTCTTCATATTAATCATAAAGGAAAACGTTTAGATAACTTATAACTTAAAATTTGGAAATAAAAAAAATCCCTTAAAAATAACGAATCTATTATCAACAAACAAAAAATATTGTCTTGTAGCCCAATCATCGATATGTTCCCCTACCCATCCACTCTTCAGTAATACCTAGCAACGGCTCCACCCCTACCATAATAATACATTGTTCCCATCCATATTTCATAACTTTCAAATCAGTAAACGCTTGCCCTGAAGAAGGAACAATCGTTCCGAAACGGGTCGGCTTTACTCAAATATATACCTAAGTGGTTCAAACAATGTTAAATTGTTTCATTTATCATTTAAACTTATTCCATATTAGCGACAAACCTGATTCTGCCGATGAAGGGATAACATAGTAGATTTATTTGAAATAGTGTATTATTTAACGTAAGACCTGAGAGCTGACAGGTTTAAGGCTGTTAGACTTGCCACAACTCAATTCAGGACAGATTCCGTTTAGTCTTATCCCTGATTTATCCCGAATCACAAACAAAAACCCTGTGATTGATCACGGTAATTTATAAATCACAAGGCTCTTTGAGATTTCACCTCGTTAGATTATCTAGCGTTAGACATATAAGCTAGCATCCGGAATTCCGGGAACCGGCCTAAACCTCTAAAAGGTGTGTTCCATCCCAGTAGTTCTACAACAGGTGAGAGCAAATACATCGCTGCTTTTCCCCTGGAGGACAACATCTTGAAGGACGTTTGGGAGGCCAGGAGGAGAGTATAAAGAATGCGTATATACGCTCGACTACTTTTACCAATTTCCCGCTATATGCACTCAATTTCCTACGTACGAAAACGCTGGCACCGGTGACAAAAAAATAACAAAATGTCGGAAGCGAAACGCTGCTGTGATAAAAAAAAGCCTCAGACTTTAGTAAAGTTTCCCGTTGTATCGGCTGCGTGGGGCGTGCCACGGGGTTTTCCCTGATAAAATATTTACAAGCTCGAAAACACACAAGGGTTGCTTGCATACATTTTTAGGCTGAGAAAATGAAGGGGTTAATATGATATTTGATGGTCTCGTCCGTTAGTAATTTATTCAAATCTCTCCTTTTTGCATTAATTTAAAATGAAGTAAATATTTTTAAATTATGCTACCTATAGGGCTTTGACATTTGCGAAATGGTTAGGGCATATTGTACAGGACCAAATTTAATACGTTTTCTTAGTATTACGGTATACCATTTTATTTATTATTTCAGTACATAATAACTTATTTATATTTTTAACTTTTTGAGAAAACCACAAATTGTAATATTTAATTAAATGAAGACAATGTTAGCGAAACTCAATTGAAAATCTTGAGACAGAAAAATCAGAAAAAGATAGTGGTACCTCTGGGACTCGAACTCAGGACCTTCAGCTACATGGCAACAGCTCTACCAACCTTCTTTTTCTGTCTCCAGATTTTCGATTGAGTTTCGCTAATATTGTCTTCATTTAATTACATAGTAATCTGTTTATACGTACAGCAAATTTATTATGCGGTTTTTATTGCGACTATGATATCATGTAATATCAATGAAGCAGTCGACATAAAATGAGAAAATCCATGATTTCATTTGGCACTAATAATTGTTGGATGATTTTAATAGCGCCATTTTCGTGAGAAAATCACCTAAATGGCGCTTAAGGAGTTTTAAACGAGTTGTTATGAGTTGAAATGAGTTGTTAAAAATATCGTGGTGATGAATGATGTGGATAAATGAGGGTACCGCTCGAGAATATCAGATGCACATTTTCATCAATAATCGCCTGCTGTTGTACCCCTCAACCCTCCGGCGTCATCCCGTTGTCTTCATAAAATTTGTTCTTTTGTACATGTTTCTTCCTGCTTGTCTACGACAGCCCCTAATGTATATTTTTGGAATGTCGAACAGCCTGCACAAATTTCAGTTTTGATTTATCGAGAGATTGCGGTTGTGATTCCTACCGCAAAAAGGAAGTATCTCACGAGCTTCAGTCATTTATTTTTATATATAAAGAAGATTGTCTTTGGCGGGCGACTTGGATTTGATGTTACATTTGATTCGATGATTTACTGTTTATACCAAGATTGGTGAAAATTTTGCACACTTGACCATGAAAACAAGAGAAAGGTCGCTGTCTACATATTCGAAAAACTCCGTGTAAAACCCGTACAACGCCAGGGACTTCAACTAGTTTCATATAACGAGGAATCTACCAGCCGGGTTGTGCGGTTTTAATTCATTGCAATTATCGCAATTATCTTGGAGTAAATGTAATGATCGCATTAATCACTATACTTACTCGCTCAATAATACTAGCAGATAAAAACTAGCAACCGGGGGTTTTGCTGCTAGGCTCTACAGGCGACTGCGGCTGTTTGAAGGGCTTCACCTAATTTAATAAAGTTGTTCTGTTGGAACTGTTTTAACACAAAAGTATTAATTAGAATGTAAGCATAAATTTATTGATTACATAGGTAGATACCTATTAATTTTTCTTTAAAAAAAAAACCTTTTGTGAATGCCCAAGTAATTTATATAGGTATGTCGTATAACTTCGTTTATTTGAAACTCACTGAACGAATGAAAACTAATTTCTACTAACAAACTTATTTTTTTGCGTTAGCTCCACACAAAAGACCTTGTGGAAAATATTTCCCCTCAAACCTATGTAATCTTTGGAGATGCTATGTAGAGGGTCTTTTAGAAAAGGAAAAGAGGAAGTTCTGGGAATGAAAAGGGTATGAGGGGTTGGTAGGAATCTGGAGATCAGTGTGTCCAGTGCGTCCTCCTACTGCGGTGCAAGGCGATGTTCCGAGAGATTACGGCTGGAGAAGTCAAAAGGACTCCCTCAACCATCCTCTCCAGATCCGGTCAGCCATGCAGCTGGTGGGCAGACGCATCCGCACCAGGGCAGGGCACTCCCGCTAAGTCACCAAACGTAGCGAACCACTTGGGGCGATCTATAACAAAGGTGTTGGTATAAATGGTTCGTTGGGCGGCGGTACCCATGCCCACCTCCCAAATTCCCATTAACTAAGAAATTTACTGCACAATCAGAACTTAAGAAATTTAAGAACGCCGCCGAACTTGTGTATTTTGACATAACATTCGAGATTCTTCCCCCTTACCTTCACTATAGAAATTTTTAACCGAATCGGTTTGAGAGCTCTAAAATTTCAAGATTAGTAGCATAAAATAAATCATTTTGGATACATTTTTTTATTCAGAGGCATAGCTCATATTTTCGAATTTTGTGTGTGGCAAAAGGAACCGATTCCTAAAATAGCCTGTTCTTCGAAAAAATAATATCGGGTGATCGAACGTGACGTTGGGTTAATACGATAGATTTTTTTTTTCAATTTTATATTTGACTTTGGAAAAAAGTTGTGTTTGGTTAGATATCTACCTTTATTATTTAGTTATTTGATGGATAAGTTGTCTGCCCTGGTGATGGACACTGTAACGCTGTCCGAAACGTTGGCTAAAGAAGAAGGTGGCGCAAGACGGCATAACACCCCAAAATCAAATATTGAAAATTGTTATTTGATGTTTGGAAAATTTTGATGCTGTGTAATTTAATTTTTAATTAATTTAATTTGAATAAATGAAGACAATATAAGCGAAACTCAATCGAAAATCTGGAAACAGAAAAATCAGAAAAACATATTGACAGTCAATATGTTTTTCTGATTTTTCTGTTTCCAGATTTTCGATTGAGTTTCGCTTATATTGTCTTCATTTATTTAAATATTACAATTTGAGGTTTTACTCATAAAGTTAAAAATAAAAAAATAAAAAATTTAATTTGAATCTTCTTAAAAAATGTCTTCTGGGTAAATGGGTAAAATAATTGGAAAATAGGTGGGATTTTTTTGGCATTCATATTTTTATGTTGTAAGAAGTTTGGAAATTTACCATGTCGGGAAAATTTTATTTTTCTGAAAAAATTCTTCGTGAAAATTGAAAAAATCGGAATATTTTATTTTGGAACGTTGCTCGGAAATATTTTTTATGCACTCTGTATCAGCAAGATGCCGTTGGAATTTATTGATAAAATCACTTTATCTTTAAAATGTACACGCAATTTCTGGCAGTAATAATTCTCTTACTTTCAAACGGTGTTACTTGGTTTTAGTCAATGACCCTGTTTACGTTTTTTGTTACGTTATTAAATTGGTTAATTTTATCGATTAAATCCAAAAATGAAATTTGAGTATATAATTTATTTCAAAATAAACTAAAATAGTCCACCTAATAACTTTTGCTACGTTTGGAGAAATATAATTTATTATTACTGTGTTTGATTCGTAGAACTCCATTTACTTTTTTATTTTAAAATAAATCAAATTTATTACAGAACCTAAAAAAAACATTATTCAAACCTTTTTACAATGCATAAAAAAAATTCAATTCAGACTTTTTCAGTGAAACATTAGTTTAAAAGAAAAACTGTTCAAAAATTATTATTTTATAACCCCAACTAGAGGCCTCTTTCTTAGAAAATCTACGGACTTTTCAGCTCAGCTTTATCCTGAAAAACTTTGAGAAAAAAAATTGTATCCACAAGGAAATTTGTTATGGATACCTACATCACAAATTATTTTTTAATACCTACTAACGAATTTGATGAACGTAAAAAACAACGCCTCACGATAGCAAATGCCTTTCAATTCATTTTTACAGAACAAGATTAGAAAATTGAGCAAAAAATTCAATTTAATCTATTTTTACAGAGGAGTAATAATTGATTAAATCTGTATTATTTTCCTTTATATGAGTAAGTACTTATAAAATATTGAACAAGTGTTGATTTAGAATCATTACCTAACTACAAAATTCCGAAAGAGTATGCCTTACAGTTTTTTTTTATAATGTTTATATTAATTGAAAATAAATCGTCAATATCAATACTCGTACGAGTATATTGAATACCAATTTCATACGATAATCATACAAAGTTATCAAATTAATGATATTTTCTCATTAGGTACCAAACTTTTTTACAGGAGTATAATATCTAGCAATACTCAATTTTTATATGGTTTTTGCGCATTTCTCTAACTAACTGACTAACTAACCATCACGCCGTTTCCCCGCAGGGGTAGGCAGAGAGGACGGACCGTCAAACAACTCGGTCTTGGCACACACTCTTTGCCTCACTCACATTCATACATCGTCTCTCTATTTGTAAAATAATATTCTTATGAATATATTATGTTTTCCCTACTTATAAGTAAAAATATTTGTATATGTTTTTATCTGCTGTTTGTCAATTCATGAGAAATAGTTTGGATGCAGGTGAGTTCTCTAATTTTTGTTATATATTCTTGCCAATTGACATCTGTATCGGTATTTTCTCCTAGTAAAATTAAAAAAAATAAAATTTAAACGTCTTCATCGTCACCAACGGTGCTACCACTCATAGAGAGTTCCGTACAAAAGCACCTTTTCAGTTTCCTGCCATCTACTTACGGTTCCTTTTACCCAGGGACTGATTGGCACAAACGCCAGGCTTGAGAGTCCCAACCCTCTTTCACCTAGTGGGTTTAACATTAGGGATTATCTTAGGACTAAGACATATTCAAAAACAATTTATAATGAATGAAAAGTAATCGAATCCACGGAGTAAATCAATTTGCGTTACTAAATCGTAAATTAGACTTGTTGAAAGGAAATCTGAAAACATTCTCCCTAAATTTTGGCGTACATAACTCGCCTAACCGCGAGTCACTAAAGTTTCCAGGAGTAGTAAAGCTTTCAGATTTTCAATTGCGCATCAGTTCAGCGTGTAAGAAGCCTAGTCAGCCGAATGAAGTAATTAAAACCAAGTTTTCCTTCTTGTTGCTTGTCTTAAATGAGGAATGTTTTTAGTGTTCTACTTTCTAATAAGAAACCTCAAAGTTAGACTGGAAAAAATTACTTTTATGTCGCCTTTTACACCGAATGTAGATGATACCGTAATTGAAGTGTTTGTTCGGACTGTTTAACGTTAGATAATGCAATTAAGATCTAATTATATAAGAAAATAAATATAAATTTGTTCGAACTAATTACAGGTAATTTATTTTTTAGAAGTAATCAACAAACCAAGTGGTCTTTTTCCCGGAGAGTTTTTTCTTCATTAAAAACTTTTTGTCCAAGACTCGTTTTACTAAATGGAAATCTCATTTCCGTACAGTACCTTCTTCCATTGCAAGTTACTCGTACATGCATCAAAGCTAAGCATCGAAGAGGATATCAAAACTATATTGTGGCATGATTACTTCTTCTGAAATATTTCTAATTGGCTTTTGAAAATCAAATGGCATATTAAATTTATATAAATATTTTTTTTTGTTATTTATGTTTGAATTTTATTTTCATTAATTGTTTTCATTAGGTGCCTACCTAAAACTTTATTATATTTTATTTCTTTTACATTAATTGTAAAATCTTATTGTCCCATAATTTATGTAATATGGCAGACTGGGATTGCATTACCCTCCCAGCCCTGCTGGAATAAAAACTTAAATAAATAAAATAAATAAATAAAAATATTATTTTTAACATATTTCAATTACTTTACTATTATAACTATGTTATTATTACCCCCTCTCTCCATAATTTGAAATGACGGCCCAGGACCTAGAAAACATTTGAAGGATGAGAGCCAGAAATGTTAAAAAAAAAAAAATGAACGAAAAACCAAATTATTTTCTCCGGTGTGTGGTTTGGTCTCATCTCTCAGAGTTAAGTATAGGTATTTAGTTTTAGAAAATTAGATTATTTTATCAGGTCTGCTTATGTACAATAAATATAATCTTTCCTAGATTCTTCACGATTCTTAACTTCAAAAGCGAGTGTACACCAGTGTTTTGTTAAAAAATGGCTAACACGGTATCTTCTGTGTTGGTTTTGTTTACCGCAAATGATATAAATCTCTTTTCTCGAATTTTCCAGAAATTCACTAACACCCTCTCAACTTCCCACAACACAATTATTTCGTAACATGCCGTATTACAACACGATATCACGTGAAAGGCATGCGAACTCGGTTATCTAGGAATAGACAATCTATTTGGCCGTCAGAATTTTGATAACATGTCAATTGCAAAATTGTTGATTATCATATTATATCAACCGACACTGTAAATTTATCTGATGTCATGAACCGTTTTACAGTTTGAAATGAGATGCCATCATTTAATGGAAGGCAATCTTATATCTCAATACACAAAGAACGTTATAATGATGTAAGGCGTGGTTAGATGACATGATGTTAATGAGTTTAGTTGTTAAATACTTGTTGATTAAATGTAAAAATATCTTCTTATAAAACAAAAATCATTGAATTAATTGTTGTAACTTAGTGGCACGAATATTGTATGCGTTGTAAGAGAATTACAGGTATTTCATAAAAAAATTCTAACTTTTACTTTTTTATTGAACCCATTCTGGGACAGTTGCAAACTAACCACTAAAGATATTAACCAAAAAAATTGTGTTGCGGGAGTGTCCGTGTGCCGGAAGTATTTTTTTTACTTTTGGTGGAATTGAGAAAAACATTATTAGATATGGAAGTTTTTTCTTAAGGCTCTGCAACCGGGCTCGAAAGGAAGAAGATGGAGAGATACGAAATTACGAATGTTAGAGGAGAGCGCTAACATTTACAGCGACAAAATCAATGCAGAAATTGCGAAAATGTTTAATAAAACACGACTCGTTTAAAATAGAGCAAAAATCTTGCGCGCATTATCTTAAAAAGCATTTAAGGAAATACTGTCAATTTTTTCATACTTATAACTTGTAAAATAACTGAAACAAACGTGTTTATAATAATTTTTGGAGCATACTTTGCGATTTTTTTCTATCGAGGGAATTTTATATAATTTGCGTTTCGGCGCAGGCAATGTCTAGATATTATCTTCAAGAATAACATATATTTTTTTAAGATCTTTAAAACTTACCGTGTTTAAAGGAGATATGTAATAAATCGGTAGAAATCGGGTTACGGGCCCTTAAACAGATCATTTCATTGGCCTGATATCTGGGGTTCAGTAGTCGAAAGGTACTATGTAAATTGGCAGCAACAGCTTACTTTCAACTCAACGACTCAGTAGGTATTATTACTCTAGATAGGTATTATTAGTTCAGTGCAAAAACATTAGTTAACATTAAATTTATGAAATATTGTAGATTTTTTTAAGCTAAATCACATACAAATGATAAAAAAATGCTTTTCAACTTGTAAATGAAATATTCCAACTTTTATACAACAAAATACGAATAAACATTATTTTCTATTATTATGCTCCATAAGTGGGCACGAATACTGACGCTCAAAATTATATTAGAGGCTGCGGGAAGAAACCCGCCCTTGCAAATATAAATAATGTGATGAAATTCTGAGAGGGCTTAGATTTAGAGTACAGTTCAGTCTGGGAAAGCAGGTGAAATAAAAAAATAAACTTTATAAAAAATCACATCATTTTGGGTTCGCACACGCGTGTGACACCCATACTCTTGAAATTTATTACGTATATAATCGGAAATTAGTTTTACGTCTTAGACGTTTTCTAAACTTGATATTATTTTACTTATTATATATCTAAACTTGAGCATTTACTTTTCCAATAGTTATGTCAATAATATTATTTTTTACTTTTGAATGTAGCTATAACTTTGTGGTTATCCATTATAGATAAATGAAACAATTTAACTTTGTTTGAACCATTTTTATATTTGAGTCAATCCGACCGGTTTCAGAAAGACCGTTCCTTCTTCAAGGCAAATGTATGCTGATTTGAAATAAAATTAAAAAAATAAAATTTACGATAGAAATAGGCAATGAAAAATTAAACTTTTTGGATTTTACTTATACATACTAATTCATAAGACCTCCAACCACCCTGTCTCACAAAAACACTCCACCTTCCTTTCCATGATACACCGCTTAGTAAATGTCCCAATGTCCAATAATAATTTCCTTTCTGAACTTTATATAATAAAAGAATTTGCTGTAAATAACGGATATGCACCAAGTTTAATTGATAACATCTTAAACAAAAAACTTAGCAAAATTTCAAAAAAATAAATATCTATACATTTTTAATAATATTAATGATAAAGAATGGCTTAAAATTTTGTATATTAACAATTTTTCAGTTCAATGTTGCAAAAATATCCCTTTTCATATTAAAACAGCTTTTTATACAAGAAATAATATCGGTAATTTTTTGACAAATGCTAAAGATAAAGACCATAAATTGACTAATTCCGGAATATATAATCTCAAATGTAATGATTGTCCCTCATTTTATATTGGAAAAACAACTCGTAATTTTGAAATTAGAATCAAAGAACATTTAAGGTGTCTTAATAATAATAATTTTTCTAAATTCGCCAACCATATCATTGAAAATAACCATAGTTTTGAAAAAAATACGCCGATAAATATTCTTCTTATTAATCATAAAGGAAAATGTTTAGATAACTTAGAAGCCTTGGAAATAAAAAAATCCCTTAAAAATAATGAATCTATTATCAACAAACAAAAAATATTGTCTTATTGCCCAATCATTTTCTATTTTCACCTAGTATTTTCTAGTGACTTAAGGACAGTGGTAGAAAAATCGGACGAATTGTTATTACCTTTAGACCAACACCATCCAGCGTTAGATATTATTATTACAAATGTGTCTAGAAAATTGGAGAAATTAAAAACTTCATCGTACAATTTTAATAAAGCTGACTACACAAATATTATTAATTATCTTGACCATATAGACTGGTCATTTCTAGAAGATGAAAACAATATTGAAAATCAAGTCCAACAGTTTTATTCAATCCTAAACACTTCAAAAGAACGTCATGTTCCAAAAGTTAATTTTAATGCATCCTTTTACCCCACATGGTTTTCAAAAGAATTAAAAGAATTAATTTATACTAAAAAACAAACTCACCGAATATATAAGCAATCTAGAAACGTAGATGATTATATAACGTTTACTAACTTAAGAAGGCAGTGCAAAGAATTGTCCAAAAAATGTTATAATGATTATATTAGTTTAATAGAAATGGAGGTTCATGATAATGTAAAAAAATTGTGGAACTTTTCTAATGCTCAGCGAAAAAATGACTGTAGTTTACCAAATATTATGCATCTGAATAACAATTGTGCGGACAGTACCGAAGGCATTGTCAATCTTTTTGCAGATTTATTCAAAAGTGTTTATGATGATAGTATTCCTGATAATGAAATCCCAAACGATATATCACTTGAAGAATCACTTAACCTAAACCATTGTTTTATTGAAATAAACGCTATAGAAAAGGCTATAAAAGCATTAGATACTAATAAATCCGCTGGACCGGATGGTTTCCCTCCAACATATTTAAAATCTTGTGTTCGCAGTTTGACTTATCCACTATTTAAACTATTTAATAAGTCTTTGTCGTCAGGGTGTTTTCCAAATCAGTGGAAAAAAAGCTATCTTACGCCTATTCATAAAAAGGGAGATAAAAGCGATGTATCTAACTACAGACCAATATGTATATTGTCCGCTATTCCCAAACTATTTGAATCGTTAGTCCTAGATGTCATTATTAAACAAATTAATAATATTATTGTACCCAACCAGCATGGCTTTATCACAGGTAAATCCACTCTAAGTAACTTGATCATATACGAAAATTACATAACTGATTCTCTTGCCTTGAAGCATCAGGTGGATTCAATTTATACTGATTTTTCCAAAGCCTTTGACAAAGTAAGGCGACATATCCTTGTACAAAAATTAAGTATGTTGGGCATCAAGGGTAATCTATTAAGTTGGATTGATAGTTATCTTATTAAAAGAGAGCTATGTGTGAGAATAAAATCTGTGGAATCTTACGTTTTCGAAGCCACAAGTGGGGTTCCTCAGGGGTCTCACCTGGGACCAATTCTTTTTTTGTTATTTATTAATGATATTGTTAGCATATTTAAAGATGTGGAAGTTCTTCTCTTCGCAGATGACTTGAAAATATATAAAACAATACGTAGTTTAGACGATTGTTATACTTTGCAACTTAATTTAAATAAACTATATCGTTGGTGCATCATCAACTCTCTGTTTCTTAATATTAAAAAATGTCAGGTCATTCGTTTTTGTAAAATACGAAATCATATAATTTATGTATATTCGCTAAATAACGTAAAATTGACAGCTGTCACTCAAATCAGGGACTTGGGTGTTATATTTGATGAACAGTTAACATTCAATCCGCATGTAAATGAAATCACAAATAAAGCCTTAAAAATGCTTGGTTTTATATGTAGAACCGCATGCGACTTCAAGTCATTAGAATGTTTGAAAACACTGTACACATCTTTAGTAAGAAGTCAAGTAGAGTATAATTCGCCTATTTGGTCCCCCTTTTATAAAATACATTCCAACAATATTGAAAGGGTACAACACAAATTTCTACGATTTATTAACTTTAAACTAAATATTCCAATCCAAAATATAAATTATATCCAGCTGATGCACCAACTAAATTTGATTACGCTGTCAGATAGGCGAATTATCTCCGACCTTGTTCTACTAAATAAAATTATTAATTATAGAATCGACAGCCCTGAAATTCTGGCCACAATAAAATTATTTGTACCTTCCATAAATACGAGACAAAATTCCACGTTTTTCTGTGACAATTTCAAAACAAATTATCAAGCGCACATATCCCTAAATCGAATACAAAATTTTGGTAATAAATTTGGTAATGTCGTTGATATATTTAGAGATTCCGTAGCAGTGCTTAAACGAAATCTACATAAACACTTTGCTGAAATGTATGACTTCACCATTCCATAGTGAAAAACCCTTTTTAGCTTCTATTTATTTCACTCTTTTCTTTTAGACTTTTAAACTTTAATATATATATGTAACTTTACAAATTAATATTGTAATTTAATTTATATTTCGACTATGCTTAAGTCCCTACTAATGCTGATTAATTTCAATCCCGTTATTTTTGTTTGTAAGTACAAAAAAAAAACTGTTCTCCATAATGGTATTCTATATTATTTGTAAAACATTTATGTAGGTACTACACATATAATAATTATTTTATTCATATATGTACTTAAACTTTTATATGCCATATAGTTAATGTAATAATACTAATAACAATGTATGTAAAAGCCCAATGGGCGTTTAAATAAATAAATAAATAAATAAATAAATAAATAAATAAATAAATAAATAAATAAATAAATAAATCATGGATATGTTCCCCTACTCACCCATTCTTCATTAATACCTAGCAACGGCTCCACCCCTACCATAATAATACATTGTTCCCATCCATATTTCAAAACTGTCAAATCCGTATATATTTGCCCTGAAGACGGAACGGTCGTTCTGAAACCGGTCGGATTTACTCAAATATAAAAGTGTGTCAAACAAAGTTAAATTGTTTCATTAATGTTATTTTTTATTCCAGGAAGTGGTGGGTTGGTGCAAATGCGTCAGTGATTCAAATAAACGAATAAATAAATAACTTTCTAACTGATGAGAGGCGTTGGATTATATATTTTTTGAGGAAATTGGTAATTATCATCGTGTTGGACCTTTTATTTAACTGGATAAAATTAAATCTTGAGATTGAAAACATGGTATCTTCTATATTTATTACTAATAGTATTTTTAGTAATATTTAATTAAACGAAGGCAATATAAGCGATACTCAATCGAAAAACTGGAAACAGAAAAATCAGAAAAAGTTGTTGGCACCTCTGGGACTCGAACCTCTCGCTTTCCGTTTCTCGATTTTTCTGTTTCCAGATTTTCGATTGAGTTTCACTTATATTGTCTGCATTTAATTAAATATTGCAATTTGAGGTTTTACTTATTTAGTTAAAATAAAAATAAAATTAAAAAAATCAAATTAAAGATACTAATATTATTCCTCAGTTAACGATTTTATTTGCAAACATGAAAACAAGTTTACGATAGGATTGTTTCTATTCGATTCGAAATAAAACACGTATGTCCGGTATGCGTTTGATCACTGAAAATTCTATCGCATCTTTGAATTATTTTCGCAGTATATAGGAATGTGGGATCTCTATTTGAAAGGGCCGAAAATTATGCCCAAATTTGCATGCTCACCAAAAATCTGGGTTAAGTGAAATTAATTGTCACCGGCAATAAACACAATATCGTATTTGTATCAACTGTTTATAAACAAAAAATCCTGGATTTTATTTTATATATTAACAAGTGAATAGCCGTATTACAAATGTATCTATTCATGCGTCTTATTTAAAATCTCAATCATTTATTCTGACAAATAAAGCAATACGTAGACTGAAACACCGATATAACCATGAAAAGAATCTAATAGAAGTTACTTTTTAAGATTGGTTTCTACACATCGCCTAACGAAAATCAATTTGTTTGTTCAAGCATCAGACATAAAATATATATGTACATTTGTATCTTTGAATCCGACGGATAAATCAATGACATCAAAGCAGGATAATCTCTCACAGCGGCACCATCTCTCCAATTTAGAACGCTTTCTCGCTACAAGTCCTCTCCTTAGCGGGACGTGGATAGGACTAGATCAGCGGAGAGCAGAAAGGAGCTAGCAAAAGCAGAGAGTGGTAGGAAAGAACAAATCAAATCGGGGGAGAGCAGGTGAGAGAAAGTAAGGGTTGGAGAAGGGATCGATCTCCCTGAAAAGCTTCGTCAATATATTGAACGTGACAATTATCCCCATCACGGTCCAGGAACTTTTATAGGCTGTAGTGATTAATCGATCACCCAACTGTATTATATACGTGCCATTTTAATCCTGCACGGGGTGATTTGTACTTGGTGAAAATAATTTGTGAGCGCAGAGTAGATACTTATATACAGTCAGCAACAAAGTTCACATGAATAATGTATAATTTCTCAACAGTGCATAATTATCTTTTTTTTTCTTCGGCATTCACTATTATGGTTAAATATGTAAGTATTTACTAATAAAAGACACTTCCCAACCGTTAAATGGCGTTTTAGTGCGATTTCTATTTTGAACTCTCATTAACAATAATATAGTATTTATCTGGCTGCAAAAGAGCTGGCAACATCGCATTTTTTTTACATTAGCTCCACACAGGAGGCCCCGAGGAAAATAATTCCCCCCCAGGGCCTGTGTCATCTTTGGGGATGCTATGTAGAAGGTATTTTTAGGAAAGGAAGGAGAGGAAGATCTGAGAAGGAAAAGGGTATTAAAAGTGGGTAGGGATCTGGGGGTCAGTGTGTCCAGGAGTGACGGACGTATGAATACATCCCTCCCACTGCGGTGCAATGCGATGTTCTGAGAGACCGCGGTTGGAGGAGTCAAGGGGACTTCCTCAACCATACTCTCCTGATCCGGCCTTCCATGCAGCTGGTGGTCAGACGCATCCGCTGCCAAGACCCGGACAAACCTCATCCCTTGAACTCGGGCACCCCTGCTAAGTCACCAAACGTAGCGAACCACTTGGAGAGAACTATGGAAGAGGTGTTAGTTATTCAATAAATGATTCCCGGGGCGGCGGTATCCATACCCGCCTCCCAAATTGGCGGAGGGACAGGTTATAGCCTTGAAAAGGCGTTTCTGACGTTTTAGTTTTTAATTGACTGTTACCGAGTGAATTTAACAAGAATTCCATGAACGTTATTTTTTTTTAAATAATTCTAATTAGTATATTAAAATATAAGTGGATAAACAGGTCTTTAAAACACGCGCGATTTTTCGAGCACGACGGCGTAGCCGAGTGCTCGAAATAAAGCAAGTGTTTTAAAGACCAGTTATCCACGAATACTTTACGCTATTTTTTTTATTGGTACACTTTGAAAACATAAATATTGATATTATTATTAAAAATTTGGAAATAAGAACTATTAATGAATTCGTGATGTGACATCACAATATCTTGTTGTCATGGAAATGAAAAACACAAACATTAATTTGCAATCTGTCACATAAGATTAATAGTTGACATCACAGTTTTTACTAGTTATTGTGTGTTGTAAAATGAGTTCTAACATTGATAATTTAAATACCAAAGCAGAATCGCGGTTAATACCTGAAAAATCCAAAGACGTTTATAAAAAAGAATAGGAAAGGTTCATAATATGGATGGAGGAGCAAAACGTAGTAGATGTAGATGAACGAGTTGTGCTTGCTTACCTTCAGAAAATGTCAGAACAGTACAAAGCATCGACTATGTGGGCCATACATTCGAAATTGCAATGTCTGTTGAGGATAAATAAAGGGGTTGATTTAAAATCATTTGTGAAAGTGCATGCATTCATGAAGGCAATTAGCAAGGATGACGTTGCTAATAAGGTGTATGTATTCAAAGAAGATGATATGCGGAAGTTTTTCACGGAAGCACCGGACATTACGTACTTATTTTTTAAGGTGGTAGCCATTTGCGGAATCTTTGGCTCTTGCAGAAGATGTGAATTGTGCGATTTACGCTTATATGATATCAAAGAAGAAGGAAGTGTATTGCTTATTACCATCCGACCATCTAAAATATTTGTAATGTTTTATTTGACGTTTAAAATATTCCTGTCAAATTTATAGTTAAAAGTTGACATTTAGACTTTTGTTGATTTGTTGATGTTGCCATGGTAACTTTAAAAAACGCGCGTTCCATAAAGTGCGATTTAAACACGCTAGAGCGTACTTTAAATGAGTAAAAAAGGGCACCAATAAAAAAAAAATCTTATGAGTGTGTAGGTAAATATAAATCCAAGAAAGCACACTTTATATTGCGCAAACAATGAATCCAAGGTGTCATTTTTTGTACATTCTCTGGGAATTAATATAATATTTTTTCATTGTATAATCGAGAAAAAGGAGGGTTGACAGTTTTCTTGCTTAATAATTCCAAAATAAAAGGAACATTTTTTCAAAATTTCATATTCTCTACAATTTTTTTCCATGTTTGAAATTAAAATTATAAAATTCATAAACATTATAGCATATTTGAAACACAAAAATCAAAAAGAGCAATTTTAGTTTTTAAATATGGTATTTGTTTTTACGACACCTTCAAAGAAGAAATTCCATACAGTATATTTAAAATACCTTGGAAATATTCCGATGATGAATGAAAAATTTCAAGTTTTTACAATAAATAAACTACTCTCTTTCGCGGGATAAAAAATGTGTATACTATTAGAACGGAGTAGACAATTTTAGTTTATCAGTAAGGTTTTCACAAACATGGTTATTTATCCATTGGATACATTTTAAACCACGTTTATTTGTAAGGCTGTTTGTTTTTAAGTTTTACTCTTCGTTATTGTGCTAATGTAATGTTATGTAACTTTTGAAATCGTCAGTCTAATAACGTCGAGTCGAAACCGATAGCGAATTAAAAAAAATATATAATTAATTTGTGTATATTGTAAAATAAAACTTCTAGAATATTAACTTTATCCAAAAGCTGTCGAAGAACGTCATATAAATCGAAATATTAATTCCTAATATTTAACCCCTGCATATTCGGGCAATTTTACGGAAGGGGCATCGAAAATTTCGGGAGCACTGTTTTTTCTCAGTAAAATGCATCTCACTACCTTTAGAGAATTTATTATTCGAAAATTTTCATTTGCCTGAACAGTGTACGTGTCCCCTAAGCCCTTCACTATTTTTTTATAGTGTGCCCAGTCACCCAGTATAAACTTCTATAAAAAGTAGGCCATAATCATATGATGAAGTCACTGAAAAAATGAAGCTCACAACTTACAAAAAACCATTTTAATAGAAGCTATTATCTAAACTAACCATTTTATTTCCAGCAACTTAATTGAGTCAGTTGTATTTTTATAATTGTACTTTATTATTAAAAACTACCAATGGAACAAATGATTTTGGATCAAAATATATCATTTTTAAGTAGAATTAACAATTTTCAAACATTTTACGTGAATTCCTTGTGAGAGTAGGTACCAACTGGAATAAGTGGAAGTGTGGTTTTGTTAAACGTAAAAAAATGGTAGAGAAAACGTGATAAAAGAAGTATGTTGGTATTAGACTTTTTACAACTTCTCACTAAAGAGCTTATCGCTGAGCAGCGAATCATTTCTGATAGGTCGTCTTGTAAGAGGCACTACCGAAAATGTAATCTTATCTGCGAATATCACATGTCTATTTTCTTTGAAGGGATAACCCAACCAGGGATGTGGTTAATGTGTCATAATCAGACACAGCAGTCAATAATTTGACTCGGGACAGATGATATTCGAAATATCTGTAGTAGGTAGTATCATCTAATACAACCCTTCATTTTACAATCATGTATTTGGCAAAACCATGGTCGAAAGGGTTGAAGGGTCTCCAGTGATAGTAATTAAATCCTGGCCATGACATGTACAAGAAACCTTTGCTCCAGAATATAAGCGACGTTTGATACCCATGACAGGTGGCACGTATAAAGGTTTTCAACACTTTAACCAATCGTGAAAGGTCTGAAATTAGGTGTGTGGATTAGCTCGCTACGTGACACGTAATTTCAAATAAATAATGACAAAAAAATCAAACGATTGCGAGGGCTTGTCATAATTTATATTTCATTAGCTAAAGTCCCGGGCGATGTCTGGGCTTTACACAGATTTTTCAGTAGACAGTGACCTTCCTTTGCGTACAAATCAAATCAAATCAACACCGCCCGCTTGCCAGCCCGCTCGTCCACCACATACAGACGTTCTTCTTTATATATTATATATTTCAACCTATTTACACAAAACCTACCTCATGTATCACTCTATCTATTGGTGAAAACCGCATTAAAATCCATTAATTAGTTTTTGAGTTTATCGCGAACAGACAGACAGACAGACGCGGCGGAGGACTTAAATTTATAATATGTATAGATGACGCTATTAATTCTAATTTTGAGATGCTGCACGTGAGTCATGTTACGTAAAGTTAAAAGTACCATTACTTACAGGTATTTACAATGATTACTCGTGATGTAATTTTCCAAAAATAATCATTTCAATTTGGAAGGCGGGTATGGGTACCGCCGCCCCGGGAACCATTTATCGGATAACCAGCATCCCTGCCATAGGTCCCCCGTAGTGGTTCATTACGATCATTACGCTTAGTGATTTAGGGGTGCCCGGCAGTGTAAGGGAGTGAGATTTATCTAGGCATTGGCGGTGAACGCGTTTGCCACCTACTTCATGGTAGGCCGGATCGGGAGAGATTGGTTGGTGGTGTCCTAACCTAACCTAGACCTCGCCAGCCGGATGCTCTCGACCCATCGCCTTGCACCGCAGTTGGAGGGAAGGTTTCATATGTCCATCACACCTGAACACACTGACCCCTACATCACCCACTCCTCGTACCTTTGTACTTCCGAGAACTCAAATTGGGAGAAATCAAATTCGATGAAGGAGGCGGGAATGGGTACCGCCGCCCCGGGAACCTTTATTGGATATCCAACACCTCTGCCATGGGTCACCCCAAGTGGTTCGCCACGTTTGGTGATTTAGCAGGGGTGTCCGGGTTCATGGGGTGAGGTTTGTCTAGGTCTTAGAGGTGGATAACCAGGACACACTGAACCCCAGATTCTTACCCACCCCTTAAACTTTTTTCCTTCCCATAACTCTCCTCTCCTTCCTTTCCTTAAAAAAAAACCTCCACACAGCATCCCCAAAGATGAAATAGGCCCTGAGGGAATTTATTTTCCGTAGGGCCTCCTGTGTGGAGATCATGTAAAAAAAAAAACTTCCTCCACTTCCTTTCTCTTAAAAGACTCCACACAGCATCCCCAAAGATGATATGTCATATCGTTGAGAGATTTTTTTTCTCAGGGTCTCCTGTGTGGAGTTAATGTAAAAATAAAATAATAATAATTACGAAATATAATTGACCAAATCCTTACTTCGTAGTTTTTCGTCCACGTGTGACTAGTAAAATGTTTTGCTTCTCAAAATCATCAATTCCATACGCTACTTCCGCATTCATTACTAAGTAATGTGTTATTAAGTCTTAATAACACTTCTCGTTTTGTACTATGATAATTTATCTTTTGACGAAAGAAGGGTTTTGAAATTGGTCGACGTGTTTTCATAAACTTCGTGATTAAAACTACCTAGAAGCGTGTAAAATAAATAAATATTACGTAATCCATGTAAAACATTTGGTTCCTTTTTTGATAAAGGGAAGCAAGGAAAATATAGATAGGTATCTATGTCAATCTGTTGGTTCCCAGGCGTACGATTTAAAAGCATTTTTAAAGAAGGCTTTGATTTTATTTATTCATAAAATATCAATTAAGCACACAAAACTGCCTCTCGTTTGTTATCCTCTATTCCCCCAGTGCGCTTTATAGCTCAAATCTCGGTTGAAATTCCTCACCTGATATGTACTTGGAAGTATAAAAATGCAAGGCTTCAGAAGATTAATTTGTGCGGATCGGATATTTTCCTCCAAGAGTCAATGTGCTCCGGTGGCACCTGCGGAGATAATATTTCATCATGTTCATTTTTAAAATAATTGTTTCTTCTGAAAGTGGCAGTTTTTTTCGATTTGTTTATTTTTTTCATTTAACGCCGTTTAGATGGTTTCTTTTCTTTATTTTATTTCTTTATTTTTTGTGTCACACCGCATAAGTATCGCCACTGTTCTCAATCTTAAGGAGTCTGTGAGATCGTGGCATTTTCAATTGGGGTATGTTGTGAGGCTGAATATAATTGAAGGGGGAAGGAGATGGAAATGAGGAAGGCGGTAAAGATGGGTAAGGAATTCTCAGAAAATGCTAAAATTTTTGTTAAGTAGAAATGGTATTTCTACTTAAAAAATTATAGCAAGACTTGTTTGTTGATATTTATGTATTAACTATGCTTTCAATAAAAAAAATAAAAAAAAAAATAAAAATATATATATTTTGATCCGAAATCACCTAGCTATTCAAATCTGGTCACCAAACACGGCCAAAGCCATTTCAAGCACATTTTAATTTTGAATGGTGGTGGGTGATATTGTAGGTGTCTTTAACTCTGAAACATATCGTAAATACACTCTATATTATTTTAAAATGATTAAATTGTGAAATAACCCGCGACCTCCGGCTTACTAATCGAGATCCTTACCCTCCGGCAGAGAGGCCGGCATTTTCTACGTTAAAAATATTATCTAGTTTATTATTTATATTTCTTCTTCAAAAAATTTAAAAATAACTTTGTGGCACCATTTAACTTGTTTAATAATTTTGTAATAACCTATTTTTTAATAATATCAAAATGTAAAGTACCTTTTCCGAAATATAAAATAACATTAAAACAATGACAGTAAGTGATTCGAAAAGGTAATTAATGTAAAAAGACATGAAATTATGAAAATAATTATACATATTCAAACTAAAATTTCAAGCCTAAAAGAATACACTTTCTATGTAGATATAAATGAGAAAATAAATAGAGGAGATAAGTAGTTTAAAAACGATTTGCTTTTTCTTTTTTTTTTAATTAAATGAACACAATATTAGCGAAACTCAATCGAAATCTGGAGACAGAAAAATCAGAAAAGATATTGGCTCCGTTGGGACTCGAACCCAGGACCTATTGCTTACATGGCAACAGCTCTGCCGATTGAGCTACGGAACCCATATTAATTCGGTCACTTTTAACGGTATCATACTTCGACTAAGAACTACCAGCATTATCTTCATCTTTATCTAGATTGCATTTAGTTCGAGTCGAATCTTGCAATCATATATAAAGATAGCAGATAGTATGTGCGTTAAGAAGATGAAGATAATGTTGGTAGTTAAAATTAAAAATAAAGATTTGCTTTTTAATAATATTTAAATAACTATCCACACTCATAATTGTATTCAAGTGCATACTGTAAATATGTAAGATATTTTTTTAGGTTCCACCACAAGCTTACTTGATTTAAACACGTTCTTTCACAAATGAAATAAAGTTAATAGCCCGTAAGTTTAAAAACCATCAAATTGAAAACAACTCTGAAATTCTATCACAAAAATTATGTCATATTTATTTTCCATTAAATAGATCCAACAATATTCATTTGGCCAACAGACAAATAAAAGAAATCAATTATTTTTCTCATAAGGTTGATTATTACGAGTATTATTTGAGGAAATTCTCTCTATTGAACGATGTTTTACTATAAAGCAGAATCAATCAATTCAGAATCTTCACTTTATATTATATTCAGCATTTTTCCATAATACGTAGGTTAGAGACTCCGGATGATATCGGATAATTGTATTTGTGCGAAAAACTTTGAGCTCCTGGGATTCACAAGTGGCGCTTTTTTCAACGTCGGATAAATTCGACACTTTTATTATACTGATTTGAAGATTTAAAATACGACGGTGAAAAAAACTTTATTTGGTATCGTTACTCCACTTGTGAAAGAAATCCTCTCTTGCACTTTTTTTCCGGTTTCAACTTGAACGTTTTGTTTTCAACCTAAGCACATAAACGGCATACCTGTCTCATCTGATTAAATACTTATTTTTTGAAATTTTAGAATAATTATGATTACCTAACCTAAAAAATTTGATAATCTAGACAAATTGATGGAAATCATGAAGAAGAAGCACACCTTTTATATTGTAAACTAATGTGAATGGAAGGAGTATATTTGCAATGAGTTGTTTGGATTTGTTTTCAGGATGATGATTGAACCAATAAATGATATCCAATCTTCGATATGAGCGGGCTCTCGAAGAATAAAATCAAGTTGTAATTATTGAAGTGAAAGCAACTGTAAGTTTTAATCGAAAAAATGTTAATTAAATTTTTCTAAAATATTACCGAACGCTGTACTGTCCAGAATTAGGTACAAGAAAGTACCTACATACTTCTTAACAATCATGGTCTTTTAAGGAGAATTTTTTTTTAAATAATCTCCTGAAAATAAAAGAAATTTAATATTAAAAGTTTTTCCGCACGAGGCAATTATCTGACAGCAATTACGGACGAAGCCTACGTATATAAAAAGCTACGTATGGAATACAAAGTTAATTGAATAGTCCGAAAAATTATAAAATGAGGCACACTTTAACATCATGAAACGCGGTTGATCAAACAATTTACTAATTTTTATTCATTTCATCTAGATCAAAGCTCGAGAGAACAAACGTAAACTTTCACAACAAAAATAATTTATGTGAAATTTGTTATGGAAAAATGATTAAATTAATAAATCGCGCCGTATATTGACTACGGTGCTCTAGGCGTGGAGAAAAGTTTCGTGAAAACTTTCGACGAGAAAAAAAAATCCTGTTTCTGATTTTAAATATCCTACTCAAACATTGATTTTCAGCTTTATAGCCTATGAGAAGTTTCCATTTATTAGTTTACGAGTAAAACATTGTGCCTTCAAGCAATAACAAACAAAAAACCATTTTCGAAATGTACACAGTAAAACCTTAATATCTTTATAATACAGCGACAATACACAGTGGTTTTCAATTCACGATTTTGCTTATTCGCGGTCAAGTGCTTACAATATAATTTGGTCAGTGAAAACTTGCAACTTTGCAACGTTGTATCAAAACTACTAACTGGAAGACATCTGACGGTTCGTCCTCTGATCGAAATTAGACATAATTAACAAAAAAATGGCAATTTATTAGAGCCATGTGAAAAGTGGAAAGAAGAAGTTTTTTCACCGCGTTAACCTACCTAAACGAATTTTAAACCTTTTCATTTTGATTTTCTGTATTCGCGGCTGATCTTGCACCACTTTCATATTTTTTATCGACGTTTAGTGTATCCGCGGCCGTAATTGTAATGCATAAACATTCTATTATATTGAGTAAATAGTGTACAGTTAGAATGATCCTTCACTCTTCTTGATCTCTCGTCGTTTTATATTCCGTTACTCCTGTTTTTGGACAGCCATAACTGGGTTTTGGAAACCAGCAGTATCATTATGCTACTCTGGTCGTTGAGAGATGACATAATTTTATTTATTATCTGTCCATCAGCCGTTGATGGTATAAAAAAACAGTAGAACTTTCAATTTGTCACCTCATCTTTTTCCATTTTTCACCAACTGGAATGGCAGCCAAAGAAACATATTATATTAAACCAACAGCTTTCTATTAAGATGTACCACCTTCAGAGCACGAATATTATTTTGGAGAATGTGCTGTAGACATAATATATTTGATAGAATGTCTGCAAATGTGGCGAGAGTCCTTGAAATGTACCAATTTTCATGATTGATGTACCTACGTGCGCCTTGAAATAACGCCCTTGAATTGATACAGGGTTGAATTTTTAAGATCGGTCCATTCCTTCATTTTAAAATCTCATGCCCGGCGCCAACTCCTAAATTAATTTTATTTTAAAATACGTATTTATAACGCTCCACCAATAATCGTGGCACATTAAGATTCATAATTAAGTAACTAACAATAAAATTTGGTTTAACTAATTCAACTTAGGCTTTAAATATAAGATCAACGCTTTATCTTGAAAACAAATCATCCGAAAAAGTAGATTATAGTTATAATTTTCAACCAATGTGCTGTTTTTTAGTAAGTACCGCCAATCGTATCAATCATATTGATAAAGCACTGGCTCTTCATTTAAAACGAGTCTTTGAACTTTGAAACAAGTCTTAAATAAAAATCTCTTAAATAAAACCGTCTCATAAAACTCAAACATAGTATGTGCAAACTTTTGACTTGCTTGGAAGGCTCCAAAATTATAACCGTAGATGTCTATAATATTTCATAACTAGCGTTTTGAATTAGTTCTGTCGTAGGCTCGAAATGTGTTTTACACCATGTCCTAACGACAGAATTACTCGGCCCCACCCTGACCGTAGACCTTAGATTACAGCAGGTCCTTACAGACCTACATGCACACATCTTGCGTAGTAAACAATTAACTATTTACTACATAGCCCCGTCTGAATAATACGTACGTATTATTATTCTCAGGCCGTACACGACAGTAAATCAGTCGACAAGACATCAACTTGTCCGTTTAGGATGCTAATCTGTCTTGTTGTAGGGTAAAGCTAGATTATAATATATGCCAATTCATCTTCACATTAGTTTAATCCGTCGTCATAAGCGGTATACTGTACGTTCACGCCTATCTACTTTATATTGCAGTAGTTGGAGATTGATGGAATCGAGAACGTTATGGGGGTTAACGGGGGTTTTTTTCTATTCAGAAGCAATACGATTTGACTGCTTCAAGTACTCCAAAGCCAATCAATTCATCGCCATGTATAAATATTAAAACATAAAATATACATTGTCAAAGATACAATTTGAGCAATTTATATATATTTTTACTATACAGTGAATTTGAGGAATCACTAGGACGTACGTACTGGTGATTCCTCAAATTATTTGGAGTAAAAAAAGTTAATGAAATTTTTGTTTCCGGTGACATTTTAAATGACTTTTTTTCTTCAAAATTGAACTCGAAAAAAAAAACGAAAATATTCCAAAGAGGCCAAAATTTCATTTATATTTTTCACTCCAAATAATACCAGGTATCATCACTGATCAGTAAGTCAAGTACGTCTCTTAACACCATGTTTATATATTTTTGTGCAGAAATGACCGACAAATGCAGAAAGAAAACAATTAGCTTCACACTAGGCACAACATTTTTCAATTTGGGAGGCGGATATGGGTACCGTCGCCCTGAGAATCATATTTATTGGATAACAGCAAGTGGTTGTAAAGTTTGTTGTTGGTGACTTATCAGAGTTGCCCTGGTTCATGGGGTAAGGTTTTTCTAGGTCTTGGCGGCGAGTCCAGCCCATCTACTGCGTGGCGGGCCGGATCGGGAGAGACTGGTTGAGGGGGACCTTTTGTCTTCTCCATCCGGACTCTCTTGACCCATCGCTTTGCACCGCAGTGGGAGGAACGGATTCAGACGTCGGTTATTTCTGAACATACTCACCCCCAAATTCCTACCACACTCCTAATACCCTTTTCCTTCCCAGAACTTCCTCTCCTTCCTTTCCTTAAAAAGCAACCCCAAAGACAACATAGGCCCCGAGGGAAAATTAACTCGGAGCCTCTTGTGAGGGGTGAATGTAATTTTTTTTTTTGACATCAAAATATACATAATTCATTCACGTAAAAATATCTATAAATATACTGATTCTCTTGTATTTATAGAGCATTATGAAATATTAATGTTTCCATTACGAGCGATAGCTACAACAGAATTAATTGTATTGATTTTGATTCAAGACATTATCGCAATTATTTCCCAAATCGGAAAGCAAACAATAAGATTAAACCAATTATGATAAATACGAATATCGAAAAGAAAACACCTCTGTTGTGGTTGCCATTTACTTTTGCATAACTTTTATTTTGTTGTTTAATCCTACTTTATAATTATTTAATCATTCGTGTATTTTAGGGTAAGTATCTTACCTGTTTTTTGTACTCACATAAATAAATAAAAATGCGAAATAAAAATCGTCTCGAATTTATTTATTAAATTTATTAATATTTTTCTTGGCTTGTCAGAAACATATACCACAAACCTACCTATCCTAAAATGTTCATAGCTACGAAACCTCAAGAAAACGCTTTGAAAGAACAAATAAAATACGCATAATGTTTATTTTACGTAAAAATATTAAATGCCGGGGTGAGTTAAGATAAGGTTAGGTTAGGAACCAGCTACATAAATTAAAGGCTGTTTTATTCGTGAAATATCACAAAAATTTTAAATTATAACTTTCGGTAGTAACGTTCAACAGTCAACCAATTATAGAATTCACACATCAAGACATTGTCTGATTACGTCTAAAAGGGATCGAAATGAAAATCTAGTATCTTTCAACGGTAGCAATCTTCCGAACAGGCCCTCCATTGATATGCTTGGTGTAACCCCAAGTGACTAGCTCAGGTATGGGGGCTCCATCGAAGCCAGAGTAAAGTTAGCCTCCCAAAAACTGGGCGTACTGTACAGGGCCCGCAGATACCTTAATAGTACACAACTGCTAACCCTGTACAAATCACAAGTGCGCCCCACGGTTGAATTTGGCAGCCACCTCTGGTCTGGAGCTCCAAAATACTTGAAAAATACCCTCGACTCGGTGCAAAAACGGGCGGTCCGCTTAATAGATTCTCCCATCTTAACAGTCGGATTGCAATCTTTAGAGCACAGGCGTCGGGTGGGAATGCTATCCTTGTTCTACCGGTATTAAAATGGAAGATGGAACTAGCATCATTGATCCCTTCGGCACCGGTGCATAGTCGGGAAACAAATCAAACGCTTGCCCAACATTTGCACACGGTTGACTTTTGTCACATGTCGTTTCTTCGACCCGTTCTTGTATTCAACAGCTCGGCTGTGGAATGATTTGCTGGCTTCTGTTTTTCCCCCTTCCTACAACATGGGTCTCTTCAAGACCAATGTTCATTCCTTCCTCTTCTGTAAAAGACCCTCCACACAGCATCCCAGATGACATGGGCCCTGAGGGAAATTATTTTCCTCAGGGCTTCCCGTGTGGAGTTAATGTAAAAAAAAAAAAAAGACGGAGATAAAAAAATCTAAATTTTCATTTTTAGTTTATGTTTTAGATTTCAGAGCTCCCCCAGAAAACTTTACAAGACCCGTTGGGTACATGTTTTGACTACCCTTGCTTAAAGACTCTCGATACAGTTTTAATATTTACAACATTTAGTAATCACGTTCTAAAAAAACAAAAGTTTCGAGATGAAATTGAAAATCCCGTCGAGAATATTTCTGTTAACTATATGATAATATGAAATCTTAGCTTGTACTATGAGTAATATTCTCATTCTAGTAGTGGCGACGTCAAACTTCCAAACTCGATATACCACAACAATAAAGCGGCTTTACGAGCCCGTCCCTCGGACCGCGAAGGGAGCTTTCCGTAGAGATCGTGTTTTCGGTAAATGAGTTAGTCGGGCTTAGTCCGTTCGCGAAGAGTTAGTTAAACCCGGCGACAGAGTCAAATATTATCACGACTGATTGATCCGTATAATGCCTAATTAATTTATGAGTTAATTTCTCTTTTACTTAACGTATCGACGTCAGATTTTATAAAAATATATCGATGTACGAGTATGTATTTTATTAACTCTAAGCGATGAGGAAAACTAAAGCGCCTCTTTCTGTTTGGGTATAATGTGTGTATAGTATTTATAAGGAATGAAGAAATGAACTTCCAAGCCTTGAAGACTCATGTTTCTCCCAGGGAGGAAACACAATAGCCGGCAAATCATTTCAAAGTAGGGCTCTCCATTTATCATAAAGTTGTAAAGAATAATCGTCTGCACTTATGTGGAAATTATGGGTGCAAAAATGGACTCCGTGGACAGTTCCTGAAAGGAACAATTATATTGGTTCTTCGCCCCTAAATTGCCAATAAAACAAACGCAGCCTTCCAAATTAAGAGGAAAATAAACGCTAGAAATATTTCGTATCTCATGCCTGCAAAATTTTAAAATCGAGCGTCTTTTTGCACGAGGCTAGGAAGCGAAAAAGTGGTTTTTATTTATTTTGTGCATAATTTTATAAGAAAGAAAAAAAGTTAGAACATGGAGAACCTCAAAAATAGTCTTAGCCATAAAGGGTTATTTAAAAAAATTGTTTCTTGTATTACTTCATTTCATAGTTAAGTCTTGAAAAAACATTTTTTTTGTGATTTACGCTTATATTTTTTGTTACGTAAATAATAATTTTATTGTAATTCTAATACATAGAAAAGCTAGTAAAAGCTTCGATTTATCCGTAGCATATTTTTTTATGCTCATACTGTAAGCCGATTCGTCGTAAAGATTAATCAGAATAGCATCTAAATAGGATTTCACGTATATATTCATCTTAACATCGAAATTCTAAAGTTTTGAACGGAATATTTTTTAACTTCTATGCACAGAATGGGCAACCAAACTAAACAGTACATGTTTATCCGAAATTTTTCACAGTTTTATTAAAAAAGCGAATATTTTTTCGCTGATGGATTTGCTTTTCATGTTTGAAACGGTTCGTTAGGCGTTTCAGTACAGTTTTGGTAAAAACAATAAATAAAATGTTTCCGGGAAATAAAATGTAATTCCCCCTTTCACCACAGACCTAGTTTAAAGTCGGTTGCATTAAAATAGTGGCTCTTTGTAGGTAGCTATTCCATGGGTCGCAAATGAATGATCACGTCGGACGGCGGACCTAACGATGTGTGAATAGCCTCACCGGAGGAATATTGGTCTGACCTCCGTTTGATGCGGCTACCTATCCCACTGTTTACTTTTGGAATGAGCAAATGTGACTGGCTTTCTATATAGTTGATTCTCGACCCTTCAAAATATATTATGGTCAAAGAATATTTGTGAAAGCATTTTCTGGTGTACGGGAATCGCAATTATTTATTATTGGTTTTCGGGGAGCTAAAGTTGAGCGAACGTAAAATAGTTTTATATATTCGGACGTTGATGAATGAGGGTAAACATGCCAAAGAAAAAGTTAATGGTTACAATGGTAAAGTTTTTTAAATGTTGAATAACCACACAAATATTCCTTAGCATTTTCGATGAAAATGATAAAGGAATTCTGGTTTTGGCGTGGTCGAAAGTTCACTTGCTACGCTTTTCTACAAAAGAGTCTAATTACATTGTATTTACGTAAACCATGTTTGATTTATGCACTCGAAGCAGACTAAAAACAACCTGTGAAACCGTATGAAAATGTTGAAACCGTATGTTTCAAATTTACAAGAATAATAATTAATATTGACCACATGAAATATTTGGTTTGCATGTGCCTCCCCCTACTTTAAATTTAATAGATATATGCTGCAGCTAAAACTAAACCAGGAGCCACGTAACACAGAGAATTATTGATTGCGCCTGCATAATACGAGTAATATTATGCAGGCGCAAATTTCTAACTACTGACAAATGTAAGTAGTTAGAAATCTTCGTTTTCGGCAAAATTTCAGGATTCGCTGTGTGGTCTCTCCCCCGGTTCGTAATATCCCTTACACTAGGGCTATAGTCGCACATTATATTTGCAATAACCTACTAATCCTACAAGTTCATGATTAAACGAGATTCATGTTACTTTTGGCCGAGATGACGTGCCAACTAGCAAGTAAGGAACCCAATCAATATCGTCCCTTTACATCGGCCCAAGCCAACACCACTTGCACGTGCCAGAGACAGCCGTGATTCAAACAGACAAAACGGTGACTTCTTGTTAACCCAACACGCCTCTGTGCTCCTGATCCCAGACCTTTGGAAATGTATTTCAGAATGTATAAATCATTTCTGGAAATAAGATGTACGTTCAAGAAAATTCAAGACCTAAATTCCAAAATATCTAGCTTTTCAGATATTGAAAAAAATCATGTCGGCTTGCATATATTATGAAAATTATCACGACAAATTATCACGACAAATTATCAAGACAATAAGCGAAATGATTAAGATTAAGAGAGGTATACTTAGATGGTTCGGTCATGTACGGCGGATGAACGAAGAAAAGCGTCTAAGGAGAATGCATATATGACGCGAATGTGAATGATGGAATAAGTCGGGGAAGCCCGAGGAAGACACAACAAGATCAAAAACCATGTGAATCGGTATACGTCAAGAGAAACAATAACATAAATGAGACGATGTATGAAAGTAAATGAAGCAAGGTGTGTGTTACAAGATCGAGTCGTTTGGTGGTCCGTCCCCTCTACCTCCCCCTGGTTTGTAAGTTACAATAAAGGTTCGAAGCTTTTCATTTATTATTAATCTGGCCGCTGTTTATTAATAAATTGGTGAATAAATCTTGCAAATAAATTACAAATACGAAACTAAATTCGTTATTTCTCTGAAATTCGAAAGCTTTATTATCGAGGTACAGATTTATTACATTATTAATATATTTGTTTATGAAATAACAAAAGTCGTATACATTAAATACGTATTGGCAAGCCCATTATTAAGAACGAGTGAAAAGTTTTTCCACTTCTTATAACTTTTATTTTATTGCTAATCAAAAAACATGGATCTAGTTTATTCATTATAACTTCTCCAAACAGAGCAAATTTATTGTGTGACAGTATTAAAAAATGTAATAAAAAATAAAGAAACATACGAGATGTTGAAACAATAATAGTTTCTCGGAGTTTGCCAATCATTTTTTGAAGACAAATAGACAGTCTTTAATAGTGGAATTGAATTACTACATTGTAAATTTAAAGGCGTTCAGTAGGACAAATCGAAATTAGAAAGGGGGTAAATTCAAATTTAAATATTACAAACAATTAGAAAATATTTTTAAACGATCATTATTGAACTGGTTCTCTTTGTAAATTATGCCCTCGATTGCACCCCCCCCTTCCCACTCCCACCTTCCAAGTGACACCGTTAATTCTATTGTTATGATTAGTTTAGAGTGAACCCTGAGGAAGTGAGCATGCTCTCGAAACATATCGGTTTTTATAAACAACTAGCTGACCCGACGAACTTCGTACCGCCTCAGAATCAATAACTGTTGAATTAAATTAAGTTTTTTTATTGTATTAAAAATTACACAATGAAGCAATTATCGATGCCCAACTGTCCGTGTTTTCAGTATCAGAGATGGCGTTGTGTGCGGATTTATATTTTTTGTGATTTTCTTACTTTTCCACTTACTTACGGGAATTTTTGAAAGGAAGCGGGTACGGGTGGCGCCGTCCCGAGAACCATTTATTGGATAACCAACACCTCTGCCAAAGGTCACCCCAAGTGTTTCGCTACGTTTGGTGATTTAGCAGGGGTGCCCGGGTTCATGGGGTGACTTTTTTGCGGGTCTTGGCGGCCGATGCGTCTGCCCTCCTGCTGCGTGGTGGGCCGGATCGAGAGAGACTGGTTGAGGGAGGCCTTTTTACCTTTCTAGCCAAATTCTCTCGACCTTTGGGTCGAAAGAGTCCGGCTGGAAAGGTCAAGGTAAAATTTCAATTCCGGTCAAGGCAATGGCTTTGCATCGCAGTTGGAGGGATGGATTCACTCCCGGATACACAGACCTCCTGATTCCTACCCACCCCTCATGCCTTTTTCCTTCCCAGAACTTCCTATCCCATCCCCTAAGATGACATAGGTCCTGAGTGGAGCTTACTTAAAAAATGCGTTTCATTTCAAAGATTTATTATTATTGTATTTTTCCTTTGGAGGGTTGCAGAGACATACGTTCACCGTTTTCTCATTTTCGACTATTGACATTTAGTGTATAAGAAAGAGGGGCAGCATTATATGATTAAAAACAAAAGCAAAACAATTAGCGCATTGACATTTGACGTTTTTGAATTTTTGGAATTCACGCACAGTTAAATATTATACAATATTGCTGCAGTTCTTTCAAAATATGAGAATTCTTTCCATGCAAAATGTATGAAAAAAATAATTTTCTTCATTACTTTCTTTTTCGTGAATTTTGCGATGTTTTAATAGTTATTCTGTTATCCGGGGCGGAGACAAATCCAACAAATCAAAGATCATCAAAATCGGTCCAGCCGATCTCGATTTATAAATAGTGGAGGTACCTTACTAACCCGAGTAATATAAACGTGGTTAAACCAAAGAAATCTATTAATTTTGAAAATTCATTATAACTTTATTCTAGCATAATAATAATTGGATAATGTGTGGAGTAAAAAATTACCTCAAGTGCGCTGAATATAATATACATATGTTTTAGAGTTCAATGCCTTCACTAACGTTTTCACTATTACTTCAATCATATTTAGCCAGGCATTTAAGGAACACTTAGAAATTTTAGAATACACCAGCTAGGCGTTAGATCTGATTGAATTTTAATATTTGAAATGGCTGTAAATCAGTTTTATTTTCTCCGCTTATAATAGTTAAGTGGTTTAATTTTTGTTCAAGTTTCAGTAAGGAAATTATTCCGAAAATAACTGGCAAACGAAACGAGATCTTAAACATTTAGTAAACATTAAAGCATGGTTGCACCGTACCTTTTTCAGTGGAATTACCTTGTCGTAAATTTACTAAAGCGATTACGGTAGAGGTGACTTTGATAATGAATTGGCTACTTTAAAATAAATTTCTTAATAAAACCGTGGCTTGAATTAGTATGCACATTAAACTGCAATTATTCTTTTTGGAATGAAATTACATAATATAATGCGTAATGGCGTGTCATTTACCTTACTCCGAACTGAGGCATTTCTTTGTAAGCAAATTTGAAAGGAAACTGAAACAAGCGAACTGGAGTGAAGTGTCAACTTCCTTTGTAAAACCAATTAGGTTGACATGTACCTAACCTTTTGGTTCAGAATTGTTTTATTATTTCCGAGAAAATATATCAAATGCGAACTGAAATGTAAGGTTCATGGTAGCAAGAATTGTTTTTGATACATGAATTTCCAGTTTCATTCAGAGTTTTAGAAGAGATAAAAATTGTGAAACCTGACGAATCCGAATGACTACAAAATAAGGATTGGGGACAATTACAACAAACAAACACAATATATTGCACCAATATACCTACACCTTTTTCTTTATACAAAAAGTATTTTTTAGTAATTTTATTTTATAATGTAATTTTTATTTTCTAAAAAGAAAAGGAATACCCTAATTTTATGTTTAATTCTTATATCGTAGAAATGTGATGAATGGAAGAAAAATGGCTTTGCCTTTGAATTTTTTTCTTACAAATCAGATTTCATATTTATTTTTGTGAACTCTTCCAATATTCATGATACACAAAAACTTTCAATGTTAAAGCTAAATGTCCAAAAACTCGGCTATATCCCTGGAATTTGGATTGCGGGTATGGGTACCGCAGTCACGGGAACAATAATTAAATAATAAACACCTCTCTGCCAAAGGTCACCTCAAGTAGTTCACTACGTTTGGTGACTTAGCAGGGATGACCGGATCTTTGTCCGGGTCTTGGCGCGGAGACAGGAGACACTGATTGAGGGAGATCTTTTGATCTCTCCAGCACGACTCTGTCGGAACATAGACTTGCACCGCAGTGGGGGGGTTGATTCATCCGTCCGTTACTCTCGGACACATTGACTTCAGATTCTTGCCCACCCTCATACCTTTTTTCTTCCCAGAACCTCCTCTCCTTCCCTTTCTGAAAAGCATCCCCAAAGATAGCATAGGTCCTGTTACGTAACGACGGGATCGAACCGCCTGATTACGAACTTATAACAAATTAATAATAAATAACACCACAAGGTTCAAGACACAACAACAATGGTTCAATTTAAATACTTACAAAAACCAAATTATAATACAAACCTCTAGCTAGCTTCTCTCAGGGATATTGTGTTCTCAATTCGATCGGATTTGATTCAAAACGATCGTCGCTTCATTTATTGAATAAAGATAGGGTTTAATAAATTAGAAGATCTCTTGTAGCTTTTAAATAATTTGTAAATTTATTAATGACTCGACGCTTCTAGGAAAAGCTTTTAATCTCTTTGTGAACTCAAGGTTAATGATTCTTAAATATAATAAAAGGGTTGAATGATAACACATAATTATATAAGTTGTACGTACGTTACCCCGGGTTTCATCTGGGCAGACGACCTCATCAGGAAACACCACTGAGTTAATTTAGATATATACAATTTAACTATATTTTAAATTACGTGTTCCAAAAAAACGTTGGAACCAAAAGGCGGCCGAAAAAATGCGAAGAACCGTCCTATAGCAAAGCTGAAACTAGAAGAGCCCGGGAAGAAGCCCGCAGACCGCAGCCCCCTGGCTGACCGCCTCGCCCCTCCCACCGAATTCTTGGCCAATCAGAAGATCTAGCCAATGTTGCAAACTTTTGACAACTAATATGAAATATTTAGTACCTGATGACGGAAATAATCATATAGGGGTGGGAAGTTATAATTTAAGAAAGTACTTCATGACAGTCCTGAGGGAAAATGTTTTCCTCGGGGTTTCCTGTGTGGAGCAAATGTAAAAAAAAGATGACTACTTATTATGAAAAAATGGATTGGTCAATTGAAGGGTCCCATAATATACTGAACGGGGGAGTATAGAAATTTAACTTAGTGGTGGCACGTGTCTTTTTGTTTGTTTCAGTTCAAAGATTAAAAAATACGATGTTATTGATATTATTGTACCAAAAATGTTTTTTTTTCAAATGGTATTTTTTGAAATTTTGAATAAAAAAAAAACAAAATCGGCTGCCAGAAGATCAATAACTTTATTTTTAAACCTTAGAACTCTAGCATACAAAAAAGTACGAGCTACCGTTATTTAAGTAAGGAACCCGAGTCATCACGTTCCAGACATGTTCTGTTCTGGCAAGCCAAAACAGCGTTCCAGAGACTGGAATGTAAAGTAAGGAAGCAAAATACAATGCAACGTCTAGTTGGTTTAAACTCCACAAGAGCTATACGCCCATCGGTAGAATGTACTAGAAGTTTATAATTTACCAAGGGATTGCCTTTGATGGATGGATTAATGGAGTAGAAACAGAGTTTATGGGCGAAAAAGTCGGGTTAGAGAAGGGTTTGAGATTAGCTAAGTGTTAGGAGTTGATTTTGAATTGGAGAATTCGTGTGGTTTTAGGTAAATGTAAAGAAAATTTCCAACTTAATTTAAAAAAGAAACGGTGTTTCTGAAAAGTTAAATCCATACGTTGACTTATATTTCTTTCGGGGAATCGGAGGCACACGAATACAGTACGAAAAAGGCGAAGGATCACAAAGGAAGGAAATTAAAGTCCGGGAGGTTGTTTCCCTCTGCTTTATAACAGTGTGCGACGTCTAATATGATTTTATTTAACATTACTATTTAGAGACAGAATTATCATGTTTTTTATGTAGCTCATAAATAAGTATTACGAGGAATCAACTTGGGTTCAAATCATCTCATTTGATTAGTTAGGCACTCTAACTAAATTATGTATGATAAACAGTCAAACTTAATTATTTATTTATTAAAAAAAATTGTGCTTAATTCGTAGAAGTACATTTATTTTTTTCTTAAGTTATATGCAAGTATTTCATTTATTATTCTAACAGCTGTTTCGGCTTACTAGTCAATATTCAACTAAAAAAAAGGATATTTTAAAAACGTATTTTTGGTATTTACGTTAAATTTGTTAATTTTGTAATCAATTTACATAATATTCAAATGATTTTCATCAGACAGAACAATATTCACATCAAATAGAGAAAAACGATCCCAATAATGTCTAATTACGTCTAAAAGGGATCGAAATAAAAATCTAGTCTCCTTCAACGGAAGCAATCTTCCGAACGGCCCTCCATTGATGTGCTTGGTGTTACTCTAAGTGACGCTCAGATATGGGGGCTCCATCGAAGCCAGATTTAAGTTAGCCTTTACTTTAATACTTACTTAAATAGTACATAACTGCTAACCCTGTACAAATCACTAGTGCGTCCCACGGTTGAATTTGGCCGCCACCTCTGGTCTGGAGCCCTAAAATACCTGAAAAAACCCTCGACTCTGTGCAAAAACAGGCGGTCCATCTGATAGATTCTCCTAATTTAACAAACGGATTGCAATTTTAGAGCACAGGTGTCGGGTGGGTTCCTTGTTCTACCGGTATTTTAATGGAAGATGCTCCGAGGAACTAGCGTCATTGATCCCTTCGGCACCGGTGCATAGTTGGGAAACACGCCAAACGCGTGCCCAACAAAATATGTACACGGATGACATTTCTCACATGAGAACGGGTCGCTTCTTCAACTCGTTCTTGTGTTCAACCGCTCCTTCCTACAACATGGGTATCTTCAAGACCAATGTTTATTCCTTCCTCTCCTCAAAAATACCCTCCACACATCTCAGATGACATAGGCCCTGAGGGAAATTATTTTCCTCAGGGCCCCTTTGTGGAGTTAATGTAAAAGAAAAAAAAAGCGATCATTTTAGTATAAACGAATTCACATTTTATTCAAAACCACATAAATAAATTATAGTAGGCGTAGGTATTGTATTTGACAAAATCTTTCGATAATGCTGGGTACCCATTTTAATAACAAATTTTATGAATCCAAACAAATAGGAACAAATATTATTCCTTTATACCGCGTGTAGGAGGGTAAAGAACAGTGTACACACTTGAAACGATAGAACTCTGTGCAAACAAAAGATATCCGCAAAAAACTTGTTTTACAGCGATATTATTATTTATTTCTGGATTATCCAACCAAATAATGATCGAACAAAGATTCGAATGTATTCACTGTTAAACTAGAGTTACAAACGGGAACAGTTGTTTATTCAGTAGCGAGATATTTTTATTGTGTTGTATTCTTCGACCAACTATATACTAGGTCAACAAGAAACACCAGTGAAAAATATTCTGGCTTTAAAAAAATATTTCCATATAGTCCAATAAACGCTGATTCTGAATATATAAGTTTTATTTCATGATACTTAAAGCAGAATTTAAAAAAAAATTATTAAAAAGTCCATTTTTAATCGGGTCGTAAAAACACGGCGTCAAGGTGACGTTACTGTTCGACGTGTCGTGACGTCACCGTAAAGTCATTGTATGGGAATGTATGACATGTCAGAAGCCATCGTATTAATTTATTCGTTTATTTACATACTGTTTATAGAGATTTAGTTGTTCTGTTTATTGAAACATTATTTAGGCCTAAATAATGTTTAAAAAATAAAGGTATCTCTTATTAGTTTATCTCTATTTCTGAAAATATTCAAAAACTACTGCACAAAAAAAATAGTAATGCTATTTTTAGGGAGAACACTTCGAACAACGGAATTCAAAATGACGGCAGTAGATCAGCTGATTGCCCAATCCTATACTAATTTTTCAGGAGTGATGACGTCACACGATTCACCATACTTACCGTGGTTTTCGGGGGGGTCTTGAAAAATTGAAACTTTGACAATTATTTTAACTATTAAAACTAACTCTAAAAATAAAAATAAAAATGCAGTTATTTAAGTTAGAAGGTCATTATTCCTTTAAAAGAAAAAAAATGGACAAGAGTTCTCTATTGGTTATATTGTTATATCTAATGAGATTATATTGTAAATATTTCTGTTCTACGTTAATTTACAAAACATCGTCGTGTCCCGGATAAATGGGTTTTCATAAAACTTACATGAAAAGGGGCTATTTTTTTGTACAACACGGAATTGGGTTATATTTTTTTCGACGCAAGAACTTAATTGACTTTGGCCTGTAGAACAGTAGGATGATGAAGGATGTAGGATATTTATGTCTCTCGTGGATGTATAAAGTGCCCAGGACCGTTATTCCTGTAACCTATTAAATTAATACCCGCTTTCAAACACCTTTGAGAGCAACATGATAAACTAAATAATTGCTGAAGGTCGTGAATTCTCGCAGAATAATAAAAACTAACAATTTTATTCACTGCATAAATTGTGTGCTTTCAAAATATTGTATAGATTCCTACCCATACAAAAAATAGTATGTACTCAAGTAGTACTTACTCAAGGGGAGTAGAATATATTATTTTAACACAACAACAACCGATTGTATGGTGCAACAATAACTTTTGAAGGGTGAGCTCTGGAATCATGAAATTGTTAATTTTTTGCTGTAAATTAATAGTTCATCGAATCAATTTTACAGTTATTTCTGTCAAGCTATGACGTAGAATCAGTCAAAATAATACCTAGGTGCTTTAAAATAATACCTTTACAGTAGGTATTACACCTATTATGAAAAAGGAAGATAATGAAACATTTATTATTAGAATTATTGTTATTACTATAAAATCCAAATCACCTCGAACGGAACCATTTAGTTAATAAAAACAACATTTTAATAATAATTTAACAACATATTTTAAACACATTTCTGTTATACTGTTTTAAACTAGGTAAAAATAAATCTATTAGTAAATAATAATGTCAAAAGTTATTATTTGTACATTCAAAGCATATGCCGCCAGTCTGTTTATAAGATTTTTAAAATGTAAATTATTATCTTTAAATATTTTTCTAAGCCTTTTCTTGTTATTTCGCATTGCGTGAATAGGTACATGCACTAGTCTGTGTATAAACACGATTTCTCGAGACTTATTACTTTCCAAATAGCACTTTTTCGTTTCAGTAGGTACCTACTGGAAGCGTTTCGGTTTTCACGGTTGAAATAACAGTGAAAGCGATTACCGCCCATACACCGTATTGATGGCAACCATTTAATCCCTGGCTCTTGACCAAGTACCGTTAATAGCTCCTTTGTAACCTCTCCCTCTTTACTATTAGCGATGCTTGTAATAGAAACAGAAGTCACAACCGAGCTTTCAGTGGCAGGACCACAGCTCACACCTTTGTAAAGGGCGGTGCAGTCAAAGCTTTTTTACGTCGGGTATGATTAACGATCTTAATTATGTATTTATGCACACCGATATGGATCAAATTGGTTCCAAATAGTTTGAAACTTCCGCCCGCAATCGGACTCTTATTCAGTAGAAATCTTACCATACAGTACGTGGCTACAAGCAAGAATTTCTAAAAAATGATTTTAATTTTACCTGTTGAACTTGAAAACTTTTCAATTAAGTTTTTATACCCATATATATGAGCTCAGAAGAATAAACATGAATTGCACGTTTTACCGAAAAAAATCATGAATGCGGTACATATTATGTATTTAACAAAAATATAAAATTATATTAATGTGCTAGAATTAGTAATTCAATTACCTGGCGCTGTTGTGTTATGTACGATTTAGAAGATATTTATTTCACATTGAATGAATTTATTTATATGCTTTTTCTTCTCCGCTTTTCCTGAATTTTTCTATGTAGGCGTACGTTTGTTCCAAATCGAAAAAACGATTTGATTCTGATTCTTTAATGTTTGTAAGTAGCATCATTATAATTTTTCTGTTTGAATGTCGAATTTATGTGCTCCGGTCTACAGAACAAAACCATTAAAAGGCTTTGTCTTGACCCGATGGAAAGCTTTGAAGTTGTAAATCGTATTGGTTTTATTATTATACAATCAACCACAAGTTCGTATAAATGAATACATATAATATACCAACGAGTTCCCGGTATACGTTGACATGCTACTTAAATAAAGAAATTGTTTCTCCTTGCGTGTCCTTTCCTATGCGTCCCCGTACTCCTTCCCCTTCGCCTCCCTTTCCCCTCGCGCGTCTCCTGCCGCTTCCCCCCCTGCCCGCTTTCCACTATACGCGTTTCCCTCCTCCCCTGCCGTGTTCCCATTCCACCTGCCACCCATCCCGCCAAAAAAATAATTTCATGACGCCAGAGCTCGCTATTATATATAGAAACTATCGCGGGCATGTGCACATCAATTTCCCAAAGTTTCATCGCAATCGGAAGAATGGTTTAGGAACGCGTAAGTGACAAACAAAGAAACATTCATTTTTATATAATATTGCAAGTACCTAAACATAAATTGATATATGTATATAGATAAGAACAACCCATCAAATTTGGTAACTAACTAGATACTTCTTAAGAGCAATCGATGGTTTGCAAAATGACATTATGACAGTTGACATGGTTGTGACATGGATGACAGTTTCGTAAGAGTTTTTGTAGTTGTTAAAAATCTTTTCACACCTATTGGCATGTGGTGGTAATAATCCAGAAACTAGTGACCGACCGAAGGTTCGGTTTCGGCAAGTTTCGGCAAAAAAATCACGTGTCTGCATCAGTTTCGGTTTCAGCAGAAAACCTGCCGAAACCGAAATCGAAACTTTTTTAGACATGTTAAAAATCGAATTTTTGCTGTTATTTGGCTTATTGTTTACACTTTTTCAGACAGAACACGTGTTAAATTAAATAAGTAATAAAACAATAATCGAAGTATGTGAAAAAATAATATATTTTTGTATATTACTTCTATGAAACAAACAAAATTTATAAAAAAAATAACTAAACATGTTTACTACTTCTTGGAACTTCTCGTTCGGCTGACTTCGGTGTGTTCATCAGCATCATCAGCAAAATACTCAATTAATGAAGTGTTGATTATTGACAAATGTTTGTTCCAAGAACTAGTTAACATGTTTTGATTTGTTTTATAGCAGTTATGTCAAAAAATGTATTTTTTTTAAATACTTCAATTATTGTTTTTTATTTCACTTAACATGTATAAAAAAATTTTGTGATTGTGAACGCAATAAAAGTAAACAGTTAATGAGCTAAATGCAATAAAAATATTCAATTAATGAGGTCCTTCTTTTATAATGTACATAAGTGTTGATTATTGACAAATTTTTGTTTCAAGAAGTAGTTAACATGTTTTGTTTTTTTTTTTTTTTTATTTTATTTTTTTTTTAGAAGTACTCAATATAAAAAAATAACAGTTGCTGTGTTAGAAGAAAAAAAAATATTTTCATGTACTTCAATAATTTTTATTTATTTATTTTATTTAATACGTGGTAACTGTCCGAATACGTGTAAAAAAAACAAATAACAGTACACAATCGATTTTCAACACGTCTAAAAAAGTTTCGGTTTCGGTGGAAAGTCCTGTTTTGGTCGGACACTACCAGAAACCTTCGCGAGGGTGGAAAGAAGATATTTTGAAAATTTCAAACATTTCCTATGCTAAATATAGCAATACATAAAGGACAAATAAACAAATAAACAAGCAAGCAAGCGAAAATACATTCATTTTTTTTAATGTAAATATAGATAAGATTTTTTTTAAGCTAATCAAATAAAATAGTATTTTTAAGAAATTTAAGCAAGTGCGTAAACTGTACCTTAAAGGATAAACAACTAAATTCCATATTAATTGCTATGGACTAAGATGATTTATCCTACAGCAATTGCTATGGACTTAAGTGGTTCATCCTTTAAGATACAGATAAGGTTTTACATGTATAAATAAAACACACATATACATTGATATGAAGTATTGATGTGCCGAATCCACTCAGTAAGCTTTTAGACTCTTTTTAGGAATGATTTTTTTTTTACATGAGCTCCACACAGGAGGCCTTGAGGAAAATAATTTCCCTCAGAGCATATGTCATCTTTGAGGATGCTGTGGGGAGGGTTTTTTTAAAGGAAAGGAAGTAGGGGAGAGTTTTGGGAAGGAAGAGGGTTTAAGGGGTGGATAGGAATCTGGAGTTCAGTGTGTCCTGGTCATCCGCCTCCAACACTTAGACAAACCTCACCCCATGAACCCGGGCACCCCTGCTAAATCACCAAACGTAGCAAAACACTTGGAGTGACCTATGGCAGAGGTGTTGGATATCCAATAAAGGTTCCTGGGGCGGCGGTACCCATTTCCGACTCCCAAATTTAAAAAAATGATTTTAGACTTTCGTGTTCCAAAAAGGTTATTTTTGAAATTGTGTTGATATTGGATGAAACGAGCACTTGAGGGCTAAAATATAAAATACGCATGTGGTTATTCCAATGATTGTTTACGATTACAACATTTCCACATAGGGTTAGACAGAAATAACCGAACGGCACACAAAAGCCGCCCGCAGGGCCTAGCAGTAAAAACCTGCGGAGCGGGTTTTTAACTATTAGTATTATATTAATACTTTTTTTAATAAATGTTCTGCAATATTCATTACTTTTCATTGCATTTCTAATGGAACATTATTTCAATCTCTATGTAAGTGTCTACTATTTTTTTTTTAAATAATCATGAAAAATAACCACCGAAAAATATGAAAATCTAACCCGCCCGTAGTTTACAACCGAGAACGAAATTGGCTTGGGAGATGAAAGTTTCTCTCATTGTCAAATGTATGTCACATTATCACGAGCGAAGCATCCAAAACAACTACATAACCCGACAGACGAAAATAATTCAACGAAAACATCGTATGTCATTACGTGTGGAAGGATATTACATAACTGAGCAAGAAAACTAATTATAGAAAACATGAAAATAAAACTATATAGTTTATATATTATTCCACGCCCGAAATTATAGTTTCCGAAAAATCTCCAAGCCAGCAGGCAATATATTTGTTAATGAGCTAATAAAAGGGGAATTAAGACATTATCTCCCATCTTAATTTATAACATATTTAAAGCCCTTGCAAACTTTCTCTATTTTGCCAAGGGTGGCCGTTCATAAATCTTGGAGATAAAATCGCGATAGTTAACAAATTTGATTTATAATGTTTTAGTTTATTTGTAATGCCTACATTAGCTGGGTTAGTGTTGATTATAATTAGGTTGTAATCCATTTAAATCGTAGGTGATTATAGCCTAATGATGTAATAGTACACTTGCTACTTTGATTCGAGAGGTTCATAAACCAATTATTACTGCAGCGAGAAATATATAATTACCCATTCAAATAAATAATTTTAAAGTTGATTTATTTTACTAAACGTAAAGTATCAACTTTTTATTAGAAATAATGCCTTGTAAAATACTTTCTTAAAACAGGATTTTAAGTGTGAAATTTAAATATTTACATTTATCATAAAGGTACACCTTGGTTGGACACGCTATGTAGTTGAAATTAGTGAAATTGCGACATTTTGGAGTGGCTCGTTTCCGTCATTCAGATTTTGCTACTTTAAAATAAAAAAGGAGCGACGTAGTTTTTTAAAAGCTCTGTAGACTGGCAACATCACTCCGCTGTAATGAAAAATATTTAGCTCATTCGGGTGCTGAGGTTCATTGGCTGTGTTATATACTTGGTAATATGGCAAGATAGTTGAATTCATCACTTTGTGACTCCACGATTTGAAAATATGAAACACAAACAAAGAATCCTTGTGGAATGCAAACAAGGATAACTGGTACTAATGCGCGGGCCACGCGAGGCTAGTATTTTAAGCAAGGGTGGCAAGCTAGTATGCCGGCGTTCTATCCTGGCTTACTATCTTAGCTTGGCACTTACTAGGAAATTTTAAGCTAGTATCATTGCAGAGACTAGGGTCCTACGGACACATCCTTTCTTAGGGAAAAATGAAAAGTTTACGTAGAAGAAACACAATATTGAAACAATTCGGAAACTGTGGCGAGTTCCATTTGACGAAATATTAGAAAGGTAGAAAAACGTGTTTGAACAACACTCTGGACAATTTTATCTTAAATATCTTTAGTAGTAATTTATTCAGCACATTTTTTTAAATGATTTGTATTTATTTGCAAAGACTTGTATTTATAATATTGAATACTAGCGTTTCATAGACATTATTTTTTTCGATGCAGTCGTACAAACTTTAAATAAACCTTGTTACTTAGTTTCTGAATTTTTGCATAGAAGCAAATCGTGTGTCAAAAAAAACACAGCGCGTCGTCACCGCAAACTAGCCAATCATTTACTGACTTTGAGCGGCCACACGAAGCTAAACACAAATCCAGTATATTAACTTCGGAGGTGAAGAACGCTACTAGCTCAAATAATAAAACCGCATGCTATTAAACTATCCCAGCTCGAGACGCTAGCTTACTAGCTTCCTAACTAGCTTACTAGGTTAAAAACAAAACTAGTTCTGTCTTCAGGTAGCTTGAGTTACTTGCTTACTAGGATACTAGCAATAGCTTGCCATCCTGGCTTAAATACTAGCCACGTGTGGCCCGGGCATAATTAAGTAGCTTTTACATAATAAGCTTTACTAGTTCGAGTTTGAAGATAATTAATTCATGATAGTGCTTTAGAAGGCGAGCTTTCTGAATAGATCGTTAGTACCGCGTGATTGAGATAATAGGGCGGGGACGTTTTGCTGGCAACATAATTACAAAGTTTCATCGAGTTACCTCAAAAACAAAGTGCCCTATATAAAATCCCCGTGAAGTAAAAAGTGGAAAACGGAAGTTCTGTAAAGGTTTGGAAGTTCGATAGTACCGGGAATTCAGCGTAATTAGATAATATAAGCTCTATCTGGAGTAATAAAGAAGAGGATCGATTAAAAGATTATCTTTTTTGTGTAGCCCGGGACAGCCGTGCTCTCTTTATGCCGCTGTTTCGTCGGCACCTATTTAATTTTATCGTCTTCCACTACATTTGGTTAGTGGAATGTGTCCAATAAAATCCATTACAATTTAACTTCCTGAAAACGTTCCGCATAAAAGTAAGGAATTCAGAAACTCCTTAGAACCCCCTAAAAGGTCACGTAATTCAGAAAACGTGTTCTCTATATTTTTATTTTGCGATAATTCAATTGGAATCACAAGCCACTTTATTCGGATCGTAGATCCTCAATATTCTAATGCCAGGGAAGCATTTTTATTTAAATTATCTCAGCTTCTCGACACGAATATTTCACTCGTGAATAGCATTCTAAATTTATATCAAATAATTCCATTAATGTGAAACATAAAATATTAAATTTTGTGAGAATATAAGGTACTGCTGATATTTTAATAAAATCATTAATTATTACAGATTAATATCTAACATAAGATTTTTATATCAGAACAAAAGAAGAAAAATATGGTTTGAAAGGGAGATATGTAAATACGAATGATAAAGGTAACGTGCTAATATAAAAAAAACGATAATAATCCAGCGAAAATAGATAAAATATTTAACCATAAACGCCTCGTTTAAGATAGGGCGAAAATCTCTCGACAAAAGTCTAAAGTAGCATTTAAAGATACACTGTGAATGTTTTCATACCTAAAACATGTTAAATAATATAATAAAATGGGTTTTAAATAATTTTCGGAGCATACATTGCGTTTTTTTTTGTCGAGGGAATTTCATGTAATTACCATTTCGGCTCAGCAAATTGGTAGATATTATTTTAAAAAATAACACGCAATTTTTGCGGAACTAAAAGAAAGTTTTCAAAGAAAATATGTTTTAAATCAGAATGCCGGGTCTTGGGCTGTTTTGGCGGTGTTATAACACAGATGTTAAAAATTCGTTTAAATTACCTTACTGGATACCTGTACTAATATATTGACGTTAGATTATGATATCAAGTAGGCTATATGTTTATATTGTACATAATTAAACTAAAACTGGACTGTTTCGCATTGCATTATTTTTGGTGGAAAATTCAAATATTTATGGAGCAAACACCAAAAAAGCGGTAAAGTAGATAGATACCATCATGAATTAAAAGTGTATTTGTTTTTTTTTTAAATGTAATGACGAATAAATTTTTCAAGTTCACCCGAAAGATACATTTATTCTCTTAAAAGGACTTGACTTCCTGCGACAATTTTTTCTTACGAATTCTTTCACTTCAACAAATCCTACAATATTGGCAAATTAAAATATCTTGTGATTTTCACGGGTCTACACTAGTATTACACCAGTATACTTTTGCCGTAAAAATCTGAAAACATTTCCTACAGTAATAATTTTGTCAGTGTTTAGTCAACAGTCGGTGTTTAGAATAACGTTGAGGCTCTTCTGTCAATGAAAATGCATGTTCCCTCAGGCTCCTTACTTTGACACAGCCGTAGGACTTTGTGTCCATTTCCGTGGTTATGTGCATATTTCCCCATTTCGCCTTCTCCCTGTACATTCCCCATTAGACACGGAAACATGTCTGAAATAATGGCTCACACATTGAAAACACTTTTCCGTCCTAAAAAGCAAAATATAAAAATGGAAGGCTCGCTACGTACCACCGTGTTTGCTTTGTTTTGGTTTTGTTTCATCTTTCCCTGGCGCTTACCGCTTCTTATCAATCATTTATATGCAGATGGTGAAGTCTTCCACAAAGAGTTGCTGCTTAAGACTTTTCTAAAATAACCAGCCTCTTTGTTGAGAACGCAATATCGCAATGATAAACTTTTATTGCCGTAACTTATTAGGTAGTTTGGGAACATTTTTGTTATAAAAAGTACTAACTTCGGTTGTGGTTCTGTCTGTAACTCCAATTCAATTAACTCTAGAACTTGGATTTGCTTTGCATGTGTCTTTTTCAAAATTGGAACTGATTGTGAGAACAATTCAGAAAAGCGAAGAAGTGGGTGACAAAATTATTTAGTTTTAATCAATTAATAATTATGGATTAAAAATAGAGGATACTAATAAATGTAAACGAAATATGAGAAAAGCTTGTCATGCAGAGTTGTTTAAGGCGTTTGTCCTGGTAAGACAAGAGATCCTGGGTTCGGTTCCCAGTTGCGACTGTTACCTTTTCTGTGTCGTGTTCTTTTTTATATTTCGTTTGGGTTTAATTCATTATTTTTTTTACATTAACTCCACCCAGGAGGTCCTGAGGGAAATAATTTTCCTCAGGGCCTATGACATCTGAGATGCTGTGTGGAGGGTCTCTTTGAGGAGAGGGAGGAATGAACATTGGTCTTGAAGAGACCCATGTTGTAGGAAGGAGGAAACATATAGGCCGTTAAATCGTTCAATAACCGAGCATTTGAACACAACAACGAGTCGAAGAAGCGACCCGTTCTTACGTGACAACTTTCAACCGTATACTTATGTTGAGCACGCGTTTGTTGTGTTTCCTGACTATGCACAGGTGCCGAAGAGATTATAGGCGCTAGTTCCTCGGAGCAACAAGGATAGCATTCCCACCCGATGCCTGTGCTCTAAAGATTGCAATCCGTTGATTAAATTAGGAGAATCTATCAAACGAATCGCCCATTTCTGCACGAGAGTCGAGAGTTTTTTCAGGTATTTTGGAGCTCCAGACCAGATGTGGCTGCCAAATTCAACCGTAGGGCGCACTTGTTATTTGTACAGCAATTGTGGACTGTTAAAGTAACTACGGGCCCTGTACAATACGCCCAGTTTTTGAGAGACTAACTTAACTCTGGCTTCGATGGAGCCCCAATATCTAAGATGAAGTTATACGTGAAATCCTATTAAGATACTATTTTGATTAATCTTTATGACAAATCGGCTTACAGTATGAACATCAAAAAATATACTACGAATAAATCGAAGCTTTTACTAGCTTTTCTTTGTATTGGAATTACAATAAAATTATTATTTACATAACAAAAAATATAAGCGTAAACCACCAAAAAAAATATTTTTTAATGACTTAAGTATGAATAATACAAGAAACAATTTTTTAAAAATATACCTTTATGGCTAAGACTATTTTTGAGATTTTCCATGTTCTAACCTTTTTTCGTTCTTATAAAATTATGCACAAAATAAATAAAAACCACTATTTCGCTTACTTGCCTCGTGCAAATAAGACGCTCGATTTTAAAATTTTGCAGGCATGAGATTCGAAATATTTCTTGCGTTTATATTCCTCTTAAACCAAGCATATCAATGGAGGGCCTGTTTATTATCATTATCCTCTACTAAAAGTTATTCCAAGAAAATTTAATACTAGGCCACTTGCACATAATTTTTTTTCCGGTTTAGGCAAATATTCTAAGACATTACGTTTTTTTCTTCCGATCCCTGGCGATTTTTGAAAATTTCAATCTGAAAAATCGGACCATTTCTTATTAATCAGAAAGACGGGACATAATTTTATGGGTGCGAAAAAACAATAATTACATTGCCGAAAATCATTTAAAAAACAATATTATTCGATACGAATGGCACAAGAGGATAACGACGCATACCAAAAATATTACATCTCATAAACATTTTTTTCCTTAATCCATCTTATTGACTAAAATTATTGACACTTAAAATGTTCAACGTCTATAAATGACTAAACTTGAACTTGTAATTTATAATATAATAATATATTATAAAACTTGATTTTGTTAAAATCAGCACCATTACGGTTTTACTTCTAAGACAGGTACAGAAGGCATAATATGTACGGGGTTCTCTTCGTAACATCTGTCAAAAATTCGCCAAAAATCAAAGTGTTGCAATATAAAAAAAAAATCAGTGTGAAATTTTACAAAATTAATCGAATATTATCAGAGACGGAACATTTTCATGGAGTGACGTCACGAGCCCAAATAACGGATTTTTTTATAAAAAATAAAAAAACGGTGAATTTCAGAAAGTTTATCGTTTTCGTTATCTAAATAGAAAAATCTTTCCACACGATTTTTTCCAAGTCATTATGAAATCCATGCAAGTGGCCTATTACGCATCAGACATGTCAAACGGAGAACTGTGTTTCAAAATTCTAGAAGCAAGTCATGTTCTTAATGGGAACATTATTGAATTAAACCTATTTTATACATATAAGCCAACCGGTTTCGGTTTAATCATGCTTTTATTAGGGCAGATACAAAATTTTATTTTAATACACTTTTACATATGGGTAGATACTACAAATTTTGCTGATAAAATTGCCCACGAGTTGTTTTTTTACTAAAAACAACCATTTTTCATCGTGCGAAAGAAAAATATAAGGTAATGTTATTCTTCTATAATTTTTTTGATAAATGGCAAAAAAAACCGAAATGCTTCTCAATCTCAGAAGTATATAAATGGATATCACGTGCTATATTTATGAGTGGAGTTTTCTTCCCACGATTTTATGATCGCTCTAGTAGCTACGTCACAGAACTTATCCGGTCCAGATTTAACTTTACGTAGTATGGTATTATTATAATATGATGTATTATTAACTTCCTTGTTTTCCCTTTTTTATTACATTCTTGATATTGGTGAAGACGCTGTCTATTATGCTGAATATCTACTACGTGTAGGCTCGTCAATTGCGAAGGGGAAAATAAGAATTTTGTTCACGTAAGAAAGCTGGGCAACCTAAAAAAAAGTTCTTCCAATATTCCTTCTATTCATAAAGTATTAGCATGCCTTTCAATATCCATAAGAATGTCCGCTTGTGTTTCTTCTTAATTCAATTTCGAATTGAAACCAAAGAATAATAGTGTCAGAAAGCGATATTGCTTAAGGCGCCGCAACCGGGCTCAAAAAGAAGAAGATGGAGAGATATATAATTACGAATGTTAGAGGAGCGCGCTAACATTTAAAGCGATAAAATCGATGCGAAAATTGCGAAAATGTTTAATAAAACACGACTCCTTTAAAATAGAGCAAACATCAAGTGAATGGTATCTTAAGTATCATTTAAAGAAACATTGTGAATTTTTTCACAACTATTATTTGTAAAATAACTGAATCAAACGTGTTTATAATAATTTTCGGAGCATACTTTGCGTTTTTTTTCTATCGACGAAATTTTATATTGTATTTGGATATTATCTTCAAAAATAACATAGGTATATTTTTTAAGAGCTTAAAAACTTCAAATGTTTAAAGGCGATATGTAAGAAATCGGTAGAAATTCGGATAGCGGTGCCTTAACATAATTATTATTTAATTTTGCTCTTACGGGTGATTATCATGTGTAATAATGATTGTTGAAAGGCTAAACCGTTGTCTGTCCGGCATGCGCATAACAACATTAGCTCCACACGGAAGGCCCTGAGGAAAATAAATCTCTCAGGGTGAATGTCATCTTTGGGGATACTGTATGGAGGGTCATTTTATTGAAAGTAAGGAGGGGAAACCAACCAAGATAGCAGAGAGTGTCACAAGTTTCCGCAGTAAGTCATTTTTTTACCTTTCCTTGGGTGCTTTCTTCAACTTGTGCAGTGGTCAAAACAAGGTCCTTCGACATCCACAGCCGCATAAAACACATATCACTGATTGTTGAACCTCCTTAGCCACAAACGTCAGAACTCTAATACTTTTGTAAAAAGGAAGCTACATTTATTTTTAAAACGAATCTAGGCCCCCCAATGTCCCTGCATACATGATCGTTAGTAAGAAAGAAAAATGTATGCATACTCGCATTTACAGTAATTAAAAAGATAAAGACACATCATAGATGTGTTCGCCTGTTGGTTCAGCATCTAGTTAAGAGTGAAATAATAAAGAAAAAGAAAAATATTTACAGGTGTAATTATGATTAAAAACCAAATAAAATATATAAAAAGAAAGATATCGAAAGGCTCGCAACGCAGTGGGTGGGCAAACGCATCCGCCACCAAGAACTTGACAAACTTCACCCCATGAACCCGGGCACTTCTGATAAGTAACCAAACGTGTGGGGTGACCTATGGCGGGAGTGTTGGTCATCCAATAAATAGAGTAATATTTATTTCGGTTATTATTCACATAACCGGTTAGTTTTTCGTCTGCGCCAGCAAAATTATAAATCTCGTGTAAGGTATGTAATTTTTTTAAATTCCAAATTAAATTTTTGCTGAGCTCGGTTTTTAAAACTCGCATGAACAATGTGAAATATGTTCAAAATTAAAACCAATAACGTGAAATCCAGGAATGGGTGTGAATTGATGAAAATATACCTCACATTAAATCATTATTAGCGGCTTCCACATTTTTTAGAATTACATTGCCATCAATTTTTAGCAGATACCCTACCCATAAATAAATAAATTGCTTCCAACGGTAGCGATGCTCGCCCTGTAGTTATGTCAATATTTTAACATCACAGAATATTATATATTTTTACAATGCTGGTAGATTCCTGCATGCTAATGTTGTGGTTAGTACCTAAATTTTGGTAATTTAGGTACTGATGTGTGATTTATGTATCTACGGATATCAAAAGACCTTGTGTTTTTAAATATATGAAAGACCACTGCACAAGTAAAAAAGAAATCACATGAGGAAAGGAATGAAAGGGCTTACTGCGCTGCACTTCTCTTCGATCTTGGCTGGGTTTGTTGATGCACTCGTATGACTATTAGTCGAGGTATCTTACTTGAAGTATGCTGGATTAAATTTGCAAATGCGGCATGCGGAATATTAGATGTTTACGCGGCGAGTTTCGATTGACGACTGATTGTTATGGTAAAGTAAATGACAGGTATATAGGGATGGGTAGGAAAAGGAACATGATAGGGATGGATAGGAAAGGAACATGTGACAATCAAGCTACAAGCACAAGGTCTACGATATATGTAGATGTATGTATGTAGGTAAGTGTAGCTATGTATTGTGTAAACGTTCAACCAAGTACTAACTAACGTATACCGACAATGACTTGCAGAATAAGAATCACCAACATTAAGTTTTTAGAGATTATAACTGATTAATGTTAATACTTGATGATGTCTTAATATAGAGATAATCCTAAAAACACATACGAACAGTAAGTATGGTCGTGCTATTTTGGTTGCTGATGACATCAATAATAACCACTGAAGCGCTTTTTGCCACAACGTGGCAATATTCAAAATACCTCGGATTGCCTTGCTGCCAATTTTGGAAACTTTTCCCTTATTTGTAAGTAATTAAGTAGAAGTTTACGATTTTTTTTTGTCGAATCTGACGTGCTACGTAAACGCGTAAAAGAATTAACTGTTGATCGTTTACTTTCGTTTTAACGTTTTAAAACTTTCTATGATTTTCATACAGATTTGGTAGAAATGTTGAGAATTCTTAGAGATTTGATTAATCATGAATTGTGTTTATTTACTACATTACAGTAACTAACTAACGTACCGTTTCTTTGATTATATTATTATTTTCAATGTGGGAATATTATATTCAAGAAAGTTTTTGTGCGTGCAGGTCAAATAACGGGTATATCCTTCGACTGAGAGCTTCGCCACAACTATTTTTTCATTGAGTAGGTACGTGAGGCTTTTATGATAAAGAGAGAGCTGTTACAACGAAGCTATCAGTGGTGCGCCTATAGAACATGGACTGAAGCAATTTCCTCGTCCCATTTCGCACGAATGGTGTCAAACGAGCTGACGTTATTGTCGAAACCACCACACATGTTAAAAAATCATGGCCACCGATGTTGTTTTGAATCGTGGGTTGACCGCATCGGAATATTTTGACCAAACGAAAAATACGAGTATATGTTTAATATCACCGGTTCAATCCAAATATCTTAAAACGACAAAAGTTAAAAGAGATATGAACAAAAAAATATAACAATTATTATAAGTAATAATTATTGGCCTGAAACACTCATCTACATTGAAAAAATCTCCCAAGAAAAGATACATGCCACCGATGCGACTCGCCTGCCTTTCCCATAAAAAATAAAGTTGGTTGTTTGCAGGTGGAAAATGTAATAAGCAGTAATTGTTGAATGCCACGCGTTGCTGTGTCTAATAAAACACAACGTCATCTACTGGATGGTTATCCAACCTTTATAACCACCGCCGTGTTTGAGTTTATCGCATCGCGAAGAGACAGACAGATGCCGCGGAGGACTTTAATTTATAATACACAGAGATGTTGTGAAATATTATAATAATCTCCATGAAATGCTTGGGGTAACTAACGTATTTAAGTTAATAAGGCTTAATACTGTATCCGTCTAAATAACTTTTCAATTACCGCAATGTACGTGACCATTTTTTTAGAAGATAGAATGGGTATAGTAAGCCATCCGTAAAAGATAGATATATGCCTTCGCGGACTTTTTTGTAGATCTATAAAAAGGGAATATCCCACTATACACTGTTTTGTTATATCCCAAAAGGATTAGGCAGCGTTTTCGATGAAAGCTACCAGGCGGTTTGACATTTTCCGACACTTCTAACAATTATCGTTATGTTTCAACCAATTTACACAAATCCTTGACAAATTACATACTTAAACCTTCCTCACGAAACACTCTATCTATTGATGAAAACCCCATGAAAATCCATTCAGTAGTCTTCGAGTTTATCGCGAACAGACAGACAGACAGACGACGCGGGAGACTTTAATTTATAATTTTTTTTTATTTTTTTTTATTTATTTTTTTTATTTATTTTATTTCTATGTATTACAGTATTTACCTATTAATTAACATTTTTACATAATAGATAAATTTTGAAAACATTTTTACATAATATATTTTACAATTTTATTATGTAGGGTGTATGGTAGGTTTGCGAAGGTGAAACTGTGGATAGGTATTGTATGTTTCGTGAACACCTCACTAGGAGAACCTGTGCTGAGGTGTTTACGTGTTTATTTATGATTATGTGTGACAAGTATTAATGTGTTGTAGAAGAAAGTTTTATATTTATTTTATTTAATGGTTATTGCACATTGGTTATTAATAAGTTAATTTTTATGTTTGGTTTGGAGTAAATAGGTTTTGGAAAAATAGTGTTCCTTTAGCTTTTATCCAGACTGTGATTTGTTTTTTTAGTTTATTTGTTGGTGAAAAATCAGCAGATTGTTTCAAAGAAGGTGGTATGCTGTTATATAGTTTGATAGAATAGTAGTTAAAGGATCTTTGTCCGTGGGTCGTGTGCTTTAGCGGGATGTTGAGTGTTAGGTTTGTTGAGGACCGGCTTGTTATTGAGGACTGAGAAAGTAAAGGGATATGAAGTTTGAATTTGAAGAGGTGAAGAATAGACGATTTAGCGTAGAGTTGTCTGATTGACAAAACGTCGAGCATCTTGAAAATTTTTTCAGAGTCTGTATCATATGCTACTTGAAGTATTAGTTTGATTGTTGCCTTTTGTGCCTTTTCTAGTGGATCTAGAGAAATATTACTTGCACTTCCCCAAGACAGAAGACCATACATGATTAAAGATTGGGAAAGAGCAAAGTAGATAGATCTTAGTATTGTGCGTGGGAAGATATTTTTTATATTATTTAAAAGATACATGATTTTTTTAAGCTTGGATGTAATTAAGTTAATGTGGTCATTCCAGCGTAGGTTTTCGTCAATTATCACGCCTAGATATTTTATTTGTTTGACATTTTGTATGATTTCGCAATTGCACGATGAGAAGGGTTGGGAGCAGTCGTGTATTTTCAGAGTGAAGGTTGGAGGAGGTTGACCTCTTTGAGTTATACTATGTGTAATGAATTTAGTTTTTTTTGTATTTAGAGTAAGTTTGTTTTCATTGAGCCATTGTTTGATGACAGCAAGACTTTTCTCAGCTTTAAGGAATGCCTTGATCCATGAGTCAGCTTGACAAAGTATTACGGTGTCATCAGCGAATGTCACAATGTTGCCTTCTGTAATTAGTTCACAGATATCATTGATGTAGATAAGAAACATTATGGGACCTAGAACACTACCCTGGGGCACTCCGTAACTGATCGGAAGGGGTTCACTTTTCACTTTGTTGATAATGACTTGTTGAGTTCTCTCTGACATAAAACTTTTCAGTAAGTTAAGTTCGTTTCCAGTTATGCCGAGTTTAATAAGTTTCTTAAAAAGTATATTGTGAGATATTGTATCGAAGGCTTTACATAAGTCTAGATATATTGAAATTACTTTTTTCTTTGAGTCAAGGTTAGAGTTAATAAAGTCTGTTACTGAGGTTAAAGGGTGTTGTGTACTTCTGTTCTTTCTAAAGCCATGCTGGTTCTTCGAGAGTAGATGGTTTGTTTCTAGGTAGTGGTAGAGCTGTTCTTTGATGGCTTTTTCCAGAATTTTGGACATAGTATTTAGAAGAGTGATAGGTCTGTAGTTGTTGATGTCATTTTTAGGTCCTGACTTATAGATAGGAATTACTAGTCCATTTTTTAAGCAGCTAGGAAAAATACCTTCTTTTAGGCTACGATTTATCAGGTATGTAAGTGGATTGAGGAGTTGGTCACTTAGAGTTTTAATGGTTTTAGCATCTATGTTGTCAGTACCTGCAGCTGAGCTATTCTTTAATGATTGTATTATTTTAATCGTCTTATCGCATGAGATGGTTTGGAGTTTAAATTGTATATCTTTATTGGAGTTAGGAGTATCTTGATGGTTAGATGAATGTAGATTCTCTGCCACAGTACTTGTAATGTTTTCTGCCAGAATGCCTCCAATATTTGTGTAATGATTGTTAATGTAATTTAAAACTAGTGTAGGATTGTTGTGGAAGAGGATTTCTTCATTGTTGATGACAATATTTTTGATATTATCATCATCGAAATTATGAGTGCAAGTACTTTCCTTTAGTATTGACCATACACTTTTGGGATCGTAATTGGATTCTATCAGTTTATTTTTGAAATGTAGCTCTTTAGCTTTTCGTATAATTTGGGTGCATAGATTTCTATATCTTTTGTAGAATGAGTAGAGAATAGTATCAGAAGGGTTGAGTTTGACTTGTTTGTGTAACTTATCTCTTTTTTTAATACAGTTTAAGATGCTTTGGGTTATCCAAGTTTTTAGTTTATTTTTGCGGTGGGGAATAATTTTTGTTGATGTTGTGATATTTGTCTTTTCTCTAAACTCTTATATTTGTCTGTATTTTATTTACTCCTGGGCACTTGGCACCAGTCGTAATGTTTCGTCTTTTCATACTTATTTAACTCTCCTTTCATCGGCAAGACAGTTGTAATATTCTCGCCTTTTCTCTTGGCTCTGATCGATATTTAAATTCTTAAGGCTTTGCATATGTGTGGTAGGGATGGAAAATTCCTCCCCTACGTCACACAAGCCTTTATAAAATTGGACCCTTATTTCCTCTGATAACTACAGAAAGCTACTTAAAGCTCCCTTGTACTACATACCTTTAGCGATATATGTACTTAACTAATAAATACGTTATTTACGACTTTGAACGTAAATATTTTCGTATTTAGGTTGTAATTAAACTCCATCAAACGTTGTGTAATTTTTTGATTTATGATATAGAACTTTAATTACTTTAAATTTTGTGGTAACCCTCTTGATTCTAAACAGAGTGTTGAATTTCAAACTGTATTGGTCTCTCTCTTGCAAATTTAACCTTAAGTAATTTCTCTAAATGGACTAACTTCCCTTTGACGTTTATTATGATTCCCTACATCCTAATGAATTCATGAATAAGCAATACTAATCGAAACTACACATGACTAATTGAACAGATAATTAAATATAACTCAAATGGTTAAATGTTAGTAAATTTGATTATGATTGTATCTCGTATCTGCTGGGCGCCCCTCCGTTTAGATTCAGCTGCTATAAGGTACATATAAAGATGGATTTAGTAGGTTAATGTAATTAGTTAATTGCATATTTGACGAACTCAGAATAACCCTTTTTCTGGCAAAATTTGGCTCCTGCCTCCATCAAGTAAGCCGGGTGATCAGAAGTCAACCCAAAATTCGCACAGTCTTTTGGCACGGTTCAATTGATTGATACCTAAGTTATCGCGTCCCAATTGACCTTCCTTCGCCATCATGCACTGCCTTCAGGTCTTCCCCCAAGCCCAGATACCTCCAAATTCCTACTCCTCCAAAGTTTACTATTTACTTAGGGCGAACCGGTTTCGTCCTATATGCAATCATATACTCACGGGTTTGTGTGGAGTTACGGGTCGTGAATCCTCCCTCCACGTTCAAGAAATGAGACGAGAGTGACCCGACAGGCCTAAAGCACTAATTGTAAGTGAGTTCGTTTCATTCAATGAACAGTACATAAAAAGATATATATGTAAACATACGTTTTGGGAAGGTTTATAACTCGCAATGCGAAACTACTTGCAACGCATCCCGAGCTCGGATCTCGCCCATCAATTCTGTGAAATTTTCAGATTGATACCGAATACATACGTAAGAATAGTGGGTGATATAAATATATACTAGTACAATAAGATCTTATCTGGCGATGTGTTCTGGAGATTCGCCATAACTCCAAGCTTTTGTTTGGTTTTGTTGACGGTTTTGTTTGAGAGATCCGCCATCTCTATGGTTTGATTAATGGTCCTTGTTACAGAAGCGAACACTGCCTTCTGTTGGTTGAACTGTATTTTTTTTTTTTCTTTCCCTCCCCTCCAATGTTCAACTTTTGATAAACTCTTGCTATCCCGTGATTCTCAATTGAATCATGTAAATCCTCATTACCCCTTATTAAGCTATCCCGTGATTTTTGAACTGTTTCATGTAAGTCTTCAATACACCCTATTAAGCTATCCCGTGATTTTTCAACTGTTTCATGTAAGTCTTCAATACACCCTACTTTTTACTATCCCGTGATTTATCAACTGTTTCATGTAAATCTTCAATACACCCTTTTGAACTGCTATAATAAATCTGTTAATTTTCAATTGCTTAGTTCTGTAGATACCTCTTTACGTTCAAATTAAAAATAGTGTTTAAATTTTTTTTTTTTCTTTTTGTTCCTAAAAATTGCGCAATATAATAATTTTATCCCGTTCCTAGAAGTTAATACCTAAGTACGATATCCATTAATCAAGGTCATTTTTTTTTTCTTTTTACCGTACTCGAACTAGTGCCCCAGTGACCGAATTATTTTGTAAACAATTTGAGCTTTGTAAACATTCTCTACGTCCTCGTGACCTAGATTCAAGCGTATGAGGTATGTTTACTTTAGACATTCCGGAGACGTGTGAGATGACTCTAAAATTTTCTTTGTTTGATAATGATGTACTTAGCGCAATTGTCTAGTCTGATACCCGATTACGTATACATATTTATTCATTTATATATATACTTTGTCTCAATAAATAATTTATAATATTGATCTGTATAATTTTCTGATTGAAATAATTTCTAATATCATAACTTATTTCAAATGCTCTGGATTTTCTGAAATTATATTAATACATACATAAGATTAAATATAAAATATTGATTTGTAAATTTATCACACATAACTACTTTCAATAGTTATTGATGAATTCAGAGGTAGGAATCGATACCCTCTTTTCCTCTTTTTATATAAGTGTTTTCCTTTTTGATTAAATTTTTTCTTGGGAACAATAAAATACATATATATATGTTTATATACTTACATATATAAATATATAAAATATACTTATTATACTTATAATATTTTAATATAGTTACATATCACATATTAAGCGAGTAATATCTTGGTCAAATAATTAATCCAAATACCAATGTTTGCTCCATTCCGCTTTCTCCTTGGAATCTGTAAAATTTTATAACGGAAAAGACTTACCCCTACCAAGGTTTTTTCCGACCGGGAATACACAGTAAACCTTGCTGCAATTTTCCTAAATTAATTTTTATTTTCCTAAATTTAATTAAATCTTTTTGACTTCAATTTTTTTTTTTTTCCAATTAATCTAATTAATTAAAATGATGTATGAACTCTATCGTTCTAAACTGTATTTTATTTCAAAACTCGGTGGTTAGATAACACTTCAAATGATAGTTACTTCACGATTAATTTAGAGATGGTAAATTGTTGTTAAATTAAATTTTTATCCCTCCGAAATTTTATGTATTAATAAAATATTATTTTGTTTTATTATTATTATTTAAGATAATTAATTTAAATATTTATTATTTGTTAGAACACTTTCACTTAGATTGAACACACGTATTTAATTATAACTTTTTCACGCTAAATTATCACATCACTTCAGTTATTTATTGCACTAATATTAAACGCGAAATTTCTAAGTTTAAAAATACGATATTAAGTGATTATAAAATCCGAATTTTCCACTAAAACAAATTGTATTTATCACGAGCACTTTTATTTTTCACAAGTAATTAACGCGTTGGCTTTATCTTTATTTCCACTGATTCTAACTGCAAAGTATTTTTTCTGTAGATCACTGACTAGAATGTCAAATTTTTCTAAGTATCAAAAATAATTATCACTTAGAATTTTTCTACTTTAAATCACCCACCGTTTCGTCACGTTCCGCGAACTTAAAACCTTTTCGACCACGACCGTAGACTGTCCTCAACTGGCATTTGTCTAGACTTTTATACCCCTCTCAGGTCCAAAAGATCGTATCTGAATCTCCTATAATAAACCAATCTAATTACTATCAACTCGTAATTTCTTGAAACCTCTCCATTATTGTCGAATGCGGTCTCTTTGTACGTTTTGCGTTTGATACATTAAATTCTGTCTCGTACTTCCATACTTACAAGATCCGGATTTAGTAAGACCCATGTTTAATGGCCCAACTTCCTTTGTCCTGTTGTTCATACAAAACTAGCTTGAATTTAATAATTTTAAAGTTCTATTTTCATATATTTCGTAACATGTCCGTGCGTACGGCATCTACCATATGTTCCAAATCTGTCCCCAAATTCGCCTATCAGAGATATCTTCATGTCGAAGTCTTTCTCGCAAATTGTTCATTTTTATTTTATTATTTTTCCTCGAGTTTTTCTGTATTCTATATGAACCTTTCCATTTAAAACCGAATTTTCTCTATTTACGTCGTATATTTGAATTTTCCATTTTTTTCTCGAATTTTCTTTTATTCACGACACTCTTTCCATGAATTTCCTTATTTATCCTTACGTTATTGTTCATATCTCTATAGGTTTTTATATTTCAAGCCGTATTTATTTTATTCACTGTTAATCTAAGATTTCCTTTGTTTTTCTCTGTCGTATCTCCTTTCCCCTCACTTCCCTGTACTTCCTTGATATAACCATATCGTTTTTTGATGTTTGCTGCCTCTTGGAAAATTTCATTTTCTATTTGTTATTAATAAATATATCATTTTTTAACATCTTTATAGGAGATACCCCCACTTCGGCCCTTAAATTTCTGTCATTTTTATTGCTTCATAGAGAACGCCTTCCAAATTTTGTCCCGTTCTTACGCAAAATCCCATAAACCATATGTCTTGACAGTTGTATACATTAGTTCCTGTACCCACCTGGCAATAAATCCTTTTTTATTTCAGTGTCGTTAAATTTTATGAGAATTCTCTAATATAAATATTTCATAAGACCCATGATAATTTTTATTACCTTTTTAACGGCTAATCGTCCTTATATAAACAATTTCCATGTTCGAATATTCCTTGTTTATCACAACAAAATACATCTGGGATCGACAACCATTGTAATGCCTCATCTTTATCTGCAATCGCGTACTATGTTACTCTATAAACTCCATTTTAATTACGTAAAATGACTCCTTTTCCTGAGTTTTTCTATCGCAATGTTTTCAGCATTTTCCACTCCCCTCCGTACTGCACTCTATCTTCTTCTCTAACACTTGTTACTGCTCTAGACATCTGAAATGTACCCTCGCCTATTCTTTAAAACTCTCATTTTTTTTTGACGTTTCCTCCCTAAATCTTTCATCGTAATATCCTAGCTCCGTCTAAAATTGATAACAGTAATTTTCCATTGTTTTTTCAACATTTCCATTTCCTTTAGCACGTTTTCCCTCGAATCGATCATCTCCGGTCGTCACAAACAATCGTATTATAGATGAAATCTCCCTAACACCTTACAATACGTTTTCGTCACTTGCTTTGCAATCTTTCACTTAAACTTTTGCATCGTGTTTACGTGTATCTTTTTTTCCGCACCTGATATGTTTTAATGCGTTCGAGAACTAGGGTTTCTGATCCCTGGAACGTACCGGTTAATGATAACATTTCTTGGGGTCATCGTTCTTTTGTCCCTGAACAGATTATTTCTTCCCATGGAGTTTATTCACCTCTCGGTTTGGTGGGAACGTCAAACTCATTAATCACATTACTAATTGCTAAGTCCAAAGGTCGTTCCTTTGTTCTAAAAATGGGTTCGGCCCTCTTCCCGTTGATAGGCTGAATTGGTTTTTAATCGCTTTTGCTGCAATTCAATTGGCTGTCAATATATCACGGGCTAAGTATATTGGGGGGGGTCCCTGTTTCTGATTATTTGTTGATACCATCTGTGATCCTTTCATCAATACTCGTCTCACTTTGTCTAATTATAGATCCCTACCGTAAATATGAATTCACTTTACTCTAATCCGATAGATGTCGTAGACGTGTCCGTTTTATAAGTAATTGATATTTTCTTTTTAAATTAAAGTGGGAAGCTACGATATTTCCTAATTTTCACTGTTGATCAATGCAATTCATCACAGTTCCCTCCTCTGAACTCAATTTGCTGTGGCTAACGTTGTATTTTATTTTTATGTCCTCTTCTTTTTTTTTTTTTTTTTTTTTTTTTTTTTTTTTTTTTTTTTTTTTTTTTTTTTTTTTTCGTTAGACACCGAAATTGTGTTCAAATTTAGACTAGCTATCTTCCCCTCCTCATTTGGTTATCCCCTATCTCTTTTCCGTATCCTATTACTTCCTATCTCCCCCTCCTCATTTTGTTATCCCCTATCTCTTTTCCGTATCCTATTACTTCCTATCTCCCCCTCCTCATTCTGTTATCCCCTATCTCTTTTCCGTATCCTAGTACTTCCTATCTCCCCCTCCTCATTCTGTTATCCCCTATCTCTTTTCCGTATCCTATTACTTCCTATCTCCCCCTCCTCATTCTGTTCGGATTGTTAACAATCTTGAATTTGAATCTCATTGTATTCTTTATTTTCTTTTCGCGTAGATTTTACTTTATGAAATTTTCTTTAATTTTGATAGATTCAAAATTAATTTCTTTTTGCTGGAACACGCCCCTCGACTCGCGTGTTTTGGTGGTCCCCAACCAAATTGGACTAAGACCTCCCTTACAATGATTTAAGTAAAGATTGTTTACAATCTCGCGGCCTTTCGAACAACTGAAAAGCGGGTGGTCTCTTGGTGTGCAATTAATTGTTTTTTGTTTTGTAAGTATGAATATTTTTTGTGAAATGTGTGTTTTCGCACGACCTCACCCAATCCGACAATCAGTGGTATACATGTTTCATATAAATTTTCCAGCATTTTTTTTTTCTTTATTTATTTAAGCTTTATTTTATAATTCTTAATTTCTAATTGTAATTTCTTAATTCATCCAAAGTTGTTCTAGCCTAAGTGTTGTCCACTCTAATATTTAAATTTTTATAAATGTTCTTTATTATCCTCAAATTGGTTCAGCGTTCCTTTTTTCCTTTTTTTTTTTTTTCGAAATCTAAAATATTTATACCTTAATTCAAATGTTACCTTTTTATCTCTATACTTAATGTCTACCCTATATCTATAGATAAACTTTCTTATTTCAATATTTCAAAAAAAAATTCCTAGGCATTGTTTATTTTTCAAAATGTCCCTTTTGTGTGCCATATAATATCTCTAATTCTCTCCTTCGAGTGTTCTTACTTATCTAACATTTTTTTTTTTTCTCACTAACACATAAAAAAAGTCAAATTTTTTTTTTTCAACTAGAAAATCAAAATTAACGAATTTATTTGTCTTACTCTATTTCAATAATTGAATATGATTGTCGCTTATTAAGAACTTGTCCACTCACCCTCAAAGACTTGACGACGATCCGCCCCTCGCAAGCAATCTGATAATCTAATATTTTAGTAATTTTCTTTCTTCCCCCTCCCCAATTATAATGTACCCTAACATATTTTTATTTGTATTTCTCAATCGTTTATTTATTTATTAACATTTACAAATATTTGTAAACTTCGCACTCTATTCGTTGACTTCCACTAATTGTAAACCTGATTTTTGTTTCTTATTACTTGTGTAATATCTAGCTAAATGTAAAGCGCTATAATCTCCTTTTATCTCCCGAGTTGGCTGCGACCATTAGCTCCTTCCCGGCTGTAGTTATTGTAGAATTTTCTTTTGGTGAACTGTTAACTTCGGTGCACTTGCTGCAACTAGCGTTTTCGCCCACACTTTCAATTGCGTGTATCCTCCTTTTTATGGCGCGGTAACGGTCACGGTATTTGTCCTTCTTGCTGGATTCCTCCCCACTCCTCTTCTTCATGTTCCGTTCTTCTGGTGTACATACCATTGTATCTAGTTTTCGTAGAAACTCAGCGGCGACAATCTCATCTCCTGATTGCCCCGAAAACCATAGCGATTGAATTTCCTTCGGATAATGTCTCATAATCTCGTCAACTATGCCCAACGGTGTGTCAGTAATCTTTAAAGCCTTCGCTAGCTCCCAATAGTTTGCGAAATGAGTGAGCATGGATATATTTTTCTTGGCATCATATACCCCTTCTGCAAGACGACGGCGAACTTCATTTTTCTTTATGTCTCCCCAATAGGTAGCTAAAAAATCTCGTTCGAAATCTAACATAGTCTCCCATCGTTTATTGTACAATTTTGCCCACGATTTAGCTTCCCCTTTCAAATTTTCCCGTACGACGACTAATGGATCCGTTCGTTTCACTTTTCTAGTGTATTCTTTTAAATCTTCTAGGAAACTAATGGGATTTTGATTTCCACCGGAGAATGATGGTCGTTCCTGCTGTGGTAACATTTCCACTACTTGGAGAACGCTTTTCGGCGCACTATCCTCTCCTATCACCGCCACTGTTGCTGGGCTTTCCAATTGTTTCTCGAGTTCTTGCATCTTATTGACGAGCGGTGCCAAAGCTGCCTGAATTATTGTAGTTATATCTCCTATGTTTATTGTTGAAGTCTCGGTTGTGACATTTTCCCCGATTGCTGTCACTAAAGCCTGGGCTCGCCTACTTGTTCCACGTTTCCCAACCATTTTCTTTATTTTCCGAGTGTCGCCTGGTTAATGTTTATATTTTTATCTTATTAAGCGACAACCTTATAATCTCTATTTTAGTTTCCTAAATTACCTTATGTAAATTATGTTGCCTTCCTTATTCTATTTATTTACTTATTTTTTTTTTTTTTTTCAATTTTCTCGTTTTTCTATATTTTTTTTATTTTATTTTTTTATTTTTCCTTTTACTTCGTTAACTTTTCTTGTTCCTTTTCCTCGGGTTTTTCCTGTAACATACCATGTGTGAGTCTCTCTTCACACTCTCGCTTATTTTCGCCCTGTTCCTCCGATTTTGTGTCGGTCTCCCCCTCTGGCTGAACGACTTCTATCATAACCTCGACTCGTAACTTAGACCTCTTTGAACGTCTAAATATCTCCCGTAATTCATCTCCCAACGGTATTTCTTTAGCTTCTAATTCCGTCGCATCCACTTTCCTTTTTTCCGCCATTTTTTGTTTAAAATTTTTAATGAATTTAACTCAATACCAACTATTTATTATAAATATACCTATATATATTTATAATTTATTTTATTTTTATTTTTATTTTTATTTTTATTTTTATTTTTATTTTTTTTTTTTTTTTGGAACCTGTCCCCCTATAAAACACAATATTTTCAATTATTTATATTTGTTTGCATGATGATTGTAACCCAAATTAGATCAACTCTACCATCACTCTTCATTTCAAATAAATGTAGGTAATTGCAAAAAAAACGGAATGAATATTGTTACTCCAATGTTAATGAATATCCCGTGATTTTCGTTCAACCAATAATTACTCATTGTTTAGAATGCCAACCATTCCTTCAGTTCCGCAATACCTACGATATTTTCGCAAAATCTGTTTAGAGTTCGCAATACCTATCTTGATGTTATTTCGTCAAATCCCCTCCTTTTTTTGGTCCGAATGATCAAATGTTCCCTTAAATAGGTATATACCTATAAAACATTCGTCTGTGATATTAAAGCTCTCAACTCGACACTATCCCCAATCAAATATTTTATGTTATTTTTATTTTATGTTCCTTATCTTTTATGTTATGACTTTTTATGTGATAATCCTCACATACAAACCCACAACATTAACTATAAACAAAGGGTCACTTTATGTAGGTAAGTTCCCCCGTTTTTATCTGTAAAGTCTGTTTATTTTTTCCGTAACCGAGTGTTGATATTATTTTCGAGTTTGTTTATTCTACAATCTCTTATAGAGATACGCGTTACCCCCGATGTCACCTACTTCAAAATTTTTCGATGTTTTGTTATCACTTTCGATGCTTACAAACACCGCGGTATCTCGTATCAGATTGTTTACATTACGGTCATTAACATTCTGGATTCAGGAATGTCAATACCATTATTCTATCAATTTATGGCCTGCCTTGAATAAACTGTTTACGCTTGTATCTGACCTACATTCTTTGTTACGATATTTATAATCTCATAAGCAATCAACAAATTCATGGTCACTTGATTTAAACTTTATCGACACTTTTATAAATTATTTTAAAACATGTAGAGTTTATTCGTTAACACTTTTTTTTAATATTTAAATGTATTGTTTATTTATTTATTTTCGTATATTTATTTATTTATTTATATATTTTTTTTCGTGTTTATTTAACGGCGCACTGTTCTGATTTTTATTTTATTTTTATTATCACTTCATTTAACATAACGTCCTACTTATTATTATTATTTTTTTTTTTCACTTTTTGCAATAGATTGACCAATAAAAGTTTTTTTTTTTTTTTTTAAAACAACTTGTAAAACTCTGATCTCCTGTCACGGCTGTGCAGTTGTGATGTATGTCTTTTCTCTAAACTCTTATATTTGTCTGTATTTTATTTACTCCTGGGCACTTGGCACCAGTCGTAATGTTTCGTCTTTTCATACTTATTTAACTCTCCTTTCATCGGCAAGACAGTTGTAATATTCTCGCCTTTTCTCTTGGCTCTGATCGATATTTAAATTCTTAAGGCTTTGCATATGTGTGGTAGGGATGGAAAATTCCTCCCCTACGTCACACAAGCCTTTATAAAATTGGACCCTTATTTCCTCTGATAACTACAGAAAGCTACTTAAAGCTCCCTTGTACTACATACCTTTAGCGATATATGTACTTAACTAATAAATACGTTATTTACGACTTTGAACGTAAATATTTTCGTATTTAGGTTGTAATTAAACTCCATCAAACGTTGTGTAATTTTTTGATTTATGATATAGAACTTTAATTACTTTAAATTTTGTGGTAACCCTCTTGATTCTAAACAGAGTGTTGAATTTCAAACTGTATTGGTCTCTCTCTTGCAAATTTAACCTTAAGTAATTTCTCTAAATGGACTAACTTCCCTTTGACGTTTATTATGATTCCCTACATCCTAATGAATTCATGAATAAGCAATACTAATCGAAACTACACATGACTAATTGAACAGATAATTAAATATAACTCAAATGGTTAAATGTTAGTAAATTTGATTATGATTGTATCTCGTATCTGCTGGGCGCCCCTCCGTTTAGATTCAGCTGCTATAAGGTACATATAAAGATGGATTTAGTAGGTTAATGTAATTAGTTAATTGCATATTTGACGAACTCAGAATAACCCTTTTTCTGGCAAAATTTGGCTCCTGCCTCCATCAAGTAAGCCGGGTGATCAGAAGTCAACCCAAAATTCGCACAGTCTTTTGGCACGGTTCAATTGATTGATACCTAAGTTATCGCGTCCCAATTGACCTTCCTTCGCCATCATGCACTGCCTTCAGGTCTTCCCCCAAGCCCAGATACCTCCAAATTCCTACTCCTCCAAAGTTTACTATTTACTTAGGGCGAACCGGTTTCGTCCTATATGCAATCATATACTCACGGGTTTGTGTGGAGTTACGGGTCGTGAATCCTCCCTCCACGTTCAAGAAATGAGACGAGAGTGACCCGACAGGCCTAAAGCACTAATTGTAAGTGAGTTCGTTTCATTCAATGAACAGTACATAAAAAGATATATATGTAAACATACGTTTTGGGAAGGTTTATAACTCGCAATGCGAAACTACTTGCAACGCATCCCGAGCTCGGATCTCGCCCATCAATTCTGTGAAATTTTCAGATTGATACCGAATACATACGTAAGAATAGTGGGTGATATAAATATATACTAGTACAATAAGATCTTATCTGGCGATGTGTTCTGGAGATTCGCCATAACTCCAAGCTTTTGTTTGGTTTTGTTGACGGTTTTGTTTGAGAGATCCGCCATCTCTATGGTTTGATTAATGGTCCTTGTTACAGAAGCGAACACTGCCTTCTGTTGGTTGAACTGTATTTTTTTTTTTTCTTTCCCTCCCCTCCAATGTTCAACTTTTGATAAACTCTTGCTATCCCGTGATTCTCAATTGAATCATGTAAATCCTCATTACCCCTTATTAAGCTATCCCGTGATTTTTGAACTGTTTCATGTAAGTCTTCAATACACCCTATTAAGCTATCCCGTGATTTTTCAACTGTTTCATGTAAGTCTTCAATACACCCTACTTTTTACTATCCCGTGATTTATCAACTGTTTCATGTAAATCTTCAATACACCCTTTTGAACTGCTATAATAAATCTGTTAATTTTCAATTGCTTAGTTCTGTAGATACCTCTTTACGTTCAAATTAAAAATAGTGTTTAAATTTTTTTTTTTTCTTTTTGTTCCTAAAAATTGCGCAATATAATAATTTTATCCCGTTCCTAGAAGTTAATACCTAAGTACGATATCCATTAATCAAGGTCATTTTTTTTTTCTTTTTACCGTACTCGAACTAGTGCCCCAGTGACCGAATTATTTTGTAAACAATTTGAGCTTTGTAAACATTCTCTACGTCCTCGTGACCTAGATTCAAGCGTATGAGGTATGTTTACTTTAGACATTCCGGAGACGTGTGAGATGACTCTAAAATTTTCTTTGTTTGATAATGATGTACTTAGCGCAATTGTCTAGTCTGATACCCGATTACGTATACATATTTATTCATTTATATATATACTTTGTCTCAATAAATAATTTATAATATTGATCTGTATAATTTTCTGATTGAAATAATTTCTAATATCATAACTTATTTCAAATGCTCTGGATTTTCTGAAATTATATTAATACATACATAAGATTAAATATAAAATATTGATTTGTAAATTTATCACACATAACTACTTTCAATAGTTATTGATGAATTCAGAGGTAGGAATCGATACCCTCTTTTCCTCTTTTTATATAAGTGTTTTCCTTTTTGATTAAATTTTTTCTTGGGAACAATAAAATACATATATATATGTTTATATACTTACATATATAAATATATAAAATATACTTATTATACTTATAATATTTTAATATAGTTACATATCACATATTAAGCGAGTAATATCTTGGTCAAATAATTAATCCAAATACCAATGTTTGCTCCATTCCGCTTTCTCCTTGGAATCTGTAAAATTTTATAACGGAAAAGACTTACCCCTACCAAGGTTTTTTCCGACCGGGAATACACAGTAAACCTTGCTGCAATTTTCCTAAATTAATTTTTATTTTCCTAAATTTAATTAAATCTTTTTGACTTCAATTTTTTTTTTTTTCCAATTAATCTAATTAATTAAAATGATGTATGAACTCTATCGTTCTAAACTGTATTTTATTTCAAAACTCGGTGGTTAGATAACACTTCAAATGATAGTTACTTCACGATTAATTTAGAGATGGTAAATTGTTGTTAAATTAAATTTTTATCCCTCCGAAATTTTATGTATTAATAAAATATTATTTTGTTTTATTATTATTATTTAAGATAATTAATTTAAATATTTATTATTTGTTAGAACACTTTCACTTAGATTGAACACACGTATTTAATTATAACTTTTTCACGCTAAATTATCACATCACTTCAGTTATTTATTGCACTAATATTAAACGCGAAATTTCTAAGTTTAAAAATACGATATTAAGTGATTATAAAATCCGAATTTTCCACTAAAACAAATTGTATTTATCACGAGCACTTTTATTTTTCACAAGTAATTAACGCGTTGGCTTTATCTTTATTTCCACTGATTCTAACTGCAAAGTATTTTTTCTGTAGATCACTGACTAGAATGTCAAATTTTTCTAAGTATCAAAAATAATTATCACTTAGAATTTTTCTACTTTAAATCACCCACCGTTTCGTCACGTTCCGCGAACTTAAAACCTTTTCGACCACGACCGTAGACTGTCCTCAACTGGCATTTGTCTAGACTTTTATACCCCTCTCAGGTCCAAAAGATCGTATCTGAATCTCCTATAATAAACCAATCTAATTACTATCAACTCGTAATTTCTTGAAACCTCTCCATTATTGTCGAATGCGGTCTCTTTGTACGTTTTGCGTTTGATACATTAAATTCTGTCTCGTACTTCCATACTTACAAGATCCGGATTTAGTAAGACCCATGTTTAATGGCCCAACTTCCTTTGTCCTGTTGTTCATACAAAACTAGCTTGAATTTAATAATTTTAAAGTTCTATTTTCATATATTTCGTAACATGTCCGTGCGTACGGCATCTACCATATGTTCCAAATCTGTCCCCAAATTCGCCTATCAGAGATATCTTCATGTCGAAGTCTTTCTCGCAAATTGTTCATTTTTATTTTATTATTTTTCCTCGAGTTTTTCTGTATTCTATATGAACCTTTCCATTTAAAACCGAATTTTCTCTATTTACGTCGTATATTTGAATTTTCCATTTTTTCCTCGAATTTTCTTTTATTCACGACACTCTTTCCATGAATTTCCTTATTTATCCTTACGTTATTGTTCATATCTCTATAGGTTTTTATATTTCAAGCCGTATTTATTTTATTCACTGTTAATCTAAGATTTCCTTTGTTTTTCTCTGTCGTATCTCCTTTCCCCTCACTTCCCTGTACTTCCTTGATATAACCATATCGTTTTTTGATGTTTGCTGCCTCTTGGAAAATTTCATTTTCTATTTGTTATTAATAAATATATCATTTTTTAACATCTTTATAGGAGATACCCCCACTTCGGCCCTTAAATTTCTGTCATTTTTATTGCTTCATAGAGAACGCCTTCCAAATTTTGTCCCGTTCTTACGCAAAATCCCATAAACCATATGTCTTGACAGTTGTATACATTAGTTCCTGTACCCACCTGGCAATAAATCCTTTTTTATTTCAGTGTCGTTAAATTTTATGAGAATTCTCTAATATAAATATTTCATAAGACCCATGATAATTTTTATTACCTTTTTAACGGCTAATCGTCCTTATATAAACAATTTCCATGTTCGAATATTCCTTGTTTATCACAACAAAATACATCTGGGATCGACAACCATTGTAATGCCTCATCTTTATCTGCAATCGCGTACTATGTTACTCTATAAACTCCATTTTAATTACGTAAAATGACTCCTTTTCCTGAGTTTTTCTATCGCAATGTTTTCAGCATTTTCCACTCCCCTCCGTACTGCACTCTATCTTCTTCTCTAACACTTGTTACTGCTCTAGACATCTGAAATGTACCCTCGCCTATTCTTTAAAACTCTCATTTTTTTTTGACGTTTCCTCCCTAAATCTTTCATCGTAATATCCTAGCTCCGTCTAAAATTGATAACAGTAATTTTCCATTGTTTTTTCAACATTTCCATTTCCTTTAGCACGTTTTCCCTCGAATCGATCATCTCCGGTCGTCACAAACAATCGTATTATAGATGAAATCTCCCTAACACCTTACAATACGTTTTCGTCACTTGCTTTGCAATCTTTCACTTAAACTTTTGCATCGTGTTTACGTGTATCTTTTTTTCCGCACCTGATATGTTTTAATGCGTTCGAGAACTAGGGTTTCTGATCCCTGGAACGTACCGGTTAATGATAACATTTCTTGGGGTCATGGTTCTTTTGTCCCTGAACAGATTATTTCTTCCCATGGAGTTTATTCACCTCTCGGTTTGGTGGGAACGTCAAACTCATTAATCACATTACTAATTGCTAAGTCCAAAGGTCGTTCCTTTGTTCTAAAAATGGGTTCGGCCCTCTTCCCGTTGATAGGCTGAATTGGTTTTTAATCGCTTTTGCTGCAATTCAATTGGCTGTCAATATATCACGGGCTAAGTATATTGGGGGGGGTCCCTGTTTCTGATTATTTGTTGATACCATCTGTGATCCTTTCATCAATACTCGTCTCACTTTGTCTAATTATAGATCCCTACCGTAAATATGAATTCACTTTACTCTAATCCGATAGATGTCGTAGACGTGTCCGTTTTATAAGTAATTGATATTTTCTTTTTAAATTAAAGTGGGAAGCTACGATATTTCCTAATTTTCACTGTTGATCAATGCAATTCATCACAATGTCTTAGTATTTTGTGTGATGGTGGTTTGTAAGTACGTAATGAAGTAGTGCCAAGCCTTATCGGTTGACGTTATACTCCTTAAATGCTTCCACGATTGTTTATCTAAACATGATTTTATGTTGTCATAGGCAATATTCTTAATTGTGAAATAGCGTTGAGTAGGCAAATTTGGAGTTGGTGTAGTCAGGCCTAGTAAAGTTGTGTAGTGGTCCGTAATGGAGGATTCGTAGACTATACTTTTAATATAATGTTTTGATTTTACCATAATGTGGTCTATACAAGACTCAGTGTTATTGGTTACCCTAGTGGGGGTAATATGTAGAGATGTTTCAACCAATTTACACAAATCCTTGACAAATTACATACCTAAACCTTCCTCACGAAACATTCTATCTATTGGTGAAAACCGCATGAAAATCCGTTCGGTAGTTTTCGAGTTTATCGCGAACAGACAGACAGACAGACGACGCGGGGGACTTTAATTTATAATATGTATGTAGAGAAGAAGATTATTTGGCGGGTAGGAGATAAGCCGGCGTGGCTCAATGGTTGAGCATTTGACCGGAAATCAGAAGGACGCGGGTTCGGTCCCGTTGGCGGCATGTATCTTTTCTTGAGAGATTTTTTCAATGTAGATGAGTGTTTCAGGCTAATAATTATTACCTATAATAATTGTTACCGTGTCTTAAAACATTAGTTTATCAATTAAAAATAATAAAAAAAATATAAAATTAATACCATGGTGAGAAAACATTTTATTTATTTTCCGTTCTAATGAATTAAGAATGACTTTGAATAAATAATTTATTATGAAACATATTTTTGTATCTTTAAGTCGAAAAATGTCTAATTTACTGAAAAATAATAATGTGACATGGTAAAATTGGGAGGCGGGTATGTGTACCGCCGCCCCGGGAACCATCTATTGGATAACACCTCTGCCATAGATCACCCCCAAGTTGTTCGCTGCGTTTGGTGACTTAGCAGGAGTGCCTGGCTTCAAGGGGTGAGGTTTGTCCGGGTCTTGGCGGCGGACGCGTTTACTCACCAGCCGCATGGCAGGCCGGATCCGGAGAGAATGGTTGAGGGAGTCCCTTTGACTTCATCAGCCGTACCCTCTCAGAACATCACCTTGTACTGCAGAAGGAGGGATGGATTCATACGTCACTCCTGGACACACTGACTCTCAGATTTCTGCCCACCCCTAATTTCTTTTTCCTTCTCAGAACTTCCTCTTCTTCCTTTCCTTAAAATACCCTCCACGCAGCATCCCCATAGATGACATAGGCCTTGAGGGATATTAATTTTTTATTAAAAAAAAATAAAAAATTTCCAGGTTAAAATCTTGAGCTTGGATTTTATCTACCACAGATGTTTCAAATGGATTAAAATAATTCGAGTAGGTATTTATGTGTAAAGACCTATATCTTTTTACATGGATAATAGAATTTCGAAGAATAAACACTTTCGTAGATTAAAATGTGTCTCCAGACAAACGGATTCATGTTTCACTAGCAGGTAGGTACTAGAGGACTAGAGGATACCAGAAAAATATTTGTAAGCAATAAAACAATACTTTTCAAAATCGAATTCGTTATTTTCCGTGTTTTTTTTTTAGCTCCACATGGGAGGCAATGAGGAAAATAATTTCCCTTAGGCCTATGTCATATTAGGGAATGCTGTGTGGAGGGTCTTTTGAAGGAAGGAAAGGATATGAAGTTCTGGGAAGGAAAAGGTATTAGGGGTGAGTAGGAATCTGGGGGTCAGTGTTTCCAAGAGTACGGAGGTATGAATCCATCCCTCCCACTGCGCGCGATGTTCCGAGAAAGTCCTGTTGGAGATGTCAAAAGTCATCAACCAGTCTCTCCCGATCTGGCCTGCAACTCAGCTGGTGGGCAGAAGCATCCGCCGTCAAGATCCGGAAAAACCTCACACCATGAACCCGGGCGCCCCTGCTTAGTCACCAAATGTAGCAAATCACTTGGGGTGACCTAAGGCCGAGGTTTTAGTTATCCAATAAATGATTCCCGGGGCGGCGGTACTTATACCTGCCTCCCAAATTGATGTGTCGCAGGCAAATCGTAAAATCAGGCCGATCGTGATGCGCATGAGGCACTTCACGATCTGCCGCCAGGCACTTCACGATGTAGCTCGGCGCATTATGATCTGCCTGATTTTAAGATCGGCCGCCGACATATTCAAAACACACTTTATAGACAAGTAGGTATCTCCCTTTTTGATCCGTTAAAGCTGAAATTGACCAACGTGTATTTAAAATTTAATTTTATCTACTACGAAATTCCCGCTAGATCCCTCAGAATTAATCTCTCGTGGTGTCAAATAATTTCGAAAGAGAATCTTTTGTACATATTAATTTGTAATTGAAAATGTTTCATATCTTTATAAGAAAACGAGTTATTTTAATGTATACTTTTTTTTTAATGAATGATTTATATATTTTCCTAAATAACAAATTATTCTATAAGAAAATAACAATATATTTTCTAAAGGGTGAAGTTCCACTATCACCATTTATTCTCACACTTTTATTCCACCATTTGAAGCTTTATCAACCTTCTTTTTACTGGAAGCTTTTAACGGTGTTTTTCCAGATGTATGAAACAAAACATTTTTTCGAGTTCCCTTTTCCATTTTTCAACTACACAAACCTACCTATATCTAATATAATATACATTTAGATGTTTATGTGCATGCATGTTTTATTATTGTGAATTATTTTTACATATTATTTTATAACATCACAAATAATGCCCAACATATAAAAATCTACAAATGTTTGTATGCCCGCTATGCGTTGCTAAACCATTCATCCGATTAGTTGGCCCGCGATGGTTTCTGTATACAATAGTGAGCTCTGGCATCATGAAATTACGCATTTCTAAACCATTCATCTTTGAATGGTTTCATAATCAAAACTAAAATATGAAAGAGAACAAGACACAGAAAAAAAGATAAAGGGTCGCGACACGAACCCAGAACCTCTCGTCTAACGGGGACATGCGCGTTTTACCAATTTCGCCATTGCCACCTGCTGTCAAACCGTCATATTAGTCAATTTAAAATTTTAGAATTAACAATATTATCTTCAACAATTTTTTTTCCATATTTTCGTTTAGATTATTATTGTTATCTTCGTCTTCAATGATATTATAAACAAAAGATAGTTTTTCTTATAAAAAATTGAAAGTCAATATAATTTATTTTTTTAACAGTAATAATATGGTTTACTTCAACTTGAAATTACCAAAATTTGAAAATCTCCTAAAAAACGAAATGTACCTATTAGGGAAAAATGATGAGCGAAGGAGAAAAATCCATGAAAGTTGGGATGGGAATATGTCTGTGGTAATAAAACATAATGACAAATTTAACAGTGTTTTCTCTTAAGATTACAAACAGGCATTTTACCATCATCACTTCCACCGACATCCGCTTAGTTATGGAATAAGTTCTTATGGTAAAAATAAACTTGTTTTTAATTCTTGACAATAATATTGTTTTCCTCCCTCCAGTTATCTAGAATTTACAACCTCAAAATTTGACTCCAAACCATTCTTAAGAGGGCATTACAAGAGAAAGCCTGAAATACGTCATTTTCAAAAAAGTTTTTAGACGTATTGACTCTTTTCCACAAAAAATTATAAATGGATTTCGAAAGATTGTTCTTTTATCTAGCATTCGTATGTAATAAATTTTTAGAATTTTTTTTTAATTTTTAGTATAATAAGGTTATTATTCCATAGGTCGTTGGCAGATTTGTTAAATTTTCAAAAAAGTTTTTGTATTATACCACATCCATTTCAAATAATGTAATCATGCAGTAAAATAAATCAATACATTATCTAGCAAAGTTATGTATTAGAATTTTAATTTTAGTTTCAATAAAATCATTAAAAAATATGTACGTACATGTGTTTCTTGACGAAAATTGGTCCGTTTGTGTATTTATTTGCGCACTTACAAACTAATATATTTCAGATTTTTTTAACATTCTTATTAAATTTAGACATTATTGAAAAATGATAAATACTTATAATCAAAAAATAACTACAAAAAGTACACTATTTTAATAGTTTTATCATCACGCCTTTCAGCATTTTTGGATGAAGGTATAAATTAAAGCTAATTTGGATTGAAATAAATTCGATATTGAGTTATAATTTAAAAAAGCTGGTACGGAGAATAATTAATCTTTCTCATTGTAACCGTCCTGCACGATCGGAAGAACGACTTTCGACGAAATGTGGATTTTCGTCCGCTGGCTGGTTAAACGCTCTTAACCTCGAGCATGGCCGGGTACATGTCACACATAATATATAATTTGGCATCGAAATCAATAATTAGTTATATTATTTGGACTGTATTCATTGATAAGAACAATCCATATGTATAAAAAAATCTCGTGTCAAGGTGTTTGTGGTCGCACTCCTCCGAAACGGCTCGAACAATTTTTATGTACATATATTTGGTAGATAAAAGAATAGGTTTTAAAATATATTTCATACCGTTAGGGTGTCCCTATCCAGAAAAAATATTATATTTTATTGAAAAAAAATATGATTTGGCATCAAAAAATACCCATAATCTCAAACTTTACCCTCCTACCCCCACCCTCCAATTTTTTAATCACGACCCTCCCATTTTTTACCGCGATTTTAGTATTTTTGTATGAATAAATTTAACCGTCGTTCGTATTTCAAACAGAACGAAGTAATTTATGTCGTTGAATGACAGATCCGCCTCATCAAACTTTCATCCACACATGCGCAAGACATTCACGACAAACGTCGCGTCATTTTGATATTTCATTCGGCATCATGTTCTCGCATGGGCAAACCATCGAGCTTATTTGTGTTGGCTAAAGACGGACTGACAAAAAATATCGTACACTCAATTGCTCTTCGAAATTAATATTGATTATCTTTATTTCATTTTCCTACTTTAGGATTAAAAAAATATAACTTTTTTTATTTATTTATTTATTAACGCCCTTTTTCGGGGCTTTTACATATGAATAGTAATAAATATATATTATTTATTGTAGGTACATAACTGAACTGCCTTCGTAACAATATTTTATATTTGTTTAAAGATAAATTGAAGATGTCCACTGACTTGGTATAATTGTTTCCCTCCATTAGTATTCTGGGTAAAAAGGAATACATATGGTAGTTAGTTCCAGAATTACTGCACTGAAATAAATCCTGACTTCTAGTATTGCGTAGTGGAATCCGGAAGCTTATCAATTCGAGCAATACCGGACTGTCAACTAAATCATTTAGAATTTTATACAGAAATACCAAGTCAGTGAAAGTTCTTCTGTCTGACAATTTGAGCATATTCATATCATTCAAAAGAGTATTGTAGTTCAACATAATTGCTGGAATACCCATTTTAAAATTAAGAAAACGTAAGAATTTGTTTTGTATTCTTTCAACAGCTTGTACGTGTATATTGTAATATGGGTTCCAGACGGGAGAATTGTATTCAAGTTGACTTCTTACATATGCAAAATATAACAGTTTTATACACTTAATATTGTTAAAATTTCTAGTTAGCCTAGTTATAAATCCGAACATTTTTAAGGCCTTATTAGAGATTTCTGTTATGTGTTTAACAAATGAAAGATTAGATTGAAAAGTGATGCCCAAGTCTTTAATTTATGTTAATGTCTCCAGAGAATTGTTATCAATGTTGTAATTGAAGATCACTAGATTTTTTATTCGAGAAAATTTAACTATATGACATTTTGAGATATTTAAGTAAAGTCTGTTTTCATTACACCAAATTAACAATTTGTTGATATTATCTTGAAGAATGTTGCAATGGTAAATATTTTGAATTATTCTAAAAATTTTGAGGTCATCAGCAAAAAGTAAGATAAATACATCATGAAATATTTTTGAAAGATCATTTATAAACACGATAAATAATATTGGGCCAAGGTGTGAACCCTGTGGAACTCCACTTGTTGCATAATTTTTTTCCGACAAAGGGGATTTTATTCTAACAATTTGTTGTCTTCCAGTAAGATAGCTTTCAAACCAGGCTAATATACTGCCACGTATACCAAGCTTTTCTAATTTCCAAATGAGAATTTTATGGGAAACTGAATCAAAGGCTTTACTAAAATCAGTATAGACAGAGTCTACTTGTTTTTTTTTTCTTTGAAAGCATTGGTTATAAAATTTTCATAAATAATCTAGTTAGAAAGTGTACTTCTACCTGGCATAAATCCAAACTGGTAAGGTGATATTACAGGTTTTATTTGGGCAAAAATTTTGTCAAGTATTAGGCTTTTAAATAGTTTCGGTTTGGTGGATTGAATGCATAATGGTCTGTAATTACAAACATCACTTTTATCGCCCTTTTTGAAAATTGGAGTCAAATAACTAGTTATTATTATTAACTTATCGGGAAAAATTCCACTGGATAAAGATAAATTAAAAAGTTTGGTTAATGGAAGAGCAATTACTTTGATACATTCTTTGATAAATATTGTTGGGATATTATCCGGTCCCACAGATTTGTTGATATCTAATGATTTAACTTTAGTTACTACATCAGAGAGACTTGTGGTACACTGCGAAATATAAAAAGATTCATTTAGAGTTGTTGATGGAACAGGAGCATTATTTGAGTCTGTTGAATAAACACTTTTAAAAAAATTTGCAAACAAGTTAACAATACCATCAGTATTGTTAACTTGTTTGCATGAAGTTCTTAAATATTTAAATTCACTGTAATCAGAATTTTTTAATATAATTTATATGTTTAAGTTTTTTGGTGATAATTTTTGGTGATTTGGTGGTTTGGCTTACATATTACGGTTGGAATACAGATGCTAATAGCCTTTCTCAAAATATAATAAAATTTATTGGTAGCTGTGTTGATATCATCATATTGCATAGATGACCAATCAAAAGAGAGGAGATAGTTACAAATTTTCTCGTAATCAGTTTTGAAAAAAATTTGGTAACTGAAAGACAGTTTACAAGTTTTAACATGTACATTAAAAATAATAACTTCTAGTGGAGGATGATAACCATTAATGGGCACCAGCGGTTCATTACATTATTCAATTACTAGTGACTATGTTAGAAAAACATAAGTCTAGAGTATGATTATTTTCATTTGATATAGTATTTGCCTGATTCACGCCTAGAAATAACGCCATGTCTAGAATAATGCGTTCAGACTCACTAACACTGATATTATTGTCCCTGTTCACATTTGGAAGATTATAATCACCAGCAAGCAAAAATGTTGCACTAGCATTCTTTAATATAACTTCCACTTCCTCACTATGGCACCTGTATACTTCATTGCTTCAATTTGGTGGGATATAAATACAACCAACAATAATATTTTTATTCCTGGCAACATTTACTTGCACGAAGATTTAGAAGAAGATTTAAATAGTTCGTGTTTAGTTGTAATTAAGTTTGATTTGTATTTCTTGCTGATAGCGGTTAAACGCCCACCACCTCTGCTTTTAGCACTTGTCAATGTATTTTTGTCTAATCTATACACATTATGATTTATAAAACCTAATTCACTATAATGAATATTAGGCTCTAACCACGTTTCAGAAAGTAGTATAAACTCGTGCCCAAACATTGGTAGTGTAGACTGAAGTAAACTTTATTTTGTTTTAAGGCCTCTGACATTTTGGTAGTATAGCTGGCAATTTTTTGTTTGGTGCTTTTAGAGGAGTTTTTTAATGGCATAAAAAATCAGTTTTCTTCTTTTCAGCTTCAATTTTCCTCAAATGTACCAAATTTTTTTGCAGTTAATGCACTGAATGTCATTTTGACAGTTTACATTGTCATGTGCTTCGGAACATCGAGTGCAAGCTTTTTCACTTCTGCAGTCTTGTGCTTTGTGCATATAGCCATTGCACTTGTAACATTTTAGAAGTGAGATGTTGTCGAAAACCAGACATGTGTCCCATCCAATATTAACTTTACCTGCTTGTAACATTATGTCATAAGTTTTTCCATCAACTTCCGTGAAAATGATGTAGTTGACGTCACCGCGTTTGGTTTTTACTTCTTTTATATTTTATGTCAATTTTCGCTTCAACTGTTAGCATATAATCATTTTGCATCTTAATTTTTGAAACAATTTCTTTTGGAGTGAATTTATCCGATAGACCAATAATTTTTAGTTTGGGATTCTTAGGTTTTGGTGTATTCACATCATATTTTTTCCCATCTTTGAAATTATTTGCTCTTCCATCTTTTTTGTTGCAGCTATATTCTTGCACTCTACTATTATAGCCCCTATATTTAACTTTTTTCACTTTATATTTAACTTTTAAGGGATCAAACAATGAATATGTCCGTTATTTTAATGAAATACGTTGAATTGAGAAAATGAATGGTTGGTTTTTTGTTTGTTTTTATCGGAGCGCATCGTCTACAGCGCTCCATTCATCTTTTTGTCATAGATCCCATCCCCACACACTTACAATACATTCGTTATTTTCTATTGTCAACCAAAATATTTACTAGAAATAATTTACATGGCAGAACAACGTTAGCTGGGTCAGCTAGTTGTCTTTTAATAATAACAATAACGTTTCGGATGTAATGACAATTCTTTTATGTATTTGCTTTGAACGTTGTTCAATACATTGCACAAATTATATTGAAGAAGTGTGATGTAGATACATACATCGTAAAAGGTATATCATGCGAAACGGGTGGTTTCTAAGGTCTAATACCTACTTAGTTACCTACTAAATATTTTACGGTTGAACTGAGAAAAAATGTCAAAGGAAGGGTTCGTTGTGCGAAAAATTACGTAGTAAAAATCTACCAAGTTTGCCACTTTATCTGTAACTTTTCAGAGCGTAAAATACCCTAAATATTTATGATCCTACGCAGTGCCCAAATAAATTATTTGCTTGTTTTATCAAATAAAAGGGAGAAAATCTTATTTAAAATAATGTTATGTTATTTGGTAATTGAATACCACCACTAAGGCTTTTTCTGTGTGAATTTATTCGATAAGAAGTAGGTACCTACATATCTGAAATAAAACGTACCTATAATATTGTAAGTGATTATTGTAAATGAGTATAATAACATTTGCTAAATGATCACGTTGAGAACTCGCATTAATACTTTGTCAAATAATCGTAAAACTTACAGAAATAATCGAAGAAGAAGATAATAATAATAATCTAAACGAAAACGTGAAAGAGAACAAGACACAGAAAAACAGAAAAAGATAATGGTCGCAACTGGGACTCGAACCCAGAACCTCTCGTCTATCCGGGATGTGCGTTTACCAATTCCGCCATTGCGCCCTAATGTCAAACCCTCATAATAGCCAATTTCATATTTCAAATTTTAGAAATAACAATATTTTCTACAACTAATTTATTTTCAATATTATAGGCAACTACCCTTTTTATTTGAAACAATCATTCTAAGAATTGGTTTGTAACCTGGATAGAGTCACAGATAAATACGAGTATATGAAATATTGAATTTTTATAAGAAAAAATCTCTTTTTATAACATTTGAAGTTTATTCCCATCAAAGTAATATATTATTGAAGAAAAAGACAATAATAATAATCTAAACGAAAAAATGAAAGAGAATCATACATAGAAAAACAGAAAAAGATAATGGTCGCAACTGGGACTCGAACCCAGAACCTCTTTTGATAAACGCACGTCCTGGATAAACGGATGCGACCATTACCTTTTTTCTGTTTTTCTGGGTCTTGTTTTCTTTCATTTTTTCGTTTAGATTGTTATTATTATCTTCTTCTTCAACGATAAATAACAATGATGGGAATAACCTTCAATTAAATAATCAAATTAACCCACGGTTACTTCCATTCATATGACTGATAATTATGTTAATTTAAACCTCCCAATAACTTCAAGATAAGCTAGCTATAGGATTAAATATCAATTAGTATTTTTATATGGATACGTATAATTTGAATATTCAAGGGTTTGTTCTTGGACATTTAATTCGCAGGCACGCGTATCGATCCGATTTATTTTTGTATTTATTATGAAGTAATTCTAAATTCGTGTGAATACTTTTAGCATGGGTAATAAAGGTATGGGAGAAGGATCCCTTTTATATTCACATACCTGATGGCTGGCGTGGTTGAGGGGTAAGGCTCTTGACTCGCAATCCGAAGGTTGCGGGATCGAATCCAGGCGTGGGCAAATAAATTTTATTTGAATAATTTGTGCTAAAATGTTGAGTGGTCGGTTTTGATGTATGAATGTGAGGCATGGGCCTTGAAAGTAAATACCATGAACAGGTTAGAGGCTTTTGAAATGTGGCTTCACCGGAGAATGCTCAAGGTCCCATGGACCAACACGATCACCAGCACAGAAATTCTCAGGCGGGCTAGAGCAGATAGAGAACTGCTTACATTGATAAAAGTCAGGAAGATTTCATATCTAGGTCACATACTTCGAGGGGAGAAGTATCACTTGCTCCAATTAATATTGAAAGGCAAGATAGAGGGCCTGGTAGGAGACAAATAATGTATTGGCTGCGAAATGTACAAGAGTGGAACGGCATTAGAAGTGTGGAGGAGCTATTCCGGGCAGCGCAAGACAGACATTTTCCAGAGTGATCGCCAACGTCGGGGGGGGGGGCTAATAGGGCACACCAAGAAGTAGAATTTGTGTTATTTCACATTTAATTCATTTAAAAATAATATATAGTATATTTGCGGCACTCTCAGTATCGCCCCGATGTAAGACCACCATTTAGAATTGAAACGTTGCTTGAAATGACTTTAGCCGTGTTTGGTGACCATATCTGAAGATTCAAGTACCTCCGCACCTTTTCCCACCTTCGTCTTCCCCATCTCCTTCCCCTCCTCACTACCTTCAGCTTCACAACATACCCCAATTGGGAATGCCATAGTCTCACTGGCTCCAGACGGGTGCAGCTGGGAATCTTGTGAGGCATTCACATAAAAAAATCTATATTACAGATTATTCTGTCAAAAATTAAGTTTAAAATTCATCTATCAGTGTTTGTTTTGCACCATCTTTGTAACAAGGAAGGAAGGGATCTTCCATGTTTTTTTAGTTATTAATTCATGTGTTTTCCTGAAGGATCTTGTTTCACGCGGGAGAGAAAGACGAAACCACATGATGTTACACTCTTGGTAAAATATCCTGCCCCAGCTGGTTGCAGTTTTGTATTGTTTGCAGGACTTATGGCATTTTTTTATAATGGTACTTCATCTTGTGAGGGATCGTCAGCGTGCCCTCCTTTCTTCCGCTCTCCCGTTCACCACGATCTTCTTCAAGCTGCTACGGTCTCCACTCTCTACGGGCAATATAACCAACTTCTATACATGAGCACGATGCTATCTTTCTTTGTGAAGTAGGTACAAATTAGTACTCGGCGACCACACTACGTCTGGATAGTGTCAACTCTTTTATCTTTTTAATTCTCATGTGGTCTACGTCTCACATAAAATAAAATAAAAACATCTCATCAGAAAACTGGATTAGGTTTTTCTTGAGTTTATTTTCTTTTTGAAGTGAAGTATAAAATAACGTATCTATTTTTCGAGGATAATATTAAAACGAAAGCTGTGAAACAGAAAAATCAGACACAGATTCGGTCGCATATAGGAGTTGAACCCAGGACCTCAGCCTTGCAGGGGCTTCGCCTTACCACTGAGCTAATTTAACTAATGTAACTTTCCCGTAAGTAATAATTGCGTTTGTTTGTTTGTGCTGTGTTTCCAATCATCTTAAATATTTTACATAATAATAAATCGTTTTGTTTTTAGATTTTTTTTTTTTTACGGCCAAAAATATTATCGTTATTTGTTTTTGGGGTGTTATGCCGTGTTGCGCTACATCTTTCTTTAGCCAACGTTCCGGACATCGTTGCAGTGTCCATCATCAGGGCAGATCTGCCGAATCTGCCGGATCTGCAGGATCTACCCTGATGATGGACACTGCAACGCCGTCCGAAACGTTGGCTAAAGAAGGAGGTAGCGCAATATGGCATAACACCCCAAAAACATATAACGAAAAAAATAATGCATTCCTTATATTTATAATACGACCAGCTTACTAAGAATGTTATTACGAGGTAGAAGCTAGACACTAGACGTTTTCTGCTAGCACTCGTGGGACGCTTATGAAAATCTAGATGTATAATACAGCTGCTTTAAAGAAAGTTTCCTCAAGTAAAGTATATTTATTGGCCGTTAAGTCTCATAACAACAATACCTACCATAAATGGAAGTGATTTACGCCCCGGGGCGACCTGTTTTAAGCGAGAGCAAAAACCGGGACGTGGGAAAACGGGGCGCTGGGTTGCTTAGAATGCTTAGCAGGGCCTCGTCAGCACTTTGCGACTAATACATAATAAGGATGTTTACATTGCGATATTGCTTCATTGTGAAATTCCAGATGGCGCCCGGTATTACAAGGGAGAGCTTTCAGTGTAAAAAGCAACTCGTAAGTAATAATAATTCAAAATTGTTAATAACCAAATTAAGGAAGCCGTGAGGCTGGATGATGTGAAGACGGATGGAGAAGTGAAGAGGAGGCGGACTTATCTGGCTGTTCAGACCTGGTCACTAAACACAAATTTACCTGAGCAATATTGGGAGAAAATATCCATCAAATATAATATATTTATATTATTGAAGAAGAAGATAACAATAATAATCTAAACGAAAATATGAAAGAGAACAAGACACAGACAACAGAAAAAATACAATGGTCGCAACTGGGACTCGAACCCAGACCTCTCGTCTAACCGGACGTGCGCGTTAACCAATTTCGCTATTGCTACCTTCTGTCAAGCCGTCGTAATAGTCAATCTCATATTTAAAATTTTTCTTTTTTCTGTGTCTTGTTCTCTTTCATATTTTCGTTTGAATCATTATTGTTATCTTCTTCTTCAATGATATATTATGTTGATGGGAATAACCTTCAAAAGTTATTTAAGAGAGTTTTTCTTATAAAATTTTTAAAATATATATATATATATATATACTTATAATTTTCCACGCTCCCACGAAGGTCAACGTATAATGCCTTAATTTAATAATAATACTTAAGGTATTTTATGTGCTACGACAAGAAATGTAATTCACACTTCAAAACCTCGTGTACTATTTCCATTTTCAATTTGAATTTTAAAGAAGCCTTTATGCCTGGGTTCAGTAAAATTGCGCATGTGAAATTTTGTTATGATGAGACATCCTTTCCTGGCAGAGTTTATAAGATATGTTCACCCTAACATAGATCCTACATAATATTTCGAGTATAATATTTCACTTCATGTCATTTCGTTTCCTCTAAGGGAGGATTTTTGTTTGCAGACCCATGTTTACTAAATGCAAGTAAATGCTGAATAGAAAAATAAGATACGTTTCTTATTTACTACTTACTTTAAGCTTGCGTAAGAATTTAGATTAAGGAGCTCTTCAAGTTAGATGAGGATCAGCAGAAATCGACAAACATTTAAAAAAAGAAATATGATTCAAATAAGAAACCGTTTTTATCTCTATCTCTATCTCTATATATTATAAAGTAAAGTCCCCCGCGCCGTATGTCTGTCTGTCTGTCTGTCTGTTCGCAATAAACTCGAAAACTACTGAACGGATTATTATGCGGTTTCCACCAATAGATAGAGTGTTTCGTGAGGAAGGTTTAGGTATGTAATTTGTTAAGTATTTGTGTAAATTGGTTGAAACATAACGATAATTGTTAGAAGTGTCGGAAAAAAGTCTAGCCACCTGGTAGCTTTCATCGAAAACGCTGCCTAATCCTTTTGGGATATAACAAAACAATTAATGGTGGGATATTCATCTTTTATAGATCTACAAAAAAGTCCGCGAAGGCATATATCTATCTTTTACGGATAGCTTACTATTCACATATAATTTTTTATCTAATTATTCTTATCAATTGCTGTTCGTTTGTCTCGCTAAAACTCGAGAGCGGCTGGGCCGATTTAGGTGATTTTGGTTTTGAAATGTTTGTCGTAGTCCAGGGAAGGTTTTAACGGTGAGATAATATGAAAAAATTGTGAAGAAGATAATAAAAACAAAAATTTCATTTTCTCATATAAACAGTTCTACTGTTCTACCTACTTTCAGAAGCGCAACGTAATCTAGAATTGGAATGCAAAAATAAAAAAGGATTCTGATTGTCATATTTCAGTCGCCTGTCAAACGTTACCTGTCATTCTGTTACCATTTAAAATCTTCTATTATCAGTTTGTCAGTGCGTGAGAACTTTATTTACTGTTTTAATATGCCAAGGAAAAGACGAGCTGACATAGATCGTCGAAGTCAATCAAATGGGCGACGAGCTACCTCACGTGCAAACCGCACTGATGATCTCTTCGCGATGAACCCAAAGACGGCAATGGTTACAAAGGTTGGATTTTACAAAGTGTTTTATTAGCCACAGTAACGCGTGGCCGGGTCAGCTAGTTATTTATAATTTAATGAAATAAAATATACAAGAAGACCTAAAAAGATCACAGTATTTATACAGGAACGCTATATATTAAATGAGGTTGAGAGTTGAGGGTCGCCGAGGGCCTGGTAGGAGACAAATGTCTTGGATGCGTAATATACGAGAGTGGACCGGCATTAGAAGTGTGGAGGAGTTATTCCGGGCAGTGCAAGACAGAGAGACATTCTCAAGAGTGATCGCCAACGTCGGGGGGACCTGATACGGCATATAAAGAAGAAGAAGAGAGTTAAAAGTAAATAAATACAAATTATAATGGAAGTTTGAAAATATACTTTTTACCTTAGAAAACATCGAGGGTGAAACAGTTAGATGAAAACCTCAGTAAAAATCGTTCCCATCCAAGTCTGTAAGAAAATTATAAAAGATGTTAAAAATACGTGTTCGTTTAAAAAATATATATATTTCTGGGGAAAGCTTTGATCGGTAGGTACTAAATACCATACCTACGTACGAATTTCGTTATGCTGTAAAGAGCCTACTTTAATTTAATTTGTTAAGACGTTATTTAACATTAAAGATAAGAGGTATTTTACACAAACGCCTAGAACGCCTACTCCAAGTAAAAATAGGCACACTAACGATGGGTCGTAATTTTTGTATACGGCTTAGTTATAATTTTTAAATTAATTATTGTACAAGCGGATACTTGAGGCAAGAACTTACAAATTAATACCTGAAGTTCTAACGAGAATGTCTACGCTTTTAATTGGAATCTAAAAGCAATTTATTGTACATTAAATATGTATTAATTAAAGTTCGTGATGGCCGAGGGCTAAACTCATACAATTGACCAGTATTAGCAAGCTAACAAAAGTTAGATTTTTTCGACCGACGATTTTCGACGAGAAATAATGGTGATGTTAATAAAAGATCTCGTGGCTACGTTATGGCGACGATTTTTAATAATTCTGTGTTAATTTGTAGCAAGGAAAAAGGTCAAACCAATTTATATAAAGATGAAAGTAAAAACAAGACCTAATTTTTATTTAATACTAGCTGGTCGCGGCATGCATTGCTATGTCATTTAATAAAGAAATTGATTCTCCCTGAGTGTCCTTTCCCATTCATCCCGTTCCCCTTCCGCCTCCCCTTCTTCTCCTCTTCCCCTCTCGCGTTCCCACTCCGTCACCCCCACCTTCCCTCTCCCCACTCCACTACCCCCCCTTCCCCCTTCCCCCGTCCCACGAACCCCCCTCCCGAGTTCCCCTCCCCCCTCACACGTCCCCTTCCCCTCCCGCGTTCCCCCTCCACCTTCCCTGCCTTCCCTCTTCCCTTCCCCGCTCCCTCGTCCCGCCAACCCTCCTCCCACGTTCCATATATTCAATCCCAGTACATTCAGTTTTTAAACAGCCCGTGTGCCACCTTTTACAATTTTTATTCAAATTTCCATTTTTCATGTATATTAAATTTGGTACCTAACATAGGTACCTATTTAAAATATCTAAAATTCTTGATTCGATTCAAACTATTAGGGGAGTACCTACTTTAAATAAATTTATTAACTTAAAGATTTTCAAAAATAGAATTGTTTTGCAAAACGTCATTCTCAAACACACGAACTGTCAAACGTGTGATAGTCGTTAGGTTTTCTGAAATTATCCAATTTTTGCGCAATTTTCTTTATTTTTCTCTCCGTAAGAACCATCCTCATACTTCAAGGAATATTCTAAAAAAGAATTAGCGAAATCGGTTCAGCTGCGATTTCTTATTATTATTATTATTTTTGGATAATTTAACAGGATAAAACCGTAAAGGGCTGTTGAATTTGTCGAAGCAACGAAAAGAAAAAATAATCATTAAGTATCTATGATAGAGTCTGGGAATCGCTGGACCCAAATTAGTGACATCGGACGGAATTCCTAACTTATCTAGTCAAACAAGCGTTAAAAGCGAAGTGAAGGAGACAAAGTTCTTCGTGTATGAGAGATGTCATGTGTGAAGCAACTTGGTCCCTGAGAGATAACACAGGCCACCCTTATTTATTACGTCCTCCCTGAGTTACTTGATACAACATGAAGCGAAAGCATTTCAAGTCATTCGGTTTTTCACACAAAATCGAATGTCAATAAATTTCTTCTCGATTCTGAGAAACGTAGGTGTATTAATAATTTATTGAGAATCTTCATCTAGTTTTTTTTTATTTTATTTATTTATTTACTTTTTTGCGAACATGAGACTTTTACATTTTGGCACATTTTAAAGTTTAATGTTAACAGGTAAAAAAAATCTTACAAAGTGGTTTATAATTAAATAAATGTGAAGAAAATGAAATGATAACAATGATAATAAACTGAAATTTTCAGAAATAATTCGATGACATAAAAAAAAAATGTTGTTTAAACATAGATATTCTTACATTAGTAATGTCGATATCGTTTGCATATACTATATACCAAATAAAAGATAAACATTTTCAACCAAATCTTCACTACTAAATTTTATATTTATGTAACAAGATGTGTGTTTCGGTCAAAAATTTATCTTGTTCTGGTCAAATTTTTTTTTCTAAATCATGTTGCGTTGATATTTTTTGAGGGTTTCCATAATAAATTTTATAATTTCATCAATTTTACTACACCAAATTAAAGTTTTTTTGAAAGGTATTTAGTTGAAAAGTTTCACATAATGTTTGTATTAATCTTCTTCGATGTTTTCTTTATTAATCCAATGGAATTAAAACATTTAATTATTGAAATCCTTGAGATTCTATTGCGTTTCACTTGAGTGATTTCGTTCACTTTAGGAATAAACAAGCCGCCTGTCTTCAAATTACAGCAACATTCACGCGACACTGTAAGCTGAATTATATTGTGAGAAGAAAATTTCCTCCATGAATAATAAATCTTTAGAACCGATCGGATTATTCTATCCGTGTTGGTAAAATCGTTCACGTCATCTGTTTATCTATAAAATAACAACTAAAGTTTGTCTATACTTGTTCTTAACACCCAACCACCCCTCCTAGCGATAAAAATCAGTTTTTGCGCTAATTTTTGCATTCCAAATATTGTATTTATTAGACATTCATATTTCGTCAGCCTTTAGATCCCGGATTAAAGAAATACCTTCTTAGAGCAGACATTTGGAAGATTTTATTTTCTCTTGCAAAAATAACATCATAGGTAGGTACTAAACGATTCCGGATTATTTTCAGAAACTCGTGAATTCTTCTAAATATTTGGAGAACATGTTTTTAATAACTTTCTTGACTTGAACCACCGGTACCTACTCTTTTTAATTGAATTTGATCAGGGTACTTTTTAACTACCTACCTACCTAATAAAACTCAAGATGAGACGCATTAAAATTACAATCAATTGTTTCACTTTCGCTTAATATATTATCAGTATCATAACACATTTTTTCTTTTGTAGATTTAAAAAAAGGTTATTGTCATTCATAAAAAAACAGGAACCTCGCAACGATTTAAAGTAGAATTTGTTATGGTAGTCGTTTAAATAACATTTAAAGTTTCCGAAAGAGAAACAAAACAACATGTGACATGTTGGATATGTAACAGGAATCGTGCTTTATCCAATTTAGTGTGATAAGACCAGAACTTGGGAAACTTTTAATAGGACAGAAGAAAGCTTGGTTGAGGAAATTTGTAAATTTGGTTCAATTCCAGCAAACCCTACCTTCCGCAGTCGACTCCGAATCTCGGGCAACTTTTACCACCAATATTCTGGCTCGAAATTGTCTGCAAATTGCCGTGTAAGTTCCAATTTCTGTAATCGATTTCAGATAATATGACGTCTTTATTCACTGTCGTAAACGTTTGTAGTGATTTCCGATTACTGTAAAATACGTCTAAATCGGTCGTACTCAGTCTACTTGAGGTATTTTTGTGTAGAGTTTTTTCGTTTACCTCGATAAATTGAGAGATCGGAAAGTTTTGTGATAACCTTTATATGACCGACAAGTATACGTGAAGCAATTTAGTTTATCTAGCGTAAACAAAGAGTCTTTACCCAAACAAAAGTTAGAAGTACCTAATTACGCGAATTTATATTTTTAAGACGCGGTGTACTCGTAATTTAAACGAATGTAACACATATCTGATCAATAATTAAGAGTAAAATTCTCTTTTTTTTACATCATCTCCACTCATGAGTGGCATATTTCGTCTTTGGGAATGCTGTGTGGAGGGTCTTTTTATATGTAAAGGAAGGAAATAAAGTTATGATAAGGAAAAAGGTGTGAATCTCGAATCTCGAATCTGTGAATCTGAATCTCGACTCATCCCTCACACTGACGCGCAAGGCGATTAGTCGAGAGAGTCCGGCTAAAGATGTCAAAAGGTCTCTCTCTTAACCAGTCTTTCCCGATTCGGCCCACCACACGTGGGCAAACGCATCCGCCGTTAAGAACTAGACAAACCTCAACCAATGAACCTCAGCACCCCTGCTAAATCATCAAACGTTATGAACCACTTGAAGCGACCCATAGCTGAAGTGTTGGTTGTCCAATAAATGGTGGTACCCATACCCGTCTCCCAAGTTAAAAAATGAATTGAATCTTCTTCTTAAAATATTAATTATGATTATATTTTTACATGCGAGTTTTAACATTTTTCTTCTAACAGCAAACTTATTTTGTGGCACCATTTTGAATCAAATTAATAAAATACTTAGTTTTTACCACTTTTATTGTTTACAAAACCAACATGTTTCGTGAGCAACGTTCACTTCTTCAGGGTTTTTTATTGAAACTAATTATAAATAATAGACATAGACAATGGTGTTAATTGAAAAAGAATGGACATAGACAATGGTATCAATGGAAATATGAGAGTGGGTAGAGGAGAGAAAACCAAATTACCAAAAATTGTACTTAAATGACCCAATATTAAACCTGTTTCCTTTGTAAATTGTCCTCCATTGCCCCTCTCTCCTCTACCTACTCTCATATTTCCATGTTGGTTTTGTAAACAATAAAAGTGGTACAAACTAAGTATTTTTTTAATTTGATTTTTCATTTTTTTTGTTATTGAACAATAATTATTGAAACGTATGAAACGAGCGTTCTAACAATACCGTCTCATAACGTTAAATAAACATACGTCAAATCTCGATAGGGTGGATATCACTTTGGGAGCTTTATATATTGCACTGCCTTATTTAATATTAGATTTATGATTAAGTTACCCACTATACTTATTCATTTTAAGATGTTATGCTTATCATACAACAGAGAAAAGGTCAGTTTCCCGCTGGCTTCATACTCAGCCTGACCGACATCTAGCCAAGCGTCCTTCATTCCTGTCTATCCAAACAAATAGCAGTGTTCCTAATAAACATTATCTAGATTGAATTAAATTGCAACTAAACCAATCAATTTTGTTTTGTGGAATAAATAAAATGTCAAAATTGCATCATTTTCACGGCACTGTGAAATCTACTGAAGCGAATAATTCGCCGGTAAAAGTGGCTAAATTGAACATTCCTCAAAATTCTTACAACCAAAGAAACGTTAAAATGATCTTTTTCCGAGAATTGTGGCGAAGTTTATTGCATTCCAAATGGGATGAAAATTGTGAAGTGGAAATTTTGTCTGAATCTCTAGTGCCTTTAGACCCTCGTTACATGTTGAAATAATGCACCTCAGTAAACGTAAAATGAAATCGTGTATGTGTGCCAAATTTTGTGGAAAACATTTCACAAAGTTACGAGAGAAAAATATACCTACCTATTCGGAAACTTATAAGTGAATATTTAAATTTAATCGTAAGTTTAAAAACTCTGTTCAAACTTTTAACTCTGTGTTTTGGTCCTATCATGATAGTGGACGTTGTAAATTAGTATTATTTTATATTATCTAAATTTGCCTAGTCTTTGTAGTCTTGGCTGCGGATGTGTCTGTCCACCAGCTGCATGGCAGGCCGGATGGGGAGAGAACGGTTGAGGAAATCCCTTTGACTTCTCCAGCCTACTCTCTCGGAACATCGCCTTGCATTGCAGTGGGAGGGATAGATTCATACGTCCGTCACTCCTGGACGCATTAACCCCCAGATTCTTACCCACCCTTAATACCCTTTTCCTTCCCAAAACTTCCTCTCCTTTTTTCTCCTAAAAAGACCCTCCAAATATCATCCCCAAAGATGACATACGCCCTGAGGGGAATTATTTTCCTCAGGAAGTGGAGATAATGTAAAAAAAAAAATCCTAACAATTATTATAAGCAATAATTATCAGCCTGAAACACTCATCAACATTGAAAAATCTTCCGAGAAAAGATACTTGCCGCCAACGGAACTTGAACCCGTGTCCTTCTGATTGCCGGTCAGCTACTCTTGACCACTGAGCTATGGGGGCTTATCAAATACCCGCCAAATAATTCAATATATACTAGTGTTTCTTTCAACAATTACTGGTTATTATTTTTTTTTTTCCACCTGAAAACAACCAACTTTATTTTTGCGAGAGAGACATTGTAAGTGTTAAATCCCTCGTTAGGTGGCGTCGAGACAAATTATGACTACATTTATTGGGGAAATACTTAAACTTGTCAAATATTAATTATTATTTTTAATTTATAAACTAACGTTTAGACAAGATTTTGATGCATAGCACAAAGGGTAACAATTATTATAAGCAATAATTATCAGCCTGAAACACTCATCAACATTGAAAAATCTTCCGAGAAAAGATACTTGCCGCCAACGGGACTTGAACCCGTGTCCTTCTAATTGCCGGTCAGCTGCTCTTGACCACTGAGCTATGGCGGCTTATCAAATACCCGCCAAATAATTCAATATATACTAGTGTTTCATTCAACAATTACTGCTTATTATATTTTTTTGCCACCTGAAAATAACCAACTTTATTTTTGCGAGAGAGACATTGTAAGTGTTAAATCCCTCGCTAGGTGGCGTCGAGACAAATTATGACTACATTTATTGGGGAAATACTTAAACTTGTCAAATATTAATTATTATTTTTAATTTATTAATTATTGCTTATAATAATTGTTACCCTTTTTGCTATGCATAAAAATCTTGTCTAAACGTTAGTTTATAAATTAAAAATAATAATTTTAAAAAATCGTCTTTCTATTGATGGCTGATGTTATGGAGCCAAAACGATGAAAAGGGTGTTTTTGAAGACCAAAGATATTCAAATTTAAAAAACACGTCGAACCTTCGCAGGAAATATGAATCTTATCAATGGCGCGCAGTGACCTTAGGGTAGGATTTTATGCCTCAAGGTTTTTATTCTTGGAGTTAACAAAATTGAAAGCGTTTAGTATGTTAGGTTTTTTGCTTTCAAAAAATAGTTTTTAAACCGCGTGCAGTTAATTACGCTTTTCTTAAAAGTTAATTAGGCATGTTTTAATGTTTTTCTAACTAAAATCTGAAACCCTCTCCTGATTGCTTGGGCCAGAATAATAAATAATTATTATCCCTACCACAGAAGTAACGCTGCGATTGATGCAGCAGGTTTATAAGAAATAATACAGAGTTATATGTAATGTACATATAGGTCACAGGTTCAAATCCCAGCGTGCGCAAGTAAATTTTATTAGATTGATTTGTGTTTACAGAATTGAATCGTGTAAAATAATATAAGGTTCATTTGCAGCAAGATCCAGAGTGGTAGATTCTCTCAGTATCGCCCTGGTGTACCTCCATTCAGAATTGAAGAGTTTGGTGACCAGATCTGAATAACCAGGTACTTCCCCACCTTCCTCTTCTACGTCTCTTTCCCCTCCCTGCTACCTTCACCTACACAACATACACCTACACAGGGATGCCATAGTTTGACTGGCTCCAGATGGGACCAGTTAGGACTCTTGTTTAGTATTCACGTAAAATACATTTATAAAATTTCTGAAGCGACTGCTCATGCCCTCCGTAGTAGAGGTATTTTTTTTTTTTTTTTTTTACAGTGAATACCGCACAAGAATCTCAAATGCTCCCGTCTGGAGCCAGTGAGACTATGGCATCCCCAATTGGGGTATGTTGTGAGGCTGAAGGTAGTGGGGAGGGGAAGGAGGTGGGAAAGAGGAAGGTTGGGAAGTACCTGGCTATTCAGATCTGGTCACTAAACACGGCTAAAGCCATTTTCAAGCATCGTTTCAATTCTGAATGGTGGTCTTACACCAGGGCGATACTGATAGTATCTTCCACTCTGGAACATGCCGCAAATATACCATATATTATTTTTAATGAATTAATTGTGAAATAACACAAATTAATCAAATAAAATTTATTTGCGCATGCCGGGTTCGAACCCGCGACCTCCGTGTTGTGAGTCAAGAGTCTTACCCACTGGACTACGGAGGTATAAAGGATAAAAGGCAATCCGGAGGACGTGGGTTCAAATACCGGCATGCGCAATAAAATATTATTTGCTTAATTTATGTAATTTCAAAATTCATTTAAAATAATATATGTAGGACACATTTGCGGCAAGTTTCAGAGTCGAAGATACTCTCAGTATCGCCGCGGTATTAGACCACCAGTCAGAATTGAAACGTTCCTCGAACGACTTTAACCGTGTTTGGTGAACAGAACTTAATAGCCAGGTACTTCCCCATATTCCTCTTCTCCGTCTCCTTTCTCTCTCCACTTCCTTCAGCGTCACAAATGAAAAAAATAAAAATATCCGAGTATAAATAATGTATACCTGTATATTGAATTTGACCAAATTTTGGCTACTTTCAGTATTTACTTTGTTGAAAAGCAATGTTAAACTTGTAAGGTAATCACGGGCATCGCAATCAAATCAAAAAAAAAAAATTAACTTACTTGGGCCACTATTTTTAAATCCATCTAAGTGTAAATAAACTCACCTCGCGTAATCCGATCGAGCTGAACCTCGGCAGATTGACTGGATGTCATTATCAATACATTCTGCCACTTTTGGTGGCACTCAAGCATACACTCGCCCACATACATACACGCATTTCTCTGAAAAAGGCTTCTAGTCGGCCCAAGATATTACAAGATTGTACCGTAAGTAGGTCGGAAATAGAAAATAAATGTACTTAATAAAGTTTAAAAAAACATTTCTTTTTACGGGTTAATTTTTTCATATTAATTAATTAACACTGTCATATAATTTTACCACACAGACATCCAGGCAGACAGAAAGCCAATTTCATCTAGTTTCGTCCAAAATGAATCAGTTGTGAAATAGTTTTACGTACGTTGAATTTTACTGATTTTCAATTTGGCTTCCAAAAGCGCATGAAAACTTTCCGGTAATACCATAAATTATCAAATTTTTTGACGTACAATATTTCATTAGACATTTCAAGGAAGAAATCAGAAAACCGAGTAAAACAGTCAAAATAAAGACAGTAAACATTTTCGATAAACAATTCCATGGTTGCATCCAATATTGAAGGATTGTGAGGGAAGGATGGAAGATTTTTGTGAATACCTGATTATCCATCCGTTGTCACTTTAGTATAAATTAATGGCAAGCATTATTACACTCAGTTTATTTTCCATTCAGAATCGAAAATCAGATATTAAAATTATATTAATCGACACCCCCAAAAAATCACGGGATATTTTAATTGAAAGATTGATAAACGCATGTTAGTTAAAGCGCAGATTATTGCTTTCAAATTGGTGCTTTTAGCGCTTTTGGTTCGTTGTTATTTTATTTATTTTTATTTATTTATTAATATTTCGACGCCCTGGTGGGCTTTTACATATAAGTTTAGTACAGAGACAAAGTTTTAAATAAAAAAGATGAACTTGAAAAAGTAAACATCACACGAATGGAAGGTACATTTTAGTGAAAATAATACAAGAGAAAGTTTTTAAAGTTGCAGATGGCATAAAATAGTTTTCATTGTGTATTAACAAAATTTACATAAAAACAATTCTTGACAACTCAAATCAAATGTCACAGTACATAAAAAAAGAAAACGGCAACAGGTTTTTATATTGTAGAATATAAAAATACACAAATATATGCAATGCGCTATGTGATTTTCCCTAAATATCAAGATATACTAAATAAAAATATCTTTCAAGTGTTTCTTAAATAATGATAACTTTGTATTAAATACATCGATACTTGCGGTGAATTGGTTTGCAAGTGTATGCAATTGTGGAATAGGTGCATGTATGAGGTAGTTGGTTCCAGAATTGTTGTTGCCGAATACTATGTTTTGCATTGTCGCTCGAGTTGGTACCTTAAAGTCAATGAGATGCAGGAGTTCACAACAGTCTAATTCGGAGTGAATAATTTTAAACACAAAAGTTAGGTCAATTATTTTTCATATGTTTTCTAGGGAATGCAATATAAGTGTATTTAGTAAGAATGTATAGTTAATGTGTTGAATAGGAATATGTAACTTAAAGTTAACAAATCGTAAAAATTTGTGCTGCACCTGTTCAATATTTTTTACATGAATTTGATAATATGGGGACCAAACTATGGAATTGTATTCCAGCAAGCTGCGTACTAGTGATTCTCTAAAAACGTCGACAAAGTTCCCAAATCTAGTTCATGTGACCCTTTTTCAATATAGGTACTCAATACTCTACTTGAACATTAAATAAATTACAAAAATACGACAGATCATAGAACTATTAAATCATTCTAGTCTTTATTGGCCTTTATTTATTTATTTATTTTTACTGGCTTTTATAGCCCCGCTGTGATTCGGATTTCGGATGAAACGGAAATGACGATTACTGCACCTGCGAGTGATTACTGAAAATGTAAATGACGATTACTGCACCACTCAACTGCGCTCATTGACCGCTTTGATTATGATGTCACTTTTAAAGGCTCGTATTAGTTGAGATATGAAATAGAAATTACGATAGTTCTGCGCTCATAGGTCGTTTTGATTATGACCTCACTTTTCAAGTATCGGTTGAGATTGTTTTGGTAAAGTGTCGCTTCCTGCTTAACTAACTAACCTAACTGCTTCCTTTTTTTCTAATGGCCAACAGATGTCATCAATGATTAGGAATTTTCATAATTACAAGGGAAATGTATTTTGAAAGTTAATTTTAAACATACGACAACCCGTCTTGACGGTGCCCGTTGAATACCAGTAAAGTTAACCATGTAGAAAAATAGGAATATCCTGGAAAAGCAAAGACTCCTACTACATTTCAAATATTATTGGTATATAACATTACACAAACAATCAAAAATCTAGAAATGTATATAATGGATATTATTCGTGACGTCGAATGCTGCATTTTTATTTAACAAAACAACAATTTTAACTTTTTCAATTCAATTTATTTATTCTTTAAAAACATTACAAAATTAAAAATTTTAATGCGTTTTTAAAAAAAAAATTAACAGTATTACCTTAAACATTAAATTAAATATATAAATGGTAGGCAAAAAAGAAAAAAAACTATATAAGCATTAATTGAGCTTGCCTTTTAAAGGCAGCTTCACTGATGCTAAGTATGTCGATATCCGAATTAATTCTGTTCAATAGCGAGATTGCTCTCCCGACTGGCATAACCATTGGCAAGTTAGTTCTGCAAACATTCATGAATCTCAGTGCGTACGTAAACTGTTCATTTCCCCTACCAAAAAAAATAACGATATGCATTATGGTAAGTACTTAATAAGATGAGAGTTCGTAAACACCCCATATATGTACATCATTAGTGAATGATATTTATGATTGTATAGAGTGGATTGATATGTTTGTGTAAAAAATGACTGGTGAAGGACCTTGATTATGTGTTACTATCACTGCTTGAAATGATAAAAATACATGTGGCATAGAAAGGAAAGGACTCACCGAAAGGATGAAAGAACTTGTAGGCTGGCAATGTCCTCGTCTGCTTTCTATCCCATCCAACAGACACAAACAGCAATAGGCGTGAGTTTCGTTTCTTTGATAATACACGGCGGAGTTATTTTAATGGCGACTAACCGATAGAGGAAGCACAATGCTATATGTTGCGGCGGGAGTTTATTACAGACTGGGTAAGAATTGACGGATAGGCAATAGGGATAGGTAGGAAAGGAATTTGCAACAATATTAATACCAATCCCAAGCAGTGACAGTGTGAATGCATGCTATGTAGGTATGTGTATGTGTAAGTATGTGTATGGGCGCAACCATACCCCCCGCCTGGAAGGGGATGAAAGAATCCACTTCCATAAACCAAAAGAGTGCCAATATGTTTTAATGCGCAAACAAAATTGTAACACGCGGTAGAATGTAATTAATTATGTAAAAGTTATGAAAATATTTATGTAAGTTATATAAATGCTTTTACCAAATGGTCAAATTGACCGATATAGCAAGAAAATAAAAATAAATAAAAAACATTGAAACGTAAAAAATATGATTTGAAAGGATTCAATAATTAATACTGAACCTGCGGTAGATAAAACTAGAAGTAGGGTTTGGTACCTATTTAACAATGAAACTAACCTAATTGATTTTAAGAATAAAAGTATTATGAACTAACTTCTAAAATGTCGTTAAATCTATTGTGGCGGTAAGGGACAGAGTTTAACGACTGCCCTGCGGTATATGATTTGCGGTATGTGGAATGCGATATGCGTTATAAGGTATGCGGTATGCGATACGCGATTCGCGATACACGGAATGCGGAATGCGGAATGCGGAATGCGGAATGCGGAATGCGGAATGCGGAATGCGGAATGCGGAATGCGGAATGCGGTATGTGGTATGTGGTAAGGGGTATGCGGTATGCGGAATGCGGTATGAGGTTAAAGGGTATGCGGTATGCGGAATGCGGTATGAGGTTAAAGGGTATGCGGTATGCGGGTAAATCTCCCATTATTGGGAATTGCGGTTGGGATTAATTTTAAAGCACGTATAGAACCGAAAAGAATTTTTGTCTTAGTAAAATTTTCGTTTTTAGTTCGGGCGGATCAGATACAGATTTTGAATCAAAACGTTGTAGAGGCCAATCACCTTTAGGTAACTGAGCAAAAGCGGGGCTCTTAAACCATAATGTATGGTCTATTATCTGAGCGAGGTTTAGACTACGCGACAGGCAGTCAGTGGGATTGTCTTTACCTTTTGTATGATGGAAGCATTCAGCCTCCAGGTGATCTTGTATTTGTGATACGCGGTTGTGATTTGACAAAATGATTGTGTGGCGTTTATACTTGGGTTTTCAATCATCGTTGGGGCAGTACCCAAGATGAGATATCCCAAAGTAGTTTCAATAGCAAATGGCTGGCCGAGAGAAGCTGATATTTTGTTTGCCTTTAGAATGCGAGCAAACATGTCACATCCCAAGATAATATCAATCTCACCAGGCGTACAGAATGTTGTGTCTGCTAAGGGCAAATTGTCAAGATACGACAAAGAGGAGTGGTTAATTTTAACAGTAGGCAACTCACTGGTTATGGTTTCTACTACATATGGTTTAATCGTATACGACTGAGTGATGTCATAGCGGGAGAGTAATTTTAAGCAAGTTACGCCATTTGTCACATTTCTTACGTCACCTATTCCCGTGACGTAAGTACTTGGAGATGACCGCCCCGTAAGATTCAAGCGTGAACAGCATTTGCGCGTAATTATGTCTCTTTGGGAGCCGCTATCTATTAGAGCCCGTATCGTCTGTACCTGGCCCTTAGCGTCTCAATCCGAATAATAATTAATAACACCGAAGAGTTCTTCAAATGCATTTAATATAGTGTATTCAGCGATTACTTCCGGATTCAATTCCAGTTCGCAATCCACCTTTTCACCTTAAATTGTTATAAATTCAGAACGAATTTTTTCAACAATAATTGCTCCTGATAAAAAAGATTGGCGATCGTTAATGCTTTCCGAAGCTCTCCTTATACACCGACAAGATAAGGAGAGCTTCGGCTACATCTTGTCGTATGTAATTGCAATTGTTCAATAATACAAAAAATACAAATATTAAGAAATAATCGCACTATTTCTAAGGTAGGTAGATGCGATTTTATCAGCAAGATACAACTACATGAATTTTCAGAAACAAATATCAAAGGAATGCCTTGTATTTATTTATTCTAACAGCGGGTAAATACGTTATTTCCAACCATAACAAAATAAGTATAGGAAACAAAATTACTCATGTAGGTATATCAAACCGTTGAATGCGGGTAATTATTTATATGCGATATTTTAAAACGTAATCACACTCTGCTGGATTTTATTAATATTATGGTTCAAAAATATTCGGCTCGCTAGGATCAAGATCAATAAGTTTTATGATTGTGTAGAGTGGATTGATATGTTTGTGTAAAGAATGACTGGCGAAGGACCTTGATTATGTGTTACTATCACTGCTTGAAATGATAAAAATACATGTGGCATAGAAAGGAAAGGACTCACTGAAAGGATGAAAGAACTTGTAGGCTGGCAATGCTTTTGTCTGCTTTCTCTCCCATCCAACAGACAAAAACAGCAATAGGCTGTTAAGCGCCTCGGGTGGAAGTGCCTACCTTCTGCACCAGATCTAGCTCAGGTTTGGTCCGGCAGAGCTGGTGAGATCTCTCTACACCAGGGTGGTGGGTCTCCTAGAGGGAACAAGTGAGAATACCTAAAATAAAGCCAACACGGTACGTACCTCGTCAGGGCAATGAAACACTGTCTGGGGTAAACATTACTTGTATTGTCGGTGATTTTTAATTACAACCGTGGCTACATTCACAATCAATAATTATGCACAGGTACACTAATTGACTATCTACACATGGGGAAGCCTACCAAATCTCTCTCTTACTCGTGCCGTCTCTGGGCGTCAATCGTAGACATGCGAGAATTAAGGAGAAGACACACAGCAAAATGGAGGGTTATTTACACACAGGTGCCAAGGGGGTGATCGACTATCCTGGCCACAGGGCAGGCTAGGCCTGGCCGGAGGGCCATGATGTGCTTGGGGTCGCCACAGGTAGGGTTCCTGTGCTGAAGGGGCCTCGGGCGTGCTCCTCGGAACACCGCCAGAACATCGCCCTTGTATCGAATGTTCTGGAGAAAGCCGGGATCGCGCGTGTCGTACTGACACAGCTCTCGCAAGCGCGGTAGGGGCGGGAATGGGCCAGGGACGAGCGGGGTCTTGCGGTCGGCCGGGACCGTTGGGATAAAAGAACGGGGTGCAGCTGCACGGGGCGGGGTAGAGTTGGGAGTTCTGCTACCTAACAAGGCGTGAGTTTCATTTCTTTGATAATACACGGCGGAGTTATTTTAATGGCGATTAACCGATAGCGGAAGCACAATGCTATATGTTGCGGCGGGAGTTTATTACAGACTGGGTAAGAATTGACAGATAGGCAATAGGGATAGGTAGGAAAGGAATTTGCAACAATATTAATACCAATCCCAAGCAGTGACAGTATGTATGCGTGCTATGTAGGTATGTGTATGTGTAGGTATGTGTATGGGCGTAACCAATTAGAAACTATTGAATGCAAGATTGATACCTAAAAATAGACACATTTAAAAAAAATGGGGAACGTTAAGGGTGCATCCTTTCACCAATGTTACTAAATGTATATCTATTTTGATGAATACATAATGCTTACTTGAAATACCATAATACTTGATGGACGAAAAAGTGCGATGAACATCGATGACCTCGAATACATGCTTCTTGATGGATGAAAAGGTGCAATGAACATTGATGACCAAAAATCTCAAATCTCCGATATGAAGATGACACTATCCTTACCGCCCCTTCTGAAGAAGAAATTAATTACCTCTTTACTAAAGAGGAAGACAGTCGTAATCTAGATCTATTGAACAAACGATGCTCTCACAGAGATAAAAACGCTGAACGGCTTCATGTACCTAGGCTCGTATATAAGTGATGCTCGTATAATGAAGTAGGATGTGAAACAGATATGACAATAAGAATTTGCATGACAAAAGACGCCGTGAGGAAAATGCAAAAGATATGGGACGACAGAAGCTTAAGGCAGACCACCAAGATCCGGGAGTTTGTGTGTCATATTTCTATACGATGTGGAAATATGGACACTCAAATATGGAGTCAATGAAAGAAAGCCGCAGAAGAAATAGATGAAGGTCACCAATGCGCTGGAGTGACCAAGTATCACTGGTGTCCAGTCATTAAGTATCCGCAGCTCTCTACGTAGAGTGGGAGAGCTATATTCACCACGAAAATTGGAGTAGGAGTCACGATTCTCAGCATTGAGGAACCTACATACTTAAGAAGTAAATTGCAACTGCTGAAGTACCTCTTTCATGTTCTGACTAATTAGTAGATATCTACTTGTGATTGGGCTGTGAATTCCATACTTATGTAGAAAATAATATATTATGTATGCATTTGACCCGGTTAATTCTCTCAGTGTAAGACCGTGCTGTCGATGCTTGAATATTTCATGAGAAGTTGTCTGTTGTATCACATCAAATGACCCAACACATAAAATGCTTAATTCCCCTCCTCTCAATTTCATAAAATATTTAAAAGCCTCAGCCGTAAGGCAAAGTGTCACAGAATAAGTATATTTTTAACAGCTTACTGGTAAATTTCAACCCTATTACTGGCATTTTGAAAAATATAACAATGTACTCATATAAATATTATTTTAATAACTTTTAGATATTTCCGTCGAGTTGATAAAATTTCAAATATTTAAGTACAGCTAATAGTTAAACTGAAACGACCATTCGGTGGTCTAACTATAGTTTTCACTATTTTTTTCTTCCTTTTTTTAAAAGCACCTTCTGGATTATTATTACTTAATACAAAACATTGTTTTAGTTTGGCCAAAGAATACTATACATTTCAAAACAATTTTATCAGTTCAAACTGTAAACGGTGACTATTCATTCGGTGGTAGGAATACTACATGATACAATTTAAATAAACCACTTTTATCATGTGTTACATCTAGTGTGGTTTAAGTGAGGGCAAAAAGCATTACCACAATATGTTGATTTTATGTCGAAAATTTCGAAATACCCCCGTTATATCAATACATCATCATTCATGATCGATACATCATCACCGTCTGTCATACCAATACACTTCTGTCATATCAATACATCATATCTTTTCAGTATAATTCAATCGGCCAAATACACTTTTGCATGAACAAATGATAAAATGCACGTCAAGTTCACAAAAGTGTAAACTTTTTTTTAAATTGAACAAGTTTTGGAGTTAAGGCTCCGCAACTAGGCGGAAAAAAAGATGGAGAGATACGAAATTACGAGTGTTAGAGGAGAGCGCTAACAGCGACAAAATCGATGCGAAAATTGCGAAAATGTTTAAAAAAACACGACTCGTTTAAAATAGAGCAAAAATCTCTGGGGGTTGTGTCAAGTACATTGTGAATTTCTTCATACATATAACTTTTAAAATAACTGAAACAGACTTGAAAAAAATAATTTTCGGAGCATACTTTGCGATTTTTTTCTATCGAGGGAATTTCACATAATTTGCTTTTCGGCGTAGGGAATGTATAGATATTATCTTCGAAAATGACGTATATTTTTAAGAGCTTAAAAACTTCATTTATTTAAGGGGGATATGCAAGAAATCGGTAGAAATTCGGGTAGCGGAACCTTAAGAAATGATCTCTCTATGTGCCTATACTATTTTGACTATGGGTGTAATACAATATTGAACGTTTGTTCCATACTCAGTTACCACTGAACAAAATTGGTTTAACAAAAGTAAGATATTATCATTAAAAGAAATGAAGACTAATTATTTAATCCCGTACATGCAATGAAGGTGCGAGTTGTGTATATTTTTACTATACCGTCGTTAAATGAGGCTTGGATCGCGAGGAGATTAAGTTTTATTCAAACCGCAATAAGTACCTATAAAAGGTAACCATATTACGGTTTCCTAAGCTCAGAGATGTATTCTGTTTAAAGATCCTTTAAAAGTGTTCTCGGTAAGCTTCTAAAATCTCTCGCCGATGTTGTTACAGCAACAAGCTGCCCGCCTCGCACTTCTTGTTCGCAAGCTGGTACAACTCCTTTGTTCTTGCTTAATAATTTCGTTTACATATTTTCAAACGCGTCGTCGGCTACGCTTTATTTTAATTCCACACTTTCTTTTTACTGTGTGTTCTCTCCAAACTTACGTCCATGAAAAACCCTTGAAATATTCGCGGGTGATTCTGATGAGATTATATTTTTAAGTCTCCTTGAATTTCTTAAAACATTTAATAATGTCACATAATTTAATAGAGATTATAAACTCACAACATTTCTTGAGAATCTTGAGTGTTTGAATTAAATCTATTCAATATTTTTTTATTCCGTGGGCGCATGATTAAATTTATTGTTATTATTCTTCATTCATATTTTTTTTTACGTTGTTAATCAATCAATGGAAAAAACATTTTTGTTTATAAATAGTAAGAAAAAAATTATACATAGAAAAAAATGTAATTAACAAAAAAATAAATGTTTAATGTACAATGTATATTATACGTATAAAAAATGTCTCACATTAGCAACGCCTGCAATAAATATAATTTGGGATTAGAGTTAAAAGCAATTTTTTTTTTACATAATAACTGAGTTTTTACAGCAGGCTTTATTCTACTCGTAATAATAACATCATGAAAATGATTCAAAATTTGCAAATATTTGTAGCTATTACAATCTTCTTAAAAATAATAACCTCCTTGTAAATAATAGTCATACCAACCCACCAGCTCTTACAAAATAACTACGTGTTTTCAATTCGTGGTTACGATGTTGAATTCGTGGTTAAATACAAAGTGTTGTTTTATTTTTATAATACGTGTTTTCACTCTGAAATATCGGTCGGTCTTCGAAATTTATCCTTAAACCCCTAATTATTATTACTACTACTAATTCAAAATTTATGTGAAAGAAGAACGAACAACTTAGTTAAAAAAGTCAATTAGTGTTTTTTTAAATTTAACAAATAACAATTTGGAAGGCGGTTATGGGACTGCCGCTCCGTAAACCATTTATTGGATAACCGACACCCACGCCATAGGTCACCCCGCCACTCCTAGTGGTTCGCTACGTTTGGTGACTTAGCATAGATGTCCGGCTTCATAGGGTGAGGTTTGTTCAGGTCTTGGGGCAGATGCATTTGCCCACCTACTGCGTGGCAGGCCGGATCGGGACAGACTGGTTGAGGAAGTCATTTCGAACTCTCCAGCCAGATTCCATCGACCCATTGCCTTCCATCGCTGTGCGAGGGATGGATTCATATGTCCGTCACTCCTGGACACATTGACCACAGATTCTTACCCACCCCTCATATATTTTTCCTTCCCAGAACTTCCTTTCATTCCTTTCCCTTAAAAGATCCTCAACACAAGGTGACATAGGCTTTAAGGGATTATTTTCTCGGGGCCTCCTGTGAGGAGCTTATTTAAAAAAAAAGTATTTTGGTTGTTCTGAGTACGATGACCCTTGTGACCCAAAACTCTGTGATGATTTAACCACACGGTCCCTAATCTGATTGAGACTCTATTTATCTGTGATTAACATGCAACAACTAACTTTGAAAGCTCTGCATCTGAACCTTGAGTAAGTAACCACTTATGTACGGTTTATACAAAGTGCATCAACTCAATAGTTTCACTGTGTAATGAAGTGCTTGTCACGTAACAAATCTATCAAGAATAAATAGAATCTAATTTGGAAAATAGGTTTCTACAGTTAAGTTGAATACCTACTACATACGGCATACATCATACAAACCACCCTAAGTCAATCAAACAACCACCGGGAATAAACATGCGATTCGTCTTTGAATTGTTTATTATTCATATCGTTGAAACGGTTTAGGATTTCCGTGCGACGCTGCCAGTAATAAATTGAAACCGTGGAAGTATTGGTTGTTTGATACAACTAATCAAACTACTCAGCTCAAAGGTGCATTCAGTAGAGAGAAATTACCGGAAAACAACCGTTGATTTGGATGCACACAGAACGTCAGAGAAAATAAACATAATGCAGCAGATGACGTTGTGTTATTTCCCCGCGAAAGTTATGTCGCCTTTGTCCAAACAACTTGAGAATTTTTTCCAATACAAGTCGTGAAATGGAAAGGAAATATGCGAAAGCTACTAGAGAAACTTTAGAGTTTAGTGATTTCACTACATCATCATGTTTTCCATATTCTTGTAAAATTTGTAAATAATTTTACAGTGGTCTGAATAACTGAATAAGGGATTTCGTTACCAAATAATTTACTTCTGAAGGATTTTCTAAAATAGTGGTGTGTGGAAATAAATACTTTTATTTTAAAATGAAGATTTATAAAGTTTAGTATTTTCTATAAAAAACACTTCTATTTCCAGATATTTCAATTTAAAAGTTATAACCCTCGAACTCCACGGATCATTAATTAATGTATTATTAAATCAATCGGATAGATTATATAAATTCATAATGGAGAGCACAATAAAGTTCGTACAACAGTCTTTGAAGGTATACTAAATAACGTAAAATGGGAGAAATAATTTGAAACAGGAAATTGGATAAAATTTTGATAAAGCTCGTTTTAAACACTTTCAAAGGAATAGCTTCCATTGCCGTTACTCTAATTATTTATAGTCGGCAAAATTGTTGTTTCCATTAAATGATTTTATAATTTTATTTTATTTTTCAGCACATTTCTTTATATCTGATTTTTTGCATGTAAAAATATGAAATTTTTCATGACGTTAAGAAGTAGGCCTATATTTATAGACAGGAGAAGGTATTACATGTACCTAATATCTTAACGGATATTGTTTAATGCTTCTGAAAATATAAACATTTCACAACTCACAAAGCTTCCTTACTAGTAATCTTATCCCTTTTGATGTTCCCGTTGGAAAAGGCTTGTGAATCGTTGTAGGTTTCGATTTTCGCATCTTATAAGATAAGTCTAATGAACCGTGGTATAACATACCTCGTATTTTAAGACATCAGAAATAATTATTAATCTAAGCTAGTTAATTCTAATTAAGGTTCTGGTTTTATATTTTTGTAGCCAGCCGTCGCAAGTCGAATTTAATCGTAAATGTATTAAGTTATTTGAAGTAAAACTTATTTACACACGCTTGACTTGGGTAGTAATCTTTAGATCACAGGCGTCGGGTGGGAATGCTGTCCTTGTTCTACCGGTATTACAATGGAAGATGCTCCGAGGAACTAGCATCATTGATCCCTTCGGCACCGGTGCATAGTCGGGAAACACGCCAAATGCGTGCTCAACATTTGTACACGGTTGACATTTGTCACATGAGAACGGGTCGTTTCTTCGACGCGTTCTTATGTTAAACAGCTCGGCTGTGGAATTATTTGCCGGCCTCTGTGTTTCCTCCTTCCTACAACATGGGTTTTTTCAAGACCAATGTTCATTCCTTCCTCTCCTCAAAAATACCCTCCATACAGCATCCCAGATGACATAGGCCCTGAGGGAAAATATTTTCCTCAAAGTTTCCTCCTCAAGGTGTGGAATTAATGTAAAAAAAAAAAAAAAAAGCTGGTGTATGCGTGACGAGAGCGTTATGAAAAGTGTGATCGGGCGAGGCGAACAGTCGGGCGAGGCGAACGGAAGTTGAGAGGGAAGTAGGGATAAGTTAGTGAAGTTTTATTACAGTCGTGGGGTCGAAAGCACACTGTTTTTTTTTTTAATATCTCACAAGAGTTCCAGCTACTCCCGTCTAGAGCTAGTGAGACTATGGCATCCCCAATTGGGGTATGTTGTGAGGCTGAAGGTAGTGGAGATGGGAAATAGAAAGGAAGGAGAGGGGGAAGAGTAAAGTTGAGAACTACCTGGCTATTGAGATCTGGTTACTAAACACGGCTAAAGTCATTTCAAGCAATGTTTCAATTCTGAATGGTTGGCTTACGCCAGGGCGATACTGAGAGTATCTTCCACTCCGCAAATATACGTTATTTAATTTTAAAGTAATTAATTGTGAAATAACACAACACGCCGGGATTCGAGCCTGCGACCTTCGGATTGCGAGTCAAGAGCCTTACCCCTCGACCACGCTGGCCATCAGTATATTAGTATTGTTAGATATATAAATATTGTTATGTAAGTAAGTATTGTTTTATTACGAGCTCCTTTTCAGGATTATGAGATACTTCTAGATTATCCCAAAAAATGAACTAACCTTTCATGGGAAATAACTGGCTCTAGCATTTCCAGGATATTTTAGGAGCCTGCTTATTTTGAAGCAAGATTAACGTGGGGCAGCAGAAAGGAGTAAATACCCGTAGGTATGCTACATAGGGAATAATTTTCTGCTTTTACGTGTAAATTTGCCGCCCTTTATTAATATAAAGGCTTTAAAATCATCCTGCTGTCATTTATTATAATTTAAATAGTCCACATAATGACGTGGAGTACTCTCGATGCGCGCTGTTAGCTATTATTGGCGTATTCCGAGTATAACCGGAAGCATTTACGTGGAATTATTGCCACATGGTAATCGAAAATCTGTTGTTTTCTTCTGCGGGTTTTCAGGTAATCGGCATTACCGAGATTACTGCCGGCTGCGTGTGGCCATTATCCAGTCCCCAGGGAGAGTGGCCGAGATCGGGAATATATGTTCCAGTTAACGGGTCCCATTACGGTCGCGGCAAACATACAAATTTGGAGCGGTCTATATTTCGCTTCCCGCAGAATTCCTGTTTAAAATTGAAATGGGACGCATTTGTCACGGGCGGAAGAAATTTTATACTTCGCCGTGGCTTTTAGCACTGGACTGTGTTCATTTTTTCTTAGGCGGAAAAGAATTTGCCGGAAAAGAGTAAACAGTATCTTGTTTAACTTATTAAATACGAAATTTGTTTGTGTCGCGGCGCGTAAGCATACTGTTATACCTCATAATCTAGCCTATTTATTTCGTTACTGCTTTTATCACTGTATTTTATTTTATTTATATCATTTTATAATAATTTACCATTTCATCGTTTTATCTTTTATTTAATTTTATTAGTTGTTCATTAGTTTTTTTTAGTTTTTTTTTTATTTTTTTATTTATTTATTTATTTATTCCATTTTTACAATTTTACAAAGTTAGGTATAAGTACAATTATTTTTTTAATTATGTACATGTAATGCAAATATTTTTTAATGGTGGTAATAATACTTCTCTAATTGAGAATTTCTCGTTAGAGAAATTTAGTTTTTTTAGAAAATTTTAGTTTATTTTTATAGTTTTATTGTTGGCTAATTTTATTATTTTTCTAATCCTTCTTATTCCTTTACTCCATTTAATACATCTTTTGCATTTTTCTTATTATTTTAACACTCTCAATTTTGATTAATTTCATTCAAATTAATCAATCAATACATTTATTCCATTAAAAAAATTCATAAAAATGTAATTCCTTTAACCTTTAACTACTGTCGTGCGGTCTTACAGGCCCCGGCAGGTACTTGACTTGCTAGTTTACCCCTTTCCCCGCGTAACACCGATCCCCACTTTTAAGTAGCTGCAAGTTCAGTACGCACATTGACGTGGGAGCAGAAAGTAGTGTCTTCATGCGCGCATTTGGTGAGTAATTACGATTTGAAATTCTGAAGCGGCCTCTCAGGCCTCACGTCAGTAGTTACGTAAGTTTTTTGTTTTATTTTATTGTTAGAGTAAATTGTTATTTTTACAGATATTGTTAACTATGGATGTACCAGGGACTTCAGGAAGTAAAATAAATAGTTCTGCGACAGATTTACCGCATCCAAAGAGATCTCGGATATGTGTAAATGAATCCAATCCAAATTTTGCGCAAGTGATTGAGAACTGGATCGCGGATGAAGATTCCAGCGGATCCGAGGTTGACGACGTTGGCGAAGATTTTTGTCCGGAGCACATTGAGCATGATACGGATACTATCACTGATATTTCTGATACCGAAGAAACTCAACCTGAACACCTGGACGCGCCGTCATCGTCATCAGATGAAGATGTTCCCCTCTCAAGGATGGGTTATTTTAGAGGGAAGAATAAATATAAGTGGTCTAAATCATCTTCAAACAGATCATCAGTTAGAACACCGCAACACAATATTATTACCCAAGTACCCACATCCAAGTTGACCGAGAATGACGGAAAGGATCCTTATTCTTTATGGAAACAATATATAAATGACGAGATGTTATCGGAGATTTTGATAAGGACCAACGAGAAGCTAGCTGAATATAGATCTAAATTTATGAAGCAGAACCGATCGGAACTAAAAGATATCGATATAATCGAGTTGCAGGCTTTTATTGGACTATTGATGTACACAGCTGTATTCAAGTCTAACCACGAAGACGCAAATTTAATATTTGCTACTGATGGTACCGGAAGAGACATTTTTAGATGTGTTATGTCTCAACATAGATTTCTGTTCTTGCTTCACTGTCTTCGGTTTGACAATGCACTGGACAGAGCACAGAGAAAGGAGACTAATAAATTGGCTGCGATATCGAATATTTTCAATAAATTCGTATCAAATTGTCAGAGGGTATATAATATACGTCAATATGCTACAGTTGATGAAATGCTAGTTCCATTTAGAGGGCGATCGTTTTTGATGATATATATGCCAAAGAAGCCCGCTAAGTATGGGCTAAAACTAATGTGCCTATGTGATGCCGAAAATGGGTATTTTTACAATTGTTATGTTTATTGTGGAAAAGGTTCAGATGGAGAAACATTAACAAATGCAGAAAAAAAATTTTTAGTTCCTACGCAGGCTGTGATCCGTTTGAGTAAACCATTACATGGTAGTAACAAAAATATAACGTGTGACAATTGGTTCACATCAATACAACTAATTGATGCATTGAAACAGAGAGGATTGACCTGTGTAGGTACGGTAAAAAAAAATAAAAGGGAAATACCCCCAGAGTTCTTGCCTGCTAAAACTAGACCTGAAAAATCAACCTTATATGGTTTTACAAAAGACACAACGCTATTGTCTCATGTTCCCAAGAAGGGAAAAGCTGTCATTTTGGCTTCGTCAGTGCATCATAATGAAGGAAATGACACGGACTCAGGGAAGCCAGAAATTATAAAGTTTTATAATTCTACGAAAGGTGGTGTAGATGAAATAGATAAAAAGTGCTCTATATACACTTGCAGCCGCCGATCAAGACGCTGGCCTATGACAATTTTTTACCGGATTTTGGATATAAGTTCCGTCAATTCTCATATTTTACATGATGTACATGTGGGAAGACAAACTGATAGAGGAACATTTATAAAAACATTAGCGCGACAGTTGGTATTAGAGCACATGAAGCGAAGATTTTGTAACATAAGGCTGCCCCGTGAACTTAGGATGAGTTTGGCAAGAGTACTTGGTTCTGATAAGCCAGAAACATCTGAAGATCAAGCTGAAGAAGTCACGACACGAAGGACTTGTCATTCATGTCAACCCAAACTCAAAAGAAAATCCACGTATAGATGCTATTCGTGCAAAAAACACGTTTGTTTACAGTGCGCGAAACAAGTGTGCCCTGACTGTGCTTAGAATTTAAGGTGTAGTTTGACTGTGGACATTTTTTTTTTCAGAAGGTGTATGTACCTACTCTATTTTTTTTTCTAAAATTTATATTAGTCTTAAGTAAGAAATAGATTTTTTTGTTATTCTGAGAAGAGTTTTTTTTGTGTTTTGATCATTTATATCTAATACTCGGATTTTTCCCCAAAATTCAAGCAAATTTTTATTGTAGTCTTATATTTAAAAATTTAATAAATTTTTTTTTCTTTCTATACATAGTTTTTGTTAAAACACTTCATTTAACATCCTAATGCAAAGACAGATATTTAAATCATCATTTTATTTATAAAACACTGCATAATATACGCGGCCTGTCAGGCCTCACGTCAGTACTAACGTTACAAAAAATGCACGACACTAGTTAAAGGTTAATAAACTTAATACTTTTATTTGATACAATGAATTTAGTTTGTTTAATTACCATTGCTTTATTAGTTTACGTACCAAATTGTAAATCCTACATATCTACTTAATTTACTAGGATTAATTTTGATTGTTCTAATTCCTATATTAAATCAATTATTTAATTTTCTTAAAAATTCTTCTTGGGTTTTATTTACATAATAAATAAATAAAATTATTAAATCAAATCTCCAATTTAATGCACACAATATAAATAAATAAATTAAATAATTTAAATCAGAATTCAAATTAAAGCAAACAATCTTAATTTCAAAATTTAAATGTAAAATATAATCGAAAAATTAAACAATACAACTTTCTTCAGGGAAAGCTTATAATAATTTGACAGTTTCGAACAATGTTTTATTATGGTAGGGTTGGAGCCGTTGCTAGTTTTTAGATTGGGTGGGTATGTATTAATGTAGAGTGGGTGGGTAGGGGAACAAATCCATGATTGGGCTATAAGACAATATTTTTTGATTGTTGATAATTGATTCATTAATTTTAAGTAATTTTTTTAATTTCCAAGGCTTCTAAGTTATCTAAACGTTTTCGTTTGTGATTAATATGAAGAATATTTATCCCTGTATTTTTTTTCAAAACTATGGTTATTTTCAATGATATGGTAATATAATGAATATATCAAAAATATGAAATGTAATCAATTCAAATATAAAACATAATCAATTCAAATATAAAACATAATCAATTCAAATACAAAATACAATCAAAATAAACAACATAACTAATTCAGAAACAAAAACGCAAGTAGGCATTCCTTCAATTGCAAATTTTTCAATTAAGATGTTGTGCGGTTGACTGTATAGTCAGCTACCATTCGCCGCGGAGCTTCTTGAAGCACTGCAACGATATCGATATTCGTATAGACAGTGGTATTTCATTCCAAAGCTTTGATGACGAATAACTGAAACTAACCTCATATACACAAGCTTATGTCTCGGGAGAGTGAGTAAAGGGTTCTAAATGTATTTCTAATTCTATTTGTATAAAATGTTTTTTATCTTTATTATTTGTAACTTATAAGGAATTCATTCAATGCTTTCGTTTATTTTAATCTATTCGTTCTTAATTTATTAATTTCCTGTAATAATTCTTCATAATATTTTACCATACAATTACCACAAATAACGAAAAACCACGTTACCATACCACGTTAAATACCACGTTTTAATGAACTTTCTATTCAGTTCCGCGGCGATGACGCCACTGCTTGTCACGATTATTTTGTACTGGTGAAAGTTAGTGGTGTTGGCGGCACGGTATCGCTTCGAAGTAAATAAGCACACACTTCACGACTAAAAATTACACATCTACCGGATCTGCCCTGATAATGGACACTGCAACGATGTCCGAAACGTTGGCTAAAGAAGGAGGTAGCGCAACACGGCATAACACCCCAAAAACAAATAACGAAAATACCATACAATTCTTTAAAAATATCAATTTCTACAATTCCATACATTCTTATTTTTCAAATAATAATTGTTTTATTTGTTTTAATGCCTATAATCCGTCAGTTCATTTTGTTTATTCTTGTTCTAATTATTAGTTTATTTTTCTCAAATTATTATTAACAAATCGCTCTTAGATATGACTACGAATTTGAATAAATAAAATAATACAATTCTTTCAAACCTAACATACATAATTATTATAATAATATTTTACATCATTTGTAATAGTATTCTCTTTATTAACCTACACTCCTTTTGCCCATACAAACCTGTAACAAAATTTTATATAAATAAACAAAAAATAAATTAAATTAAATTGTGCCTCTGTATGGGCAAAGCCAGGGAGGCCCACATTATCAAGTAATGTTTGAAAATATATAATGTTATTGAATCAATTTAAAAAAATCGGAGTGTGTAATTCACACGCGGTAGAATTGAAACTAGAAAGTTGATAGATGTCGCTTTCTTTTCTTTTGCTTGTGTTTTTAAAGTGTTTTGAAGATTGTACATTGATTTCACGAAATAAAAATGTTTCTTTTTTGGATCTCGTAGGATTCGAACCCCCGTTCGCTTGATGTATATCTAGCTCTCTGGCCGCTGAGACTTGTCAGGTACCTCACTACGCTATGGAATTCGTGCGCCGAGGTGCGAATATACCGCATATATTAGAACCGAGTATTTGTGTAGAATTGAGTTGTGACGCATTTCTGTTTCACCCGAATTTCAAGTCACGAACGGCGCCAAAGAAGTTTCACTTCAAAAATGTGTAGGTAACACATAGGCAAGTAATACATACGTTTATTACTCTCAAATTCTCGAATACAACTAATATACATATTTCTCAAGAATGGCGGGTTTATAAATAAAAAAACGGTTAGCTCTAAATGTAAATAAATCTAAAAGCAATATATTTTTAGATTGTTTTTTTTTAATGTTTTTGACATATTCTGATGAAATAGGATTATAAGCTTTCTATCTGTTATTTGTGGTAAAAATCATTTCCCCAATTTCCCCGTAGAATTATCGATAACCCCGAAGCTGGAAAATGTTTGTAATAATAAATTAGATCAACATTTCCGGGTAGTACGACCAGAAGATAGAAAGATGGATGAATTACATTAGATACGGTGAACTGTTCAGCGACAATTTGGGAGGCGGGAATGGGTACCGCCGCCCCGGGAACCTTTATTGGATAACCAACACCTCTGCCATAGGTCACCCCAAGTGGTTCGCTACGTTTGGTGATTTAGCAGAGGTGCCCGGGTTCATGGGATGAGGTGTGTTTAGGTCTGATGACCAGGACACACTGAACCCCAGATTCCTACCCACCCCTTAAACCCTTTTCCTTCCCAGAACCCTCCTCTCCTTCCTTTCCTTAAAAGACCCTCCACACAGCATCCCTAAAGATGACATAGGCCCTCAGGGAAATTATTTGCCTCAGGGCCTCCTGTGTGGAGCTTATGTAAAAAAAAAAAAAAAAACATAGGTCAGCTGTTCGGGGTGCTAAATGTTTCAAGAATTATATCACGAGCTCAAAGAAACTGAGCTAATTAAGTTAAGGTTTAATCTAAAGAATTTCGATACTCCCTCTGTTTTGAGGCACCAGAAAATGTTATTGGAAAAGGTGCGAGAAATCCAAATTTAAAATTTAAACTGACTTAAAAAGTTGGATTTTTAACTTCAAGGCTTTATATGTGAATACCAAACAAAGCCCCATTAACTCCAGGCAGTACACCAAATGGAAATGTTGCACAGTGAAAGGAAACAGAGAAGGAGGGGAAATGCAAGAGGAATGGGGTGAAGCACCTGGCTATTTGGATCTCATTAAGGGTTTGCTTATATCAAAAACGTAGCTGCAGGTTGTCTTATATACCTACAGTAAATATCTATCAGGAGTATTTTTGAGTAAGCGCAATTATGAAATTACACCAGATAATTTATGAGATTCAATTTTATGGAAATAATCACATTAGGCTGGACAGTGGCTGAGTTGGCATCGTGTCTGGGTCCCACCCAGGCGTCGCGAGTTCGTTTCTCTCACTCCATCACGACACAAGCAACGTGTTCGGCTTTCTGTCGTGGTAGTAGGAAATTTTCAAATTATTGTCAAATTATTCGTAACCCGGAAATGTTTGCCTATCTTTTGAAAAAAAAAAATCATTTACATTTTTTTTGTGTAGTTTACACAATTTAAAAAAAAAAATATTTCGATGTATCAATTTAATAAGCTGTAGTATTATACCTCCCGATATAAGGTGATGGTTAGAATTATAGCTAATGCAATTTAAAGCAACGACCCGTCATAAAATGGTAACTTTCACATTTTCAGACGATTTATTTCTACTCTGGCGGAGTCCAAAAATCCTACCGTAACGTAATTTAATTTTTTGAAAATATTTAGCAAGAGAAAATTGACTTAATACGTAAACTACCTTGAATAATATAACTGTTTTATACGAAGCTTCAACAGCAAAACAGGTGCAAGGAAGGATGTCAAATAATGATCAATATGAATCATCGGATTTCAACAAAAGGAATCTGCCGAAAATTGAGTGTCAGTGATTTCATTTTCGAGTAAACTTGTAATTTTCTCATCCCAACGCATATTAGTGATACAAATTGTGTTGCTTAGAAACAGGGCATAATGGACGTAATATAAATACTACTGCTTATTTTTTTCAATTTGCCTCCAGAAATGAATATGAAAATCATAAGAATTTTATATGAATCTCTTTCGCTTAGGCAAGTGAACAAAACTCTTCTTTTGGGAAATGGGAAATATTAAATTGTGTATAATATGACTGAAATGACTGTCGCTTCCGCAAGGGCCTTGTCTGATTTCGCTTTATAATATGCCTTGAATGTGTTTTTTTTTCTAAGTGGTAGCACTTAGTAACACGCATATTTAAATAGTGAACACCAGTCTTCATACAATAAATGGCGTAAGAGTAACATACACACTGTACGCATAAATCACTAAACAACCAAACACTTGCGGGTATAATATTACCGATTTTCTATAAAACATTATTTTATTGCATTTATTTATTTTGTTTTGTATGCTGTGAGAAAGATTCGGAGATTGTAGAAACTAGATTGTAAACTTTGTTTTTTTTGCAGAATGAAGAGAAATTTTTTTAATTCGGTCGAAAATTATATTTTTAAAACAGCGTTTTCAATATCATTGATTGGAATCGTCGCATTTAGAATTTTCTTGGATAGTAGCGAAAAATTCAGAAATTGTAACTCAGCTTCACGGCGCGTCCTTTTCCAGAGATATAGATGAATTCATTTCAAGATTTATTCGGCAATTTGGTCGGAAATTGAATTGCGGGAATTAGCGGGACTGTAGACTGTAGAGCAATTGCCTGGTTAGTTTAGAGTATATTGCGGAAGGCAGTGGGGAATTTTGGTATAAATGCATTTTAATTCGATGCAAAAGTGGTTTTCGTTGTTGTTTCTGTTCTCTTTTGTGTTTTCCCATTCTGGGAAAATAATCGTTATAAAGCTATCTTCAAGCAGAGATTCTAAGCCAAACTTTATACCTCATTACCATATCTAGTTAAACTAGTTTTCAAAATTAAAAATATTTTTAAGCATAACGATTATTACCAAATTTTTACCACCATTGCTAATTGCGTTGGTTTAAAAAAAAATGTTCGTGATCGTTAGGAAATACCTCTTCTCCAGAAGACGCGCCGTAATTTCAAAGTTTATGGATGCTTTTACTAGAGTTTTAAAAAACTCTCGGTTAATCATGACAAACCAGGGCTGGTTTTATTGCCATCATTCACTTGAAGCGGCGAGGGTCCCACCCCTGGGGTAGCAAATGGACCAACAGGATGAAAAATCGAGAAAATAAAAATACATGACACAAGTTCAGACGATGTCGAAGCACGTATATTTTTAAATCCGTCTTGGCATTGGTAATGTTAGTACGGATGGCTCCGCAGACTTTAATTAGCTGGCCGATCGTTTTGTGTTCGATGGCAGATAATTGCTCAGGAATATTACGCGGTAGGATTAAATATGGGGGGAAGGAGAACGGAAAGGGGTTAAACAGAAATCGTTAAGAGATTCAGCTTTTCAAATCTTGTTATTTTGTACCGATTTAACAGGTGTATTAAGAATTTTCTACTGTAAAGTTTTCAAACTCTAAGCCCCCTTCAAACCAGAACAGGCTTGACTGCCAGATCATCAAAGCCATTTTCACGTTAATTATTATCTCGAACGAAATTTTAATTTGTCTGAAGGATGTAATTTCGCATTATTTTGTGAAATATTAATCATTGTAAAAGGCTTTTAGGAATCATGCACAGTTTGGATAGAAAGTTTATATATATTTTTTTTTTTTTTTTTATTATTTATTGAAACATTTATTATAATTACAATTTTACAACTAAATATTTTTTACAGGTTTTTTTTTTTTACTACCCTTCCATTAAAAGCATTTGCTTGTGTATGGAAGGGGAGTGTACATAAATGCTATTAGTTATTAGTTAGGTATAAGTTAGTACTTAAATAATTAATTGTACATAAATATATGTGAGCTGCAGTATTTATTTGATAATGGTGTGTTTTTTTTTGTTTTTTTTTTTTAAAGAAAGAATGTTATGGAGAACTAAGATATTTGTAAGATTAATTGACAGTAGTTCTTTTCTTAAGGACATCTTTAAAATGTCTCTTGACAGAGAGCAGCATTCGGGCCTTATCATTGATGCTTCTGATTTCCTCTGGTAGACGATTGAAAAAAGTTCTTCCCTGATAAGTATAATGATGCTGTGCAAAAGACGTATTTAGTTTTGGGCATAGAAAAACATGTTTAAGTCGAGTTCTGTTTTCATTTAAAAATGGATATTTATCTTTTTCTTTTATTATTTGAATTATTGAATTTTTAATATATAAATCTTTAAATGTGGGTACTTGAAATTCTTCAAACAGGCGTTCTGTTGGGTAGTCTAAGGATTTTTTTAATATAATTTTAATAATTGTTCTTTGTACAATTTCTATTGGAAGAAGGTTACATTTATACGCGGATCCCCAACTAATAATAGCGTATTGTAGAGTGGATTGAACTAAGGCATAGTAGATTAAATATAGATTTTTTATCGACAGAAAATTTCTAATTCTTAAAAATATATATATTAATTTTCTGATTTTGTTTACTAGTTGACATATTTGTTCCTTCCATTTCAGATTTTTATCGATAATTACGCCGAGATATTTAATTTTATTTGTTGTTTTTAATATTGTACAGTTTGATTTGCAATAATGTTGGTTGTGAATTTTAGTGTTATCGTGTATGACAATGTTAAAATTTTTGGGAGCGTCGTTTGGATGGATTGCAAATGGAATTACAAATGTCTTTTCACTATTTAGTGATAGTAAATTAGTGTCGAAAAAATTCTTAAGCGTATTGATGTCTTCTGTGGCCTGTAATTCTACATTATCCCAAGTATTTTCAATTATTATTAAAACTGTATCGTCGGCGTATGATGTAATTTGACCATGTAGATGTTGAAAAAAAATATCGTTTACATATATGGTGAAAAGGATTGGTCCAAGCACTGTACCTTGGGGGATTCCAAAGCTTGAAATCTCTTGATCACTATTAATACGATTGATTTTTACCACTTGAGGGCGGTTTTTTAAGTAGTTGGTGATCCATTTAATCGCGTTGCCTTTTATGCCAATATAATTTAATTTTTTTAATAGTATCTCATGGGATATGCTATCGAAAGCCTTTCTGAGGTCAATAAATATGCCCGCACATTTTTGACCTTTATCTAATGATTCGTAAATGTATGAAGTTACGTTAGCAATTGCATCATGTGTGCTGAGTGATTTAATAAAACCAAACTGGTTTTTGTGTAGTATTTTATTACTATCTAGGAAATTTACCAATTGTTTTTTTACTATTTTTTCAAAGATCTTTCCTATGTTAGAAATTAGACAAATTGGGCGATAATTCGTTACTTGGTGTGGATCACCAGATTTGTAAATAGGTGAGATTATTGTGTCTTTGTAGTTCATTGGAAATATTCCTTTCGTTAAACTCAAGTTAATTAAATGAGTGATGGGTTTTATTAAGTAAGATTTCATAGATTTTAACATGTGTGCCGTAATAGAATCAAAACCAGGAGACGAACCTCCTTTCATATTTTCTATTATTTTTAAGATTTCACATTTTGTTGTTATTTCAAATGTTGAAAGTATATTACGTTTATGTAAATTTTTATTTTTATGTTTTTCCGGGTTAGAAGGTTTATGAATATTTTTCGCAAGATTTTTTCCAACATTTGCAAAGAAGGCATTAAATATGTTTGCACATTGTTTAGGCTGTAAATTGGCATCTATAATTTTTTTATCGTGTTCGATGTACTTAATATTTTGTGTTTTTTTTGTATTGTCTATGGCCAAATTCACAGTTTCCCACATTTGTTTATGGTTATTTTCTGAAGATAATATTTTATTTTTAAAAAACTCTTCCTTACTTTTTTTAATATAAGATGTTAATTTATTTTTATATTTTTTATAAAAAATATATGCTTTTTCATCATGGGGATTTTTTAAAGTTGTTTTATAAAGTTTTTCTTTGTTTCTGATAGATATTATAAGTCCTTTGGTAATCCAAGGTTTTAAACATCTTAATTTTGATTTTATGTGTATTATTATTTCAGTTGTCGAATTTTTAATGTGTTGTGACAGGATTTTTTCAAAGTTAGTCGAACATATTTCAGTATCATCACTCTTTAAAACATTGTTCCAATCTTCCTTTTTTAGTTTTTCAGAGAGAATAGTCATGTCTATTGTTGATTTTTTGGGTATTAAATTATGTTTTTTATGTTTAATATTATTATTATACAGAAGTAAGCATGAATGATGATCAGTTATGTTAGTTTTCCAAACAATTGATTTTAGTTTGTGAAGATCTTTAATGTTTACGTTTGTCCAAATGTGATCTAAACAAGATGGAGTATGTTCTTTTATTTCTCTAGTATTTTTATTTATGCAAGATATGAAATTTTGTTCAGTCATACAATTGATGTATTCAGTTTTGTTATTATTTTCTATTTTTTCATTAATGTTCACATTAAAATCACCCACCACGAAGCAGAGTTTATTTTTTAATTTTAATAATATGTATTTGAGGTCATTAATAAACGTAATAATACTCGAGCCATGCGTTCTATAGATAGCTATTAAATGATATATTGATTTGCCGAGTTTGAAATGTACTTCGATGCAGTTTACCAAATGTATTGGGTGTTCTATAATGTTAACAATACTAAATTTATTATTTGCAAATATTATTATTCCCGAATTTTTGTTGATATCTACTTTGGTAGAAATATAATTGTACTCAGGTAAGTGATAAGACGGTGACTCAGCGTTCGTAAATGTTTCGGTTAACACTATGAAGTCCGGCTTTTTAATTAAATTATTTATTTTTAGAATTAGTTCATCTAAATTTTTCTGAATGCTACGGATGTTTATGTGCATAATAATTATATCATTGATGTTTTTAGAAATAATTTTGTTACATGAATCAGTACAAATACATTCATATTCTTGAATTTTAATATTTAATTCTAATTCGCTATTTAAGAAATCATCCATTTAATTAATGCATTTTTGGTTGTATTTTGCAATATTATATATAAGTTTTTTTTAATCAATGTCGTAGTTTATTCTTTCTTTGGCTAATTTAAGCATGTAAGAACGAAACTTACATGTTTCGCTGTTTGTTCGGTGGTCTATTTCATTCATTTTACTGTTGAAGGAGTTTATTTCTTTCTTCTTGTTAGCTGAGTGACAGTTAGCGCATTTGGGCGGCAGTTCCAGGGATTTACACTCGGTATATCGATATATACTCGTATAATATCCATGAAAAGAAAATATCGACAGTGACTCGAAAAGATTCATTAATTTAAAGTTAATAAACAACACAAATTAAAATTATGACATTTTCACGAAGCCGCTCACGTTTTGGTGTGAAATTTTTTTAACTGGTTTTATTTTATTTTCGAGTAAAACTTCTTTATGCACGCTTGACTTGGGGAGTGAGGGGAGAGCGTTACGAAAAGTGAGGCGAACGGCAGTGGAGAGGGAGGTATAAGTTAGTGAAGATAGAAAGAGAGAGAGTTACGTTTCGTATATTACTGTAGTGGCAAGAGAGAGAGGTGCGAGCAAAATTTTTTTTCTCTCTTTCTCTCATAGCCAGTTACGTTTCGTATATCTAAGACACAGTGTGGGTCTATTATCTGTATCACACTGTAGTAGCAAGAGAGAGCAGTTCGCGCGCACATTTTCTTTCTCTCTTCCTATCATATAGATGGAGCTAAAGTTTTACTTCAATCGTGTGGTCTAAAACACACTCGTTTTAATTTTTTGTGTTACAGTGGGTATGGTGTAACCATCCATCTTTTTTTATTCTTGTTGACGAATAGTATAATAATGTCGGATTATAAATATTACGGAACGAACAATTTTAAACTGTTGTTTTATTTTTTCCACGATTGATTTTTTATTTGGGAAACATGGCTAAATTTTTTCCTTGAAATATTTTTTTATATTTTTATTAGCACTCAGGTAAATATTGAGAAAAAACATCCCAAACAGATTATGTGCCTAAAAATGTTGAAAGCGCTAACAAAAGCTATTTTTGTAATATTCATATGTTTTCCTTCTCAATCAGTTTTAAGGCATTTAGGTCCCATATATAATGTAAATGGCTCTTCCCCAAAAGTAAACCATTTACTCAATAAACTTGTAAATTTCGTAGGATTTGATTTTTGAATCGAAATATTTAAATGAATTTTTCAACAAAAAGCTTTTAAATTAATAATGGTAGCAGTAATATGATAACCGGCATACTGCAAGAATGGTATCATTTCCCCTAAAGCGACTTTATTTCACGGCTTAGTATAAAATACGAGGATAATAATATATTTTTATCCTGGCTGAATACAAAATAAACATACGTTTTAAAATGACTCATTTCACCTGACTACGTACCTGAAATGGCTGCACTGCCCGTATAAATACAGTAACACTTGCGTGCAACAAAAATATTTATGAAATAATTACTGGAGGGGTGGTTTGTTTTGCCAAAATTTGCAAATAATGTGTTTGTATGTTCAAGAGAAGGTTTCCCTTCTGTAAAAGTAGAATTGTGAATTAACAATGAGCGCATCGCGTGGCAGAATGTTTTAAATCAAGCTTTTTATTTTACTCGAGACAGTTAATTAAGCAGCTATAATTAATAAAGATAGCTATTATTATAAGCAATAATTATCAGCCTGAAACACTCATCTACATTGAAAAATCTTCCGAGAAAAGATACTTGCCGCCAACGGGACTTGAACCCGTGCCTTTCTGATTGCCGGTCAGCTGCTCTTGACCACTGAGCTATGGCGGCTTATCAAATACCCGCCAAATAATTCAATATATACTAGTGTTTCATTCAACAATTACTGCTTATTATATTTTTTCCTCCTGAAAACAACCAACTTTATTTTTGCGAGAGAGACATTGTTAGTGTTAAATCCCTCGCTAGGTGGCGTCAAAAATAATAATTAATATTTGACAAGTTTACGTATTTCCCCAATAAATGTAAACATAATATGTCTCGACGCCACCTAGCGAGGGATTTAACACTAACAATTTCTCTCTCTCAAAAATAAAGTTGGTTGTTTTCAGGAGGAAAAAATATAATAAGCAGTAATTGTTGAATGAAACACTAGTATATATTGAATTATTTGGCGGGTATTTGATAAGCCGCCATAGCTCAGTGGTCAAGAGCAGCTGACCGGCAATCAGAAGGGCACGGGTTCAAGTCCCGTTGGCGGCAAGTATCTTTTCTCGGAAGATTTTTCAATGTAGATGAGTGTTTCAGGCTGATAATTATTGCTTATAATAATTGTTACCCTTTGTACTATGCATAAAAATCTTGTCTAAACGTTAGTTTATAAATTAAAAAATAATAATTAATAAAGATAGCTATTAAATAAAGCTATAAACGTCTATCATTATAATTATATCACCTTAAAATGAGCACGCTTAAGTTAAACGTTGACACACTATAACAGTTCGGGTGGCACAAAACGCAAATATCTCAATCAATAATTTCTTTAGCTACTCAACATATTTTGTATTAAAAAGTTATTTGGAATTATAGTCTGAATAGCAAAAACTTTTTTGATGCAGTTTTTTTTCTATTTCGGGAGAAGGAGAATAAGTTTTGGGTAAGAAAAACGTATTACGGATGGATAGGAATCTGAGGGTCAGTGTGTCCAGTGTGTCATGGACGTACAAATCCATCCCTCCCACTTCGGTGCAAGGCAATGTTCCGAGGGAGTTCTGCTGGAGAGGTCAAAAGGTCTCACTCCATCCGGCAAACCACAGGGATAACTGCCGCCAAGACCCGGACAAATCTCGCCTCATGAACCCGGGCACCCCTGCTTTGTCACCAAACAACGAACCACTTGGGGTGACTTAAAGACTTATAGCTATTGGTTATCCAATAAATGATTCCTGGAGCGGTGGTACCCATACCCGCCTTCCAAATAGTGAATTCTAAAAACGCCCGATTGCTGGGGGGTTAATATTATAATCCTTTCCAGAACATATAAACACATCGATTATGGTATAGGTAGCATTATATTATGAATAGTCCCTATAATATTTAATACTGTAATACAATTAGATTCGAATATAAGAGTGATACTAAACATCGGTTGGAAATCCATTGAAATATATTTTTTAAACTGAAACTCCTTATAACTTTTCCACTTCCTCTGACCGTTCTCTTGTAGTTTTCAATCATATTTCAAATACTATTAAATAATCACGAAATGCATTCTGCAGAACACTCTGCTCCACATATGTATAGACTCGAGAACATAATAATGTGTACGCGTAGAAATGTTGACAGCCTTCAGGCGAATGTTCGGGGTTGGCTCCCACCCCGTATTATAATGCTGCCTTTTCTACCCTGTTTCGTCCGCGCGGCCGGTCAATTTAACTCGCGTTTCCGCGCGGAAATTCCTACACCCGCAAATCAAGCGAACCTCCGCCTACGCTCCCAGGGACGAGCTGGCAAGACAGTAAAAACAGCCCATTTTACTGAGTTTTTCTCACACAACAATCAATACTAGTTTTTCTTATATCATGCTGGCATATTGACTCATATTTCATACTACTATTTAGCTCTCTTCGAGGAAAGTAAAAATATTGATTTTTGGAAGATACTACTTGTCCACCACGTGGTGTAAATAATTACATTTTTAAATATTTAAAATTTACGGTATAATTCAGTTAACCTTATTAGAACATACCAAAGACATTGAAATACGAAAGAGATATGTTATGATGTCCGCCCGACTGTCGGCGGACTACTACCTAATGGGAATAGTTTGAATACGAAAGAATTCGTTAATTCCGTTTAACGTTGTTTTAGTTTATTGTTAATTGTTCATTCCTTTAGTTTATTCATTAATTGGTTAACAATATCGGCGATACCAGTAAGCACAGTCCCACCCAGTAAAAACTGCGGATAGCAGATCTCTTATATTTCAATATCTTTGGAACAGACATTGTCTAGTGAGGTGGTAACGAATTTATACTATGTCAAATAATCTCGGATTACCGGCGCGCCGGTAACGAAGGCAGGCAATTAAAAAAAACTCGCACTGCAAGCATTATTTTGAAATGCAAAGTCCTTTTATAATCCTAAATTGATTGGTAAGTATACATTATACTGGTTAGCCCGTTTCGAGTCCCCTGAGACATTTCCGGAGAATAGAAAAGCCCTAAAATAAAGTTAAAAAGAACCCCAAATGGTCCATTTGTGTAGAAAAAATATGTTATCTCAACAGACAACCAGTGTGTGTTTTGGAATGAAAATATTTTTTTATCTCGAAAAACGAAGTCAACGTAATTTTCGGTTCTCAAGTCGCAACGTCATTTATGTAATGAGCTTCAACATGGCTTTGATATGTATTAATTATAAGTAACCAACTATTTTTTTTACTCAGTTTTTAATCACTAAACAGTTTGAAATGGAATGGCTTGGGAGAGCACTTAAAAATAAATATATATATTTTTTTTTTGTAGAGACTAATGAGTACAAACCTAAAATAGATGTTTTATGTAATCGCCACCAATTTAGAAGATAATGCACCGCAAGCATCATGAAGGGCGCATTTCCCAATATATTTCAACCTAGGTACCGATTAGGAATCTACACTCAGATTTTATGTCCGGGTTAAATCGTTCCCGCAGAAAACACTTAAACCTTTCACGCATTTTTCCACAAATGATCACCTAGTCGATCCACCTTATGCACTTGCACTATATAAGTATAATAAATACAAAATAATACCAAAACAACATGTCAACCTCCCAGAGACCAAATGGGAAAATAATTCACCGACTCCAGACATTTTCATATCAGAGGGTTCGGCTCGGTGGAACTCCTAATTGGACCTATAAATCCTACTGATCCCTCAACATAAATATTTAAAAAATCTTTTGTAATCATACATATATTTAAAATGATGTCTAGAACTATCGTCCGATATCTAATTTATAAATTTTCAGTATTTTTTTTGAAAAAATTGTTCACGAACAACTTTATAACTGCATCCAGTCTGTAATACTCGTGAACCAACATGGCTTTATGAAAAAAAGATTGGCTGTCTCTAATCTTGCTATATTCATTGAAAATATTGCGAAATCAATGGATGATCAAATCCAAGTTGACATAATCTATACAGAATTCTCGAAAGCGTTTGATAAAATTGATCATAGTCTTCTTTTATCCAAATTACTAGCTTTGGGAATTCACGGGGATTTGTATCGATGCTTAGTCTCTTATCTTAATGGGTGCACTCAAGGAGTAACGATTAATGGTTTCATCTCTGAGTTCGTAATTATACCTTTCGGTTTACCCCAAGGATCTCACCTGGGACCGGTATTATTCACAATTTTCATCAACGACATTATAAAATGCTTTAATTATGCAAATGTTCTACTCTTCACTGATGATATGAAAATATATCTTCCGATTAACTCTATCATTGACTGCATTAAATTACAAGAAGATCTTTATAGGCTTAATGACTACTGTATAATTAATCATCTCAACATGAACACTTCTAAATGTTCTGTGATTATCTTCACTAGAAATAAAATTAAATTTGACCATAACTACCATATAGCTAGCCAATAACTCAAAAGGGTTACTCAAATTCGTGATCTAAGTGTTCTACTTGATAGTAAACTTACATTCGAGGCACATATTAAAATGATTGTGAAGAAAGCCCTTAGAATGTTAGGATTTTTATTCAGTATTGAAAAAAAATTCAAGAACATTCAAACACTTAAAATATAGTATTTTTCATGTGTTCGCAGTCATCTTGAATTCGCTTCTTAAATATGGAATCCTCAATATAATATTTGTATTAAACGCATTGAAGCCATCGAAAGAAAATTTGCCCATCATTTAAATTTCAAGTTTAATATTGGTTATCATGACATAAACAGCTTGCTGGACCTTTATGAACTTAAATCATTAAATTAAAAGAGACTCCGCAGATATAATATATCTTCATAAAATTATCAATGGTTTTATTGATTGTTCACCCCTTTTGGCTGAGATTATTTTTAGAGTCCCATGCCAACCATGAACCAGAGAAAAATCACTTTTTCATCTTCAAAAATGGACTGCGACCTAATCAGGGTAGTTTGCATACAAAACGAATTTATTCATTTCGTTGATTTTTTTAAGGTGTGCATTAGTATATGTTAACAATATAGTTTGAATACGGAAAGAATTCGTTTATTTAGTTTAACGTTCGTTCGATTTATTCGTTAATTATTCGTTAGTTTATTTGTTAATTGGTAAACAATATCGGCGACACCCGGAATCGCAGTCCCACCTGGTAAAAACTGCAGATAGCACATCTACTATATTTCAATATCTTTGGTTGTACATATTATTATTATTGCTGTTGTGGAGTGAGAATAGATTTCTGACTCCGACTACTTTATGTTTTGAAATTTAGTAGGCAGATTATTATAGTTTATATTGTGTTTTTATGTTTTCTTTTTATAATGTTCAAGGTTATATTTTTGTTAACTTCTTACGGGTTCAGGACCCTTACTTTTTTTTTCTTTTAATTACAATTTAAATCTGTTATTGGATATTATGTGTATATTTTACGCACCAGATTAAAATGTCCGGGTTTAATTTTCCCCACAGGAAAAACTAAACCCTTTCACACACTTCCCAAATGATCATCTGATCAATCCACGTTATGCAATTGCACTAAGTATTATAATTACAAAACAATACAAGAACAACATGTCAACCTACCAGAGACCAGATGGGAAAATAATTCACCGACTCCCGATATTTTCATATCAGAGGGTTCGGCTCTGTCGAATTCCTAATTGAACCTATAAATCCTACTGATCCCTCAATATAAATATTTAAAAAATCTTTTTTTATCCTACATGTATTTAAAATTACCGATTTTTGCATTATTATATATAAATTCTTTGACAAATCTAATACGCCTAAATTTTGAATCAGAGACCTAGGTATAATGCCAGTAGCCGAAATAACAAATAAATAATAATAACAAATAAAATGTTATTATTATTAGTGTAAAATATCTGTTGATTTTTCCTAATAAATAAAAAAAAATGAAATAACTGATTTTATAATAATAATTATTAGGAATCTACCTATATAAGTTTAACCGTTCGAAATTACCCGGTATACTGTCAGCAACTAAAAAGCCACAGAGTAAATCATGAAACGTAGTGCTTGGTTCACTCGAATTAAGAAAATTAAATCATCAGATTTCTCCTTTATGTTCAGAACATTCAGACCCAAACGATTTACAAAAAAAGACCGTAAAAAATAAGGAACACGTTTTGAATATATCCTTTTTTGCATTTGATTGCAAATACTAACGATAAATGAGAAATCTGTGTTAATTCTACCAGTATTTTAATAGAAAATGGCGCAAAGAACTATTATCGCTTCGACACCATTATAACGCCAACCGATTGAATTGTTATTTTGCTAAGCAGATCAACTGCACAAAGTAACGCCGGTTTTCATGTTTCCTAATTATAATTCTTTTTTATGAAAAAAAAACTCTTCTGCCTAGCATTCGCAAAGATGCCACCGAGGTTTCATGAAAGGTGAAAATAATGTAAAGATAATGTAGGCGTAGGCTGTACTTATCACTTTAAATTCCTATCTCCATAGATTGTTATGTGCTTATGGAATGGTTGGCTACGTTGAATAAATAATTGCTATGAAACTAGATCTTATATTTAATATTATTCTATTAATTAAAATCTCAAAAAAAGGCTGATAGTCCAGTCCGGCCGTTTTGTGCCAGCTGAACAGCGTGATAGAAGTGGTGACTTTGATGTATTCGCATATTAAAGGCAACAATGGTTGTTCTAAAATTTCATCAATCATGTTTCTTTCTGATGCGCCATTCTGCCGGGCCGATGTGTTGTACCGCGTTAACTTTTTATCCAAAAAAAAGTCAATAAATTGGTACTGGGTCAAGTTTACTCAATATTGCAAGTAATAATGAACAGAATATTGTACAAACCAACGAATAAATTCGTTATCGAAGCACAAAAAACAAAAAATCTTAAAACAATATTTGTTCAAATGAACGGACATAAAAGGAAGTTAAAAAAATGTAATGCGATTGAGTAAATTTTAATTAATCAAGTTTTGTGAGAAAAAATAAACGATAATACGCGGTAATTACGAAAACTGCTTGTAACGTCCAATCTTTTGAAAGGGCGGCTTGTAAAAAGTATTAATCAAAGGAAAATAAATTATTTGAAATGCGGCAGAAGAAAAGATTATGAAAAATCACGATGGTCTCATTTAAGGGCACAATGTAGGTACTTACCGTGTTTAATTTAAATCTCTCGCGATCTTTTAATCAATTTTTAAATGAAGTCAACTCGGATCAGCTTTTTAATTGACGGTCCTAATTGACTTTAAGATATCCAAATAACGGACGAGGGAAAGCAAAATGAAAAAGAAACGTAATTTAAAAAGGTCAATTGTCAAATGAGAGATTTGCGTGTTTTCATGTGGAACACGACAAAGATAAAAGCGTATGTTTTGGTAACATGACTTATAGAACCAACGACTTTATTTCCGCAAATTTTGCAGAGCTAAATTAACTAAAACAAAACTAGAAAAATTTTATGGAATATCTATTTTTCTATCGATTTCATCTAGAATTCAAAAAAGAATGCATCAGCCGGCAAACTTTGCTGCTTACTAACTGTAGTCGTAGATATATTGAGTTGGAAAACATTGGATATTTATAAAGGACTGACATACCCCTTTGTTGTGAAACGGCATTATGGGGAACCGATATTATGGCACCGAGGGATCACCGGGTTGATCACTGCACAAGTTTCCGTAAAAGATTCGAATATAGCGCCCTAGGGCATCAACTGAATGTTCACTCTATCAGTTACTTATTTTGACCTAATTAAACACACTGAGAGATCACTAGATCATGGCACAGAAACTTCTTTAACGTAGTCGACATTAAAGCACTCGGAGATCAATATAGGATTTGATTATTGTACGGGTTTAGACTGATAATAACTTTAATAATTTATTGTTGCAAACGTCCTAACGTAGGTATTGGCCATACAATTTCTCAGAAGAGTAGATTGGGTGGGTGAAGGGAGATTTATATAGTTGCGACAAATCTATATATTTATATATATTAAATATATATACATATATTAAACGATAAGTCATATTATATGTATATTATTTTTCTAAAGTGTATTCATAAATTCGTGGTAGCAAATTTCTGATCCCATCTGTAGGTTTTGCAATGACTTTTTTCCCATAAAAAGCAATTATTGTGAAAACCAATTTGAGTGAAATTTTTATCGCTTGACGCTTTTTTGCTGATGCATATTGGTAATGAATCATATCGCAATATTAGGCACCTATGCTAAATTTGTACTGTTTCTCAAAAAAAATAACCTTACCTACGAACGCGAGAAACGAGTTAATCTTATGGCTAACATTAAATGAGAGAATAATTTACGAAATTCAATTTAGCTTATTGTTATTGTTGAAAGTATAATAAATTACAATAACTCAGCAAGCCTCGGAAGGACTTTATTAGCCACAAACATCATCTGAACAGATCTGACCGAGGCGTGTTAATTACTTGTGTTTTTTTTTAATATAGTGCGGAGATATAATATGATTTATTCGTTGTTCAAAAGGGAAGTAGTTAGTGTGAATACAAATTGCATGATTTTTATGTTGACAGTAGAAAATTAAAAATATATTTATTTTATTGCATATAAATGGAATAAAAAGTAAAGTTACCATTTTCTTACTAATTCCCTACACAAAGAGACTGTGTTTTCTAAATATGGAATTCTTTCAAAAGTATAAACGTTTCGAATCAAAATATTTCGATATTATTTTTTTTCTTAACATTTTCATGTTTGATTTTTGAAGTGAAAACTTCTTTAGCACGGTTGTGGTTTGAAACTCGATGAAACGGAAACGAGCCACAATAAAAAGAGACAAACACATACTCGTACATCTACAGGATCAAGCCTGCAAGCCTGCTAGAGAAAGAGATAGAGTCTCAGTGAGATAGAAAATCTGTGACCTCTTTGTGCGGTGCTTCGAAGCCCTATCGGCCTCCTCTTAGAGCGGTGCTTTGTAGAACGTAAAATATTTTTTAAACTTAGTAACAATATTATAATAAATAAACCCTACAATTATCCTACCCCTGATACTCTGCATTCGTCTCATTCTCTCGAAGTTTAGTTTTCTAGAGGTTTCACTTCTACTACGTGTGAACTGAACACATGATTTTTTTTATATTGCAACTTCAAGAATAAGATATATGTGTAACGCATTTAAAATAACTCGGAAGCACTATGAAATTCACTTTTTAAATTTTAACTTTCATTAATTTAGCGGAAAATGAAAGTCATGCTGTACATAACTAGATCCTTATTCTATATTAATTATTGTATTCCTTAAGACTAGCCGCAGGTTATTCTACACAGTAATGGGCACAATGCTAGATCAATTAATCATCTATTGTTATCGCTATAATCGAACACTCGTATTGATGTAAGAAACACTCCGATGGTCTGTTTATTATTGATAGAGGTCAGAGTCAGTAATTGTTTATAAAAATATTTTTGAATGTAGCTATTACTTTGTGGTTATCCATTATAGAAAAATGAAACAATACAACTTTGTAAAAACCACTTATATAATGTGCAAATCCGACCGGTTTCGGAACAAACGTTCCTTCGTCAATTAAATTTAATTTAAAAATTGTTAATTTTTATAAATATTTAACAATGAAACAGAAATACCTATTTTCCAAAAAGCTTTTATGAAAATTACGTACTATAAAAGTAATTTCTTGGTTTTATTTCCGCATTTGAAAAATAATTGCAAGCTACCAAATTATTCAATCGATTTCTGAAATGACTTGCACATATGAAAAATGCTATATACTACAAGTAAGTACATGCTTTTTGACAAATTTTAAATGCCGTGCTCAAACAATAGTCGCTTTCGATGAAATTATCTTAGGTTTTACGCAAATGTGAAAACCTTAATATATTTAAAATTTATAAGTTATAATATATGAAAATGTGTATTAAGTAGTTACAGGAAGACTCTCATTCATTCACACAATGTATATTATTTAAATGACAACTTTCTGCTCGATATAAAGTCTTGTTGATATTAATTTATTTCACAGATTTAAAAGCTTGACATCTTCTTTCGGAAAGCAGAGTCTGCCGGCATTATAATAAGGTTTCTGGGGGAAGGAAGTTCTCACCATATGAAAGTCCCTCCAGTGAAAGATATCTGGTGTTCCCCAGCGTAGGTACTGCAAAGTGGCGAGAAGTTATACCGATTAACATACAAAGCTTTGCGTTGGGAGCTATTTCGTCGGTTAAACCACTCGGATTCAATAAAGTTTTTGATTAAATTTCATTTTTGGAAAGCGAGTACGGTATTGGCACAATTTTGTTTCAGAAGACTTTAAATGGGAATAAACACAGTATTAAGATAAAAATTTTGACAGGTAAATAAATCGTTTTCAATAATTCAATTACTTGTGTCTTGTGAAATACAAATTTAGTTTGAATTACAAGCGTAGATCTGAAAATTAATCATCTGTGTACGTTTTGCGTAGAAAATATTACGTGAGAATATTAAGGACGTAACGATTTTTGAGAAAATTCGCGAGAACCTTTGTGAAATGTTATAAAGAAGGGTAGGCATGCTAAAAATACTGTTTCTAAGGTGCGCAATTTACCATTTTATATCTCTTTGTAATAAAAATAATAGTACAAAAGGAAACGGTCCATCAACCCAAAGTGTTTCAGGCTTTGGTCCTCAATCTATATTTGATTGATACGTGCTACTTGATCGATCGTAAACAAATTATCTTGAATTGTAACTTTAAACATTGTGTAAATCTGGTAACATTTGGCGTATGCTTGTAAAGCAATTACTGAGAAGAATACCGCGATTATTGCAAGAGAGTTGATGGAAAAGTTTTCTCAGACGTTAATTCATTAATCTTGACACCCTTTCTTAACAAAATCGAAATTTCCACTTGAATTTATCAGAAAACTAGATTCATTTCGAATTAGTTTTGAAAGGTCCAGGGGCCGGGAGGAGGCGCCTGCGCACTGAGACGTTTCCCGATACACTTTATCAGTTACTGTTCCTACACTGCTCGGTAACACAACCTCCCCAGCGCTCCTGCGCTCCGTGGATGAAATTTCCGAAAAGTGTATCAAAATTCAACAAAAAAAAACAAAAAAGTTAGCCATCACTATAAAACATTTTTTAAATATTTTGATCTATTCTGATTAAACTAAAGTTTATATTTTTTTTTTTACCAAAGTTAAATTTTCAAGTTTCGAAAAAAACTTTTTCGCGATTTATTATTTAGTTATATTGGAAGTGACGTTTTGGCAGTTGTGACAAGTTGACACTTGAGATTTTTCCTCGTCGCGTGTGTGACGTGTAATGACAGTTATTTCCGGGACTTACCGCCGTGGCGATGGTGGATCCACTTAAGATATTTTGGGTACTAACCAACAGCACATACCTGGGTGAGACACATGATTTATAATTATGACATAAACTTGTACTAATTGGCCTAAATTTTGAATTTATTGGTTTTATTAAAAAGTTATATATCATACATGAAAATGTTATTACTAAGCGAAAATATTTCATGTAAGTCATTTTATAAAAAAAATATAATCAAATTAAAATTGCCTTGCAGCGTAGGGAAACCAGTTTTCGCGAAATGGCACTAAATATTGGAAAAAAATATTCAGTGTTTAGTGTTATCAAAACTGACTTAAATTATGAACGAATAAGTTTTTGCATTATAAGTTTGTGAAATAAATTATACTGGATATTGAAATTAGTTGCGAAAGATATTTGTTCCACGTTTTATCTGCCGAGAATAGTAAGCATTTTGATGGTCTTCTAAATTCATAATTATAATAATCTACTGTGATGACAAAATTTACCTTCATAGTAAAAACTAAGGGTGTCTTTAAAAGAAAGCACACAATAGAAAACGTGTTAGTTTTCAAAACGTATACAGAAATACATGATTATTATACAAGAGAAAAATTATTTTGTATTGACTTCTTGATTTATTTTTAATTGTATTATTTTCAAGAAAAAACATTTTCTCGAACGAAGGTTTCGATCAGTGGAAAGAGTTAATGTTCTCCATGATACGTTATAATAGACGTAATTTATCAATCGATGGAAAAAAATAAGTTTCCAAATATACCTAGTCCTTCTGTAGACCCGTAACTACTCAAGAAATACGATTGTCTATTGTTTTTTCTCATTTTATATATTACCCGGTGAAATATAGAGTCGTTTGGACCGATTAATGGAAACGGGTTTTTGGTATCATTTTCGAAACTTTTCCAATGAAATGTATATTTTTTCAATTTATGTGAATCGTCCCAATTGCTCCCAAATGTCTGAAGCATAAATCAATGGCATCCCCAATTGGGGGGGGGGGTGTGTTGTGAGGCTGAAGGTAGTTGGATGGGAAGGAGTTTGGGAAGAAGAAATTGAGGAAATACTTAGTTATTCGGATCTGGTCACCAAACACGACTAAAGCCATTTAAAGCAACGTTTCAATTCTGCATGGTGGTCTTACACCAGGGCGTTACTAATAGTATCAACGATCGGCGCCATTTTGAATATTCGATGTTTGAAAGATTAAATTCTCGGTCTATTTTTGGTTTTAATTAAATTCTTTAATTTATTGTTGCGGTACTTGAAACTAATCAAAGTTTATAAAAAATATATTCTTCGGTAAATAAAATATAAAAACCTTACTCTCATTATTTATTTATTTACGCCCATGCGGGTTTTTATATGAAAATAAGTTTATTATAATTATAAAAAACAGTTTATTTTAATTATTTATTTATTTATTTGACGCACAAACGGGACATTTATAAAACTTGCTTGTAGGTAATAGAAAACATTCAAATATAAATGTCGCTAGACTAATGTGTCTGCAGCATTCAGATTTCCACATTCACAATAACAAACACATAAATAATATAAAATTTGACAGTTCTGTATGGTGGGCCAATACACCCATACATACTCCGTTTTTTATTATTATTTATTGTAAGCATAATCGAACTGTGTTGGACATGCAGTAACACAACACTTTTTACATAGTATAACATACAATTCCCTTCACATAGCATCCCCAAAGATGATGAGTTAATGTAACAATAAAAGATCGGATATGTACGAAAATTATAAAATATATAATATACTTTATCACTGAAAAAAATAAAAATTAAAAAGAAGACAGTATAGGTAGTAAAATAAGATGAAGATAACAGCATTCTTAAGGTAAATTAAAACTATTGTTGTTTGGGGGTTCAGAAATCATAGTGATTCGATTTCTGAACCCGCAAACAACATTATTTGTATTTGAAAAAATATCGACGGTTGTTTGCATTTTAGCAAGATCATTGTATGATCGAAACTTTCTACACAAAGGATTAAAATATCCAGTGTTATTCAATTAAAAAATTGTTAAGGTTTCTCGTAAGTATGGACCTGGCATATAACTTGATTTAATTAACTAAATAACTATTTACTATGTAGATTATTCACAATTTTAGGAAATATTTAGGTCGTTTATACGAGTTTTTCGTATTTTAACCAGATTTTCTAATTTAAAATATATAAGTCTGTGCTTGTACCGTCCAGTAGTGGGTGGTTTGGTATATTTATGGTCCAGTAAATGGTAGTCACCTAATCTATAAAACTAAATCCGCGTAAATTTTCCTTGAACAGATTCAAGTCTTGATATATGTAAAACAGTCAAGGGCGGATCCATCTTTGGCGCCAGGAGAGGGTCACATAGCTCCGGGGGGGGGGGGGGGGGGTCACATAGTCGTGGTCAAGTCACAAGAAGTTTTAATTTAATTTTGATAATGATAGATACTAGTAAAAAGTAGGTAGGTAATTTTGATAATAATAGATACAAAAAATATATAAAAATGTTATGTTTAACAATTTTTATTAGTGGTCCACCCAGCACAGGGGGGGGGGTCATGGGGTCATGACCCCCCCTGGATCCGCCCTTGAAAACAGTGTGGATTCTAGAGTGTTGACCAGCACTAAATAAGACTACAGATTAAATACTTGAAAAGAATTATTGGGCTGTTTGAGTTCTTGAACAGTTTACTTGATCTTATAAAAAACGGAAATTTATTGGATTTTCTTAATGTATTCGTATTGATTGAACGTCAGTTTATCGTTGAATAAATTTCAATAATCTTTGATCGATCCAATTTTTCCATATTGAGACACCAATATGAATATAGAAATTTATTAGTGTTCTTAGCGAAATTTATAACTTTACGCTATATTTGGTTCCATTTCGTTGAGAAGGTGTTAATGTCTTATTCTAAGAGTTCACAATCTTCCGTAGATTTAATTGCAATATATGACTTTGAGGTCGCCACTAAGTAGATAAAAAATACAGCAAAGCTGACGTGTAAAGTCGTTAAAAAAACTAAAGGTTCAAGAGGTTTTACCATATATGTAAACGATATTTTTTTTCAACATCTACATGGTCAAATTACATCATACGCCGATGATACAGTTTTAATAATAAGTGAAAATACTTGGGAAAATGTAGAATTACAGGCCACAGAAGACATCAATACGCTTAAGAATTTTTTCGACACTAATTTACTATCACTAAATAGTGAAAAGACATTTGTAATTCCATTTGCAATCCATCCAAACGACGCTCCCAAAAATTTTAACATTGTCATACACGATAACACTAAAATTCACAGCCAACATTATTGCAAATCAAACTGTACAATATTAAAAACAACAAATAAAATTAAATATCTCGGCGTAATTATCGATAAAAATCTGAAATGGAAGGAACAAATATGTCAAGTAGTAAACAAAATCAGAAAATTAATATATATATTTTTAAGAATTAGAAATTTTCTGTCGGTAAAAAATCTATATTTAATCTACTATGCCTTAGTTCAATCCACTCTACAATACGCTATTATTAGTTGGGGATCCGCGTATAAATGTAACCTTCTTCCAATAGAAATTGTACAAAGAACAATTATTAAAATTATATTAAAAAAATCCTTAGACTACCCAACTGAACGCCTGTTTGAAGAATTTCAAGTTCCCACATTTAAAGATTTATATATTAAAAATTCAGTAATTCAAATAATAAAAGAAAAAGATAAATATCCATTTTTAAATGAAAACAGAACTCGACTTAAACATGTTTTTCTATGCCCAAAACTAAATACGTCTTTTGCACAGCATCATTACACTTACCAGGGAAGAACTTTTTTCAATCGTCTACCAGAAGAAATCAGAAGCATCAATGATAAAACCCGAATACTGCTCTCTGTCAAGAGACATTTTAAAAATATTCTTAAAAAAAAAACTACTGTCAACTAATCTTACAAATATCTTAGTTCTCCATAACATTCTTTCTTTAAAAAAAAAAAAAACACACCATTATTAAATAAATACTGCAGCTCACATATATTTATGTACAATTCATTATTTAAGTACTAACTTATACCTAACTAATAACTAATAGCATTTATGTACACTCCCCTTCCATACACAAGCAAATGCTTTTAATGGAAGAGTAGTAAAAAAAAACTGTAAAAAAAAATATTTTGTTGTAAAATTGTAATTATAATAAATGTTTCAATAAATAATAAAAAAAAAAAATAAAAAAAAAAAAAAAGATGCAATCCTTGTGATACGCCCGACGTAACTAAAATTGGGAAAAGTTAAATGCGTTAACATTAACTAATTGGCTTCTATGTGATAAATATGATTCTAATTATTAATGAAGCAAATTTTCGTGTACACCGATGTTATCCAGTTTATTTAGTAAGATAGGGTTACTATTTTTGTTGATTGCTTTACCGAAACCGGTGTTTACGGCATCTACTTTTTTTTTTATTCATCGATTTATACAGAAAGTCCATATATACTCTTGAAAATTAGTGTTTGTGGATCGTTTATCAATAAAGCCACGTTGGAAAGGGCTAAGTGTATGTTTCAGATGGTTGAAAGTGGTTTTATAAACAATGGACTCGAATATTTTGGAATTACCAGAACAAGAAAATAACAGATGAGACGGTAGTTTGTTACATCATTTTTACTACCAGACTTATGGATCGGAATAACATAGGCAATCTTTCACAGATCCGTTGAGACTTTTGACGAATAATTTGAATAATAGTACTGCAATTTGTTCTGCGCAATTTTGGAAAAATAGTGGAGAAATTCCATTTGAACCGGAACCCTTATTAATATCGAGAGAATTCAACCCCACCTTGACCTCGTCTAGGTTTATTTTGATATTTGACAATGGATAATTATTAAGTGGGGATGAAAACATAGAGTCTCTTTTTGGGTTATATTGTAAGCTGAATGCATATTACAGGAGTACTCGACTTATAAAAAGTACTCGATGTATCCCTGACGCGCCTTTTATCATAGATTGCTGAGTCTAACCATGTGTCTATCAAAAAAATTAAATCATATTTGCAACCGGGCACTACGGAATACAAATTATTTATTTTATTTTTCAAGCCACGAAAATCTATCTCTCTATCTATATCTATCTATCTATCTTTTTCTTCTATACAGCTACGGTATATAAATATAAATGAATCGACGAAATGCACGTGCGCGCATAACTTCCGAACGCCTACACGAAATTGGATTTTTTTTGTGTTCGTTATTGTCAGGACAAGGTTTAAATAAAACTACTATTGAGCTCTGGCATTGTTGAATTGTGAAATTTGTATAAAAAAAATTGCAGTAGGTGGCACGGGAGTTGTTTGAAAAATGATTGTACCGGGACTGAATGTATGGAATGCGAGAAGGGGGAGGAGAACTCGGGTAGAGGGTTCGTGGGAGGGGGGAGGGGAAAACGGGAGGGGGAGGGGAACCTGGGAGGGGGGTTCGCGGGACGGTGAAGAGGGGAGTGGAGTGGGGAGATGGCAGGTGGAGGAATCGGAGTGGGAACGCGAGAGGGGAAGGGACGCGGGAGAGGAAGGGGAGACGGAAAGGGAACGGGACGTATGGGAAAAGACACGCAGGGAGAAACAATTTATTTATTAAATGGCTTAGCAACGCATGCCGGGAACCAGCTGGTATTGTTGATAAAATATTATTAACATGTTATTAACATTTTATTAGAATAAGATTTCCACAAGAGAATACACGTATGTTTTGTTAAGATTTTTAAATACACGTATGTTTTTTTTTTAAGGGATTGGAAAAAAATTTATGTAAAATGTAATACTTACTCTGTGAAAGGGGACAATTTGTTTTTTAGATTTTTGTTTTTATTTGCGTAAATTATTTTACCTTTGGTTTCAAGATGATTATTATTTTATCAAGAGTTTTGACAGATTATTAATAAATTGTAAACAAATCGAGTAAATAATATTTACTTATGACATCATATCGTAATAATTTGAAAAGATGTGTGACAGGTTTTTGTAACTAACAAACAGTGATAATTCATGAATTATGTATGCAAGGAGAAATTAATTATGTATAATATTAAGGTATTTTCATAATTCCAAAAGTATAACTTTGATGTAAGTTGTATGTTAGACATTATTATGTAAGTTTAGTAGTTTGCTAAAGGGACGGCCGACGTGGAGGCACCTTGTGGTGACTTCAATGTTGAAAGTATATTTTGATATTATAATGTTGATCAGCAATTAGGATTATGGGGGTTGAATCGCTTGTACGAATAAATATTTTACAATTTCTTACCCAATAGTAGAGAACTTTATAGGCCATATGTATGTCTCGACATCGTTTTAGAAGTTGTTGGTTTTTCGGGGAGAGATGGTCGTTATACATATAAATTCTAATCGTTCCAGGAAGCTGCAATTCTGAAGCGAGCATTCATTTCCTCTTCCCTTTGGGCTAACAGGTCATCTTTATGGTATCTGCGAGTAAATTTTACGACAATGCTCCTCGGTTTTTCATTTGTTGCATTACGATTTATTCTCTTCGGGGGCAATCCAGCTGGCGAAGTCCACTTCTTCTCGGATGATTTTGCATCCAGCTGTAGCACCGATTTTGAAAAAAATGTCATAAACATATTTTGATTTCGGTAAAACCACTTATTATAACCATATTTGAACGATTACATTGATCATTGTTTTCTACTTGTTTTCCAGATGTATTACTTTCTTCTTAAGTTCTTCAATTTCCTCCTTGTACTTCTGTTAGTTGTTCTGTTAACTCCTTGTGGAGTAACAACGGAAGAGAAAGTACATGGTATTGATTTGAGAGGATAATTCCATAAAAATAAGTACGAGTATTTAAGTTCTCGATTTTAAAATTCAATACCAGGCACGAGCAAATTTGTCTGCACCCGGGAGCAATTGATAAAGCCTAATAATATGAAAATCTGCCTATTCAAACAAGTTTGAACAATGAAGAGCTCATAGCTTTTTATTTGCTTTGAAAAATTAACGTTAATGCAGAAAAAATCTACTCCATTTTTGCTTAAAATCTCCTGGGAAAGCTTGATAACAATGACAGGCGCTTAACGTAGAATAGCAAAATGGGATGGGGCTTATTTTTGGGGAAGAATTCCCGCTTAATCCTTATTTCTCACTCCAGACACAGGAACCGAAAAAAAGGATCGTGAACTCGGGATGTATTACTTTCCTAGGCTATTCGTTTCAAGACAATATGGCCACATCCTTTTATCACAAATGAAGATTATTCACTCGCACGCAACACATATCAACCATGAACATAAAGAATGTTAGAACCTGAAAGGAAGAAACGATTAAAATCGGCCAACTGTATCAAAGTGCCAATTATAACCGGAAAGTTATCAATAACCATGTACGTCAGATAATCTGTCTTATAAAATTGCTAAATCTCTGCGAGATGAAGCTGTACAATCGCTGTTCTGTGAAACAACATCTACTGTGAAATTTTGCTTCATAAACATTTCTCTGATTTTCTTCTTCAAAATTTGTAATTCGATCCAACAATCGACAAGATTCGAAAGAAAACAGTAGAATGTTATCGAGAGAAAAAACAAAAATCTTGGACGAAGCCCGAGAAATATAAATGCTTGTACGTTCCAACGTTTTACCTACCTTATGTTTTTCAAACTATAATAAAATACTTCTTTAAAATACTTTCTTATAAACATACTTTGTGGCATCATTATAATATAATGAAAATCAAATCACTTTGTTTAAACCACTATATAATTATCATTGTCAAAATGTTTCAATAATATCGTTATCTTCATCAGGACGAGATGTTAATAACAATAATGTTAATGTTAACATCTCGTCCTGATGAAGATAACGTTGTTATTGAAACATGTTGGCAATGATAATTAAATAGTGGTTTAAACAAGGTGATTTAATTTTCATCATGTGATAAAATAGTTTTTTGTGACTTGAAAAACATTCCAAATAATGATCAGTTAAAAACGTGACGACTGTGTCATGAGTGTTTCACAAATACCTATGCTTTAAAAATTGTTCACAAAAGCAATTAAGGGGAAGGATTGTGTGGATAATTCAATGCATTATTTACACCGTTAATTCGCATGTCAACAACACAGTTGTTCAGAAATATAACAGAAACGCTAACTAATAGTGGCCACTCTTGACTTATACTTCGAATCCAGACATTCCAGATTGCATAGAGTGCATATTCCAAAGCTTAACTAACCCAGGTTGAACACTGAGAGGGCTTACATTTTAGAATAATACTTGCAATTAAATTGTGTGATCCGCTGACTCTTGGCAAGAGAAATACTTACAAATAAATCAATACGCATTGGTAATTAAATAAATGGTCTCATTACTAAGACGTAAGTATTCGAAGGTATCTAAATTGTATTTGCACCACAGATAGAAGAAATAAAGGAAGATGTGGCATGCAAGCATGCGAGCAAAAACCAAACTGCATTGAAAATAACAATGGTTGAAATTGCTAGGTTCATGGCCCATCTCCGTTATATCACAGCCTTATTTTCAAGAGTTTTCAAATGCTATGCGTTGCTCATACAGTGAAAGGCGTATTGAGACAGAATGTTTTGAAGTGAAAACTTCTTTAATACCGTTGTGTTTTGAAACTCGATTAAACCAAAAAGCGACACAAACAAAGAGACAAACACATAAATCTGTAGGATTTAGCCTGCGAGAGAATGAGATAGAATAATCGGTCTCCATTTGGGGCGGGGCTTCGTGGCCTCCCCTCTCTTGTCTACTTGAGTTTTCTGAAGATGTCCGCGTGTGAACTGCACACTTGTATTTTTTATATTTGCCAAACTTGTTGAGAACGAGGCCGATAAATTTAATTAATTTTGGAACAAAACATAAAAATTTAGACTAAAATGGGATAAATTTCACTTATTGCTTGACTTGCTTATGAAAAACAATGCACGTGAAGAATGAAAGAAAAAGTATTTTTATTTAAATACGCTAAAGTGATAATTGTTTTATTTATATTTTTATTGAGAATGAGTCCGTGTTTCTCCTCATTCTCTTCTCTTCTCATTGTTCTCATTGATGATTATCGATACAAAAAAGACCTTCCTAATATAGATTTAACTCACATGAGCCATCCAATATCAGAGGCATATACCTGATTCAGTCAAAAGTAGGAATATATGCCATAAGAGAATGAATGAAACGACGAGTGAATCTGAATGAAGCCAAGAGTGTGTGCCTTGACAGAATAATGTGGAATTCCATCTTCTCCGCTGCCCGATAAAAATCACTACGGGAAACATTTTTTTTATTCTTGAGCGTAGTAAGTGAATACAAATATATAATGTAAATCTTAGTTTTACATATGCATTAATTTAGGAGGCCGGTATGGATACCGACGCCCTGGGAACCATTTATTGGATAACCACACATCTGCCATAGATCACCCCTTAGTGGTTCGTTACGTTTGGTGACTTAGCAGGGGTTCCCTGGTTTATGGGGTGAAGTTTGTCTAGGTCTTGCCGGCACGGTGCGTGGTGGACCCAATCGGGAGAGACCGTTTGAAAAAGATCTTTTTACATCTCCAACCGGACTCTCTCAACCCGTCGCGTCGCCGTGTACCGCAGTGGGAGGGATGAATTCATACGTCCGTCACTTCTAGATACATTGACCCCCAGAGGGCCCAGATTCCTAGAAATATATTATGTTAATTTTATATGCTTGGTGTTAAGTGATTACTGACATTATTTTATTGGATTAAAAAAAAAATGTTGGTCTCCGGTGATATTTTTGATTTTTTTTTACAAAAACATAAAAAATGGTAGGTATTGGACAGTTGGAGGTGGGTAAGGGTTTCGTCGATGACTTGGCTAACTGACCAGTGACAACAAGTGGAAGAAATTATTATTTGTTCGTCTAAGGAAAAAAAGTATTATATATGAAATTTACATAATTTATTTGTATTTACTTACACATTAAAGTACCTACTTTTTGTTATATTTCAGCAAAGATAAGAATGAATGATTTGATTCATAATATTCTTAATCAACTAATAACATAATATGTGTGTGTATGTATGTGTGTGGTATATAAAAAGCACCTATCGTAAAATCTCCTCCGTAATAAACTTAACATTTTACTCAGATTGCTGAATATAAAAGAACTTGCGGTTCGTTAAACTGTTTTTTTTTCCATAGGCTGCTGCCATGCCTGAGTAATCTCTAAATAAAATGCCTGAATCTTTATTTAGGTTGCCGAGATGGCGAGTTCTCAAAGAACGGTAAGTAGCAGTTTGAGAACTAAAAGAACCCAATGAAAAATGCCAACCTAGAACTTGACCGGAATAGTATTACTTTATATATTTATTACCATCGCAGAATCTGAAAAAAAGCTCAGATAGAGTGTGATCCATTACTTCACTTAGGTAGTATCCAAAAAAACTAATCGTGCGTTACATACTTTATGATATTAAAAAAAATGTTCTCAAGTTTTACCGGGGTGCGATTTCGACAAATGTCGTAGATTTCTCGAAATGGAGGACGACGTCATTCAATTTTCTTAGATCAATTTTGGTATTATTCTGTTTAAATATTTGTCAAACAGTAAAGGCAGACTTCAAGGCGCCTTCTTAGGACATTTGAGGTAAGATTGGTTGCAATGTTTACTTACAAAAGGGGATGATTCGCCTTAGTCAATTTTATTAACTAATTTAGTTGAATTACAAATTTTATCTTCCAGTATTAGATTCAATTTGTGATTGTGAAAACACTGCTGTGAGATCTTTGTTCACTTTAATAATAATAATAATAATTGGCTATGTTCTATAACCTCACATAACAAAAAATATTAAATTTTAATAGACTTGAAGTAGCAAAAAAATGCTCTCAATGTTTTCAACACGAATAATCAAGGAGGACAAAAGGGCATGTATTTTACTGGACTTTTAACTGAGTGTCGGGTTTACTAGAATCTGTTAGAACTTAATTGTGGAATCTCCACTTGTGGAAAGTGGGTTAAGTCTCAAGACACCAACTGTTGTGAAACTTTGTCGTCCACGACTTCTCTCCGAAATAATGAACTAATAAGGAGTGGCATTCTATTGTTAGTTCCTGTAAGGTTACTGTCGTGGTGTAAAAGGGTGTAAAGTCAATTAAATAGTTTTTGTAAGTATAATAATAATATACCTACCTCTATTGTTAGAAATTTGCAACTGTTACTAAAAATACACGGTAAGTGTTTCAATTAGATATGAACATAAATTTATCAACAGAAAATAAATTTGAATAGCAGTTAATATGTAATGAATAGAAAGACATACATAGATAGATATACGAGTAAGTTGAGATTACTCATAACCCGCTAAACCAGGCTTACCATGTGTTGTGACCAAAGATTTGAATATCTTTGGTTGTGACAGTAATTTGTAAAGTTAATTTATAATACCTAAGAACATACCTCCCCTTATATTAAAATACTTTCTTTCTACTTAACTTTCGAAATCGCCGAATAATTTTTAGAAAAACTTCATGATTTACGCTAATTACTATTTGCATTCGGAGTGATAGAAAATATTGCATCCGAAATTTCAATAATAATTTCAGAAAATTAGCTGTTGTCGTATGAGACATGGGCCATTCACAATAATTTATGTCGTTTTGTTATTTTGGTATTCCTGATACTACAGCATAACGAAGTGCAATAATCAATGCTTTAGATAAGCACTAGTTTGGCGAAATTCTCAAAATTGAAAAAGGTTTTTGGCAAGTTTTATTGCATTCAAAAATATTTTAAAACATTTTTAACTAAAAAAGTATTTTTTACAAAAAAAAACTTGCCTAAAAACCTTTAACTAATTTTATTTTAGTTCCAAAATTCCGCCAAACTAGTACTTACCTAATACATGCCGATTACATGATAATCACGGTTTTTTGTTTTTCAAATTAAGCCTCATTTTATGTATCCCCCTGGCGGCACCCTAGCACGGTCGATCCAAAAGGATTGATAGGATAACTTTCGGTAACTTCTCATCGTTCCCTAGGACAACTGCAGATCGCTAACGTACAAACATTAGTTGACGTCAAACATATTAAGAGCACTTAGTAATTTTGAAGTGTTACTTATTCGTTGGCGATCTGCAGTCACGTTAGGGAACGATGAGAAGTTACCGAAAGTTATCATTTATCATATTAATCCTTATCGATCGACCATGCTAGGGGACCTGAAGTCGGCTACGATATGGCGTCTAGCCTCGTATACCAACACAACATAATGAAAGAAATTATTGTAAATGGCCGACTTATCATACGACTAAAGAGAATTTTCATTTTATGTAATTTCATTTTTCCATTCCATTCCATGTATTTTCCATCGCTTGGAATGCAAAGAGTTGCCTTTTATTGTAATTATGGCGAATCAAATGTTTTTTTTAAATATCGCGCGGCCGTTTCGGCCCGTTTCTTACAAATTGCGATCAAAATACCCAACCAAACTGAAAAATTGTTTTTGTAATTAAAACAATCATCAAATATTTAGTACGGATGTGAGTTACTTTATTTATTTTTGCTTTAAATTATAAGATATAGGCCATTCAAGATTTTAATATGTGTGACTAAATGAAAAAATAAATAAAAATGACGTCATTTTGATGGGTGTAAATTTAAATTACAAATTATCTGTTTACGTCGGAATAAAAATTTGTCGTTAACGTATTAAAATTACTACCAAAAAACGCATTTTTAACTATGTTTAATTTATTTACTTTAGTTTTCTGAAGGTTTCACTTTAAGGAAGTAAGTTTTTGTTGTTGTTTGGAGTACAGGGAGAATTTAATCTTTTTCGGTAGTATTAAACATATTCATAATATTGAATATTAATTTCGGAAATGTATACGTAACCTAAGGATTATTTTTATAAAAGTTTTCTTTGCCTTTATGATTGGGTCTAGTGCAGATAAAGTGCCACCTGCGCTATGAAACCATACTCAATAATAGATTGACCTGCTGTAAAATGAATCATTAAGTCGAGAAACTTTCATATCGTTCTAAAAAGTGCATGGATTTCCTTATTCTATTTGCAAATATTTCAGTTCGAAGATTCTGTTTTGTGCCAATTTCAAAGTTTTTGCCATCGAACAGTATTATTACGTTAGCGTCTGCGTGGTTGAATTTCAGAACCCAGCCACGAGTGCATGTCAGACACCACGCTTAACGGCCGCGCTTCAATTAACATCTGTGAACGTGGAATTTCACACAAAGCTACTGTTATAATTCGGTTTCGACACAAGATGTCACTACTTCCGTCAGCAGCTCGCATATGGATATTTCCCCCCTAGGTATAAGTGCTACGAATTTATATACATACTTTAAGTATCCTTCCGGATTTGGAAAGATTGACGGCAATACTTGACGAAGTTGTTATAAATTATATATAACGTCATTGTCGTGGTTACTTTGTCACGGTTACTTTGTCACTGTTACTTTGTCGCGGTGAGTCGCCAATGGTAACCAGCTGTCCCTGGATCACAGTAGATCCGAGGAACTGGCTATTTTGGGAACCAGTTCCTATCAGATTTATAAAATGGTCACAGACACTCAAACCGGGCGAAGTCGAACTAAAAGCTTCTCGCAGGGCCTAGCAGCAAAAACCTGTGTAGCGGGTTTTTAACTAAAATTATTAAAGGAATCAAAATAGTAAGCTATATAAGTATATTGAGTATTGCGTCTTCCAAAACAAGCATCATCAATTCATCAATCAATAATGTCCACTGTTGAAGTACGTTTTCCATCAGCATTTTTTCCCTCTTCTCTGCTCCATGCTTCGCACTGCCACGTATTTTCTCCTAACTTGATTATATCGTCGATTCGGTGGGTTTTAGGGTGGTTTTAGGGTGGTCTTGAGCCCTTTGGTTTCCTCTCGAGCGCCGCTGAATAACGAGATATGTCAAATGTCCATCGGCTATCCCTCCAGCGAGCGATGTGTCCTGCCCTTTGTCATTTGCTTTTTTCCTCATTTGCATAAGGTACACTAATTTATTTCAAACGTAATTGGAAAATGTGAGCTAACGAAAGAGAAAAAACTTCTTTGAATTCAGTAAAAAGAGCTGAATGTTCTATTTGCAACTAGCCACCTTATATTCCAGAAACGTCTTTGATCCTTTACCGACAAGAAAGTATTATAATTTGAGAATATTTCGGTGGTATATGAATTCTTTGAAAGCTTAACTAAGTTGTTTTAAAGGATTTCTTCGATGATAAAAAAGCTCCTTCACATAAAACATTTTCAATTCGGTACCTGCCTGCGCCCTCGTAAAGATTTTGATCATTGTACGTTGTTACTTTTAATCAAAAATGAAACCCTTTTTACATTGACAAAAAAGGCTAAAATAATAACAAGTATGCTTTTAGAGACAGAAAATTAACAAAAAAACATCTATGCAAAAATCTAAGCAAAAACCCTCATAAATCTGTTCATTTTATTGATTTCATCTAGAAATAGTATTTACTCCCTCAACCCATCGGATCTCATCTCTTTAAAAAAGACCTTCAATTAGTATCTTTAAAGGTGCCTCAAGTCCCGAGGAAAATGTAATCGCCTCCTCAGTCGGCCTCCGTGGTTGAAGAGTAAGGCTAATGACTACCAATCCATTTTAATTGATTAATTTGTGTTTTTTTACAAATTATTCAATTAAAATAATGTATAATTTGTTTGTGGCACGTTCCATAGTGGACAATTCTCTCAGTATCGCCCTGGTCTATGTAAGACCACCATTCAACATCGAAACGTTGCTTGAAATTAATGGCTTTAGTCGTCTTTGGTGACTAGATCTTAACATCCAGATACTTCCCGATATTCCCCTCCACACTACCAACAGCCTCATAGCATTCTTTCACTAGCTGCAGACGGTTGGTAAAAACAGGGACTCCTGGTGCGGCACTCAAACTTTAAAAAAAAATTATTGGAATTGATATAAAAAATTTCTGAAAATTTATTTTATTTTTATTAAGTTAAAATGACACCACAAAGTGAATTTGCTATTATTGAAGAAGTGATATAAAATAATCAAACATTGCCAGAACTACATACAAGTGCATAAAATTATCTTAACAAACAGTAACAGTAACAGTTTGACGGCCGGCGTAGTGCAGCGGTAAGGCGCTTGACTCGAATTCCGAAGGTCGCGGGATCGAATCCCGCGTGTCAAATAAATTTTATTTGATTAATTTGTGTATTTCACAAATTATTAATTTAAAAAATATATATATTATATTTGCGGCACGTTCCAGCGTGGAAGATGCTCTCAGTATCGCCCTGGTGTAAGACCACCATTCAGAATTGAAACGTTGCCTGAAGTGGCTTTCGCCGTGTTTGGTGACCAGATCTGAATAGCCAAGTACTTTCCCACCTTCCGTTTGATAGATTCTCCCATCTTAACAGACGGATTGCAATCTTTAGAGCACAGGCGTCGGGTGGGAATGCTATCCTTGTTCTACCGGTATTACAATGGAAGATGCTCCGAGGAACTAGCATCATTGATCCCTTCGGCACCGGTGCATAGTCGGGAAACACGCCAAACGCGTGCCCAACATTTGTACACAGTTGACATTAGTCACATGAGAACGGGTCGTTTCTTCGACTCGTTCTTATGTTCAACAGCTCGGCTGTGGAATGATTTGCCGGCCTCTGTGTTTCCTCCTTCCTACAACATGGGTCTCTTCAAGACCAATGTTCATTCCTTCCTCTCCTCAAAAAGACCCTCCACACAGCATCCCAGATGACATAGGCCCTGAGGGAAATTATTTTCCTCAGGGCCTCCTGTGTGGAGTTAATGTAAAAAAAAAAAAAAAAAATCTCCTTCCCTCCCCACTACCTTCAGCCTCACAACATACCCGAATTGGGGATGCCATAGTCTCACTGGCTCCTGACGGGAACAGTTGGGACTCTTGTGGAGTATTCATGTAAAAAAAAGTTATAAAATTACACGTTCAGACGTATATCATAAAATTACACGTTCAGACGTATATCATATAATTTTCATGAAAAAAGGGTGTATTTGGGCAACCATAATATTTTATGTGCTTGAAGATTAAATGCACCCGAGTAGAGTAGTGAAACACTTTTATATAATCGCTTACCCGTGCCAGCTTGAACACATATCGTAACTTTGACCAAGTTTGAAATATAATGTAGGTGCAGTAGTATTATGAATCATTCCGGATGTTCTTCGTTACTATATTTGTACTGAAACGTCCTAGAAATGTTCACGGAAGGACTAGAATACGGAATTAGAGACCTTCAGAGGCATCGTAAAGCCAACTACAGGGTGAGGAAAGACATGGCCACGAACAAAATCATCTGCGGATGACAGACTAAACTTCCAGCCGGGTCCACTTACCTGACTAACTGAACCAAGCATTTATTATTTTATTTATTTATTATAATAATATTGTGCTTATTATATGATAATAATATAACGGATCCTGCACGGAGAAAAATGTATTGCTAATTTATTAAAAATTCTCTCTCATTTATCAATAGTTCCGGTTAAAAACGGGATTGCAGGCCTAACGAATGAATTAACAGGACGAGGCTGCCTAAACATTAAGAAGCGAATTATCAGGAATTCCTAATAAACTTTTATTAAATACGCATATTTTATCATGACGACGAAACGCGTCTCGATTAAAAACTTCTAAAATTTTTGCATAAGACGAATCTTCCTGATAAAGATTTTTTTTCATTTGCTTCACACGGGAGGCCTGAGGAAGATAATTCCCCTCTGGGCCTTTGTCATCTTTGGGGATACTGTGTGGAGGGTCTTTTTAGGAAAGGAAGGAGAGGAAGTTCTGGGAAGGAAAAGGGTTCAGGGATGGTTAGTATATCCAGGGTGACGAGCGTATGAATCCGTCCCTCCCACTGCAGTGCAAGGCGATGTTCCGAGAGAGTATGGCTGGAGAAGTCAAAGAGACTCTCTCAACCACTCTCTCCCGACCTGGCCTGCTAGTGGGCAGATGCATCCGCCGCCAAGACCCGGACAAACCTCACCTCGTGAACCCGGGCACCCCTGCTAAGTTTTAGTAGCGAACCACTTGGGGTGACCTATGGCAGAGGTGTTGGTTATCCAATAAATGGTTCCCGGGGCGGCGGAACCCATACCCACATAACTTACATGGTGCCATTTTTGTGAAAAACCCCTCAAGGGAAAATTTATTTATTTATTGCTTCTTCACAATTTATGTACATATTTTTTTAGCATGTAATTATTAACCCCACTAGGGTTCGCCTGTATCGGGGTTAATAATTTCACAATTTAATCGGTCATGCAAAACAGTTAAGTAAAAGCAAAATAATAAAATTTAAAAATAAAATGATATACAGAGAAAATAATAAGTGATAAAAATATATTAATTAACAACAAAGTGTTAAGAAATCAGACAAAATGTTCTCATTCATTATATCATTAGTTCATACCATTTTCAACAATAGATAAAATTTAAAAAAATATATGTCCTTAGGTTTTTTTTTTTTAAATATGTGTAAAAAATAAAAATGAAACAAAACAATGATTTATAAGCGATTACATTAGAGCGAATCTTTCTTATGCAATATTAAAGTGACTTAAATAATTATGAAATAAATATGAAAGAAACCGTTTTGATCACAACATTATTGTTTTCATTCCATTTAAGTGACCGTTTTCATTAAAATATGATTGTATTTTATAGTGTAAGTGACACCTTAGAAATGCCATCCGTGTGATCTTTTAGTTTTGACAAAGTTATGGGATACGATAACCCATATATATTTATTGTTTCCTTACCTTTTTAATTTAGGTGTTATTGATTAAATTGAAATTTTGAACTTCATTTTGACTTGAGATTAACAATTTTATAGAGTACACAAAATAATGTGTTGAAAGACAATATTGTGACAATTATATTTCTCACAGAATGGGCCTCTACTGCACCATAGGAACAAATACATTATAACGTAAAACATGCAGAGTGACCATATGTTAAAATTAGCTTTGGAATAACATTTTTTTTGCAAGTTGTTTAATCTATAATATTTAAAATTAGGTTCGGTTAGAAAATTAATATGTAATGGTAAATATACTCAATACACTAAAAGGACTTCATCATAATTATACCAGTAAATGCCAACTTTACTTGCCATAATTATATTACAATATTATAATGAAGCTGATAAGAACGCATCATCTTAGCCAACATGCAGGGAAATTCAGAGTTCCATATCCGAAGCAATTTGGTAGGAGATCGGAAACATACATTAAAACACAAATCCGAGAGTATACACATCTGCCAGGCGATGTTTCATATGGTCAGCTGTAAATGAAAGTGGGGCAACCTTTGGGCATTATTGGATACTAGCTTTAATTCGGTTCATTCACGTTGTTAGGTGATTTCCCTTGGATATATCAGGAATCCCGCATCAAATTATATTAGGAACAACGTCACCATAATATTACAGTTCTATACGAATAATTTCACAGGAATCACGCATAATGTAGGACTATTTTTATGATATCTTAATAGTCAATTCATCATCGAAAAATTATGTGAATTTTATTTTCTATAATAATCAACACCTCTGCCGCGCGTCGTCCCAAGTATTGCTACGTTGGTGACTCAACGGGGGCGTCCGGATTCACGGAGTGAAGTTTGGTGGCGCCTGCCCACCAATGGATTCTCTTGACTTATCACCTAGGACAGCTGTGGAAGGATGGATTCGTACGTCAATTCTGGACACACTGACCCTCAGATTTCTACCCGACACCCATTCCTTTTCCTTCCCAGAACTTCATTTCCTTGTAAGGTCCTCCGCACAGTATCCAAAAAGATGACAGGGGAAATATTGTCAGGACCTCCTGTGTGGAAATACTAAAAAAATTTCAAATAATTTAAATGAAAGTATGTACCTTTTTTTAACATTAGCTCCACACAGGAGGCCCTGAGGAAGATAATTTCTCTCAAGGCCTATGTCATCTTTGGGGATGCTGTGTAGAGGGTTTTTTAAGAAAAGGAAGGAGAGGAGAGTTCTGGGAAGGAAAAGGGTTTAAGGGTGGGTAGGAATCTGGGGTTCAGTGTGTCCTGGTCATCCGCCTCCAAGACCTATACAAACCTCACCCCATGAACCCGGGCACCCCTGCTAAATCACCAAACGTAGCGAACCACTTGGGGTGACCTATTGCAGAGGTGTTGATCAATCTCGTATCCTCGTTCTTGTGTTCAACAGCTCGGCTGTGGAATGTTTTGCCGGCCTCTGTGTTTCATCCTTCCTACAACATGGGTCTCTTCAAGACCAATGTTCATTCCTTCCTCTCCTCAATAAGACCCTCCACACAGCATTCCAGATGACATAGGCCCTGAGGGAAATTATTTTCCTCAGGGCCTCCTGTGTGGAGTTAATGTAAAAAAAAAAAAAAAAGGTTCCCGGGGCGGCGGTACCCATTCCCGCCTCCTAAACGGAAGAGTATTAGTAACAGGTTGATATTGAGTTTTAGATTAGACCTCACACTAGAAATCGGAAATTGATTGAAATGACTTTAGCCATGTTCATTGATCAGATCTGAAGAGTCAGGTAAATTATCGTCATTCATTTCTCCTCCCCATCACCATCCCAGAGTCACTAAACTCTCCAAATGTTGTGTGCCCTAGCTCCACAAACTTCCTGCAGTTTAAAAATCTATTTAAATAAATAAAGACAATATAAGCGAAACTCAATCGAAAATCTGGAAACAGAAAAATCAGAAAAACATATTGACACCTCTGGGACTCGAACCCAGGACCTCTTGCTTTCCGGGCAAACGCGCTAACCACTTCGAAGAGGTCCTGGGTTCGAGTCCCAGAGGTGTCAATATGTTTTTCTGTTTCCAGATTTTCGATTGAGTTTCGCTTATATTGTCTTCATTTATTTAAATATTACAATTTGAGGTTTTACTCATTAAGGGTCGGGTTTGGAAAACATCGCTCCGCATTAGCAGTAGCATCCGCGTCTCGTAGCAGCAATACTAGAAAATTATATACAGGTAGTTAGAAATATGTGTAAAGTTACTAGTGATTAAATTTTTTTAACTGTAATCTTACAAATTCTATAAGTTATACATACTGCAACTTTAGTTAAAACGTTGAAAAAGGCCTTCGCGATTATCTCTCCTGAACCTGTTGTAAACATTTTTACCAAAAATCCTTCCGTAATCTCAGAGTAAACATTATGTTAAATCAAGCTATTAAATTAAAAGCTCTTCAGTGTATCTAGATTTTTATTGTAATTCGCCTAAACTTTCTGAATTTTTCAACTATTCTCCGCCATACAAAAATGTATGGCAAAATATTACGCCGCGCGATGTCTTATATAACGGTTGAATTTCACAGAATTCATTCAGTTGTGAGATAGTGGTCAAGGCGACAGCACGCATATTTTTTTCGCAGCAATTTTGTTCGCTGTTTATTCGATTTTTGAAGGAATCATTGAGGAGATAGGTGTTACTGTAACCGGGTAAGTAGAAATAAAATATATTTATTATTATCTAATAAATTATTTTTAACTTGATTTACAGTTTTACATATTTTATTATTATTTTTTTTTTAAACTTCAGGTACCTTCAAAATGGGTAAAAATAAAGGAATTCTTGCTTACCGTGCCATAAAAAATAGACCCTCCCACTGGAAGAATAGGAGAATAAGGTAATAAAGTCAAAATTTAATTTTTTTACTGATTTCTATCAAGGGTAGTTTGAAGGTAGACTGAAGTCATTTTGCTTTTTGACATCTAAAAATTTCGGCATCCATCTTGAATTTATCTGTAGTTATCTACCGATTTGGTTCAATATCAGAATTCGGGCGTTTAGAAGTGCACTGAACTCGGATCTAATGTCAAAATGCAAAATTTCGGCATCCATCTTGAATTTCTCGTGTTCTCTACCGATCTGGTTCAAAATCAGTATTAGGGAGTATTGGCGAGCACTGAACTCGGATCTAATGTCCAAATGCAACATTTCGGCATCCATCTTGAATTTCTCTAGTTATCTACCTTTTTGATTCAAAATCAGGATTAGGGCGTTTGGACGTGCACTGAACTCGGATCTAATGTCAAAATGCAACATTTCGGCATCCATCTTGAATTTCTCTAGTTTTCTACCGATTTGGTTCAATATCAGCGCCCTTGAGATGATTTTTCATGAAAACGGCGCTTTATAAATCAGCCAAATATTATTATTATCAGCATTCAGGCGTTTGGAAGTGCACTGAAATCGGATCTAATGTCAAAATGCAACATTTCGGCATCCATCTTGAATTTCTTTAGTTATCTACCGATTTGGTTCAAAATCAGGATTAGGGCGTTTGGACGTGCACTGAACTCGGATCTAATGTCAAAATGCAACATTTCGGCATCCATCTTGAATTTCTCTAGTTATCTACCGATTTGGTTCAATATCAGCATTCGGGCGTTTGGAAGTGCACTGAAATCGGATCTAATGTCAAAATGCAACATTTCGGCATCCATCTTGAATTTCTTTAGTTATCTACCGATTTGGTTCAAAATCAGGATTAGGGCGTTTGGACGTGCACTGAACTCGGATCTAATGTCAAAATGCAAAATTTCGGCATCCATCTTGAATATCTTAAGTACTTTGACGATTTGGTTCAAAATCAGGTTAAAGGAGTTTGGGGTTCAACGAACTTAATATCAAAATTTAATTTAACAAAATTTAACAAAATTTAATTTCAAAATGCATAATTTCGACGACCATTTTGAGTTCTCTACCGATTCCGTTCAAATTGTCACTAAGTTTTATTGAAAACAACGACTGTCAGATCCATTGATAAATCGAATGAATTTCGATGTTGGGTAAATTCTGGGTCGTATTATTACAAATAAATTTATTTTATATGTTTTTTTAGAAAAGCAGCAGAAGCAACATAAATGACGTCGTTATAACAGAAACTATCAGTTAACATGTAAGTTTTTTAAATAAACATAAGCGGCCTGAGTAATGGCCTTCCATATAAACTTTTTGCTATAATGAATGATCTACCACACTTTTTGTGAATGTTTAGAATTAATAAATAATATTTGGATGATTTATATAGCGCCGTTTTTGTGAAAAATCAGCTCAAGGGCGCTGTATGAATTATCGATAATAGACCGGGAGAAAGGATGATGTCATTACAAAATGACAGTCTTGTGAATAAATGAGGGGCTAACACTTATCACTCTGTATTGTTTTGTATTTTTTTATTAATAAGTTTACATTACAAATGTATAGTCTAATGTCCTCCACGCTAGGAATTCACCTGTGTTGTGGAGGACATTTTTCAATTGTAAAATTATATAATAGTAAACAAGTATATAATAGTAACTTTGTTATTTTTGGATAATGCTGTGAAATAACTATAATAATTGTGGGTAATAATTAATTTATTTTGAACTTACATATAACATTTGCAATTTTACCTGTAACACGCACAACACGAGTTACAGCGTGTTTTATACAAAGAAAAAAAAACTTGTCAATAGACTTCTATAAAAAAACAGAGTGGAAGATACTTTATGTATCGCCCTGGTGTAAGACCACTATTCAGAATTGAAAAGCTGCTTGAAATGGCTTTAGCCGTGTGTGGTGACCAAATCTGAATAGCCAGGTACTTCCCCTATATTATTCCCCTCACACCTTATTCAGCCTCACAACATACCCCAATCACTGGCCCCAGGCGATTGATAACAGTTGGGACTTTGTAAGTTACATAAAAATAAAAATAAAACATTTAGTTGTTTTATAAAAATTTGTCTGAACTTCTTTATATTTTTTACTGTCTTTTTTCTAAATGTGCTTCGTTCTACTTTATGTATATCAAAGATAAATTGTAAAATATATTCTTTCTTACTACGTATTAAAAAAAAACTGTATGCATATAAATAAACTTTCAAAAACAAAACTACCTGTTTTTTAATTTCTAAGGCACAGAGTAAAAACTGGTTGTCGTAACTTATTCACACCCATTATTTTCTGGTAAAATTATAAAAAAATTAATAACATTATACAAACCATATATGAACCAGAAATTTTTTCCACATCAAAACACCATTAGATTCTATGTCACATTGAGTCAAAAACTAAGACGTCTGTAAAGGTCCAGGGACTAAAAAAAGTCTATGTATCCTTGCCCTTGCATAATATGATTTATAGTCTGTCAAGCTGTATCAATTATGTTAGAAATAAATTAAAATTTTACAAAGCAAGTGTATTTTTATTTCGTATTTTATCAAAATGCTGAGCAGCCGTGCCTGAATCTAACCGAAATACACAGTAGATCGCGGCGGCCGAGCTTGTTTGCAACTACCAAAAATACCTAACTGCAGTGAATGGGCAGTTTGACCCAGGCGCAAATGTCTCTATGAGCTATCCACGCTATTCCACCATATGATTCTTAGTATGTTAAGCTGTATCCATTATTATAGAAGGAACTAAATTTTATAAGGCAAGTGTATTTTTATTTCCTAAGTCCGTAGTGTCTAGTATACCCACATCTCCTCTAGTCAAACGCAGGCGGCCGGCTGCGGCCGTGTTTGTCTACAAGTACAAGAAATACCTAACTGCAGTGTCAGCGCGGTTTGATACCCGACCCTTAAGTTAAAAATTAAAAATAAAATATTCATCCTAGACTTGCAGAAAAGTCGATAGATGTCGCATATTAAATAAAATGGATAAAGATTTATCCAGACACTATCTAGAGAGCATTTAGTTCGGGTTTGAATCTTGCAATCATACATAAAGATAGTTGCCAATAATATATGCGTTAAAGAAAATGAAGATAATGTAGGTGGTTCTTAGTCGAAGTATGGTACAGTTAAAAATGACCGAATTTCATATCGACACCGTGGCGCAGTGGTTAGCGCGTTTGCCCGGAAAGCAAGAGGTCCTGGGTTCGAGTCCCAGAGGTGTCAATATGTTTTTCTGATTTTTCTGTTTCCAGATTTTCGATTGAGTTTCGCTTATATTGTCTTCATTTATTTAAATATTACAATTTGAGGTTTTACTAACTTAAATTAAAAAATTAAAAATAAGAAAAATCTATTGATTAAAATTCAGGAATGCATCAGAATTCTGGATTAAAATGTTTGAAAATAATTCTGAAATGAATATTACAAGTATTCCTGTGTACAAATCATAAATTTTTAAATCCGTTTAAATTGATGTAAGACTACCTACTATTGATGTTAACCTCAAATCGTTTGTTAATCTTCCGCCAGCCGACATTTAAATTTAGAATTGTCGTTGTCTTTATAATACAATCAATCAAACAAAGTCTTCCAGTCTCATATTGAACTGTCATTTCATTCCTTTGTCTCCGCTTTCCATCGCTGTGGGGATCATACACAAATAATGCTGAGAGACGGAACTCGTTACGGATCGAATAAGTGTGATATTCTCCAGTTATTTTACTTTGCAACAGCAATGTGATTTATTCAGTTTCCACCTTCTTTTGTCGTATTCATACATTATTTATTATCGTGGAATCCAATTACTTTTTGCACAGTTAGTACATTTTAAAATCTAATAAATTGTATCCATCGTCGAACTATTGGTAAGTAGGAACATTGCTTTTAACACCTGGCGCAGACCCGTGAAAAATCATGGGATAATAAAATTGCAGCATTTGAGAAGCTGAAAGCTGTATTTAAAAATTATTTCACTTATCAAAAAAAAAATGAGGCGATCAGAAATTTACCATTCGAATGCATACTAAAAGCTTATTATTCAGTTTTAAATCTGTCAAAAATGTAAACAAAAAAATACACTTCTCAAATAATGTAGAATTATTAATATTTTTATTAAAATAATATATTTTTGCTGCCCAATTTATTTCTTTGTTTGGTGTGATTCAACACTTTACCGGTTACAATTTTGAAAATTAAAAGTTCATTCAACTTAATAATTTTACGAATTACGCAGGAATAGTTCACATCATGCATTCATGTACCGACAGCACAAATAAGTAGGTATGTTGTATGTTTAATTAGTTTTATCCCTGTTTTTTTAGATTTTTCACAAGCTTTTTTTTCTTATTGAACTTTTCCATTTTTTTTAAATATGGAATGGCCAGATCTCACCAATCAAGATTTGTGTATTCTTCATACCTTCATACACACAGATTTTCTGCTTCATAGCTAAAGTTAAACTGGTAGAAAAAGGATGAAAGTAGACTGAATGCTGTAGAAATGAGATTCTTGAGGTGTGTGTATAGTAAAATCATGTTGATCGTGTGAGAAATGTGGAGGTTGGCAAAGGGTGTAAGGCTGATGATGTAAGCGTAACGAGTAAAATTAAGAAAAGGACGTTCAAATGGTTTGGGCATGTAAAGAACGAAGCAAAATAGTGAGTTCAAGGAGAATAATATGTAACGCGAATGTGAATGGCAGAAGAAATCGAGGATGTTCGTGGAAGGCAAGGCGTGAATCAAATTCTTGAATCAGGTCATGATAACTGAATTTAAATTATTTATCACTGAACACAAAATATTGTTACCGCCGCAGTTCAGTTATGCCCAATAAATACCTACTGTATAATTTTTATTTGCGCCAATATAGAAGTTCCTAAAAAGGGCATTAATAAATGAATAAATAATAGTAAGAGTATAATAGGTGTCACTCTGTATAAACACTGTTCCTTCCATTGGTATCAAATTAATCTATTCAAAATCAAGTTCAAAATTATGATTATGTAAGCGCCAAGCGTAAAATTGTTGGAAGAATTGCTGGATTCGGGGATCAGAAACTGGTTGTGAGAATTTTAAAACTGTGTTAATAACAAATTTATTCAAAAAAGGTTACAACATACGAGTGGATTATTTAAAAATGAAATCTGTTTTCCAATAAACATAAATTTCATCCGTGCAAATAACTTTATCCATTAAATCTATCGATACTTACTTCAAAAAAGAGCAAAGTACAATGTTTTTCCGTCCCTGTCGCCCTTGGGTAATAATTACGTAGAAGTTCCAATATTAAATCTAATTGATGCCTTTTTGACTGATCAATTTGTTCTTTGTTAGGTTTTTCCGTATTGCTTTATTGTCACTAAGCCACTTTTTCTTTTTCAAGTTTATCATTTGCTGGCATTTCAAATATTTTCAGATTTATTTTCTAGGCATACAACAACAGATGAATATTAGACGAACATAATGATTTTTTGTCATATTATACTATGAACGCGTAGAAATCTCAACGGTAGTGCAAAATATATATTTTCATTTCAGCGCACAAATTAATTATGATGTTTATGAGTATTTTCTCGGGTCAATATAATAATTGTTTTTGAATAGATGCTCCAACTAACTTTCGCCAAGATCTACCAAATTTAATTACAAGACCATTGACATTATTTGTTTACAAGAAATTTACAAACGTAAAATTTATAAGAAAACTTTATTGCGTTATTATTTAAATAAATTTACTTTTTAATATATTTAAATTTTGTCTTTTTAACCACTATGTTCCAAAAATATATCACGTTTTTCAAAGTACACGCTCTGTTTCAGGACAAAATATGATATTATTACCTTCCAAGGTAGGTACTACACAGATGTGTAACTTGAAACAATTGGAAAATGGTGTCTCGTTAAATGATTATTATTATTACGCATTCATTTGAATTATCCATCGTTTTTAGAGGTAGAAATATGTATCTTTATTTGTCAATTGTTAACTTTTACCTACGATGAACACGATAAATTCTAGTAAGCAAAATGTTCAAATGAAACACCTTCCACTACGTACATGAATTTAAAACTTAAAGTACGAATTAATAATTATAACTAGTTCCTTCAAAGCAGCTACGCCATTTTGTTAACTTAAAAGTTATTAATTTATATTGCATGACTTTCAAAGTTGGTTGCAATTAAGTTGAGATGTTCGGGTTTGTATTCAGTTGGCAAGCAAGAATATTCTGTGCTGTTTTATAAGACGAAGATGATGTTAAACCTACTAATTAAATTATAATTAAATATTTATAACCCGGAAACGAAGATAAGATGTTTTGTTTTTAACTTTTAGGATTAAAAATGTAAGCAAGAAACGTTTAGAAGATGAACCTTGATTTTAAGTAAAGTTGTTTTAGAGAATCGGTAACGTGTTTAGGAAAAATGAAAATCTTTATTGTATTCCACTACATATTTTTTTTATAAATTACTCCGTTGTCTTGTGTACCTGCGTATTAAACCATTTTAAGAGTGCTATCTGCGACTGGTTGGCGGAAAATTATTGGGTTTTAGCGAGTTCCTACCTAAATGCATATCTCTTTATTGAAATCCATAATATTGCTCTTCTGATCCAAATTCCATTTTAATCACAATCGTTACCAACATTTTGATCACTTAGCACTTACTGTATCTATGTATTGTCTTTATCACTTTCTTTTAAATTTCATTTATATAAAACTGGCTCCCGGCATGCGTTGCAATACCACTTTCAAAGAAATAAGTTGATTCTCCCTGCATGTCCTTTCACACGTGTCCCCGTTCCTCTCCCGCATCCCCTTCCTCTCCCAAATAGCCCTCTCATTTCCCGCCTACCCTCACCCCTCTCTCGCTCCGCCATCCCGCCATCCCCCCTCCCACGTTCCCATTCAGTCCCAGTACATTCAGTTTTCAAATAGCTCGCGTGCCACCTATTACAATTTTTTTATTCAAATTTTAATTTGTCATATATTACAAATATTTATTTGTGTATATTATAAGAACAATCAATAAAATTTGATATTTAAAATATCTTTAATTTAAAAACTCATTCACATTCATCAAACGCGCGAACTGTCAAACGTGTGAAGTTAAAATAGTGGTTAAATTTTCTGAAACTATCGAATTTTCTGCCCAATTTTCTTAATTTTTCTTTCCGTAATAACCTTACACAAAGTATTAGAAAACTTTAAAAAATAGGTTCAGTCGTTCTGATGATATGGCGTGACCAAGGGAAACAGGGATTCATTTTTATATACATAGATATATTTATGTATAGTGATGGATATTTATTAACAGATGATGTATTTGCGAATGTTTACGGATATTTCGGCTATTATGCAGTCTACTTAGCTTTTAGTACTATCTTGTATGTGAGCTCTGGGCCAATTTCAAAAAGAGAACCATGGAATGGCTTTGAGTGCAGTACAACAATGCATCCTTTCGATGTTAGGACTCCACATGCACTGCACTGCCTACGTGATGTTCACGGAAGGGCGAGTTCCTGAATTTGCAGCTCTAATTAGAACGAAGATGAGGAGAAAGATCAACAATTCCAGAAACGTCCTCATCATCGAATCCCGTCTGACTCCAGGATCGAGAATCGAAGAATATCGTAGAAAGATATTGGCCCCTACAACCTTCGATCTGATGGACCGAAAACGCGTATAAGCCGTCAATTAACGATGTTAATATTTTTATTTATTTATATTTACATTCATTCTCTTATGATACTACTTACTCTCTTTTATTGTTTTATTTTCTTTTTACTCTTATACTTCTTTTATAAATATGAGTATGGCATCCCTTGAACCCTATGATTTTTCTAGGGTCTGCGCTAGTAATAATAATAATAAAATCGCTGCGTTTGGTGACCACATCTGAATATTCAAGTAATTTACAATAGAACTATAAATCCCCATCTTGAAATTTTGTGTGCACACTTTATTGTAAACCCTCATACTTAAGTTCCGTCAAAAACACCTACAATATAGGGCGTAATAAAGGTTAATAATTTATAATTTATAAACAAACCTTATAAAAACTGTTCTTGTTTGTCGTTGTAATAGGTAATAATAACAAAATTACTTTAACGACTTATATTTTGATTAACATTTTAATTTGATTGTAATTAGATACTCTGTTATATTATATTATCGAACTCATTTGTCCTCTCCGTGATAGTTTACTGAAGTATCTGACATTATTTGTTTAAACCTGAAATGTTAAATGGTATCAGTATAAAGGGGATTGGTATATTTATGGTATAAAGTATTTCGTCTTCGGAAATTGAATTCCTTAAGCAGAAATTCTGACGATAAAGTAATTGGTCAAAATGGAATTGTTTTGTATATTAATTTTAGTGCGGTGCAAGTCGGTAGTATGTATTTTTGTTTAAAATCAACTTCGCTATGTATTCAACACATAAATTGCACATATATTAAAAACTCACCATTATTATTATTTGTTATATACGTATATACATATAAAACTGATTTTTTTCTCTTTATTGTATAATGCTATACTTTTTACTTACCAGCTTTATTTATATGTACCATGTGTAAAAACTATTCATGTTTTCTTTGTATTCTAAACACACCTGTATGCACTAAAACATAAAAATGTAAATGTGTGTAAAAGCCCATAAGGGCGTTAATGATTAATAAATAAATAAATAAATTCCCACCCCCTCTTCCCCATTTCCTCTCCTCCCCACCTTCAGTCTCACAACGTACCCCATTTGGGGATGCAGTAGTCTCACTGGCTCCAGAGGGGAGCAGCTGAGACTCTTGTGAGGTATTCATGTCAAAAAAAAATAATAATAATCAGAATGATCACCTCATTGTACGCGTCGTCGCTCACGGGGGGGCGATCCTAAGCTTAGTTCTTTTATTATTAAAGTAAAACATTATTTTATGATCCTTTATAAACACCCTCGAGGTGTTATATCACCGAAACAATGTTATTCCATAATATAAAAATGAATCGCTGAATGTGTTGCTGAGCGCATAACTTTCGAACGACTGCACCAAATTGGATAATTCTTTTTTTTGTGTGTTCGTTGTTGTCAGGACAAGGTTTTTATCAAACTTTCGGTGAGCTCTGGCATTATGAAATTTGTATAAAAAAATTGCTATTGGTGGCATGCGAGGAAGCGGCTATTGCTATGGAAAGCGGGAGGGAGGGAGAGATGGGGGAGGGGACCCAAGGAGGGGGAGGGAAAACTGAGAGGGGAGAGGGGGACCTGGGAGGGGGAGGGGAACTCGGGAGGGGGGTTCGCGGGACGGGGGAAGGGGGAGGGAGTGGAGTGGAGAGAGGGAAGGTGGAGGTGACGGAGTGGGAACGCGAGAGGGTAAGAGGACGCAGGAGAAGAAGGGGAGGCGGAAGGGGAACGGGACGAATTTGAAAGGACACTCAGGGAGAAACAATTTTTTTATTAAATGGCATAGCAACGCATGTCGGGCACCAGCTAGTACCTAAATATAAACAAAATATTATTCTTAAGCCGGATAAATGATGCCTAAAATATTCTGCCCTCATTGACAAACCTTCAATCATTTTCGGGGTAGAATTAATCCGGAACATTAAAAATTAAAACAGCGAGTTATTAAAGTATATTCTTTCCTAGTATCAGGAATTAGCTGATGTGTGCAAAGGAAAACTTTTTAAAGGGACAGCTTGACGTGATTCTGCGGGGGACGTTTACTTTGTATGCTATCTTATTCATACCAGACGTAGGTCAAGGGGGGTTTCAACTCTCAACCGCTCCTGTTGATTCACATAAATATTTATTTGATATTCTGCCAATTTCACGGGAATAATGTTATTTATAGAAAAAATAATAATAATAAGTACGAGCGTCCCTTTGTTTTCGTTTTATTTGGTTAGCCGCCCCAGAAAATAATCATTAACTCATTAGACGCTTTTATAATTTTCGTAACGATTCACGGTTACAGTACCACGAAGGCAAAAAAAGCAATAAATATACGTTCCTTATCGTTATAATGCTGCCGCTCTTTCTTACACATTAAATAATGGTGAGACAAAGATGAGACCCACAAAATACGTGAGATTGTTTTCTTTGAAGTTTTTAAGTAAAACTTCTTTACGCACGCTTGACTTGGGTAGTAAGCTGGCGAATGCGTGACGAGAGCGTTACTAGCGAAGCTAACGGTAGTTGAGAGGGAGATATAAGTTAGTGAAGATGGAAAGAGAGAGAGTTACGCTTCGTTTATTACTGTAGGAGCAAGAGAGAGACGTGCGAGCACACATTTTCTTTCTCTCTTTCTCTCATAGCCAGTTACGTTTCGTATATCTAAGACACAGTGCAGGCCTATTATCTGTATCACACTGTAGAAGCAAGAGAGAGCAGTGCGCGCGCACATTTTCTTTATCTCTTCCTATCATATAGATGGAGCAGAAGTTTTACTTCAGTCGTGTGGTCGAAAGCACAATCGTTTTTTTTTTTACTTTTCCTTTTTTGTTTGGAGGAAACAGATATATCTTACTACGGTTCTACGGTTGTACGGGTCAACGGAGACGTCACGGTGCAGTATGTGAGAGAGATGCAAAAAAAAAATTACATTTTTTCCTTTGGAGCATACAGACCTACGTACATTGTGTGAGAGTGCAGCAATATTGTAATAAGGAACGTATGTTTATTGCCTTTTTAGTGCCGTCACGGTACCGTTACCGTAGATCGTCACTGTAATAATAAAATTAACGATCGACTATTTTTAGAAGAAAAAAAAAATTTTATAATTATTTAAGGATTTTTTTTGTAATTTCGTACCACCTACTCAAATTAATATCACGATGGAATTTCGTAACGAAATTACTTTTCCAAAAATCGGTATATTGAAAATCAAATATTTCGCTTTAAAATATTTGTTTTCGTTACAGAAATGTGTTCAGCGTCCTTGTCTGGAAATTCGAATAATGTATTTGTAAACCAGTTGATAAAATTGTTCGGAATTTGTAACATAAAAATGATTTTCAATGTCCAAGTTATTCAAAACAGAATCTTACAAAATATATTTGTTTTGCCATGGGATTCACTCATCAGACATCAGACACTCAAATTTACCTGAAAATTATTCCAGGCTTTGAGATAAAGAGCGGTATTTTACAAATAATCTTACACTTGTCAAATAAAAATATACCTACATTTTACAAAATTTAACTGCGGCTTTACCAACACAACACACTAAATAAATTTAAAAAAAACGGCACATATCAAAGATTAAATCAATAACGTAATGAATAATTTTTTTAAAGTAGTTAGAGAGTTGTTGTTAAAAATAGTGTTAGTCAAATTGGCAAATTAGTCATAATTAACTTACAAAATTATGATTAGTCTTTCATGAGGTTAAGTAGGTGTAGTCTTAGTTTCATTAGTATTACGATACATGAAAAGTCAACCTACTATCAAACACAATACCAAGATCTTTCAGAGTGGAGACACGTTTTAAATTTCGGACTCTCATAGTATACCGATAAAACCAAGTATGACACGCCCGCCGAAAATGGAGTAGTGAAAGAAAGAATGAAATATTTAGAGATATTGATTGCAATCTACAACACTATTAAGGGTGAAAAACCAATCAACCTTCCATTTTGCGAACGGATCCAGTTTTTTTTGTATATAATTTACCTAATAAATACAGACATGTCACAAAACTTCTGGTGGCACGACTTCTACAAAAAAAGGTAAAAATGACAATCTAAAATGTGTACATTCCACTGAAAAGTGTTAAGACCTGTTGACATGTATTTTACAAACGTAGCAAAACAAGCATTAACATTACAAGCACCATTTCGATTCGCTATTAAAAAATCCGTCATATTATTTGCCCGTCAGGATTTTGCGCCCGCTCACATCTAAAACTATTACCTCCCAGTCAGAAATGTCGAAATAATGGCGGAAAGATTTTTGGTTTCTTATTGTGTATTGTTAGTTTATACTACATTCATATATACTTATATTCACAAGGTAATATTTCATTTTATGTATTTATATTTTTATATTGCATAACATTCTTTTTGTATTTCTTTCGCCTTCATTCTTCAGACTTTCAGGCATTTCATCATACAGCTTTAGTCCTCTATAGGCAGTTCTGTGCTATATTTTTCTGATGTGCGGCAATCTAACTGTATTTATATTTCTAATTTCATAATTATTTAGTTTTTCACAACTTTACTCGCGAAAATTAACACATTAGTCTCTTTTTATTACAATCCAATTTAACTCCTCTCTCATTTGATTAACCCTTGCGTACTTGCCTTTCCCCAGTATACATCTCAAAGCGCTGTTCTGCGTAACTTCTAGCTTGTTTAAGTTTCCTTCATTGGCCAAATATAACATCGTAGTGCAGTAATCTAAATTTGGAGTACCTAACTACAGATTTAAAAATAAGCTCTGTAATATTTCCATTTAGTTTATTTCTTAGTCTTCTAAGAAAATTAACTTTTTGTTGATTTTGCTGTGAAATTTAGTTTTCAATCGGAGTTGTGACACCGATAATAACAGAAATAACAGATTTTTTTAAAGTTAACTATCGTGTTGTGCAAAATGATGTTCGCATTCGACAGGACCATGACATGATCTCCAAAATGTGTTTTCAGCGCTCCGCTGCTAATCCACAAAGGCCTTTGATACTAATTTTAATTAATTGAAAACGTTTGATATTTTGTTACGTACAAATAATAAAAGTTGTAAAAATCTTTGCTGTTTAACAAAATATTTTCCATAAAGTTAAAGTCCTCGCAGTAAATATGAGTATCATTTTGTCAAAATAAATAATGATTCACTGAAAGGGTTCATCACGTTGGCCAACGATTTCGGTGATTTATAGAAACACCCTCCATTAGTTATTGTGCGTTCATAACTTTCTCTTTATTTTTTCTGACAGAGTGTGACGGAGATGGGTGCCATGGGCCTTGTTGGAACATCCCTCCGCGGCCACGCTGCGTGTAATAGTGTACATTGTATGGGCTGGCGGGGTAGGTTAGCAAAACGGAAACTGTGAAACATGGCATCGAATTTGCATATTCCGAAATTCAATTGTGCGTATGCAAATCGCCGAAAAAAAGATATTTATATTTGGGTTTGTGATTTAATTTTTTTTATGTCGGGACGCCAAATAAATTCGACTGTGGGACTCTAAGTGCTAACATTTCACATTTTTTATAATTAACATTTTATATTACGGAAACGCGACATAAATCTTCTTTACATAATGACAGTATACAATTGTGATGAATTCATAATAAACGCAATGTACATTATTTAATAACGAAAATTTGAAAAAAAATTAATAAAAAATCTGCTATTTATTTATAAACAGAAACAAACAGTACGTACAATAATTACAGTGGTGAAAACAATTTAAAATTATTAAGATATTTCATGGTGGGTACTTATGATGTGTTTCTTTGTAGTGTTTTATTTATGGTTTTTTTTACATGAGCTCCACAATGAGGAAAATAATTTCCCTCAGGGCCTATGTCATCTTTGAGGATGCTGTGTGGAGGGGTTTTTTTAGGAAAAGGGGTTAAGGGGTGGGTAGGAAACTGGGGTTCAGTGTATCCCGGTCATCGGCCTCCAGGACTCAGACAAACCTCACCCCATGAACCCGGGCACCTCTGCTAAATCATCAAACGTAGCGAACCACTTGGTGTGACCTATGGCATGGTATGTATATTAAGTAAATTACCGGGTGATGTGCGTAGTGGGAAGGTGTGTGTGTGTGTGAGGGTGAGTGAGGGTGTGACGGTGAGTGAGTGTGTGTGTGAGTATGTATGTATGTATGCATGTGCATTGAACAAATTATATGATGCTATTTTTAAATTTAGGCAGTGAATTGGAGAAAATGTCGATGTTAGAATTATTACTAATATTATTGAACATATGAAAAGCACGAATGATTGCCGAATTATTTGCTGCATTTGTCTTGTAATTAAACGTGTAGAATAGTTCTGTATGGCGTGTACGTCTTAAGGGTATGTTAAAATTAACTAGCGAAAGAAGTTCAGTACAGTCAACATTATTTACAATTTTATGTATAAATTTCAAATCAGCTAGCTCGCCTTTGTTGCAAAGTTTAAAATGTGCATTCAAAGTTATTGTGAAAATAAAATAGGTAGGCATATTTTTTTCTATAAAGAACTTCATTAGAATGTTATTTTTTGACAATTTCTTCCGAAAATTAAATTTTAATTGGGAGAAAATTAAAAAAAAAAAAAAAATTTTTGTTCATTCATAAAATTTCTATAGATTTAAGGTCTTTAAGTTTTCCACATCACAATATATGCTCAATGTAATTATAATATAATAAATGTAATGCAGCTGTCCTGTTACGAGTAATAATACTCGTATATATCAAAAAAAAATCAATCCCAATCAGTTCTGCAATACGGAATAATAGGTTGGGGAGGAGCGTATAAAACCAACTTAGCCCCACTTGAAATAGTACGTAGAAGACTCGTCAAAATTATTCTAAAAAAACCTTTAGACTAATCAACTCAAAAAATATTCGATGAATTCAAAGTTTTACAAATAAACAGAATCTATCAAAAAATGCATTACTTCAAATCCATAAAGACAAACTAACAATAAAGTTATTTAGCACCAGGCCGAGAACAACAGGACAAATAATAATCCCTAAACTTAATACTACAACGGCCCAACACCATTACACATACTCAGCCATAAAATGCTTTAACGAACTCCCTAAAGATATTCAATCCGAAAAAAATTATAAAATTTTTAAGAAAAAAATTAAAATACATTTCACCACTAAGTAATTTCATGTTTGTGTTATATTACGCCCACTTATATTTTCAATGTGTACACAGGTTTTATATTTTATAATTTAAAAAAAAAAACTTTCTTCCTAAAATATTTCTTTCAAAATATCAATTGTGTTAGTACTCCCTCCTTAAACACGAGAAATTCTCAATTAGAGAGGTATTATTACCACCATTAAAAAATATTTGCATTACATGTACATAATTAAAAAAAATAATTGTACTTATACCTTATTTTATTATTGTAAAATTGTAAAAATGGAATAAATATATAAATAAATTTAAAAAAATAAATAAATAAAAAATATCTAAAATAAAAATATTCAAGATAATAATATTTCATTTCGAAAATAACTTCATATTTCTGGTATTCAAAGTACTAAAACTAATAAATAATGTATTGAAATACCTACTTTCATATCTATTCATATTTTATACGCCTTATACCTGAACCTACATACAAGTTTAATAACAAATCTGTTACGAAACGAAGACACGCCAATTGATTCGCCAAGTAATAAACCGAAATATGGAAACATTTATCATTATTCATAATATTCTACGAACCCCCTGAAAAAGTTTCCGAGCTTTCGACTAACGTAAAATACAGCCCTCGGCTTTTGCTATCATTATGTTTTTCTGCGATTCGACAAATCAAGAGGATTTTACCCATGGAGGCAACTTGCCTAGTTGAATACTTACTCGAAGCAAACAGTTACCCTACTTGTAAATTTATTATTTTTGTATTTCGCTCAACATTACTTAAGCTAACGTGAACTATTTTAGAGTTGTGAGTTTAGTGTTTGTTTAGATAATCTAGAAACGGGGTTGAAACGATATCTTAAGACTAATGTAGCAATTTCATTCCAGTTTCCGTTTATTAGGTCAAATAAATTCGATGCCCCAGTGAATTCGCAAGCGTCTTTGTACGAATATACCGTCGCTGTACGGCCAAAACGGAATGACAAAGTATACGGGAGAGAGATTTAAAGATTAACGATTTTGCTGTACTTTAAACATTTTCTTTGAAAGAATTGTAAATACGATGGTGTAAATTTTATGTTAATTTAACTAATGCTTATTATATTCAAGTAGATTTCTTAAACGTTTATTGCTGATACTTTGAGGAAAAAAATTAAATACGCTTCTCCTTCAGAAAAAAAAACAGAGTCTGTTGATGTACGGAGCATTAACGCCGATTAACCAGTGGCTGAGAATTTAAAAAAATTTTTTTTACGTGAGCTCCACACAGGAGGCCCCGAAGAAAATTATTTCCGTGAGGGCCTATGTTATCTTTGGGGATGCTGTATGGAAGGTTTTTTAGGGAAAGGAAGGAGAGGAGAGTTATAGGAAGGAAAAGGGTTTAAGGGGTGGGTAGGAATCTGGGGTTCATTGTGTCCTGGTCATCCACCTCCAAGACCTAGAAAAACCTCATCCCATGAACCCGGGCACCTCTGCTAAATCACCAAACGTAGCGAACCCCTTGGGGTGACCTATGGCAGAGGTGTTGGTTATCCAATAAAGATTCCTGGGGCGGCGGTACCTATTCCCGCCTCCCAAATTGAAAGATGGACTTGCAATCGTACCCTTGCAATTTATACAGGGCGGTTCTGATGAAAAATATTAATTATTCTGCGTACCAGCATTAACTAATAACTGAATATAATTTTATTTCATTCATAACTTGCTATAATATAGGCCTTCATTCACGTTAGCAATAAAAATGCTCAAACGCGAGAAGATATATTTTTTTAATAATGTACATTTTGTAATTATTTTTTGATTATAAGTATTTATAATTTTTCAATAATGTCTAAGCTAAATAAGTGTGTAAAAATTATGTAATATAAGTTCAATATAAGTTCGTAAGACCGTAAATAAAAAGACAAACTGGAGCATTTTCGCCTTATAACACGCACTAGTATTTTTTTAAATGATTTTTTTTGAACTGCGATTAAAATTCTGAAAAGTAGCTTTCCGAGATAATGTATTAATTTATTTTACTGTATTGATTTGAAATGCGAGTCATACAATGCAAAATTTCGTTTGAAAATTTAACAAACCTGCCAACGACCGACTTTTTCAAAATTTAAAACATCTCTTGATAAAGTAACAATCGTTCAAAATCAATTTATATTTTTTTGTAAAAAAAAGTCGATACGTCTAGAATTTGATTTAAAAATTACATTTTTTCGGTTGTATCTGATTATACCCTTGATATTTGGCTAATTACCAAATGAATTAAAATTATAAGAAAATATTAACGAGTTTCATCTTAAATTCTGAAAATATATGATTAATTTGTACTATTTTTTTTTATATGTGATTAATATGTAGATAATAGAAATGCATTGCAGGTATTTAACTATGTATCTAATTGGAAAAAAAATCAAATAAATAAATAACAAATATTCACGAAAGGAAAAGTTACATAAGTCAACTTTTTTTCAGTTATTCAATAAAAAATATGTTGGTTGAGTGATTAGTATAGTCATGACATGTTAAGGGGAATGTATGCGCGGCCCATTTCTGCCCGTTTCATACAAATCTTAGATTTGGATTTGAAATCAAAATACCCAACCAAACTGAAAAAATATTTTTTTAATCAAAGGGTATATCAAATATCTAGTAAGGATGTGAGCTACTTTATTTATTTTTGCTTTGAATTATAAGATATATAGGCCATTAAAGAATTTAATATTTATTTAATATCAATATATAAAAACAATAATTATTACTCTTACACTTGTATTGTTAAAAATAATCTTCAACAACTACATACAACGGTATTACAATGGAAGATGCTCCGAGGAACTAGCATCATTGATCCCTTCGGCACCGGTAAAACGCGTGCCAAACGTGTGCCAAACGCGTGCCCAACATTTTTACACATTTGACATTTGTCACATGAGAACAGGTCGTTTCTTTGACTTGTTCTTGTATTCAACAGCTCGGCTGTGGAATGATTTGCCGGCCTCTGTGTTTCCTCCTTCCTACGAGATGGGTCTCTTCAAGATCAATGTTCATTCCTTCCTCTCCTCAAAAAGACCCTCCACACAGCATCCCAGATGATATGGGCCCTGAGGGAAATTATTTTCCTCAGGGCCTCCTGTGTGGAGTTAATGTAAAAAAAAACTACCTTATCTTGAAAAAAGTCGATTTTTCAGTATGAATATTAAAAAAAAAGTTTATTTTTATGACTTCTATTTATTACACAGGTATGTTTTTTGGTACTCGAACAAACCCTTGTTGTGATCAAAAAGGAAGACGTTTTCATTATATTTGATTCGATTTAACGGTAACCTGCAAAAAATGTTTTATTTGAAGCTTCAGCTTTCCTGAAATATTTGCGATTAACGTAGAAAACAAAGCCCCAACAATATTGAAAATGAAAAATATTTCGACAGATATGATTCCTTGACTCAAAGATTTCAATTTATTTTATGCGCTATGCGTAATAAGTCCGAGTATTTAATATGCCCACCAACCCGAGGATATTTGTTTTGTGGATTGAATTAGTGAAAAAGTTTCATTTTTTTTTTTTGTAAATCGAATCTCGTTTCAATCAATAAGCCGAAAAGATAATCCAAATTAATGCCATGTATTTATTTATTGTATTTGGTTCGAGTATATTATCTTCAAAAAGATAATTTTATTTCTTCTGGTGATGGCTGATTTGACGTCGTTAAGAGGGTATAACCAGAGAAAACCCGAAATATGTCATTTTTAAATGAGATTTTAGACATATTGACTCTTTTCCACAAAAAATTATAAATGGATTTCGAAGGATTGTTATTTTATCTAACATTCGCAGGTTTTAAATTTTGAGAAAAAATGTTTATTTTTAGTAAAATAAGGTTATACCATAGGTCGTTGGCAGATTTGTTAAACTTTCAAAAAAAATTGTATTATACCAAACCCATTTCAAATCACATTATCATGCAGTAAAATAAATCAATACATAATCTGGGTATCGCAATTTTAATTTTAGTTTAAATAAAATCACTAAAAAATAAATACGTTCATGTGTTTCTTGACGAAAATTGGTCCGTTTGTGTATTTATTTGCGCTCTTACAAACTAATTTATTTGAGATTTTTTTTTAACTTCGACATTATTGAAAAATAATAAATACTTGCAATTAAAAAATAATTACAAGAAGTAGATTATTTTAATATTTTTATCATCACGCCTTTCAGCATGTTTGGATGTAGGTATAAATTAAAGCAAATTTGGAATGAAATGTAATCGAAATTGAGTTATAATTTTTAAAAGCTGGTACGGAGAATAATTAATCTTTCTCATTGTCACCACCCTGCACGATAGTAAAAATTACTTTCGACGAAATGTCGATTTTCGGCAGCTGGCTGGTTAAACGCTCTTAAGGGTGTAATTTTTTTGCAATTTAGTGAAAGATATCCTTGCGAAATTCATCATTTTTGCCATTTCTCGTCTTCATAGTTCGAATTAGTTATTTATATTAGTAAGATAAATTTATGTACATATACATATATAGGTGAATTTTTTGTTAATAAAATAAATAATCCCTGAGGTATGTGTGTAGTAAAATTTGATATGACCATATATGAATGTGGCGATTGCGAGGAATGTCAGGCTGATATAAGTGTTATAAGTAAGATTAAGAATGGGACACTTGGATCGTTTGGGCATGTGGAGGTGATGAACGAATTAAGGAGAATATACAGGGCAATTACGAATTACCTAAGAAGTCGGGGACACTCAAGAAAGACTTGGCGTAATAAAATGAACCAAATACAGTCGGGCCATTTCTAGAGTTAGAAGGTTATGTGTGAGATGATGAAGCAAGGAGTATGCGCAAAGATCGAGTTGTTTGATGATCCATCCTCTCTGCCTATCCCAGCGGAAAAATGGCGTAATGGTTGGTTAGTTAGTTAGCGCGCATAGAATTATTTTTAATCATAAAAAAATGTTATCGCTTGCTGAAGGAGATATATCAAAAAAGAAAATTTTGAAAAAAAATCCTGCTGTGTTCAACCAAAAATGTTCGTGTTCGGGATAATCGCGAAAATCGGGAACACAGTCACGACACGTCGCTGTTTTACAGCTTTCGTAAGGTCAAGGCACAGTCTGTAAATTCTTCATTGACGAGCACGATAGAAAAGTGTGGGAAGGGATATTTTTCCAAAATAACTTTTGTGATTTCAATTTCATTTGTGAATTTTGATCGTGTTATTATAAGATAATCCAATATTATCAACCCACGCAAAAAACAGCATTTGACAGTAGTTAGATAATACTAAAAATAAAAATTTTGTAATTAATAAATCTAAAGATTAAATAAATAAATGGCCCAGACATTGTTTCGGTATTGATTTTAATTAAGTTATTACAATATTTAAACGATATCTTACCTCACTCGTAAAGTTGGTTTCATCAAGGCATACGGCTGACAGATCGTTTGATATATTATATTTAATTAAATTTGCCCTTTCCTTACAAATGACGCATCCAGAAGGAGCCTTTACTAAAGTTATCAATGTCAGTTGATACGATATAACAATATGGTGAAATATAATATGATTACGTAACGGTCAATTATTCATGGTGAAGTTTCTAACATGTCTTCAGATTCGTGAATGTAATGGGATGTTAAAGGATTAGGTACACGGTACATGGCTAATTCCTTGGGAACAATCATTGGGTTAAGAAAAATAGACGAAATAAAATCGTTAGATGTTGTCCATTTCCCAAAGCTCGCGTTATCGGCTGAGCAGGTGATTACCCCTCGTTTGTTAGGCTGCGTAACTTGAAAACAAAACTTTTAACGCCGTCGTGAAAATAGATAAGCAAGTATAACCCTTAGCTCTAGTTATTCGTGTCAAGTGCTGGTAGAAAATAGATTCTCGATTGATTGGGTCCGTCTGCCTTCGGAAGGGACTGACTTTATTGCCGTAATTTATGTCCTCGTACGTGCCCGGCAATGGAATGATCCCAGGTACAAACGCCCATGATGTTGTGTCTTATTTATCAACGATTTTTTTCGACCCTTTCTTAAGTTAAGGTGATGAGATATTCTTCAGAGCCAGCAGTGAGTAAAACGGAGAAACGAACATTCACAGAAATATTACAAGGGATTCTCTTATGTGTACTTTAACGCTCTTAGGAGTTTTAACGATTACCCTCTGCCAAATAATCAATCTAATAAATTCAATCAGCATAATCATCATAATTAATACACATTTCGGTAAAATATTGTAATATTTAAAATAACACCAAAACGATAACACATCTTTTTAAGCAAAAGATTTGCAGATTGTCCTTTCTATAGCTCTTCGCAAAACTTGCATGAATGTTTGAATATAATGAATTAACTTCAGTTCCGAGTAACTGCACACACTGCAGCACGTTGTATTGTAGAGTGTATAGCGAAGATTACATTAATATTCTTATTTTTTTTAACTCTTTTTTTATGATAGCCGAGCTCTTTTAAGGAAGAGCGCCAAAAAAGAAGACTTCAATATTTCGACTCGTTGATAATTAGAATGAATATAGTAGATACACATAGGATGAGGAATGTGGAATTTTTTTACTTTCATACAATGTTCCGTGTATAAAAATAAAAGAAATTATATTTTCATTAAATTAATGTAAGCAGTCTTCATTTCACATTCTGATTCCTTGGATTAAATAACATTGTTTGTCGTTGGTAATAAACCAATTCGCCGACGACAGTAAGCAGCATTAATTATAATTCCACAGCACGGGGTAGTTCGAGCGTTTCCCCACCCGTAAGTAGATTTAAACAAACTAAATTTCAGCCTAAATGTTGAGGGCGTTAATCAGAGCAGGAAAGCAGTAAACTTCGGTGTTGCAAACATAACAGAATTTGACCGCAGTATTTGTGTGAGCTTAACACATTCCCTAAGTTTGTCTGGGATGTATCAGGTATTCTCAATTTATCACTATAGTACCAATGGCGCGCCATGGCGTGTACATGTACAATAGCTTCTTTGTTATCTTCCTTCCAAAAAGAGTTTTCAAATAATTCATAGACACCGTACATTTAACTCTCTTATAGTTTATTAGTTACAACATGAAATCGAAATACCTATTGTCAATTCTCATTTTCAAATGTCTTATTTCGTTTATGGTAAATTCATTTCAGCATTACTTTTTCAAGGAAAAACGTTGAATATAAATGGTTGAAAAAACCAAACCCACTCGTAGTGCAATTAGCGATCGGCGATCGTAATTATTCCGGTAGTCCCAATTTTTTTATATGTTTTATATACTCATCTCCTGATGTAAAATCTGAATTTTCGACCTTGGGTCACTTGAGCTTTCCCCGCCATTTTGAAAAAACCAGCCGAAATCGCGCCAAAATCTAGTTTTTCTCAAATATCTCGTTTCCACTAAAAATTTCGGATAAAGTAGCTTTACAAGTTTAGTAGAACATAAAATTACCTACAATTTTTATTACATTTTTTTTCTTCTGTCTCTAATAAATATCGAGAATGCAGTCGTAAAAACGTGTATAAGTTTGTAAAAACAGTTAAATTGCCCGACTTGGTTTGATTTTTGTGCGTACCTCTTTTCCAGTAAAATTTTGTGAATAAATTACTGATATGAATTTTTTAGAGAATCAAATTTCATAAAAGACGTAGGTATATGTTTAATGTTTTTATCGCAATTAGGTATCCAGTATCTAATACAAAATTTTCACAAAAATTAGGTCAAAAACTGAATTAGAAGAATAGTGTTGGCATAACTTGATTATTATTTTTTTTAAACAATTACTGTTGAAATAACATGTAACGTACATAACAGCAACATTAACCATCAATGTAACCAAAATATAAATAAAATTAATAATTAAGGTACATAGATGTGGTAAAAAAAGAAGAAAAAAACTGTATTTTCTTAAAATATATGACTATTGACTTTAGTTTCTTCACTATCGCTTCAATATAGACTTCCCATGACTCCTCAGCCGAATTTGTCGTGACTGGGTCACAAATTCCTCATCATCTTCGTCATGAACGAAGGTTTCCACAGCATTCTCGCATTAGCTGCCATTACAGTGAATACAGAGTAGGGAGCATTTCAAACCCGACTTTCTACATGTGCACTTTCCAGCGCAACCTTGTTTTGCATTGGCATGATATAAAGTTCAACAACACCTGAGGTGCACCCTCCTTCATCATTGATACTGGAGATAGTAACCCAACAGCGTCCTTCTTCCACCCCCATTCAGTTGTATATTTATGGTGACCAAGCCAAGTCTGCACTTGCAAGTATGTTCTTGAAACATGTTTGCTGGTCTGATGATGGGTGGTAGCCTGGATAAATTGGATTTATTCTTTTTTACTCCTTTGACAAAAAGAAAGTACCTTAAATTTTCCAAATTTGATTTCCCATTGCCGCCATACAAAAGTGCAAAGAATTCAAATTGATAAATAACTTTGTATTAACCACTTAATTATTTACAAAAACCGACACGTTTCGTCAGCAAAGCTGACTTCTTCAGGGTTTTGACAGAACTAATTTTAAAAATAGACATACCTACATAGGTAATAGAGAAAAACAATAGACAAAAACAATACTAAAATTTGAAAGAAAATAATGTGTAGGAGACAAGGGGCAATATAGAACAATTAAAAATTTAAAAGGGGAATAGATTTAATAATGGGTCATTTAAAAACAATATTTGATAATTAATAATATTTAAATTTGCATTAACACTCTTTCTAATCTCTAAAATTTCTAATTTATCTAACTGAATGCCATTGACATTACAATGTATTAATTCTATTCCACTGTTAAAATTTAAAATTTAAAATTTTGGTGTACTTTACTTTTTAAGTGTAGGTTTCCAAAGTTCTGGTTGATAACTTTAGACTTTAGACATAGCAAATTTCCCCATCTTTTCAGCCATGTGACAAGTTACTTTGCTATCTCCGATCGTGCCACTACTCATAGACATAATCACGTTTCTTTGAGGAAATGGTTCATGGCAAGTAAACCAATCAATGACAGTTTGGACGTCTTTATCATCCCTCTTAATTCGTGTAGGCCTCATCTCGACATATTACTCTGACGTTCCTGATTCAACCCTGGGGTAATCCCCCCACTCTCGTTAATTTATAGTTTTTTTTTTACCACATCTATATACCTTAATTATTAATTTTATTTATGTTTTGGCTACATTGATGGTTGATGCTGCTGTTATGTACGTTACATGTTATTTCAATAGTAATTGTTTAAAAAAAATAATAATCAAGTTATGCCAACACTATTCTTCTAATTCAGTTTTTGACCTAATTTTTGTGAAAATTTTGTATTAGAACCTGGAAACCTAATTGCGATAAAAACATTAAAAATATACCTACGTCTTTTGTGAAATTTTATTCTGTACAAAATTCATATCAGTAATTTTTTCACAAAATTTTACTGGAAAAGAGGTACGCACAAAAAACCAAACCAAGTCGGACAATTTAACTGTTTTTACAAACTTAAACATGTTTTTACAACTGCATATCTCGATATTTATTAGAGATAGAAGAAAAAAAATGTAATAAGGTAATTTTATGTTCTACTAAACTTGTAAAGCTAGTTTATCCGAAATTTTTAGTGGAAACGAGATATTTGAGAAAAACTAGATTTTGGCGCGATTTCGGCTGGTTTTTTCAAAATGGCGGGAAAAGCTCAAGTGACCCAAGGTCGAAAACTCAAATTTTACATCAGGAGATGAGTATATAAAACATATAAAAAATTGGGATTACCGAATAATTACGATCGCGACCCCCTTTTTGGCGCTAATTGCACTGGCCTATACAGTAATCACGATATTCGTTAGATTTGAACAATCATTTCTTCTTATTGACCCTTTCAAGAAGTGAATCAAGCAATACTTCTTTTTCATTATGTTATTTAAATAAATTGAAAAAACCATCTTATCGACAATTTGAAGAAGTGACCCAAACATCAATACTTTTCGTTCCTTAATTGAATTGATAAGCACAGTCTTAACGACAATTTGAAGACGTGTATCAAACAATACTGCTCTCTGTCTAACAATTTGACAATTGAATTGATAAAGTCATTTCCACCAGGAAATGACCTTGCCTGCGATTACCTGGAGAAAATACTCAAATGAGAGAACACATTTCATAACCAGAGCTCGCAGTGCATGAGATTTTTAATGCGACATACACGGGTTTATATTATTGTGTACTAATATGATAATATCATATGATGATTACGTTTCACACCAAATAAACAAACTCGTAATTTGTGTAATCTATCTATCTATCAATCAATCTATCTATATAAATAAAAATGAATCGCCTAAATGTATGTTCGCGCATAACTTCCGAACGACTTTACCTATTTCATTCAAACTTTGGGGATTTTGTGTGTGCATGCCCACAAAGATTTATATATATACTGGTGAGCTCTGGCATTATGAAATTTGTATAAAAGAATTGCAATAGTTGGCACGTCAGCTGTTTTAAAACTGAATGTAACGGGACTGAATGAATGGAATGCGGGAAGGGGAGTGGAACACGGGAGGGGGAGGGGAACTCGGAAGGGGGAATGTTCGCGGGACGGGGGAAGCGGGCGAGGGGAGTGGCGAGAGGGAAGGCTGAGTGGGAGCGCTAGAGGGGAAGGGGATGCGGGAGGGGAAGAGGAGGCGGAAGGGGAACGGGACGAATGGAAAAGAACACACAGAGAGAAACAATATCTTTATTAAGCGGCATAGCAATGCATACCGGGAACTCGCTATAATAGTATAAATGGAACGACCGATCGACGTGATTTTTTTAAATAGAGATAATTGGAGGACTGGGAAATGACAAAAGGCTACTTTTTATCCCGGAAAAAACATTTCATTCCCATGGGAAAATTCTTTATACAGTAATTTCCTCCTGATACCATGCGAGCGAAGCCACGGGTAAAAGCTAGTCAATGTTATAATGTATGAATCATCACAATGATTCGAGTAGTTTCTGTATATGGTCCATATTAAAGCTCTTGATCCAGTTACTCCGGTTAGAATTGAGTTATATCACTAATTACTTAATCTAATGAGCTACTTAGTACGGACAAGTAGCCGTTGAAAGGAATGCAATATATGTTCTGACGTGATGTATCTGCGTACCTAGCCATTACAAACTACCAGTGGCGTGCATCCAAAAAAGCTGAAATTGTGTTCAAATAAAAAGAAGAAAAAAAACTAATTAACTGCAATGAACCTTTGATCAAAAAGTATGTTATATATTAATTTGTGAATATTTTTGATTCAATTCTTCTGCTTTGACAAATTGAGACTATTTGTCAAATATAGGTTTCTAGTTGCAAACTGGCTTGTGGCATATATCTGACTTCTTCAGTCTAGTTATTTTTCGGATAACATAACGTAAAACCCCACATCCCTGTAGGGCATACACTGAAATCTTTAAAAGATTAATACAAGGGGCAGTCAAAAATTACCTATTTTTTGTACTTAAATAAAGTTAGTTAAGTGAAAATTTTGAATTTGGTGCAATTCCTCAAACCTTCTTCTACAATCTGCTGTAGTATTAATTTTTTGCGTCAACTAGTGGCACTACTGCAGTCGCTTACAAAATGGCGGACATTGATGTTCGTATTAGACAGCGTTCTGTGATTGATTCTTCATTTTAGAAGGTGAAACGCCTATTCGCATTCATGAAAAACTGAAAAATGTTTACCATGATGCAACATTGGACGTCAGCTAGACGATGGATTCTTCACTGTAACGAAGCTGGAAGACAAACGCCGCTGGCTGGCGAAAAGCGGAGCGGTAGACCGTTGATTGCAGAGACTGCGCGCAACGTTGAACGAGTTGATGGCATCATGATCATGATGTCGCATTCTCTCCCTCATTAAAGGCACTGTGATGACGATTATTCGAAACTGATTATTTAACAAAAGTTTGTTCAAGGTGGGCACCAAGAAAGTTAATTGGCCAGAATAAAAGAAACAAGAATAACAAAACTTGCTTGGTTTCTGGAAAAATATTGTGACGAAATACGGGTTCATTTTTTTAACGTGAATCAAAGAGGGAGTCAATGGAATGGATCACACAAACTCACCAAGGACAAAAAAATTCAATACTGTGATACATGCCCTTGTTAAAAGACAGACTTAAGCTGTGAAAAGTAACAAATTAATCGTCAAAAGTATAGTTTTCAACCCATGCAATTGCATTTTTTATATCTCGACAATTAAAGGAGAAAAAAATAAGAGGCACTGCTTTTTGACTGCAGTATTACTGCTAATTAGTATTTATTACTACTGTTAGGTATTACTAATGATTTTCGCGTAATTATAAAATGTTCTTTTAGAAATTAGAGACATTATTTTAACCCTACGGTGGAGGTTTTACCATTTTCATAAATTGTCAGATTTTTTGTTTCACTGACGATGATTTTCGATGCCGCCATCGGTTGGGGAAAAATGAATTAAGTAATCTTTAAAGAAAATTATTAGGTGCCTGAGATTGTCTCGAACTTACGAATCCTACTAATATTATAAAGGTGAAAGTTTGTATGGATGTATGTTTGCTACTCTTTCTCGCAAAAGGAGGGTGAGGGGAGGAGGGTGGGGGGTGGGGGTCAGGGGAGTAGGGTGGGGTGAGGGGGTCAGGGGAGGGAGAGGGGGGAGGGAAGGAAGGGGAAAGGGGAAAGGGGGAGGATGGAGGAGGGTGGGGGGAGGGGTAGGGAGTGGGGGGAAGGAGGTTGTTGGGGGGAGTGGTGTGGGGAAAGGGAATGTGGAGGGGTATGGGGTGAGGGGAGTGGTGGGTGGAGGGAGAGGGGGAGGGAGTTGATGGGGGGAGTGGAGAGGAGAGAGGGAAGGTGGAGGAGGCGGAGTGGGGTGAAAGAGGGGGGAGGGAAGGAAGGGAAGTGGTAGGGGTGAAGGAAGGTGGGGGTATGTGGAGTGGGGAGGATGTGGGTGGGGGAGGGGTTGGGGGAGAGGGGGAGGGAGAAGGGGGTTGATGGATGAGTGGTGTGGGGAGAGGGAAGGTGGATGGGGGAGGAGTGGGGGAAGGGGTGGGTGGAGGAGGAGGGGAGTTGATGGAGGAAGTGGAGTGTAGGGAGGGGTGGGTGCAGGGGAGGGGGATTGATGGGGGAGTGGAGTGGGGAGAGGGAAGGTGGAGGAGGCTGAGTGGAAATCACCTAATACCGTGCGAGCGAAGCCGCGGGAAAAAGCTAGTTATTAATATATTCATTTTATCAATTATTGGTTTTGTTTTAAAACCATTTCCTTTCGCTACATAATACGCCGCCGCGCCGTAGGGTTCTTTGCTTGAATTTACGAGTAGGTTGTCGGGTAATTAGTAAATATTTTGACCCACATAAGTTATAAAAATTGTGACAGTCGGAATTTTAAAAAAATCGTCGAAAACTATACACAGCTTACCTTTGGTCATATTGCATAGCACATCACTGCTAACTAACCCTACTGTGATACTCATGAACTTATTATTAATCTATTTTTTATCGTTTTATCAATTGATTTTGCTTTTAAAGTGCTTCCTACTACTACTACCCAACAAGTCGTAGGATTTTCATTACTTACATATATTTATGATGATATATAATATGTAGTTATAATATTTAAACTCAGATAAGATTTACAGATTAACTAGACAATTTGGGAGTCGGGTATAGGTACTACCGCCCGGGGAACCATTTATTGGATAACCAACACTTCTGCCATAAGTCACCCCAAGTGGTTCGCTACGTTTGGTGACTTAGCAGGGGTGCCCGGATTCATAGGTTGAGGTTTATCCGGGTCTTGGTGACGGATGCGTCTGCCCACCAGCTGAACATCAGGCCGGATCGGGAATGAATGGTTGAGGGAGTCCCTTTGACTTATCCAGACATACTCTCTTGGAACATCGCCTTGCAACGCAGTGGGTGGAATGGATTCATACTTCCGTCACTCCTGGACATACTGTCCACCAGATACCCACCTCTAAAACCATTTTCCTTCCCAGAACTTCCTCTTCTTCCTTTCGTAAAAAGACCCTCCCCAGCATCCCCAAAGATGACCTAGGCTCTGAGTGGAAGTATTTTTCTCAGGGCCTCCTGTGTGGAGCTAATGTTAAAAAAAAAAATTGTGATGGTCTGAATTCTTAAAAACCGTAAAAAAACCATTCACAGCCTACCTTTGGTCATGGAGCATTGCACACCAATGTTAACTACCCCTACTGTAGTACCCTCAAGTGCCGACACATCAATCACTGCGGTCGGCGCAAACAGACGCGTTGGAATGGGATTATAAATGATTGTTTTATATTTTCATAACATTAAAAACGATTGCACAGTCAACCTTTTCATATCATATCACTCATTTATAAATAGTTTACTATCATTTGCAATGAAGAAACAATACGTCTTGTCTTGTCTATTTGTGTCTCGAAATTCGATCTTTTTTTTCTTCTTCTGACGAAACCAAGTGCGTTTGTGCGGCGAACCCCCATCAAAAAGTTGATAAAATAGAACAAACTTGTTTTATAATAACATTATAAACGTAACGTAATATAATATAATAATATTTCAAACACTACTATAGATAGCGCGCCATCAAAATTCTGCCTATAACCCGGGCGACCGAAAAATACGTTATTCCCATTTTGTGCGTGTCAAAACCCGCACCAAATGCTCTATACAAAAAAATCATTCTTGTGCAAATTGCTCTGACGGTGATTTTACGTACTTTATTATTATGTACGTACTATATTATTATGCAATTAGTATATCATAACTAAAATAAATATTTAGAAATTTTGGAACCAAAACTAAGATAATCAAGCAATAGCAAGTAAAAAATTCAATCTCTTCTAACACAACAAACTTATTTTGTGGCACCATTTTGATTCAAATTAATAAAATACTAACTTGTATATTGGTATCAATAAAGACCCTGAAGAAGTGAGCGTTGCTCACGAAATATGTTGGTTTTTGTAAACAATAAAGTGGTAAAAACTAAGTATTTTATTAATTTGAAAATTCAATCTAGTCAAAAACCTGTTTTCATTTGAAATAATCTCATTTATTTTCCATGAGTAACAATTTCTTCTCTGAATTTAGGTTAATGTTTGTATTTACACAATGTAATACATATTTATGCTTGGTTCTTACGTTATTTGATAAATTGATGCGCAATGTACCTACTACATTTACAAGATGTTTTTTTTTTCCTTTTTAACTATTATGTAACTTACTCCAGCACAATAAATACCTTTATTAATTAATGCTAAAATACTGCCACGCAGTATGAACTCTCTTCTTCAAACCACAAGCACACGATTAAAAGAGTAGTATAATATGATTTTTTATACTGTTTAAACACACGCCCGTATGGTTTTGATGCGGAAACCACAGTGAATAGAGTGGTGTAGATACGAACATTGGGGATTTAAGAAGCTTTCTTAACGGTTTCAAGAGATTCAACAAAAAATAGTGATATATATTTTCGACACAAATGTTATTCGAGGTGTATCTGTACCAACCGAATAAACTATATTCATCCCAATGAAAAAAACAGTGAAAATCCGTCTCCGAGCTATTCCAATAAAGCAATTGGCATGTTTCTAGATATACGCAGATACTCGGGGTGTCCCATAAACCACGGATCAAACGAAAGGGGTGAAAGGGGGGGTTAAATGCAATCAAAATGACCCCATATGTAGTGATCCGATTCCTAACTCTTTCATTTAATATCGATTTTTTTGTTAATGATACGAATATGAAGCACCTATACATAAATAATTTCATTAGATGGATACAGCATTTATCAGCGGAAAAAAATATTTAAAAAACTGCCCTTTTTCATAATACTTTTTTTTTAATGTAGGTTTAAAAAAAACACAAAAATTGATATGGCAAATGAAAGTTTTAAGAATTGAACCACGACACGTTACGGGATCGTGTTGATTGCAAATGACCTCCCCTGTTACCCCATGTCGTTTGATGCATAGCTTACGGGACATTCGGTATAGTACAGAGATATTTTTCAACTCGTGAAATCCAGCATTGGATATCATAACAGACTGCTCGTAATAAATAGTGTATATGTGGATACTATAGTATGTACAAAACCTACCTTCAACTGAGTAAGTTGAAGGTAGGTTTTGAAATAACGAATATTCGCGTAGGTATTTTGTAGTTTTATTTAATAATTCCTGCACTTTCTCGCTAATGGGATTCACCCCTTTTTTCGCCCTCCTTTGTAAGTTGACTTCAATGCAAAGTTGGGGAATTATGGCCTTGACTTTTATTGTGGTCGGCTCTGGCATCGAGGCTTATTGTGTCTATACAAATTAAATCGCACCCTCGCGCCTTTTAGCTGCTTCGATCACCACCGAAAGCTTTTGTCTTACTTGAATAATTGAAGGCATTACGGCGCCAAAACTGCGCGAATGTTCCAACCCGACGATTTAATGTTTGACTATTATATAGCCCGCTTTATTCAATAATCGACCTACAAACCCCCATAGTGTTACTTTGAATAGCCAATAATCATCACCATAATCGTCAACTGTATTAAATTTTACAAATTTAAATTTCGTGAAATAAAATTGCAAAGAATTAAAAAAGAGTCTCTAATTTACATACGTTTCTGGCAGGGTCCCATGTACAAGCAATGGTGCCAATTTCTAATGTCATAGATTTAAAAACCTATTTTTTTTTTGTCTCTATATTATTATTATTTGATTTTGATTTATTTTACCGTGTATCATGAATTATCTTTGAAAATTTATATTTTTACTTTGATATATTAATGGGACTGCACCATCCTCCCCGAGATCTGGAATAAACGAGAAAAAAAATGTTGACGCCTTCAATTTTATTCCAATAACGCACAACTAACTCGTCATGCAATTGAATTAAGGATTTGGTACACGAGTGTATGGATTAATCACATATCTTACACTGAAGTTCAGAAAATGTTTACTTATTTACGTAACTTCCTTTGGGCTTTTACAAATATAATACAAGCCAAAATTTTACATAACAGAAATATAACACATATCAGTACATATAACAATTATCAGAATGTAGGTTCAATAAATACAGTTCATGTTACTTTGTACCTACTTATATTATCGTGGAAATTTGCACAAAGTTCAACAACCGTAAAATTTTATTTCGGTGAAAACTTTTTAAGCACCGTTGTGATTTGAAACTCGATGAAACGAAAAGCGACACTTAAAAGAGGCGAACATATACAGGATTTAGCCTGCGAGATAATGGGATAGAATAATCGGTCTCCCTTTTGTGCGGTGCTTTGCAGCCTTCCCACTCTTGTCTACTTTAGTTTTCTGAAGGTTTAACTTCTATCGCTAACTGCACACTTGTAATCTTTTACTCTCGTTAAGAGGGTATTACCAGAGAAAACCATAAATATGTCATTTTTAAACCAGATTTTAGACGTATTGACTCTTTTCCACAAAAAAATTATAAATGAGTTCGAAAGATTGTTTTTTTTATCTAGCATTCGCATGTTTTAAATTTTGAGAAAAAAATGTTTATTTTTAGTACAATAAGGTTATACCATAGGTCGTTGGCAAATTTGTTAAAGTTTCAAAAAAGATTTTGTATTATACCACACCCATTTCAAATCAAATAATAATGCAGAAAAATAAATCAATTCATTATCTAGGTATCGCACGTTTTAGAATTTTAATTTTAGTTTAAATAAAATCATTTAAAAATATATACGTACATGTGTTTCTTAACGAAAATTGGTCCGTTTGTGTATGTATATGCGCACTTACCAACTAATATATTTCAGATTTTTTAAACATTCTTATTTAACTTAGACACTATTGAAAAATGATAAATAATTTAAAAAAAAAATAATCACAAGAACTACATTATTTTAATAGTTTTATCATCACGCCTTTCAGCATTTTGGATGTAGGCATAAATTAAAGCAAATTTTGAATTAAATAAAATCGATATTGAGTTATAATTTTAAAAAGCTGGTACGGAGAATAATTAATCTTTCTCACTGTAACCGCCCTGCACGATCGTAAGAACAACTTTTGACGAAATGTGGATTTTCGGCCGCTGGCTGGTTAAACGCTCATAAGTACACTTTTAAGTTGACCTAACATAACCTAACAAAAACGAAAAAGAAAGACAGATTTTTTATTTTATTTTATCAATCCGTATTTGACATTTAGAGTTAAACAATTAGACTATATAAATGAGCTCTTTGGATTTTGGAATTTTGGATTCGTCTCGTAGGCGTATAATATTGCGACGTTGAATAAGAATTGTTGTAATAATATATTAGGTACTGTCTTGTAACTGTTCTGTCGGAATATGGTAACTCAGGAGTACTTAACATAGAATTAATAATTTTAATTAAACACATTAAATCGAAATAATTCTTCGCTCCGATACTTTTCGAAAGTGAGTAAAGTAGCTAGCCTAGGCATTATATAGGTATACCTACACCGAAATTTATATATCTTAAAAATTTATTTTGGATTCTTTCAATTGCTCCTGAATGAACTTCATAATTTGGAGAACAAAATGTGGAATTATACTCGGTATGATTCCTTAGTAGTGACTTATACAATATATAGATAGTGTTGTAAAATGCATTAGATACTCTTAAAATAAAGCCCAGTATTTGCAAAGGTTTGTTTGGATATGGTTTTTACACGCTTGATAAAATTTTGTTAAACAAGCAGAAGCAAGCTACTGATAATTACCCGTAAATTAAAATATGTATTTAAACGTCTCACAGCGCCTTTGAGATGATTTTTCACTCACAAAAACGGCGCTATACAAATCAGCCAAATATTATTATTGTCTCTGATCGAAGGTCTAGAAGCCTCAAAACATTTAACATTCGTAGTAACTCAATTTAAACTTTCCTTGGAAGACTCCCGCAGAATAAAATAACAATGTTTTTTTGATGTAATTTCATAATGCGTGCTAATTAAAGTGATTACCAACAATAAGAATTCGTGTCCGCCAGTTTTTTAAATAGTAACACGGCACAACCAGATCCGTAACGTTAATTGTGTGTTAACAATGGTTTTGGACATAATCGAAAATATTCGAGGGGACGCTAAAGGGGCGGTCACAATTGCCAATTAATAAACAAAACATGTATTTTGCTGAAGTCAGATAAACAAAAATATCGCCATATCGGCGTGTTATTTGTTCCTGACGTAAATCATATCCCTTCTCCTATGTAATACGGCTCAAACAAAGTGTTCTGTATGACCTCTGTCGAAGTCAAACAAGAGTAATAGCGCACTAGGTGAGTAAGGGTAGAATATGTAATTCTGTGAAAAAACACTTTCACATTGTGTGGGTATTCGGTATTGGCCTTCGCACATTTTATATCAAGGACCAGTTCAAAAATTGTTTGTAGCAAATATTGATAGTGGTAAAAACCCAGCGATGGGCTGTTGTGAACTCTGGGAAGCATGTTTTGAAATGAGAAAACGTCGACCGCTTAAGCCGGTCGAAACTGTCAAGAAAATTGACAGTGTTGAAAGCAAAATTGCATGTCGAAAGAGATAATATGTGGTGCATGTCTTGATGTTGAGCGTGTTTGAAAATATGAATAGCTAACAATTTTGAAGGAAAAGAAATACTTGACTAATACTTCGACTAATACTGGCATATCTGATTTCGGTTAATTCAGAAATAAATATTTTTTTCTTACTCTTTTAACATTTTTTTAACTGTCAAATAGTAACTGAACCGAGGAGATCTTTGAAAAGGGCTCCTTATATGAGGAATTACTCGTAAAGGGTTTGAACCCCAATTATATTTAAAAATGTTTCCGCTTCAGACCGTTTTCTTTGTGTCAAGGCGCCGGACAATATTCCTTCTTGGAGCCAACAAGATTCTCAGGCACGTTTATCACAGCTTTCAGAAGTAACATTGCGCCTCTTGATAGTGCTGTGCTTGTCCACACTTTAAGTTATGGCTGCTGGCGATGATAACAAACACAACTTCCATTCTCGGGTTTCTATTTTCTCCGTCCTTCCTAAATTCCGCCTTAATATTTTTCGTGTAGTAGAATTGCAAACACAAAGTTTTGTCGTGAAAAACAAGCTCTTTGCCTCCCCAAAAAGAATATAATGACGTAAGTGAACCCTTTCACAAACGTTTATCGAAATACTGGCTTTTGAAAAGATCAGGTAGCAATTTTCTTTATGTAATATTTTTTCAATACCAACACGGAATCTCAAAATATCATTTTAAAATTATTATCAAATAAAACAGTTCAATTATTATTTTTTAAATATGTTTACCATTCAGGACAGAATACGTTCCGAATAAAAAAGAATTCAATCGCTTTGAAATAAATTAAAATTTGCTGGCAAGTTATTTCTACCCCATTCTTGAATGTTTTTATTTCCATTTACGGAGTAGAAATGGTAGTGGTTCTCTAAACCTTTTCCTTTTTAAAGGTTGTCCGTTTTGGTTGAAAAGCGTTTTTTGTTTAAAATTTTAACTTGTTCAAAATTTCAACTAATTGAAAACAAAGTATCTTCAGCAGAAAAGTACCCAGACTTCTTTTATATTGTGATAAAATAATTAAATTTTGTGATGTCCTTTACCTTTCAGGTAAAAGTTTTCTCTCGAATATCCGGGACTTTAACCCCCTTTGACCCTTACAATAGTACATCATTTGCCAAGAAGCCCGTTCGTTCGGTTGTTATATATTGAGTAGTTACCAGTACAATAAAATGTTTAACTTTTAAATCAAATTGTTTTTTGTATGTATTTTATTTCACAATCATTTGATAATAAAAACAAAAGCTTTTTGCAATAATCTTTTATTCTTGCTCTCAAATCTTCTTAATGACATTCTTTATCCACCAGTTCGTCTTTTTTAACAGTAGTGGCACATATCAATATTATGTACATACTGTTTTTTTATAAATTAGTGGTGTTTCATAGTAAAAATTAAATGATAGTTGAAAACAAATCCGTTCTTACAGAATTTGCTCTTTTTCAGGTTTGAGTTCGCAATCCATCAAGATTCATAAATATTCACACATATTTTATAACAAAATGTTCCTTACAACAGCTGTTAAACTATTATTGTAAATTTCAACTAACACTCAATTCATTTTCACAAAACTGTCCCATTTACGCCATGGGAGAAATCTAGTCGATATATTTTTGTGCTACGGTGGGAAACGAACCCTTATCGAATCGCCAACGATTCTAAAAGAGTTTTTCATTATTTTTTTCTCAGAAAAGCATGGTTGATCTACCCTCAGTCTGGAAAGCTTTAGGTTTGTTGAATTAATTTATCACTCTGTATTTTAGAGTGACCCTTCGCCCAGAAAGATGTCGTGACCTTTTTTTACAGTTTCCCAAAAGTCCTGGTGATATATTTTTTTAGAATGTCGTTAAAAAGAGCTATTTAGGTAGGTACTCATGTACTTGCGTTCTTTTCAATTCCCTCGAAATTGGGGATGAAGGATATCGCACATAAATAAAAATATCATAATAACATGTATTGCCTCCCCCGACAATATTTTTACTGGTGCTTTTTTGGTGTGACCATTACGCGAGATGTGCGTTTATCCCGATAGGTATATTTAGCTTTAGCAGGCATTTTTTTTGCCTGACTTGATTATTTAAATAAAAACTTTTTAAAATTTTAACATTAACATTAATGCTTTATTTAACACCTTGACAAGTGTTACCTATTCTAATATATATTGTAATACGCTTTACAAGACGTAACAAACACAATGATTTCGAAAACTAGTTTTATTTTCATTCAAATTCTTGCTTAAGTTAGTAAAATTTCAATGTTTTCAACTTACCATGTATTTTATATTGCACAAAATTGTTCAAATCTTTATTTAAAAATGAACATATTATTTTACAACCCACAGAAAAACAAATATAATTTTATTACTAGGTACTGAGCAAATGTATTAAAGGTAATAAATAAATTTATGTTCCTTCAACATAATTATCGTAGGAATAAAAAAAGTGTCTGAATTGATTAATTTCGTAAACTGATGTGATATTAAATCGGTGATAGATCGACTTTTGTGGTTTTTTCTTCTGGAATTGCATATTTTAGTTTTGGTTATTGGCCGGGGCACGTGTCCACTCAATAGCTTCTCTTATTGCTTGGTCCCTCTTGAATACGGACAAGCTTAATTACGTCACGTTCCTCTTGATCATTTCGGAGGATTCCAACAACGTTTTGGTTTCGGAGATTTATGAAGACGTATTAATTAAGATCAGAGTTGTTTTTCCTCGTGATAGGATCAAGCCAAGCTAAATATTTTCATTGAATCTCGAGAATCCACTCATCAATGTCAAGATTTGTTATTTGGCAAAATAAACGCAGAATTAAATACATTAAAATCACAATTATTGCTTTGAAATGGTAAAAGCTATGAACGCTTTCGAAATGCCTCGTGTATGATAAGAAGGGCCTCCCCTTAAATACATTACAAAGTCAAAGAAATAAGTAACAGGTTCCCTTTGTAACTATTACGAGAATAAAATCTGATACATCAAATGTACAAATCAATTTAATTGATGGTTGGGTACATTCTTATAATCCATTCTCTACCAAACAATTCATCCTTCTCCCAGAAGGTTTACGGATAATATCTCTTCGGCTTCCTTAAGGTTTTACGTAATGTGTTAATTAAAACGATTATTTTACTCTTCCAGGTAATTTGTTTTAACACGTAGCAACTTGAAGGCACAGGTATTATTAAATTGTATGGGTAAATGTGTATTACTTTGTGTTATTTTGCTTGATAAAGATAAGTAGAGTATATATAGTATAATTTCCAACGTGAGTAACTGATTAACTTTTGTCATTTTAAAAATTCAACTCAATTTAGTCGAGATGAAAACTAATTACAGAAATAATAATAAATTAATACCGTAGCATCTGCGTGATTGAATTTCAGAACCCAGCTACGAGTGCATGTCGGACGCCACACCATATTTTTTATTTATTTATTAAAATACAATACAGAATATAGTATATTATATAAAGCATTGTACTCCCAAGAGTTAATAAACTCATTGCGGGAATGATACGCATTACATGAAACATATAGCTGTATGTATTAAGTGGACATATCATAGGACATACACAACATTATTATTTCAGATAGTCATTCATAAAATGAAGTTTGAGCATGTTAGTTTGGGTCTTTTTACATTGACTTGCACATTTGATCTCGTTGGGTAGTTGATTATATTTTGTGTAAGCTATGTATTCTAGGGATCTTAGTCCATATTTTGTTGATTTGATTTTTGGTATATGAAGTTTGTTGTGATTTCTTGTGTTGTGTTGGTGTACGTCGCAATTGTAATTGAGTTTAGTGTTGGAATGTGCCGAGTGTTGAATTACTTGTAATATAGTTTTTGTTATTTCAAAAGTGGGAATGGTGTTAAAAGGAAGTATTTGGGTGTTTCTGTAAATGTCTTTGACGTGTGTATCCCAAGGTAGACTGAATATATTTCGCAGGGCTCTATTTTGGACGACTTGGACTTCTGAAATCATTTTTTTTGTAGCAAATCCCCAGATTCCGGCAAGATATATTAGATGTGAGTGAATCATAGCATGGTAAATCGATCTTAATAGAGAAGGAGGAAGTAACCCGCGAAATCTATATAAAACACCAGTTATAGGAGTAATTTTGGATAGAACATGTTTAAATTGGTGATTCCATGTGAGTTGTGAATCAATGAAAAGGCCAAGATATGCGCCGCGCCACAAATAACATCTGTGTACGTGGAATTTCACATAATGCTACTGTTATAATTCGGTTTCGAATTCAAGAATTCGACACAAGATGTCACTACTTCTGTCAAAAGGTCGGACGGGGACGTCTCCCCCCTAAGTATAACTGCTACGAATTTGCGAATATGTGGTATCTCTCCGGATATAAAAAGATTGACGGTAATATATCGACAATATATCCACTAAATTGATCATCACTAAGACCCTTAAACATATCATAAATCTAAGCTGTCAATCTGGCCTCTTCCCAAATTCCTTAAAGCACTCAACAATTATTCCTACCTATAAATCAGGGGACAGATCATCAGTGAATAACTATAGACCGGTATCTTTGCTGAGTCCGATATCAAAAATAATTGAAAAAACGGTAAAACGAAGGCTATACAAATTTTTTGAAGACAATGACATTCTGTCAGGAAATCAATATGTCTGCCGCAAAGATCGTAGTGCCGCAGATGCAATTGCAACTTTTACAAAAGTAGTCTCTGATAACCTTGATAAAGGTCGCAAGCCCCTCGCTGTATTCTTGTATCTAGCCAAAGCCTTTGATACTGTCTCTCACCGCATACTTTTGAAGAAACTCCTTCAGGTAGGAATAAAAGGTAACTCCCCTCAAATGGTTTGAGAACAATCTAACAAATAGGTCGCAATCGTCTCTTATAAATTCTGCAAAAAAATACAGAAGTACAAGTTTATCAATCACGTACGGTGTGCCTCAAGGCAGTGTATTGGGCCCACTTCTCTTTCTATATATATATATATATATATATATATATAGAAAGAGAAGTGGGAAGTATATATATATATATATATACATTATTCTATTTTATTGAATTATTTATTTATTATTCTATTTTTTTTAATAATATGTTTTACATGGTATTTATATGATAATTTTATGTCTCAGGTTTTTTTCTACCCTTCCATTGAAAGCATTTGTGTATGGAAGGAGAGTGTACATAAATATTATTAGTTATTTGTTAGTACTTAAATAATTCATTGTACATAAATATATGAGAGCTGCAGTATTCATTTTGATAATAGTGTATATTTTAAAAAATAAAGAATGTTATGGAAAACTAAGGATATTTATAAGATTAATTAAATGACAGTAATTTTTTTTTAAGACTGTTTTTAAAATGTGTCTTGACAGAGAGCAGTATTCGGGTTTTATCATTAATGCTTCTGATTTCTTCTGGTAGACGATTGAAAAAAGTATTTCCCTGGTAAGTGTAATGATGTTGTGCAAAGGACGTATTTAGTTTTAGTCGAGTTCTGTTTTCATTTAAAAATGGATATTTATCTTTTGCTTTTATAATTTTAATTAATGAATTTTTAATATATAAATCTTTAAATGTGGGTACTTGAAATTCTTCAAACAGGCGTTCTGTTGGGTAGTCCAAAGATTTTTTTAATATAATTTTAAAAAATCTTTGGAAATTGTTCTTTGTATAATTTCTATTGGAAGAAGGTTACATTTATACGCGGATCCCCAACTAATAATAGCGTATTGTAAAGTGGATTGAACTAAGGCATAGTAGATTAAATATAGATTTTTTATGGACAGTAAAAATGTAATTCTTAAAAATATATATTAATTTTCTGATTTTGTTTACTACCTGACATATTTGTTCCTTCCATTTCAGATTTTTATCGATAATTACTCCGAGATATTTAATTTTATTTGTTGTTTTCAATATTGTACAGTTTGATTTGCAATAATTTTGACTATGAATTTTAGTATTATCGTGTTTGACAATGTTAAAATTTTTGGGAGCATCGTTTGGATGGATTGCAAATGGAATTACAAAAGACTTTTCACTATTTAGTGATAGTAAATTAGTGTCGAAAGAATTCTTAAGCATGTTGATGTCTTCTGTGGCCTTTAATTCTATATTTTCCCAAGTCTTTTCACTTATTATTAATACTGTATAGTCGGCGTATGATGTAATTTGACCATTTGAATGTTGAAAAAAAAAATCATTTACATATATGGTAAAAAGGATTGGTCTAAGCACTGTACCTTGGGGGATTCCAAAAATTATATATATATATATATATATATTAACATATAAATATTATTATATATTAAAATGTCATTGCTCTGTCTGGGTTACTTTTTCCCGGTGACTAGCTACAGTGGATCCGAGGACAGGGTTGTTTTTGGAATCAGTTCGTATTGGATCTATAAAATGGTCACCAACACTAACTGGGCAAATCCGAACCAAAAGCCGCCTGCAAGAACCTGGCAGTAAAAACCTGCGGAGCGGGTTTTTAACAGCTAGTAATAATAATTATGTGGTACTTTAATAAATCGTTTGAAAGAGGATAGCCGGTATCTGCGTAAAAATAAAAATAAATATTTAAATCTCTGAAAAAGAATCTTTCGGGAAACATCAAAAAAATTGTGTGTAACCAGTGAGTCTATGGCATCCCAGATTGGGGCTTGTTGCGAGGCTGAAGGGAGAAAAGAGGGTGGGGAGATGGGGAGTGGAAGAGGAAATGCCCGGCTCTTCCGATACTGTCATCAAACACGGCTAAAGCCATTTCAAGAAATGTTTGAATTTCACCATATCACCGAGAGTATACTCCACTCTGCAGGCCGGGCGCTGTGCAGACGTAATTGGAGCAGTCCGCTCCGGGCGCCGACTTACCGAGGAGCCAAGACGAATACCTAACACAGCGTTCTTGAAATTTTTACTAGCGCCAGGGTCTCGCTTGGCTCAAGGCTATCCTCGCCACTCTGAAATGTGCTGCAAATATACTATAATATATTATTTTTATTGAGTTAATTGCGGAAGAATACAAATAAAATTTACATTGCATTGCCGTCAGGTTCTCAAAAATAAACCATTATAAAAATAAATTTAATACACCACAGTAAGCTTTCTTATTTAAATAAATTAGTGAGATCATTATCAGATAAATCCAATCCCCTCACTAATGAACTAGATTTTAATTTTACAAATCAATTATTTTGTTCTTTATCAGTTGTGTAAAATTTAAAACGCGTTTATTAGATGGGCCTTATATATGTAAATGGAATCAACAAATAAATATCCGAATGAACAAATAAAAATATCTGATGGAATTGTTCCGAAAATTTGTAACTTGTCCCGGCTTTAAAAAATGACTCGGTTCGAAACGATAAGATTTTGCTATGTTCGACTCTGTAGAATATTCTGTCTGCAGAAAAAGTAGACCATAATTTTGTTTTATTTCTATGTTCGACAAAATTATTCAAGATTTTATTTACGTAAAACTACGCGTGCCACTTTTTACGTTTCCCATACAAAACGGTTTTTAAATCAAACCCATTTATCTTTTCATCGATGCTCGTTTCTATAAATAAACTTAATGCTTTTTGAAAGTTTTTGCAAAATTTACTTATTATCACTTTATCGCACAGGAGATATTCAATTCTTCCCAAAAAATTCCCTTGTATTTTTTTTTTTACGAAAGCAAAGATTACTGAAAACTTCAGCGACTTAAAACAAACTGTTTTTTAACATCTTTTGTAAACATTATTCCCTTGCTTTTTCAAATATTATTTCAAATATCTTAAGTTTTCAGACTTTTTAACGGCCCACACATCTATTATACAGATAAGCCCTAGTCTCATTAAATTAACTCCAAAACAATACCCTATCGAATAAAGTTAAGTAATAACATGAATTCGAAGAAATCATCAAAAAATTATAAAATAACACCAAGGAAACCTATCGTCAACAAACATTATGTTTGGGAAATTGACCAACATGAAGATGTGGAAATCAACTGACGTAGGCAATAAACCTGAAGATGCGGAAATCATGATTTAACACCAAATACCTACAGTCCGCCTCGGAAGAGGGGTCCCTAGCGAGGAGGACTCAAAATATATACTTTGTATATAAAAAATAAATAACCGAAATACTAAAACTTTAAGGTCGCACGACGGATGTATCTGTTATCTATAATATCATATCTTCGTGGTAACTTGCTATTATTATTTACAAAAACAGATGTAGTTCCCAATATAACCTCTAATAAATACGAATGTATAAAGTCCTTAGCCCTAAAGCCTCGATGACATTGAGCGAGTTTACAAGCTACTAGCCGTGGAATTCACTATCCGCTAGTAAACTCCCTCAGTGTAATCGTATTACTAGCTAAATAGCAGATTGTGAACAATCTACGAAAAAAGTTGAAAAGGGGTTAACTTTGCTCGCTACTCGCTAGCGTGTGCCACAAGATGGCGGCCCACCAACAGCTGATTTCGTAACTGTCGTTAATTTTCGATGCTCGCTAGCTTTTGACGCTAGCTGCAAGATCAGTTTTCTATTATAGGTCGACAGAATTAGTTTGCGCGGGAATCATTATTTTAGCTCATGATATCAAAAAGAGTTAAAAAGGAAAGCAAAACGGATATAATTTATGTTCCACTTCATTTTTAAATCTAGAACACCCAGAAAAGATAGCAACACGTGGCCGTGGTTTCATTTCGCTAGCTAATTCGCTACTGAGCGAATGGACAGTTTTGTGTGACATCATGACAATCTCACTCGCCGATTCGCCTGCTTTTAAACTTGCCGGCTAGTAGCTTGTAAACTCGCTCAATGTAATCGAAACTTTATTAATCGGTGTATTTTTGTCTTTCAGTGACGAAGTTCATCCGAACTGGAATAGCCGACAAGAATGAGAGCGCTCCCTACTTCGACCGCGCGCTGTACGAGGCGGAGGTGGACGAGAATGAAGACTTGCAGAACACGGTACTCACGCTCACGGCCAACAACCATAATAATAATTGTAAGTGACCTCAATACACTCATATTCTTCATCTACTTTGTATTGGAAATGTCATTTCGATTTAGAGAAGAGCTACAAATTCCATGAATGTTTTTCATGCTCCAGAAAACTGCTCTTCAGATCATCGTGGGAGAAAGATGCTTTTTCAAATACCCTGTTATTAATTTTTTATTTTTTTATTTTTTTTAATAATAATAAGTTTCCAAAATGTATGCAGGGGAAGTAAAAATGCAATACATTCCAAATTTAGAAATAACAAAAAAAGACAAAAAATAAATTGAAATAAAAAGTAAATAACAACACGTAAATCACATAAAAAAAGAATAACATAGGAAATTAAAATGAAAAAAATATATTAACGTATATATTATAACACACTAAGATGAATGCTGCAGCCATTTTTAAACAGCCGTTGACGGAAGGCATTTCACAGTCTTTCGTCTGCAGAGGGTCATCAGGGGGGAATCCATCCAGGCAATCATGGTGGTGATGATCGCATTCTTTGATTGGCGCAGTGTGCGCCATAAACTTCTCATGCGGTGGCGGAGAAGTGCTCGGAAAGTGTGCACTCGTCCCTCCAGGAACACTCACTGGGCGTACTGTATAGGGCCCGCAGATACTTTAATAGTGCACAACTGCTAACCCTGTACAAATCGCAAGTGCGCCCCACGGTTGAATTTGGCAGCCACCTCTGGTCTGGAGCTCTAAATACCTGAAAAATACCGTCGACTCTGTGCAGATTAACTCTGTTTTAAAATTAATTTATAATTAATTTTAAAACTTCCTATTTACTAAAATCTTTTCATTAAATTTTAATTACTATTCGTGAGCATGTAATTCTTGTTCTGAAAATACTTATCTTTTCACTAAACTTTAATTACTATTCGTGAGCATGTAATTCTTGTTCTCAAAATACTTATCTTTTCACTCAACTTTAATTACTATTCGTGAGCATGTAATTCTTGTTGTGAAAATACTTATCTTTTCACTAAATTTTAATTACTATTCGTGAGCATGTAATTCTTGTTCTGAAAATACTTATCTTTTCACTAAACTTTAATAACTATTCGTGAGCATGTAATTCTTGTTCTAAAAATATGTCTCTTTATCTTCATACATAATCTTCCTTTATATTACTCTCCTCATTCATTCATTAGTTAAGTTTTAAAAACTGTTCAAATTCCAGGCGAAATTATCTAATGATATTCTACGGACTTAAGTAATAGGTACTATACCATATAATAATTTCATTTAATATTCCTTATAACTTGTAAACTTATGTACTGTGTACATCTTTAAACAAATAAATAAATAAATAGACGGTGCCTGGATAAATTTTTATCTATTTTATTTTTAATATGCGTCATCTATTGACTTTTCTGCACGTCTGGGATGAATTTTTATTTTTATTGAGTTTCGCTAATATTGTATTCATTTATTTATTTATTTATTTATTTATTTATTTATTTATTAACGCCCTTTATCGGGGCTTTTACATATGAATAGTAAGAAATATACAGTATTTATTGTACATAACTGAACTGCCTTCGTAACAATATTTTATATTTGTTTAAAGATAAATTGAAGATGTCCACTGACTTGGTATAATTGTTTCCCTCCATTAGTATTCGGGGTAAAGAGGAATACATATGGTAGTTAGTTCCAGAATTACTGCACTGAAATAAATCCTGACTTCTAGTATTACGTAGTGGAATCCGGAAGCATATCAATTCGAGCAATACCGGACTGTCAACTAAATCATTTAGAATTTTATACAGAAATACCAAGTCAGTGAAAGTTCTTCTGTCTGACAATGTAAGCATATTCATATCATTCAAAATAGTATTGTAGTTCAACATAATTGCTGGAATACCCATTTTAAAATTAAGAAAACGTAAGAATTTGTTTTGTATTCTTTCAACAGCTTGTACATGTATATTGTAATATGGGTTCCAGACGGGAGAATTGTATTCAAGTTGACTTCTAACATATGCAAAATATAACAGTTTTATACACTTAATATTGTTAAAATTTCTAGTTAGCCTAGTTATAAATCCCAACATTTTTAAAGCCTTATTAGAGATTTCTGTTATGTGGTTAACAAATGAAAGATTAGATTGAAAAGTGATGCCCAAGTCTTTAATTTGTGTTAACGTCTCCAGAATATTGTTATCAATGTTGTAATTGAAGATCACTGGATTTTTTATTCGAGAAAATCTAACTATATGACATTTTGAGATATTTAAGTAAAGTCTATTTTCATTACACCAAATTAACAATTTGTTGATATTATCTTGAAGAATGTTGCAATGGTAAATATTTTGAATTATTCTAAAAATTTTGAGGTCATCAGCAAAAAGTAAGATAAATACATCATGAAATATTTTTGAAAGATCATTTATAAACAAGATAAATAATATTGGGCCAAGGTGTGAACCCTGTGGAACTCCACTTGTTGCATAAATTTTTTCCGACAAAGAGGATTTTATTCTAACAATTTGTTGTCTTCCAGTAAGATAGCTTTCAAACCAGGCTAATATACTGCCATATATACCAAGCTTTTCTAATTTCCAAATGAGAATTTTATGGGAAACTGAATCAAAGGCTTTACTAAAATCAGTATAGACAGAGTCTACTTGTTTTTTTTCTTTAAAAGCATTGGTTATAAAATTTATTAATACAGAAAATAATCTTCATTTATCAAATTTTTATAATAAAAATGAAATATGAATAACTTTAATTTTAATAAATTATCTATTATTAGCCTTAGTTATCTCTACAAAAATTATTTTATTAAATGAAGGACCTATACGAATCATTTCTTAATGAAAAATTTAAAATTTTATCCTTTAAAATCTAACCATCCAATTTTTAAAATTTTAACTAATGCATTAATCAATTTACCCACGCCATCAAATATTTCATTTTTATGAAATATGGGGTCTTTATCTGGGCTTTGTTTAATTATTCAAATTCTTACGGGTCTATTTTTAACTATAAATTATGCCCCTAATATCGAATGAGCTTTTGATAGAGTAAACCACATTTATTGGAATGTAAATTCTGGTTGACTTATTCGATCCCTTCACTCAAATGGAGCTTCATTTTTTTTATTATTCTTTACTTACACGTAGGTCGAGGAATTTAATATGAATCATTCATATTTACTCCTACATGACTTGTCGGATGTGTAATTTTATTAAATATTGCAATTTGAGGATTTACTCATTAAGTTAAAAATAAAAATAAACATTAATTTTCCTTCCGTCTATCCATACTGAAGGTGTTTGAATAATTTTGTTTGAAAAAGTGCAAATCCGCTACGTGTAAATGTCAAGTTTTGTCTATGCAATAAAGTCACAACAATAAACAAAACATTGTTGACAGAATTAATTTTTGTAAGGGGCAATTCTGAACAAAGATTTTAGTGATGTCTAGCACTCGAAGCAAAAACAAAATTTTTGATGAAAAAATAAGCATGGACAAAATTATGGAATATATAGATAAAAATTTGAAACCTTGAAGAGGGACATTTTTATCAAAATTGAATCTCAGACCACAGAAACAACAAAAAGCATTGAATTTATAAGTGCTCGATATGATGAAATACTAAAAAAAATTGATGTTACAAATAATTTAAACCAAGTTATACAAACTGATTTCGAAAATATTAAAAAAGATATGAATGAAAAAAATAATACAATAAAAAAACTTGAAATTAGACTGGCAGATATTGAAACCTTGTCAAAATCTAATTCTTTAGAAATAGCTGGGATTCCCCAAAAAATAAGAGAACAACCAATTGAAATCATAAGGAAGGTTGCTGCAGCAGCTGGGATAACTATAAACCATACAGATATTACTGAAGTCATCCGAGTCCCAGACAGACGACATGGAGCTCCACCCAAACTTCTTGTCACCTTTTCCGAGAGAAAACAAAGAGATTCACTCCTTGATACAAAGAAAGAAATAAACTATGAAGAAATTAAGGATCTGTCGACCTCTCAAATCTTCATCGGGGAAGAACTAAGCCCTTATCATAAAGAAATACTATGGAAAACAAAACAATTAGCCATAGAAAAAAAATACCAATATGTGTGGTACAAAAATGGTAAAGTTATGATTCGTAAAAAACATGAAGATAAAATAATCTACATTAAGCACCTTGATGATATGGTGAAAATAATTTAGTAAGTAATATAAAAACATAATTAATTTAGATGGCAAAAATGGATAACGCAATAACAACAAACTTACCTAACTTATCATCCATAAGAAATAATTTTAACATAATGCATCAAAACATTAGAAGTATCAATAAAAACTTTGACGAACTACAAATATTGATAAAAAGTTTAAATCTAAACTGGGATATAATTATTCTTACTGAATGTTGGTTAACTGATAAGTTCTATCCTCTACAAATCGATAAATATGTCCCTTACTCTACAATTATGAATAATACCAAAAATGATGGTGTCATCGTATATTTTAAAGAAGATATTGAAGCTGATGTCATAGAGATCGGTATTAATAATGCAAACTGTCTAAGGATATCAATCGGCAATGATACAACAATACTCGCAATTTACAGATCTCCATCTACAAAAAATCTGGAGCCGTTTCTAAACTCCTTATCATTTGAACTGAGTTTACTAAAAAATACTAAAGATGTATTTATTATCGGTGATATAAATATTGATATCCTTGAAAATGGCCACCCAAAAAAATATGATTACATGCAGACACTTGCATACCATGGATATGAAAGCCTAATTGAGGAACCTACACGTGTATTTAATGATAGCAAAACTTGCATTGATCATATATTTAGTAAAACTAATAAAAAAACTCAAGCCATTATTTATACTACCACACTGACAGACCATTACACAATAATTCTATCTATAACAAAAAATAACTCTTATGTAAACCTTAATACGAAATCACTCCTTACGAAGTCAGAAACAAATTGGGAAAACGTCAAAAGGGAGTTAACAATGAATGACTGGACCGCCCTACTGGAAAAATATGATACTGATACTGCTTGGAGTTATTTTGTAGAAATTATACAGCACAGTATTCTATCTAACACCAAAACCACAGATAAAAAGGTATCTCATAAAAATATTCACATTAAACCATGGATCAGTCAGAATATTATAAACTCGATCAGAAAAAGAGATGAACTGCACAGAAAAGTAAAAATCAACCCTTATGATGCCAATACACTTCGATTCTACAAAAGATATCGTAATACATGTAAAAATGTAATTCGTTATGCTAAAGAAACATACTATAAAAACAAAATTGATGAATGCAATAATGATTCCCGTAAACTCTGGCAGATCATAAATGAAATTACAAATACTAAAGCCTCGCATAAAGACAAAAACATTAAAGAATTAAACATTGATGAGATTCCCACATCTTTTACGAAACACTCAGACAAACTTCTTGACTTTATAAACAACTACTTTTGCAATATAGGCTCTAACCTTGCAAATAAAATTAAACAAAATTCTACTACTGTCGAAAAAACAATGAGGAATGAAGATGTAAATCATGAAAACAGCCTCAATATAGTCAAGATAACAAGTGATGAAATAAGAAATATTATAACCTCCTTAAACACAAATACCTCATCGGGAAATGAACTGATATCAAGCAAATCAATTAAATACTTACAAAATGAGTTAATTCAACCTCTGACATACCTTGTAAATCTATCATTATCTAAAGGTGTTTTTCCCGCTTGTCTTAAAATTGCTACGATCATACCATTATATAAAAATGGTCCCAAAAATGATATTTCAAATTATCGACCAATTAGTATTTTAACTCCTCTGTCGAAAATATTGGAAAAAGTAATAAAAAAACTAGTTCTTACATTTTTGGATACCAATAAAATATTATCACCTACGCAGTATGGTTTTAGAAAAAACCTGGGTACTGGTGACGCTATAGCTAATGTAACTAATACAATTATTAGAAAACTAGATGAAGGCAAAAAATGCTTAGCTGTTTTCATTGATCTTCAAAAAGCTTTCGATACAATTGATCATGAAATACTGTACTTAAAACTAAAAAAAATGGAATAACCGAAACAACTCTAAACTTACTTAGAAGTTATTTAACTGGAAGAGAACAAATTGTACAAATTGGTAAAAGAAAGAGCAAATCTCTTCCAATTAAATTCGGGGTCCCCCAGGGAAGCGTATTAGGACCTATACTATTTCTGATATATATAAATGACCTTATGAATCTTCCCATTAATGGAAACATAATGAGCTTTGCAAATGACACTGTTATTATATTCCACAAACAAGATTGGACAAGAACCTACAAGGAGGCGGAACATGGCCTGGCTGTACTTCAAAACTGGCTAAAAGTAAACTCCCTTACATTAAATGTTAGTAAAACTAAATATCTAACTTTCTCCAAAAACGAAAGAGGACAACCAATGAATGTTGTGATGAATTGCATTGATCAACAGTGAAAATTAGGAAATATCGTAGCTTCCCACTTTAATTTAAAAAGAAAATATCAATTACTTATAAAACGGACACGTCTACGACATCTATCGGATTAGAGTAAAGTGAATTCATATTTACGGTAGGGATCTATAATTAGACAAAGTGAGACGAGTATTGATAAAAAAATCACAGATGGTATCAACAAATAATCAAAGACAGGGACTCCCCAGTATGCTTTAGACGTGATATATTGACAGCCAATTGAATTGCAGCAAAAGCGATTAAAAACCAGTTCAGCCTATCAACGGGAAGAGGGCCGAACCCATTTTTAGAACAAAGGAACGACCTTTGGACTTAGCAATTAGGGATGTAATTAATGAGTTTGACGTTCCCACCAAACCGAGAGGTGAATAAACTCCATGGGAAGAAATAATCTGTTCAGGGACAAAAGTACGGTGACCCCAAGAAATGTTATCATTAACCGGTACGTTCCAGGGATCAGAAACCCTAGTTCTCGAACGCATTAAAGCATATAAGGTGCGGAAAAAAGGATACACGTAAACACGATGCAAAAGTTTAAGTGAAAGATTGCAAAGCAAGTGACGAAAACGTATTGTAAGATGTTAGGGAGATTTCCATCTATAATACGATTGTTTGTGACGACCGGAGATGATCGATTCGAGGGAAAACGTGCTAAAGGAAATGGAAATGTTGAAAAAACAATGGAAAATTATTGTTATCAATTTTAGACGGAGCTAGGATATTACGATGAAAGATTTAGGGAGGAAACGTCAAAAAAAAAATGAGAGTTTTAAAGAATAGGCGAGGGTACATTTCAGATGTCTAGAGCAGTAACAAGTGTTAGAGAAGAAGATAGAGTGCAGTACGGAGGGGAGTGGAAAATGCTGAAAACATTGCGATAGAAAAACTCAGGAAAAGGAGTCATTTTACGTAATTAAAATGGAGGTTATAGAGTAACATAGTACGCGATTGCAGATAAAAAATGAGGCATTACAATGGTTGTCGATCCCAGATGTATTTTGTTGTGATAAACAAGGAATATTCGAACATGAAAATTGTTTATATAAGGACGATTAGCCGTTAAAAAGGTAATAAAAATTATCATGGGTCTTATGAAATATTTATATTAAAGAATTCTCATAAAAGTTAACGACACTGAAATAAAAAAGGATTTATTGCCAGGTGGGTACAGGAACTAATGTATACAACTGTCAAGACATATGGTTTATGGGATTTTTCGTAAGAACGGGACGAAATTTGTAAGGCGTTCTCTATGAAGCAATAAAAATGACAGGAATTTAAGGGCCGAAGTGGGGGTATCCCCTATAAAGATGTTAAAAAATGATATATTTATTAATAACAAATAGAAAATGAAATTTTCCAAGAGGCAGCAAACATCAAAAAACGATATGGTTATATCAGGGAAGTACGGGGAAGTGAGGGGAAAGGAGATACGACAGAGAAAAACAAAGGAAATCTTAGATTAACAGTGAATAAAATAAATACGGCTTGAAATATAAAAATCTATAGAGATATGAACAATAACGTAAGGATAAATAAGGAAATTCATGGAAAGAGTGTCGTGAATAAAAGAAAATTCGAGAAAAAATGGAAAATTCAAATATACGACGTAAATAGAGAAAATTCGGGTTTAAATGGAAAGGTTCATATAGAATACAGAAAAACTCGAGGAAAAATAATAAAATAAAAATGAACAATTTGCGAGAAAGACTTCGACATGAAGATATCTCTGATAGGCGAATTTGGGGACAGATTTGGAACATATGGTAGATGCCGTACGCACGGACATGTTACGAAATATATGAAAATAGAACTTTAAAATTATTAAATTCAAGCTAGTTTTGTATGAACAACAGGACAAAGGAAGTTGGGCCATTAAACATGGATCTTACTAAATCCGGATCTTGTAAGTATGGAAGTACGAGACAGAATTTAATGTATCAAACGCAAAACGTACAAAGAGACCGCATTCGACAATAATGGAGAGGTTTCAAGAAATTACGAGTTGATAGTAATTAGATTGGTTTATTATAGGAGATTCAGATACGATCTTTTGGACCTGAGAGGGGTATAAAAGTCTAGACAAATGCCAGTTGAGGACAGTCTACGGTCGTGGTCGAAAAGTTTGTAACTTCGCGGAACGTGACGAAACGGTGGGTGATTTAAATTTGAAAAATTCTAAGTGATAATTATTTTGATACTTAGAAAAATTTCACATTCTAGTCAAAAAAAAAAAAAAAAATACTTTGCAGTTAGAGTCAGTGAAAAATAAAATTAAAGCCAACGCATTAATTACTTGTGAAAAATAAAAGTGCTCGTGATAAATACAATTTGTTTTAGTGGAAAATTCGGATTTTATAATCACCTAATATCGTAATTTTAAACTTAGAAATTTCGCGTTTAATATTAGTGCAATAAATAACTGAAGTGATGTGATAATTTAGCGTGAAGGAGCTATAATTAAATACGTGTGTTCAATCTAAGTGAAAGTGTTCTAACAAATAATAAATAATTAAATTAATTATCTTAAATAATAATAATAAAACAAAATAATATTTTATTAATACATAAAAGTTCGGAGGGATAAAAATTTAATTTAACAACAATTTACCATCTCTAAATTAATCGTGAAGTAACTATCATTTAAAGAGTTATCTAACCAACGAGTTTTGAGATAAAATACAGTTTAGAACGATAGAGTTCATGCATCATTTTAATTAATTAGATTAAATAAAAAAAAAAAAAAAATTGAAGTCAAAAAGATTTAATTAAATTTAGGAAAATAAAAATTAATTTAGGAAAATTGCAGCAAGGTTACCGTGTATTTCCCGGTCGGAAAAAAACCTTGGTAGGGGTAAGTCTTTTCCGTTATAAAATTTTACAGATTCCAAGGAGATAGCGGAATGCAGCAAACATTGGTATTTGGATTAATTATTTGACCAAGATATTACTCTCTTAATATGTGATATGTAACTATATTAAAATATTATAAATTTAATAAGTATATTTTTATATTTATATATGTAAGTATATAAACATATATATATGTAATTTTGTTCCCAAGAAAAATTATAATCAAAAAAAAAAAAAAAAAAAAAAAAAGAAAAACACTTATATAAAAAAGAGGAAAAGGGTATCGATTCCTACCTCTGAATTCATCAATAACTATTAAAAGTAGTTATGTGTGATAAATTTGCAAATCAATATTTTATATTTAATGTTATGTATGTATTAATATAATTACAGAAAATCCAGAGCATTTGAAATAAGTTATGATATTAGAAATTATTTCAATCATAAAATTTATGTATGTACATATCCATATTATAAATTATTTATTGAGACAAAGTATATATAAATGAATAAATATGTATACGTAATCGGGTATCAGACTAGACAATTGCGCTAAGTACATCATTATCAAACAAAGAAAATTTTAGAGTCATCTCACACGTCTCCGGAATGTCTAAAGTAAACATACCTCATACGCTTGAATCTAGGTCACGAGGCCGTCGAGAATGTTTACAAAGCTCAAATTGTTTACAAAATAAGTCGGTCACTGGGGCACTAGTTCGAATACAGTAAAAAAAAAAAAAAAAAAAAATGACCTTGATTAGTGGATATCGTACTTAGGTATTAACTTCTAGGAACGGGATAAAATTATTATATTGCGCAATTATTAGGAACAAAAGAAAAAAAAAATTAAACACTATTTTTAATTTGAACGTAAAGAGGTATCTACTGACCTAAGCAATTGAAAATTAACAGATTTATTATAGCAGTTCAAAAAGGTGTGTTGAAGATTTACATGAAGCATTTGATAAATCACGGGATAGTTCAAAAAGGTGTATTGAAGGCTTAGATGAAACAGTTGAAAAATCACGGGATAGCTTAATAAGGGGTAATGAGGATTTACATGATTCAATTGAGAATCACGGGATAGCAAGAATTTATCAAAAGTTGAACATTGGAGGGGAGGGAAAGAAAAGAAAAAAAAAATACAGTTCAACCAACAGAAGGCAGTGTTCGCTTCTGTAACAAGGACCATTAATCAAACCATAGAGATGGCGGATCTCTCAAACAAAACCGTCAACAAAACCAAACAAAAGCTTGGAGTTATGGCGAATCTCCAGAACACATCGCCAGATAAGATCTTATTGTACTAGTATATATTTATATTTCACACTATTCTTACGTATATATTCGGTATCAATCTGAGGATTGTGCAGAATCCGATGGGCGAGATCCGAGCTCGGGATGCGTTGCAAGTAGTTTCGTATTGCGAGTTATAAACCTTCCCAAAACGTATGTTTACATATATATCTTTTTATGTACTGTTCATTGAATGAAACGAACTCACTTACAATTAGTGCTTTAGGCCTGTCGGGTCACTCTCGTCTCATTTCTTGAACGTGGAGGGAGGATTCACGACCCGTAACTCCACACAAACCCGTGAGTATATGATTGCATATAGGACGAAACCGGTTCGCCCTAAGTAAATAGTAAACTTTGGAGGAGTAGGAATTTGGAGGTATCTGGGCTTGGAGGAAGACCTGAAGGCAGTGCATGATGGCGAAAGGAAGGTCAATTGGGACGCGATAACTTAGGTATCAATCAATTGAACCGTGCCAAAAGACTGTGCGAATTTTGGGTTGACTTCTGATCACCCTGCTTACTTGATGGAGGCAGGAGCCAAATTTTGCCAGAAAAAGGGTTATTCTGAGTTCGTCAAATATGCAATTAACTAATTACATTAACCTACTAAATCCATCTTTATATGTACCTTATAGCAGCTGAATCTAAACGGAGGGGCGCCCAGCAGATACGAGATACAATCATAATCAAATTTACTAACATTTAACCATTTGAGTTATATTTAATTATCTGTTCAATTAGTCATGTGTAGTTTCGGTTAGTATTGCTTATTCATGAATTCATTAGGATGTAGGGAATCATAATAAACGTCAAGGGGAAGTTAGTTCATTTAGAGAAATTACTTAAGGTTAAATTTGCAAGAGAGAGACCAATACAGTTTGAAATTCAACACTCTGTTTAGAATCAAGAGGGTTACCACAAAATTTAAAGTAATTAAAGTCCTATATCATAAATCAAAAAAATTACACAACGTTTGATGGAGTTTAATTACAACCTGAATACGAAAATATTTACGTTCAAAGTCGTAAATAACGTATTTATTAGTTAAGTACATATATCACTAAAGGTATGTAGTACAAGGGAGCTTTAAGTAGCTTTCTGTAGTTATCAGAGGAAATAAGGGTCCAATTTTATAAAGGCTTGTGTGACGTAGGGGAGGAATTTTCCATCCCTACCACACATATGCAAAGCCTTAAGAATTTAAATATCGATCAGAGCCAAGAGAAAAGAAGAATATTACGACTGGTGCCAAGTGCCCAGGAGTAAATAAAATACAGACAAATATAAGAGAGTAGAGAAAAGACGAACATCACAACTGCACAGCCGTGACAGGAGATCAGAGTTTTACAAGTTGTTTTAGAAAAAAAAAAAAAAAACTTTTATTGGTCAATCTATTGCAAAAAAAAAAAAAAAATAATAATAATAATAATAAGTAGGACGTTATGTTTAATGAAGTGATAATAAAAATAAAATAAAAATCAGAACAGTGCGCCGTTAAATAAACACGAAAAAAATATATAAATTAATAAATAAATATACGAAAATAAATATATAAACAATACATTTAAATAAAAAAAAAAAAGTGTTAACGAATAAACTCTACATGTTTTAAAATAATTTATAAAAGTGTCGATAAAGTTTAAATCAAGTGACCATGAATTTGTTGATTGCTTATGAGATTATAAATATCGTAACAAAGAATGTAGGTCAGATACAAGCGTAAACAGTTTATTCAAGGCAGGCCATAAATTGACAGAATAATGGTATTGACATTCCTGAATCCAGAATGTTAATGACCGTAATGTAAACAATCTGATACGAGATACCGCGGTGTTTGTAAGCATCGAAAGATTGATAACCTAAGCATCGAAAGTGATAACAAAACATCGAAAAATTTTGAAGTAGGCGACATCGGGGGTAACGCGTATCTCTATAAGAGATTGTAGAATAAACAAACTCGAAAATGATATCAACACTCGGTTACGGAAAAAAATAAACAGACTTTACAGATAAAAACGGGGGAACTTACCTACATAAAGTGACCCTTTGTTTATAGTTAATGTTGTGGGTTTGTATGTGAGGATTATCACATAAAAGTCATAACATAAAAGATAAGGAACATAAAATAAAAATAACATAAAATATTTGATTGGGGATAGTGTCGAGTTGAGATAGTGTTTAATATCACGAATAGACGAATGTTTTATAGGTATATACCTATTTAAGGGAACATTTGATCATTCGGACCAAAAAAAGGAGGGGATTTGACGAAATAACATCAAGATAGGTATTGCGAACTCTAAACAGATTTTGCGAAAATATCGTAGGTATTGCGGAACTTGAAGGAATGTTTGGCATTCTAAACAATGAGTAATTATTGGTTGAACGAAAATCACGGGATATTCATTAACATTGGAGTAACAATATTCATTCCGTTTTTTTTGCAATTACCTACATTCATTTGAAATGAAGAGTGATGGTAGAGTTGATCTAATTTGGGTTACAATCATCATGCAAACAAATATAAATAATTAAAAATATTGTGTTTTATAGGGGGACAGGTTCCAAAAAAAAAAAAAAAATAAAATAAATTATAAATATATATAGGTATATTTATAATAAATAGTTGGTATTGAGTTAAATTCATTAAAAATTTTTTAAACAAAAAATGGCGGAAAAAAGGAAAGTGGATGCGACGGAATTAGAAGCTAAAGAAATACCGTCGGGAGATGAATTACGGGAGATATTTAGACGTTCAAAGAGGTCTAAGTTACGAGTCGAGGATATGATAGAAGTCGTTCAGCCAGAGGGGGAGACCGACACAAAATCGGAGGAACAGGGCGAAAATAAGCGAGAGTGTGAAGAGAGACTCACACATGGTATGTTACAGGAAAAACCCGAGGAAAAGGAACAAGAAAAGTTAACGAAGTAAAAGGAAAAATAAAAAAATAAAATAAAAAAATATAGAAAAACGAGAAAATTGAAAAAAAAAAAAAAAATAAGTAAATAAATAGAATAAGGAAGGCAACATAATTTACATAAGGTAATTTAGGAAACTAAAATAGAGATTATAAGGTTGTCGCTTAATAAGATAAAATATAAACATTAACCGGGCGACACTCGGAAAATAAAGAAAATGGTTGGGAAACGTGGAACAAGTAGGCGAGCCCAGGCTTTAGTGACAGCAATCGGGGAAAATGTCACAACCGAGACTTCAACAATAAACATAGGAGATATAACTACAATAATTCAGGCAGCTTTGGCACCGCTCGTCAATAAGATGCAAGAACTCGAGAAACAATTGGAAAGTCCAGCAACAGTGGCGGTGATAGGAGAGGATAGTGCGCCGAAAAGCGTTCTCCAAGTAGTGGAAATGTTACCACAGCAGGAACGACCATCATTCTCCGGTGGAAATCAAAATCCCATTAGTTTCCTGGAAGATTTAAAAGAATACACTAGAAAAGTGAAACGAACGGATCCATTAGTCGTCGTACGGGAAAATTTGAAAGGGGAAGCTAAATCGTGGGCAAAATTGTACAATAAACGATGGGAGACTATGTTAGATTTCGAACGAGATTTTTTAGCTACCTATTGGGGAGACATAAAGAAAAATGAAGTTCGCCGTCGTCTTGCAGAGGGGGTATATGATGCCAAGAAAAATATATCCATGCTTACTCATTTCGCAAACTATTGGGAGCTAGCGAAGGCTTTAAAGATTACTGACACACCGTTGGGCATAGTTGACGAAATTATGAGACATTATCCGAAGGAAATTCAATCGCTATGGTTTTCGGGGCAGTCAGGAGATGAGATTGTCGCCGCTGAGTTTCTACGAAAACTAGATACAATGGTATGTACACCAGAAGAACGGAACATGAAGAAGAGGAGTGGGGAGGAATCCAGCAAGAAGGACAAATACCGTGACCGTTACCGCGCCATAAAAAGGAGGATACACGCAATTGAAAGTGTGGGCGAAAACGCTAGTTGCAGCAAGTGCACCGATGTTAACAGTTCACCAAAAGAAAATTCTACAATAACTACAGCCGGGAAGGAGCTAGTGGTCGCAGCCAACTCGGGAGATAAAAGGAGATTATAGCGCTTTACATTTAGCTAGATATTACACAAGTAATAAGAAACAAAAATCAGGTTTACAATTAGTGGAAGTCAACGAATAGAGTGCGAAGTTTACAAATATTTGTAAATGTTAATAAATAAATAAACGATTGAGAAATACAAATAAAAATATGTTAGGGTACATTATAATTGGGGAGGGGGAAGAAAGAAAATTACTAAAATATTAGATTATCAGATTGCTTGCGAGGGGCGGATCGTCGTTAAGTCTTTGAGGGTGAGTGGACAAGTTCTTAATAAGCGACAATCATATTCAATTATTGAAATAGAGTAAGGCAAATAAATTCGTTAATTTTGATTTTGTAGTTGAAAAAAAAAAAATTTTACTTTTTTTTTATGTGTTAGTGAGAAAAAAAAAAAAAAAAAAAAAAAAAAAAAAAAATGTTAGATAAGTAAGAACACTCAAAAGGAGAGAATTAGAGATATTATATGGCACACAAAAGGGACATTTTGAATAAAAATAAACAATGCTTAGGGATTGTTTTTTGAAATATTGAAATAAGAAAGTTTATCTATAGATATAGGGTAGACATTAAGTATAGAGATAAAAAGGTAACATTTGAATTAAGGTATAAATATTTTAGATTTCGAAAAAAAAAAAAAAAAGGAAAAAAGGAACGCTGAACCAATTTGAGGATAATAAAGAACATTTATAAAAATTTAAATATTAGAGTGGACAACACTTAGGCTAGAACAACTTTGGATGAATTAAGAAATTATAATTAGAAATTAAGAATTATAAAATAAAGTTTAAATAAATAAAGAAAAAAAAAAAAATGCTGGAAAATTTATATGAAACATGTATACCACTGATTGTCGGATTGGGTGAGGTCGTGCGAAAACCCACATTTCACAAAAAATATTCATACTTACAAAACAAAAAACAATTAATTGCACACCAAGAGACCACCCGCTTTTCAGTTGTTCGAAAGGCCGCGAGATTGTAAACAATCTTTACTTAAATCATTGTAAGGGAGGTCTTAGTCCAATTTGGTTGGGGACCACCAAAACACGCGAGTCGAGGGGCGTGTTCCAGCAAAAAGAAATTAATTTTGAATCTATCAAAATTAAAGAAAATTTCATAAAGTAAAATCTACGCGAAAAGAAAATAAAGAATACAATGAGATTCAAATTCAAGATTGTTAACAATCCGAACAGAATGAGGAGGGGGAGATAGGAAGTAATAGGATACGGAAAAGAGATAGGGGATAACAGAATGAGGAGGGGGAGATAGGAAGTAATAGGATACGGAAAAGAGATAGGGGATAACAGAATGAGGAGGGGGAGATAGGAAGTAATAGGATACGGAAAAAAGATAGGGGATAACAAAATGAGGAGGGGGAGATAGGAAGTAATATGACACGGAGTAGAGATAGGGGATAACCAAATGAGGAGGGGAAGATAGCTAGTCTAAATTTGAACACAATTTCGGTGTCTAACGAAAAAAAAAAATTAAAAAAAAAAAAAAAAAAAAAAAAAAAAAAAAAAAAAAAAAAAAGAAGAGGACATTAAAATAAAATACAACGTTAGCCACAGCAAATTGAGTTCAGAGGAGGGAACTGTGATGAATTGCATTGATCAACAGTGAAAATTAGGAAATATCGTAGCTTCCCACTTTAATTTAAAAAGAAAATATCAATTACTTATAAAACGGACACGTCTACGACATCTATCGGATTAGAGTAAAGTGAATTCATATTTACGGTAGGGATCTATAATTAGACAAAGTGAGACGAGTATTGATAAAAAAATCACAGATGGTATCAACAAATAATCAAAGACAGGGACTCCCCAGTATGCTTTAGACGTGATATATTGACAGCCAATTGAATTGCAGCAAAAGCGATTAAAAACCAGTTCAGCCTATCAACGGGAAGAGGGCCGAACCCATTTTTAGAACAAAGGAACGACCTTTGGACTTAGCAATTAGGGATGTAATTAATGAGTTTGACGTTCCCACCAAACCGAGAGGTGAATAAACTCCATGGGAAGAAATAATCTGTTCAGGGACAAAAGTACGGTGACCCCAAGAAATGTTATCATTAACCGGTACGTTCCAGGGATCAGAAACCCTAGTTCTCGAACGCATTAAAGCATATAAGGTGCGGAAAAAAGGATACACGTAAACACGATGCAAAAGTTTAAGTGAAAGATTGCAAAGCAAGTGACGAAAACGTATTGTAAGATGTTAGGGAGATTTCCATCTATAATACGATTGTTTGTGACGACCGGAGATGATCGATTCGAGGGAAAACGTGCTAAAGGAAATGGAAATGTTGAAAAAACAATGGAAAATTATTGTTATCAATTTTAGACGGAGCTAGGATATTACGATGAAAGATTTAGGGAGGAAACGTCAAAAAAAAAAATGAGAGTTTTAAAGAATAGGCGAGGGTACATTTCAGATGTCTAGAGCAGTAACAAGTGTTAGAGAAGAAGATAGAGTGCAGTACGGAGGGGAGTGGAAAATGCTGAAAACATTGCGATAGAAAAACTCAGGAAAAGGAGTCATTTTACGTAATTAAAATGGAGGTTATAGAGTAACATAGTACGCGATTGCAGATAAAAAATGAGGCATTACAATGGTTGTCGATCCCAGATGTATTTTGTTGTGATAAACAAGGAATATTCGAACATGAAAATTGTTTATATAAGGACGATTAGCCGTTAAAAAGGTAATAAAAATTATCATGGGTCTTATGAAATATTTATATTAAAGAATTCTCATAAAAGTTAACGACACTGAAATAAAAAAGGATTTATTGCCAGGTGGGTACAGGAACTAATGTATACAACTGTCAAGACATATGGTTTATGGGATTTTTCGTAAGAACGGGACGAAATTTGTAAGGCGTTCTCTATGAAGCAATAAAAATGACAGGAATTTAAGGGCCGAAGTGGGGGTATCCCCTATAAAGATGTTAAAAAATGATATATTTATTAATAACAAATAGAAAATGAAATTTTCCAAGAGGCAGCAAACATCAAAAAACGATATGGTTATATCAGGGAAGTACGGGGAAGTGAGGGGAAAGGAGATACGACAGAGAAAAACAAAGGAAATCTTAGATTAACAGTGAATAAAATAAATACGGCTTGAAATATAAAAATCTATAGAGATATGAACAATAGCGTAAGGATAAATAAGGAAATTCATGGAAAGAGTGTCGTGAATAAAAGAAAATTCGAGAAAAAATGGAAAATTCAAATATACGACGTAAATAGAGAAAATTCGGGTTTAAATGGAAAGGTTCATATAGAATACAGAAAAACTCGAGGAAAAATAATAAAATAAAAATGAACAATTTGCGAGAAAGACTTCGACATGAAGATATCTCTGATAGGCGAATTTGGGGACAGATTTGGAACATATGGTAGATGCCGTACGCACGGACATGTTACGAAATATATGAAAATAGAACTTTAAAATTATTAAATTCAAGCTAGTTTTGTATGAACAACAGGACAAAGGAAGTTGGGCCATTAAACATGGATCTTACTAAATCCGGATCTTGTAAGTATGGAAGTACGAGACAGAATTTAATGTATCAAACGCAAAACGTACAAAGAGACCGCATTCGACAATAATGGAGAGGTTTCAAGAAATTACGAGTTGATAGTAATTAGATTGGTTTATTATAGGAGATTCAGATACGATCTTTTGGACCTGAGAGGGGTATAAAAGTCTAGACAAATGCCAGTTGAGGACAGTCTACGGTCGTGGTCGAAAAGTTTGTAACTTCGCGGAACGTGACGAAACGGTGGGTGATTTAAATTTGAAAAATTCTAAGTGATAATTATTTTGATACTTAGAAAAATTTCACATTCTAGTCAAAAAAAAAAAAAAAAATACTTTGCAGTTAGAGTCAGTGAAAAATAAAATTAAAGCCAACGCATTAATTACTTGTGAAAAATAAAAGTGCTCGTGATAAATACAATTTGTTTTAGTGGAAAATTCGGATTTTATAATCACCTAATATCGTAATTTTAAACTTAGAAATTTCGCGTTTAATATTAGTGCAATAAATAACTGAAGTGATGTGATAATTTAGCGTGAAGGAGCTATAATTAAATACGTGTGTTCAATCTAAGTGAAAGTGTTCTAACAAATAATAAATAATTAAATTAATTATCTTAAATAATAATAATAAAACAAAATAATATTTTATTAATACATAAAAGTTCGGAGGGATAAAAATTTAATTTAACAACAATTTACCATCTCTAAATTAATCGTGAAGTAACTATCATTTAAAGAGTTATCTAACCAACGAGTTTTGAGATAAAATACAGTTTAGAACGATAGAGTTCATGCATCATTTTAATTAATTAGATTAAATAAAAAAAAAAAAAAAATTGAAGTCAAAAAGATTTAATTAAATTTAGGAAAATAAAAATTAATTTAGGAAAATTGCAGCAAGGTTACCGTGTATTTCCCGGTCGGAAAAAAACCTTGGTAGGGGTAAGTCTTTTCCGTTATAAAATTTTACAGATTCCAAGGAGATAGCGGAATGCAGCAAACATTGGTATTTGGATTAATTATTTGACCAAGATATTACTCTCTTAATATGTGATATGTAACTATATTAAAATATTATAAATTTAATAAGTATATTTTTATATTTATATATGTAAGTATATAAACATATATATATGTAATTTTGTTCCCAAGAAAAATTATAATCAAAAAAAAAAAAAAAAAAAAAAAAAGAAAAACACTTATATAAAAAAGAGGAAAAGGGTATCGATTCCTACCTCTGAATTCATCAATAACTATTAAAAGTAGTTATGTGTGATAAATTTGCAAATCAATATTTTATATTTAATGTTATGTATGTATTAATATAATTAAAGAAAATCCAGAGCATTTGAAATAAGTTATGATATTAGAAATTATTTCAATCATAAAATTTATGTATGTACATATCCATATTATAAATTATTTATTGAGACAAAGTATATATAAATGAATAAATATGTATACGTAATCGGGTATCAGACTAGACAATTGCGCTAAGTACATCATTATCAAACAAAGAAAATTTTAGAGTCATCTCACACGTCTCCGGAATGTCTAAAGTAAACATACCTCATACGCTTGAATCTAGGTCACGAGGCCGTCGAGAATGTTTACAAAGCTCAAATTGTTTACAAAATAAGTCGGTCACTGGGGCACTAGTTCGAATACAGTAAAAAAAAAAAAAAAAAAAAATGACCTTGATTAGTGGATATCGTACTTAGGTATTAACTTCTAGGAACGGGATAAAATTATTATATTGCGCAATTATTAGGAACAAAAGAAAAAAAAAATTAAACACTATTTTTAATTTGAACGTAAAGAGGTATCTACTGACCTAAGCAATTGAAAATTAACAGATTTATTATAGCAGTTCAAAAAGGTGTGTTGAAGATTTACATGAAGCATTTGATAAATCACGGGATAGTTCAAAAAGGTGTATTGAAGGCTTAGATGAAACAGTTGAAAAATCACGGGATAGCTTAATAAGGGGTAATGAGGATTTACATGATTCAATTGAGAATCACGGGATAGCAAGAATTTATCAAAAGTTGAACATTGGAGGGGAGGGAAAGAAAAGAAAAAAAAAAATACAGTTCAACCAACAGAAGGCAGTGTTCGCTTCTGTAACAAGGACCATTAATCAAACCATAGAGATGGCGGATCTCTCAAACAAAACCGTCAACAAAACCAAACAAAAGCTTGGAGTTATGGCGAATCTCCAGAACACATCGCCAGATAAGATCTTATTGTACTAGTATATATTTATATTTCACACTATTCTTACGTATATATTCGGTATCAATCTGAGGATTGTGCAGAATCCGATGGGCGAGATCCGAGCTCGGGATGCGTTGCAAGTAGTTTCGTATTGCGAGTTATAAACCTTCCCAAAACGTATGTTTACATATATATCTTTTTATGTAGTGTTCATTGAATGAAACGAACTCACTTACAATTAGTGCTTTAGGCCTGTCGGGTCACTCTCGTCTCATTTCTTGAACGTGGAGGGAGGATTCACGACCCGTAACTCCACACAAACCCGTGAGTATATGATTGCATATAGGACGAAACCGGTTCGCCCTAAGTAAATAGTAAACTTTGGAGGAGTAGGAATTTGGAGGTATCTGGGCTTGGAGGAAGACCTGAAGGCAGTGCATGATGGCGAAAGGAAGGTCAATTGGGACGCGATAACTTAGGTATCAATCAATTGAACCGTGCCAAAAGACTGTGCGAATTTTGGGTTGACTTCTGATCACCCTGCTTACTTGATGGAGGCAGGAGCCAAATTTTGCCAGAAAAAGGGTTATTCTGAGTTCGTCAAATATGCAATTAACTAATTACATTAACCTACTAAATCCATCTTTATATGTACCTTATAGCAGCTGAATCTAAACGGAGGGGCGCCCAGCAGATACGAGATACAATCATAATCAAATTTACTAACATTTAACCATTTGAGTTATATTTAATTATCTGTTCAATTAGTCATGTGTAGTTTCGGTTAGTATTGCTTATTCATGAATTCATTAGGATGTAGGGAATCATAATAAACGTCAAGGGGAAGTTAGTTCATTTAGAGAAATTACTTAAGGTTAAATTTGCAAGAGAGAGACCAATACAGTTTGAAATTCAACACTCTGTTTAGAATCAAGAGGGTTACCACAAAATTTAAAGTAATTAAAGTCCTATATCATAAATCAAAAAAATTACACAACGTTTGATGGAGTTTAATTACAACCTGAATACGAAAATATTTACGTTCAAAGTCGTAAATAACGTATTTATTAGTTAAGTACATATATCACTAAAGGTATGTAGTACAAGGGAGCTTTAAGTAGCTTTCTGTAGTTATCAGAGGAAATAAGGGTCCAATTTTATAAAGGCTTGTGTGACGTAGGGGAGGAATTTTCCATCCCTACCACACATATGCAAAGCCTTAAGAATTTAAATATCGATCAGAGCCAAGAGAAAAGAAGAATATTACGACTGGTGCCAAGTGCCCAGGAGTAAATAAAATACAGACAAATATAAGAGAGTAGAGAAAAGACAGAACATCACAATGTGCATACCCTCAAATTACATGAATGTCAAAATACTTTTCCACAATGTTCCTGCCCGTCTATAACCCAAACCAAAAGTATTAAATATCTTGGGATTGAAATTGATGAAAATCTACAGTGGAATTCACACATTGATCTTACCTCAAAAAAGCTAACAAAACTCATCTACTTCTTCAAAAAATTAAGAAACATCTTGTCGATGAGGGATCTAAAGAGAGTATATTATGCTTTATGCCACTCTCGATTGGAATATGGAGTAATAGGATGGGGCTCAGCAGCATCTAATCACTTAAAACAACTTAAGATAACTCAAAATTGCATTATAAAGACCATTCTAAAGGTCCCCATAAGGACGTCAACAGCAGAAATTTTTAAACAGTTTGATGTTCCAAGCATACAGAAAATCTATGCCAAAAACATTCTAGTACATCACCACAAAAATGATTCAGAGGCAGACACCTCACACGCTCATAAAACCAGAGCCAAACTAACAGACATACTTAATATACCAAAGTGTAACTCTTCATTTGGTCAAAGAAGTTCTGCATTTTTAGCAGTAAAGTTATATAACAAACTCCCACTTAGTATCAAACAAATAAAAATAAAAAATAGCTACATTAAGGACATTAAATGTTGGCTGAAGAATCTATCGGAAAATGAACTTACTAGTATACTTAAAACATCATAGAAGTTTCTGGAAAACCTTATCCAATCATTGAAGTTAAACCATAGAAGTCGCTGAAAAACTTATCCAAAGCATAGTCCCCCTCAGCACAGGATCTCCTAGTGAGGAGGACTACGAATATATTTTATATATACATCTAACTAACATGTTTCATATAAAAATGTAAAAAATATTATATAGTTACTGAATAAAAAATAAAAAATTTCGTTTTTATATTTGAAAAACATAACTATCGACTTGGATGTATTATATAGAAGGTTATGATTTTTTGCAGTCTTCACATATTTTGAATAGGTTCTTCAGTGCACTAAGTGACGTAATTTCAATCAAATTTACTAATTTTAACATTAAGTTCCACAAGTATTTTAGTTTTTTTATTATTGTCAGTGCAGTTTCGGCTCACAAAGCTATTTTCAAACTGTACGTAGGCCACTTTGAGAAGACTAATTTATATGATAGCAATATAACACCTTTTAATAAGTCAATAGCAGTCACGTCATTATTAAACAACTAAGAACACACACATTTAATACAGGGACAACAGATTTCAATTTACCCCACAAAATACAGAATCCATTCTCAGTAAATAGGTTTAACCGGTAATAAATCATTTTACACAAAATGAAAATTGATATTGGGTGGAGATAAATAGAACCATATAAATAAGTCACCTCATAGTGGTTTAATCACGGTTCGAAAATGGTCTTGGTAGTCCTGTCCTGTCACAGTAGAAAAAAAATTACATAGGTCACTCTAGGTTCATTACGTTTGCTGACTTAGCAGTGCTAAGTCACCAAATGGATGCCCGGATTCATGGGTTGAAGTTTTTGACGGCGGATGGGTCTGCCAACTTGGTGGATAGTAGATAGAGCCGAATTGGGAGAAACTTGTTGAAGGAGACCTATTGACCTTTCCAGCATGACCCTCTCAACCCATCAATTATACTAGAGTGGGAGAGAAGGATTTATACGCCCGTCTCTTCTGGAGACACTGACCCCCAGATTCCTACCCACCTCTCATTCCTTTTTCCTTCCCAGAACGTCCTCTCCTTCACTTTCCAAACAGCATACCCAAAAATGATACAGGCTCTGAAGAATCCCATATGGATTAAATTTAAAAAAAAAAACTATACAAGAAAAAAATGGTTTTCCATTAGGGCGATTCTATAAGTATCACCTCTAGAGAGAAGTTAATTTATTATTTTTATTTATTTATTTTATGTGATTACACTCGTTTTAATCAAAGCTGTTTGGAACAGTGACTTTCAATCTGGAGTAAAAAATTCTCACCGCTCTGATATTGACAAACAATATGAAGATGTGTGTTAAACGTGGTTAACCGTATACTAAGAATGTAAGTAGAGCGACATATCCTCAATGTAATTATCAAGTACCTGCCTAACCATTTCAAGACATCTTTATCATTAATCAGCTTTATGAAGGGCTTAGGGGTGATTTATTTTAGGTCCACGATGCTACGTGAATATAAATTTTGTGTAATATAATGGCAATGGGGCTAGACTTCAAAGGGCTCATAAGGTCGATCGCGTAATGTTATATAAGCCGATCGCCAATGAAAATGGCATCAAATAAATACGTTCTAGGTATCTAGGTAGCCAACATTACGTTTTCATTGAATACCCATAAATGAAAATTCTGGATCAACTCATTCAAACGAATGTAAAACGTGCAATGGCAGTTGGAAGTTGTGATATCGCACTAATTACGAATACGCAATATGGATGAATATAATTTAGATTTATGTCATTTAGATTGATTTGTGAAGGCAACGCGCTGCGAACTAATGCAGTCATGCATTTTTTCATTCGTCGCTTAGAAATATTATAGATGCTTTAATTAAATACTGCGAATAGTTTACATTCTGACCTTTTAAGCAATAGAGCATTTTTTTATAAAGCCGCCCAGAAAAAAATAAAGTTCAGGTCTGTAAAAACTGCGTTAATGTGTGGCAACGCATCTTTTCACCATCAAAAGAAGACACGAGAAACATCTAATATTCGCGCGATACCGGCAAGCTACTTACCTGAGTACATACCTACCTACCTACTCCTGCTGTCGCCTGCCGTACCGTCTCGATGAATAATAATATCGCCACCGCCTAGAAAAGTCTCGAGATAGCACCGTACAATATCTGTACAGCGCATAGACATGTATATTCATATGTCCGTGGTACAGCGCCAAACCTTCTCGTCAACTGCCGAGTGTCGCGTATTACCTACCGTGAGAGTTATTACTCTACCGCTCACCGCTATATAAGCAGTAGATTCGCTCGCCCGCTCCAGTCAGTCTCAATCCGTCAGTCAACGCCTGCCCGCCAGCGAGGAACCGTTTAGACGCTGCGATGTGAACCACACGCATTCTTCCAACGCAGCATCTGGGAACACAGAGAACTACGGAACTTTCTCAGATTCTCTGTAACACCTTCGAGGCTCTCATCTACCACCACCGTCTCGCAGTCCGGTCCGCCGCACCACGGAGATGTCTTCGCCCGCAACACATAAAGCCCGCCGCGCTTTCTGTTCGGGAAGCAACTCGATCTCCGGCAATCCGAAGCCTGTCACGTTTCGCTGCCGCAGAGATTCTCCTCATCACCTCACAAGGTCTTCTTCCTGCCCTGCGTGTGACTCCAGCTTACCGAAGTCACAGCCGTCATCTCCGTCCCCATGACGTCGAGCGACCGCCTGGAACTGGTCATCCTCTTCCACTCTAGTGATCTGAAGAAACGTTATCTTCACCACTGCAGCTTCCTGACCATCATCACATCTTACGGCGCACCATCACTGTCTACTCTTCGGTCTACACCCCTGGCTCATTGACTATTGCTACGTAGCACAATAAAGACGACTCACACTACATCGACTGACGCCTTTCATTTCGCAACCCCTCTCTGCCGATCTGGCCCGCTCCCTCAAATGTAATGGTTGTATCGTACAGGGGTTGTGCAATAATTAAAGACCTTTATTATTTTAAAAATCTGGAAAAATATTGTTTACAAAAAAAGCATTTGACATTTTAGATAGATACATATCTCACAATTTTTCAACATAGTCTTCGTTACAATCGATGCACTTGGTGAGCAACGGCGCTAGTTCCTTGACTCCATTATCGTAAAACATCGCCTTCAAAAATATTCTCATTTCTTCCTCCGCGACCTCGTCGGTCTCCAAATGTTTTCCGGCTAAATGTTACAGGTGAAGAAAAAGATGTAAATCATGGAATTGATTGCCTTTTTTGATTCCGGGGTTAGGTGGTGATCCCATGTTTCAACCCAAAAAATACACCCCTGGTTGGAAAAACGGATCAAAAGGACCCGAGAACTTTTGGGCACCCAACGAGCACATATTTTGCACACGCCATTTTTCCCTCAAAATCATTTGTACGGTAGATTTATTGACATCTGGGATCGTAATTGCAAGCTTACGAACTTCAACAGGACGATTTCCCTCCTGGTTGAGAAAGCGAGTAATTGATCACACCTCACTGACGGCGGAAAATCAACGGCGGTACGTTCATCTCAAACAAATGTAAATATCGCACTGGAGCAGCTACCAAGCCGGATCACCGCTCGTTATGTGGGGGAAAGTCTGATCTACACGCTAGTGCCATATTTTGAAAATGTGAAACGGTCTTTAATTCTAGGACAACCCTTCCATACTGTGGCAAAAAAAAGTCCTTTAGAAAATTGTCAAAAACAATTTAATATTTGAGCCTGAATTTCACAAAGTCAAATATATCATGCCTTTCGGCGATCATTTTTTTTTTGCATAAATCAAAACCGGCTGGCGTCAAAACGGGAATTTCAACTTCATCGCCATCTATGTTAGGAGTGTTATTTTTAATGTCCCGACATGTTGTTTGCCTTATGAAATAAATGTCTCGGTCGACTTACATACAACTTGTACACTAAAAATCCAGAATCGAATGCTATGTAGAACATCTAACGCTGTATATAAACATATATGTTATGCGTTTCGCGCCGTTTGTGGTTGCTTAGTTCGTATCCTATAATTCGTGGCTCGGATCGCGGTAATACCTACATGATTTTACGCAGCATAACGTAGCAGAAAATACAAAATCAACCAATTTTCGCACCTGATATTAACTATGGCAAGAACCTTTTTTGCACAATGATAAAGTTTTATGAAAAATATAAATATGATATCGTATATTTATAGTATTTTCTTCGATCAAGCACCATTACATAAATCTCTTTTATGTAGCATCCGCCAATGTAGGCAGTTCAATGAGCAAAGCTTTCAATCACATTATATTCGTTACCTACAAACAATTGTGTATTTTCGATTAAAACATTGTAATATTTTTGGGGTAGTTTGCTTCTAGATGTGCTGTTATATTTGTGTCGGGCTTTCACATTATTTATTTTTTTAACAAATAGCTTACAATAGGATTCGAAGATAAATATAGACATATAATTTAATTTCAGGTATGGGGGAGAGGAAGAGGAATATAGGTTAAGGATCGGTGATTTACCCGATAATTCCATACTCACTTATTAATTTACGATCGAACGCGTTGCTTTCACTCGATATTTCTGAGGTTATAGCTACGAGTAGTAATTTCAATAATGTGAATTTTACGTTACATTACCTATATCGGGCACATATGCGGAGAATTGGGACTTTTTTTCTAATGTTGGTTCTACGTGTAGGGAAATGAAATAAATTGGTTGTCGTGTTGATCTTGACGGAAAATTAGTATTTATTAAATGGGTAAGCTCCAGGCCATTATTCAGTATTTTAATAGCGTGATTTTAACAAAAATTACACGTCGTGTATGAAGGGAGTTGTGAATTTTAAAGGATTCCGTTTAATTTGAAAAAGTAAGCTTAGTTTTTGATTTATATTTTTAAAAATTCTTTCGATTCTTTTAATATGGGCTTAGTAGAAATATATGTCGTTTACAGGGAATACAGTGTCGTTACGTCGTTTTATTATCACTAAGAATGTTTTTGTTCTGTATTTATAGTACTATTGTTGTTATTTTATTATTTATTTGGCTTTCACCCATTAAAGGGTGATCTTGGCCATTTATTAAAGTAAGTTACATATTTTTTAAATTATTTACATATCCAGTTTGTTTTTTTTTTAAATAGTTATATTATCAATTTTTAAAAATTATTTACATTTTCAGTTATTTTTGTAAATTAGTTACATTATCAGTTTTTTTTAAATTAGTTACATTTTCAGTTTTTTACATTGAATAGATAAATTATATTAGTAAATATTTATAGTACTAAGTAAATTAAGTAAAAGAAAACATAATAGCAAAATTACAAGGTCAAAAAAAACAAAGATCAGGCAACTACTCAGAGGCTGTGTAAGCTGTTAAAAAATGTTCGAAAGTTAAAAGTGGTAGTATTTTAAAGTGCCTTTATAAAGTACCTTTTTACCAAGTCCATATTGAAATGGAAAGAATCCAAAAAAAATTCTTTAAACACATAAATTATAAACTCAAATTACAATCAAATCCAGTAAATTTCAAAATTTTAACTCTCTCCAAGCACGACTTCTAATTTTTGATCAAATCCTATTGTTTAAAATTCTAAATAATGGCCTGGACCCACCAGCTTATTAAATTTTCATATTCCATCAAGATCAACCGGACAATCCGATTTATTTTATTTGCTCTCATTTAGAACAAATATTAGAAAAAATTCCCCAATACCTCGTGTATGTGCACAACATAATAGAAAATTTTACAGCATTGACATTTTTAGTAATAACCTAGAGAAATATCGATATGAAGTACCGCGTACGATCGATTATTAATATGAGAGTGTGGAATGTATCGGGAGCATCTCCTATCCTTTTCCTTTATTACTATTACAGTCCCCTTCCTATAACACAAACATAATTCAAGATATTGAAACTTCATTTCCAATAAACTTTAGTATAAGAAACTTCTGTGGCTTGACTTCAATTCACTTGTTTATTTATCATTGTATTGTATATCATATAAAAGCTGTTTGTTTCTTACAAAATAAATAAATAAATGTTTTTATTATAGCTATCTAATATCATAGGACTAATACCTACATTACTGCTAGTCGTTTCACAGAATTCGAACAATTCGTCAATTTTCAAAGGTTCTATTCAAGTTCTGTTATTAGTTTCACATTACTGAAGATGTAACAGAACTTTCCCAGAACTGAAAAAATAACTTTGAAAATTTGTTAAATTGATCAAATTTTGTGAAAAATACTGGCTATACTATAAATAGTGAAAATACACAATAAATATGTACCTATATATAAGTGATAATTTCGGAGCTTTGTCTTGTAATTTTAGAAATTCGTGTGTATTCTTTTCATTGAACACACTGTGTGTGCGGTTCAGATCTTATGGATTTATGACCTTTAGCTTTCGACCATAAGTTTATTGTCAAAGGATTTGGATGGGATGATTGGACCCTTGAAACATCATATCACTCTCCCAAAACCTTCATCTAGGCACTTTAAAAGTTACGGTAACAGTTTTTCACTGATCGCTGACGTAGATGACTTCATTAGGTTCAAGAAACTTTTCATTTACACTGAATAGTAGGTATATAAAAAGTATCGCTTATTCCGGAACATATATTATGTACTCATACATACTATGTAATAAATACCCACACAAATTGAATATCACAAAACAAATCATTGAGCAAAGAAGCGAAGCTAGCAATCCACAATGGAGTGCTGGTATCTACCCTGACCTGCCCTGTTATCTACCGGCAGTGGCATAGTGGCAGTGACGCATACATGGTTTTGGTACGTAGAGCGAATGAACGAAGAAAGATATGTAAAATAACGTAATATTTATATAGCGCAGTTTAGTGTTAGTTTACTCTAAGGAGAATATATGACGCGAATGTGAAAGGTAGAAGTCAGGGACGCTCGAGTGAAACAATTACTTGAGTCGGGCTGTAGTCAGAATTTCAAAAAATATGTATGAGACGATGTATGAATGTGAGCGTGTGCCATGTGTGAATGGGAATGTGGACGATGTGTGAATCTGAGTGTGGGCAAGAAGTGTTCCAAGTCCGTCATCTCTGCCTACCCCTGCGAGAAAATGGCGGGATGGTTTGTTCTTGTCGGATTTTGAACCTGCGATACAGGGTCACAGGACCACAGTTCTAAAGACCCCGCCACAGAGATGCTAAAGTACGTTCGAATTGAGATGTGATTCCAAATTCATTTGTATTTCCGCACCCTAGAATCACCAACCTAAACTCATCTCCTATTACAATTCTCTAATTTGTAGTTGTGGTGGTTGTTATTATGATTAAACTATATTGCGGAACGGGTTAGTGTTGTTTGGTTAGGATTTATATAGATATTTAGTCAGTTGGGAATAGAACCAGGATACTTCAAAGGTAGGATTTCCACCAGCCGCACTACCACACATAATATCGATAGTGCTATTAAAACCATGATTATTTTAAATTAAAATAAATAAGTATGTATGTGAACAGTAGACCACGCATTCAAAAAAGTATGTTTTAATGTTCTCTTATTGAATAAATCAAAACCAAAATTTCGGTACTTAAATACCTACCTCCTTATTTATGAACCCCATAATGTTTTATGTAACATTTTTGTGTATATCAAATAAGGTATTGTACAATTTATTCAAAGAGACGTCTCTATAATAATATTTGGCTGATTTATGAAGTGCCATTTTCGTGAAAAATCACCTCAAGGGCGATGTACATGTGTACATATAAACGTATAATAAAATGAAATTAATTTCAAAGACAAATCTTTTTCGAACTTTATTGTAAAAAATGTTCAAGTAAGTCTTAGACAAAAATAGCCACCTAGTCAAATTATGCCTTAAAAACCGGAAATGGAACCAACAAGTAAGTTTGCAGGCAGATGAATTGCTGAACCGTCAAATTAAAACAGGACTTTTATACAATCAGGCAATAACTTTATTCGTATACCATTATTGATTATTTTATCAACGTATACCACTCAATGAGTGAATCGTGCAATAATAATTGTGGAAGGATCAGCCTTCCGGAAGGTTTCCACTAGCCCATTGACCATGGCGCACAAGGAGATCACAACGACTCACTTTGGGAATCTCAAGGATGCAGGTTTTTCTTCCAAAATAGACCACGAGCAGTCTACGTTAATCCCATGGCGGATAAGGTGCCGCGGTTAAATTTATCACGTTCTAGCCGCTGCGCGCCGCAAACCGCGCGCACCACACTTCTGGGACTAGTTTAAGCAGTCCTACGTCTTTATGATATTAAAGCCCGCGTTAATATTAATACTACTAAATTGAAAACTGCACAATAGAAGGCTAAAGTCGGTGGCCGTGACACATAAGAGCAGTGAGAAGAGGCGGTGGGTATTATATTATCGCCGCCGGGTTTGGAAAGTTGAACCTAACTGACCCAATTTAGATACATCATGCCACAAACAGGAAAATGTATTCAGAGCCTTTTTAAGACCGTTGGCCCTAAGCACTTTCATTTCTTAAGGTTCCGATTTTTTTTATTCCTATTTTATTGTTACCCCTGGTCCAATTTTTAAAAAATCACCCGTGAAGTGGAGTCTGATAAATCATTTCAGGCAAACGTGATTTTTTGGGTGGAATGATACACGTACCTGCACGTTTTCGGCCGTGTTAAATAAAAACACATTTGAGAGTCGCTTTAAAAGGGACGCGCTTTTGATTATCATATTGTTCATTATTTTGTTTTTTATTGCTTGCATGTTGCGTTTCCTCTTCTAGCTAGCTTTTTAACCTTCTTGAGTCAAATTACTTAGGTGGTAGTTGCTTTATTTGCATATTAGTGATTTGGCATAGTCATTAGTCATTAGTCAAGTCAAGTGGCTATTAGAAATTCCTGGATTAAGAATTTTTCTAAGATTCGAGCTAGATTTTGAGTTTTTCCAACGCTTCGCATTCAAATTCATATAATTGGCTACTGCCTAATATTGCTAATTATTGGTATTTTATATTTAGTTCCGCTAACTTATTAACTGATGATTACCAATCGCTTCCGTGTAATGGCAATGTGCCTTCTCCAAAACCCATGTTTTGAGACAAGTGATTAAAAACTTTTTTTTTTCATTTTGTTACTTTCCTCGCAAACTGGTAGTAGTTACAATTTCAAATTTCGTGAAGGGTTATATTGACACTCCATTTATAAAGTTTTCAAAAAATGGGTACAAATATATAATGTATTCAAAAATTATTGAAATGTTTGGTTTTCATTTCAAATTAATTCTGAATAAACTTATTGCCATCACTTTTGGTTTGCGAGATAAATATTTTAAAAAAATTGACGAAATTCATCTCGAAATTTGCTTTGTGGAAATTTGAGAGGCCGCACAGCAACAGCGTTGCAATGACAAAACAACATATTTGAGGGGTTGTCCTGGCAGAATGCTGTATTTTGAATTGCAATGCTCTGCCATTACAGAAGTGTATTTTGCGTTCAATTCCTTGGTGTAATGTAAGATTGGTACAAAAAGAAATATTGGTACGTTCATATGATGTATCTCTGTGAAAGAAAATGATTGACAAAACGCTGTATCTATAGATACAGCTTGTTGCTATATCACTTATCGGTCGAATATTATTATTTAAATAATTTTGGAAATTTATGTAATACAGCAACGTAGGGAATATTATCCCTCCACTTAAATTGTTCTAATTTTTAGAACGATAATGGCAAGTGTTCTGTTTAATTCATGGTATACCATCATTATTTATATATATATATAAAAAAAATCTTGTGTCACGGTGTTTGCGGTTGCACTCCTCCGAAACGGCTGTTCTGATTTTTATGAAATTTTGTATGTATATTTTTTAGGTATGAGAATAGGTTGTAAAGTGTGTTTCATACCGCTATGTGCTTAGGGTGTCGATTTTTTTTTCTATTTAAAAAAAAAATTTCACCCTCCTGCCCCCACCCTCTCATTTTTTAATCGCTACCCATTTTTTTTATCACGATTTTAGTATTTTTGTGTGAACAAACTTAACCGTCGTTCGTATTTCAAAGAGAACGAAATTATTTATATTGTTGAATGACAGATCACTACGTCCGCCTCACATACGCAAGTCATTCACGAGAAGCATCGCGTCATTTTGACATTACATTCGGCGTTTGTTACGTATCACGTTGTTATGTTTGCGAATTAGTAGAGCAGAAAGAACAGACGAATAAATACATTCGTTATTTTTTATTTAACAACTAACATATTCAGTAGAAATAATTTATATGGCAGAACAGCGTTTACCGGGTCAGATAGTATGAATATAATATCTTAAATATGTTTGCAAAAAGACGGTATTTACAACAACTCAAATTAACTTCAAATGAGAAAAAACATTTTTTATTTGCCATGACTTTATTTTTCATAATGACCTAGTAAAATGTTGTGACCTTATATCAGTTAGTTAGATACATGTCATTTTTCTTGGTAATATATTATGTTAACCCTTCAGGCCAATTTGATCGGTTTTCGTAACAACTCACATAGGTCTCATAGAAATCGGTGTATCCCTTACCATCATGGTTAGAAGTATGATCTATACGGCGTTAGAAATAAATTTAAAACAACACAACGTTTTACATTCAAATCTTTTTTATTTTACATGAATACCGCACAAGAGTCCCAACTGCTCGCGTCTGGATCCAGTGGGACTATGGCATCCCCAAATGGGGTATGTTGTGAGGCTGAAGGCAGTGGGGAGGTGAAGAAGATAGGGAAAAGGAAGGTGGGGAAGTAACTGGCTATTCAGATCTGGTCACCAAACACGGCAGAAGCCATTTCAAGCAACGTTTCAATTCTGAATGAGTGGTCTTACACCAGGGCGATACTGAGAGTATCTTCCGCTCTGGAAGTTAAATCTAAAAGTTAACCGCAAAATAATTCAAATGTACACCTTTATGGAATCACAGTTTCTAACCAATTTGAATAAAATGAAACCTTGGGAATTTTTCGTTAATTATTTTTACTTGAAACGACAAAAAATAGTTGATGGTAATGTTGATAACACTTTTGCCTAATAAAAGAAGTTTTTTTTTCATTTTCAGTAATTTTAGTTAGAAAAAAATTTGAGCCATTATTAAAACCTCCTAATGTTTACATAAAAAAAGTATTTCAAATTGTAAAATTTGTAAACTTATTTCATAACCTTTCAAAAACAGATTTTAGTTTTTGGATGCGTTCGGAAATATATTTTATTAATTTGGATTTTATCTCAAAGCGGAAATATTTTTACCTTCCGACTAAACAGGCCCTAGGCCTGAGGGGTTAATAAAGACCACTACAATACGGTCGATTATGTAATTACAAAGCAAGGAATAAAGTTTTTTTAAATTGTCACGTGGAGACTGCATTATTGAGCCAAATCTCTTAGTTTTAACTTGTCTCAATTATTCTTTCGCACATAAAACATTCATTTAGTTGTACATTATTTTTTTAATGCGTCCTCCAATGTGCATGTTTTATGTTTCCTATCAATTAAGTTGAGAAAATACTGTTATAATTAATTTATTTTTATTTTTATTGTGAATAACGTACAAGAATCCGAACTGTTCCCGTGCGGAGCAATATGAATATGCATTCTCAATGTTGTATGTTGTGAGTTGTGAGGTCGAATGTAGTAGGGAGAGGAAGGAGATTGTGAAGAGGAAGGTGAGGAAGTACCTAACTAATCAGATCTGGTCACCAATTATGGTAAGCCATTTCAGGCATCGTTTCAATTCTGAATGGTGGACTATACCAGAAGGATACTGAGAACTTCTTCCATTATGTTTAATTAATTGTGAAATAAAACAAACTACGAAAAAAAATTATTTGCTTAATTCGGTGTTTAAACCAGCGGACCTTCAGATTGCCAGTTAGGAGCTTTGCCCCTCGAACACGGAGGCCGTCGAGTTTGACCTACCTATAGATAATGCCACATCATATTAGCAGGGTACCCAGCTACTGTCTACGATCACCTATTGATTGTAATATAATGAAGCCACAATGTACTTTTGATGAGGTTTAAAATAGCAAACCCTGGTCCAGAACAATGAATACCGAAAAGATGAGAAGCAGACCTTTATCTAGCAATGGGCAGACAAAGGCTAAAGAAAAAGAAGAAAGAAAGAACAATGTACCCTATACCCACGTTGAAGTAAGGATGTGAAAAGGTTATTCAATATCAACAAATCATTTTCCAGCTAGTTTTACTTTACGCCTGCCATTTCAGTCAACGTTAAATCAGGTTTTTATAGAAAATAATTTGCGTTTGAATATAAACTACTCAGATTTTGTGCAATCTCTCCCTCGCCGGAATCAATCGATGCCGGGTAAAAGATCTTGTAAATGGGCTTCGCCCTGAGCGCGGAGGTTTCTCGTCTAACGGATTCCAACCCTTTATTGGGAACTCGGCGGAATCAGATCAAAATCTTAGGTATTCTTAGGCATGCACGATAATGTTAAAGGAAATACCTACTTAACCGATACGATAAATTTAATACGAAAAAATGCCGAGAAATATTTATATTCGACGTTTGAAATTTGATTTTTGTGCGTGTTTAGGTTTGATTTCAACAATCGAGTTAGTTTTAATATGCTTCTTTGAACCTTTGGACTTGAACATAACTCCTAAGTCACTGAAAAATCATACTGATATAATCAAACTAGCGTTAAATCACATGCTGTTCAATTTTATTTAGTGCCAGAATATTCACATTGAAAATAATGAATGTAACGTTTTTCTTCACGGAATTATTATGTATTTAGTACAAGACGTTTCTAGAAATCTCAATTCTAAAACAGTCAAGGCAAAGCGTTATTCGTCTAATACCACTTCAATTTCCTTCAATTAAACCCAAAATGAACAGTTGGAGCACCCACTTAAAGTTTATCGTTCCTCATTGTACGGCCAAAGTATTGGAGTGTCTTGCACTTCATAGTCGTAATCTTAATTTGAAGTAGAAAATCTGTTCGCGATTCTCACAAAAACCTTACTGTTAGCCCTGACGTTATGAAATTAGAAGAGATGTTTTGTCTGAAATTTATAGGTCTAAATAATTATTGTAGGCTTCTGACATCATTTTCATCAGCTATAGAAAATTTTATTACACTTAAAACGTGTGTTTAACTTATTGCATTTGAAAAAAAATTTTGAAAGAGTGTTTGAAACATTTTCCTGTTTATATTTATTCAAGATAGCTTTTACCCGCAGCTTCGCTTGCATGGTATTAGGGGGAAATTACTGTAAAAAGAATTTTCCCACAAGAATTTAATGTTTTTTTCCGGGATAAAAAGTAGCCTATGTCATTTCCCAGTCCTCCAATTATCTCTTTTTAAAAAAATCACGTCGATCGGTCGCTCCATTTATATTATTATAGCGAGTTCCCGGCATACGTTGCTACGCCACTTAATAAAGAAATTGTTTCTCCCTGCGTGTCCTTTCCCATTCGTCCGGTTCCCTTCCGCCTTCCCTTCCTCTCCGGCATCCCCTTCCCCTCTCGCGTTTCCACTCCGCCTTCTCCACCTTCCCTCTCCCCACTTCCCTCTCCCGTTTACCCGTCCCGCGAACCCCCTCCCGAGTTCCACTTCCCCCTCCTGAGTTCCCCTTCCCACTCCCGCATTCCATACATTCAATCCCGGCACATTCAGTTTTCAAACAGCTCGCGTGCCGCCTATTGCAATTTTTTTAAACAAATTTCATAATGCCAGATTTCATCCATAAAAGAAATTTACTCACTTATTCTAATGAGAATCGGACATTGTTCCGTTCCTTCTCACCTTTTTAAAATTCACATCCTTGACTCCCCAGATTGTACATTCTGTGGTCTAGATGTGGGAACTTTAGGTCACATATTTCTTGGTTGTCCCTCTCTAAATAAATATCCTCTCTTCTACCAAACGTTATCTAAAATTGCCTCCCCTCCATTCAACATTTCATCTCTTCTAAGTCTGATCTCGACTCCAATCTTCCATATAATTCTGAAATTTGCTCATTTAAATAAAATTAATATGTATTTTCACCTTTCCTTTCTCTGTAATTTTAAATGGTGGCCTAGAATACCCTTGAAGGGTGAAAGTCAGAAATAATTGAAAAAAAACTCGCTTTTATATATGGAAACCATCGCAGGCAAGCACACATCAAACTTCCAAAGTTTCATCACAATCGGATGAACGGTTAGTAATGCATAATTTCATGATGCCAGAACTCACTATTGTATATAGAAACCATCGCGGACATGCGCACATCAAATCCCCAAAGTTTCATCGCAATCGGATGTTATCTATGTATTATAAGCATCTCACTCATACATATACAAATCCAGAAACAAACTTTTTTTTATGTATATAGTTGGGGTGTTAAAATATCTCAGAATACTTATGTAAATATTTGCACGATCATTAATATTTTTAAATGAAAATCATCAACTTTGTTCATGCTACCATTTTAAAAGTATCAATCCTTTTCATAACAAAAGGTTTCTTCAACAGGATATAAAATATTCTAAAAATAAATATATGCGTGAATATAATATTCTTATTAATATGACGCCATAAAATCATTTTGAATTAATTGAAGAATTAATGTCATTATGTAATTACTCTTTGTATATTACTCTCATATGCTTTCGGTCCATTGATTTAAAATATTCAACACTCACCTGCAATAAAAATAAATCATTTAATAATTATTATTGAGACATTTTAAGTTCATATGATCTGACCTGAATTTCATATTATCATACAAGAACATTGAAATAAGTGGCAACCAATCGAAATTCGGGATATTATAAACAGAATTACGTTATAATGGAAAGATGATCCTTTAAACATTCACCACCTTTTCTGTGGAACAGCTTTATTTTCAACACCCTTATTTTTTGGGCCCAACGAAAAGGAAAAACCATGAATCATTTTCCGTTAAATTGTGATTCAATACCAGAAGAGGGTAATTTATAAATCTGTCCCAAGAAAATTTATTAGACTTGCGGAAAAAATTACAATTATTTTTCGAAAACACGGATGGTGTTTGAAGGAATATTTGAACATTTTAGACGGAGGCCGCTTTACAATAAATTTTAACTTTATTGAATAAAGTGGCCTCCGCTACATAACGGTGTGAGTAATAATTGGCTTTGTTTCAGGATTTTTTGGATTCCAATTCAAAGAACCGCGGGCATATTTCGATATGATAATATGAACACCATGCAGGCAACTTCGCGGTAGATTTGCCTTATATTATGATGAACAATGATGTTTGCAAATTCATCGTATTATAATGATAAGTGTCTATCGTATTATATTATAATGTAAGTTGCATGTAAAAGACGTGATTGAAATGTTACGTAAGGTACATACATGACAAAAACCTTTCATCGCATTAGACAATATACATATATCATTTTCTTATTCGTACAGAATTTATATCTCATGTACTTATGTACTATATTACCACAAACATACCACAAAAATTCAAATATTGAGAGAAGAACTAAATGTTCTATTTTATACATTTGTTAAGTAGGGACTAAGGATATGCAGATGACATTACTATTATCGCTTCTTCTGAAGAAGAAATGGACCACCTACTTGCTAAAATAGAGGAAGAAAGCCGTAATCTTGGTCAATTGATCAACAAAGCCAAAGCAAAACTAATGATTGATAACGAAGAATGCTCTTACAGACTTAGAAACGGTGAACGATTTTATATACTTAGGCTCTTCTGTATGTGACGAAAGAGATTTTGAAACAGAAGCGAAAAGAAGAATTTACATGACAAAAGACGTCGTGACTAAATTGCAAAAGATATGGAGTGATACAGACATGACGAAGACCACCAAGGAGGGACTTATCCGTGCGTTGATTTTCCCCATATTTCTTTAGAACCAGCGAAAGAAAGCGGATAGATACCCTCGAATTGTGGTTCTGGAGAAAAATGCGAAGGATTCCAGAACAGCTAGACTCTCAAATGTGTCCATTCTGAAAGATAGGGATCCACAATAGGCTCTCAACTATCTGCCGCAGCGTATTTTTAACATGCTTTGGATATGTTGTTCGCCAAACTAAGGACTCCAACTTGGAGAAACTCATAGTCACTGGCATAATCGTTATTTTCGGTACAAAATCATTGGAGTCTTCATCTAGCATAAAATATATCAATAATGCATTTGTTTACGATTTTTTTACAACCGAATTTATATTACTTTTAAATTTAATTAAATAATCTTTGTAAAAAGTACAAATTAAATTACTAATTTAGTATTACGAGGAATCCAAGAGTTTCTCTAGTTAAGATTTTCTCTTTCGTGAGTCACGCCACCTAATTATTAGAAAACTATAACTCAGGTAATTTAATAAACTCTTCCACTTTTAGCTACTCTTCCCACGTTTCAGAAAATATACGTTCTACGTCGGAAGATAAAAGTGTTACCTTATAGTTCCAAAATTCTGAATCCTGAATTCTTCATTGTTTCTTCCGTAGACAGCTAATGAACCGGAAAGATCTGGCGGATCTATCATTTCCGATGAAACCGAGAACAGCGTACGACTATGAAATATCTTTGCTAGAACTTTGCTTCCGAAAACTTCCTCTGAGCCGAGCGATACTTATTGAATATTTAAATGCCTTTCCTTTGAGACGAAAAACTTTTCTCAAAAATATAAGGTTTCATTCTAAAAACGTTACTATAATTTCAGAAATGAAGACTAATGAAGCATTTCTCATTAGAGTAGGTAGGTATTACAATTCCGCTTCTCACACACCTTAAAGTATTTAGCCATTGTTTGTAAGATTAAATTTTTCAATTAGTTGTTTGTTTTGTAGTTAAAATTAAAATTAGATTCATCTCTATTCGCTTGAAGAACTTTTATATATTAACTGGGTATTTCACCATCCTTCTTTAGCTTATCCATAGGATAGCGTATATTTTAGATTCACGATTTGAAATTAATTTATCTATGTAGTTCGATATTACTATTTGGTTCTCCAACCAATGGATAGTGGATAAATATCGGACAAGTTGACCGAGTTTTCTAGCTATCGCAAGTATTTATTATTTTGTCAATTTGGGAGGCGGGTATGGGTACCGCTGCCCTGGGAACCATTTAATGAATAAACAATACCTCTGCCGTAGGTCACCCCAAGTAGTTCGCTACGTCTGGTTACTTAGCATGAATGCCCAGGTTCACGAGATGAGATTTTTCCCGGTCTCAACGGATGCGTTAGCCCACTAACTGTGTGACAGGCGGATCGGGAGAGACTGGTTGAGGGGGACCTTATGACCTCTCCAGCAGGACTCTCGCGTAACATCGCTTTGCACCGCGTTGGTTGGGATGGATTCATTGGTCCTACGCTCCTGGACACGCTGACTCCCAGATTCTTACCCACCCCTCATACCTTGTTCCTTCCCAGAACATTCTCTCCTTACTTTATTAAAAAGATCCTCCACACACCATCCCCAAAGATGTCACAGGCTTGGAGGAAAAATATTCTCTTCGTAGCCTCTTGTGTGGAATTAATGATTGGTATTATCCTTCGGATAAGCTATGAAGAGGGTGGGAAATACCTCCGAAGTGTGCTATGTAAATGTAATGCGTTGAGCGATAATTGCTACGCCGAGGCAAGGTAGGGATTATCCACTAGGTTTAATTACTAGGTACTGATTGAATTACTGTTGCTCACCACAAATCAACTTGGATTCCTTTTATGGAATCTTGGACTCCAAACCACGACTATATAGTCGAAGTATGTTAATCTGCGGTAGACATGAGTCCCCTCTACCAGAGCGAGGGCATTAAATTTTATGACATTCATGGAAAGGTTTGACGGTAGATTTTCACCATTGAAACCAGATAGTAAGATAAGATTGAATCAATATATATTGTACAATATTCCACAGTATTGTATACAGTATTCCACAGATGGCAATGACTTACCCCGGGACCAACGTTTTCACTAACATAACCTAGCTAACTACAATCGTCAGCGGCTGGTGTCAGGCGGGGGAATAGGCCCAAACGATTTACTGGAGGAATGGTGGCGACACTCTCCACCGGGAAACGGCGTCAAAGGAGTTCCCGAAAGGATCCGCTGGCCGCGGATTGTGAAATTAATGGCGTAACGCCTTCTTACGCGGAACGATTGATTGGATCTTTACCGATCATTATTTTTAAAAGGGGACTGACACCGGTACACGAGGTAAATCGAGGTTCAATCTCACGCTTTTACGTGGATTTATTGTTTAAACTTCCGATTCACGAACTAGTCATATAATGTCACCCGCGTGTTCGATCACAACTCCCGATCGATTAAAACATTATTAAATTAAAATTAAGTGACTGTCGTTTTGAAAGCGGCTTCGCTCCAAATCGCTCCAAACCAGAGTGGAAACGGAAACGCCTCTGACGCTTCGCATACACAAAAAAGCGGAATTTAGTGTCGCCAACATTATTTTTAAAAGGCCGCAACTTAGGAAGGTATTTGACCAAATGAATAATTAAAATCGCTTCATAACAAGTGTCATAAAAGCTTTATAAGCTTCGATAATTTTGTTCTTCTTCTTCAATGGCGCTACAGCCCCTTTCGAGCTTTGGCCTCTTTCAAAATAAGTCTCCACCGCCCTCTGTCCTCGGCCGTCGTTTTCCAATCTGCAACATGGAGAAATCCTCTTGCATCCTTCCTGACATCATCCTCTCATCTCAGTCTAGGTCTGCCCGCCTTTCGTTTACCTCCCGGGTGTCCTGTCAGAACCTTCTTCGGTACTCGTGTGCTTGGCATTCGGTGCACATGTCCGGCCCATCTTAATCTTTGGAGTCTTAAATGGGTGGAGAGTCTGGGAGCTTGGTAAATATCATAGAGCTCATTATTGTGGCGGATTCTCCATGCCTCTCCCTCTCGCACCGCTCCTAAGATTCTTCGAAGTACCTTTCTTTCGAAGATGTCCAGCTGTTCCGCTGACTTTGCTGTCAGTGTTCCCGTCTCACATCCATAGACCAAGACCAAGACGATAATTTTGTTAATTACTTACTAACCATCACGTCGTTTCCCGCAGAGATGATGCACCGCCACACATCTTGGTCTTGACACACACTCCTAGTCTGATTCACAATATTTCGTGGTCTCATGCATACTATTCTGTTATTTTACCAACTCAAAAAATCGTTTTACTCCAACTTGCCACATTTTTCTCAGATGCCCCTGACTTACTTTATCATTAACTTTCTCGTAATATATTCTCCTTACCTTCGTTCATCTTCTCTGCTGCTTATGAACAACACAGCAGTTGGGAAGAAAAAAATTATAAACCTAATTCGTACCTACGTGGAACTAAGGCAGGTACTGAGATTTTGATTTTAAGCGCTCCCAAGCCGATGTGATTTTTCACAAAATTAATTATAGGTGTTGTTATTATTATATTTCTCGGTATTTCATTATCGATGTTGAACTGGGTATTATTGTCTGGAAATTGGGTTTCTTTCGTAGAACCTCATTTAAAATTTCACCCAAAATTTAATATTGCCTATAAATTCATAATTATTGAGTCCCGTTCGGTTTTAAACAATAATTATTAGCGATCGAGCTTACGAAGGAAATATCGGCTGGCAAGCAGAAAATTGAAAATACCGATTAAATAAAACATTCATGTTTAAAAATTTATTTTATTTGCCTCCTAAGTAGGTACTAAATTATTTTCACATTTTGTAAAGTCGATATCATTGATATTACAAAAAAAGTTAAGTTTTTTAGGTACTTGGTCGAATACAATGATTCAATGAACTTACAAATGAGGCGCTCAGCGGAAGAGCAGCCCAACCCACAAAAGTTTGTAATTACCGAAAACAGCATTTATTATATATTAGCTGAAGTCTCCGGCGATGCCCGGGCTTTACACAGAGTTTTCAAAATCAAATGTCGACGGTGACCTTCCTTTGCATACAAATCAAATCCACACCGCCCGCTTGAGAGCCTGCTCGTACACCACATACAGACATTCTCCTTTATATATGTTTCAACCAATTTACATAAAAAAAACATTGCCAAATTATATACCTAAACCTTCCTCATGAATCACTCTATTGGTGAAAACCGCATGAAAATCCGTTCAGTAGTATTTGAGTTTATCGCGATCAGAGAGACGCGGCGGAGGACTTTAATTTATAACTAGCAGACCCGGCCACACGTTGCTGTGGCTTACCCAACCATTATAACCAACGCCATCTGTTAATTTGCATAGATACATTTCAAATTCACACCGCCCGCTTGCCAGCTGCCCGCAGCCTGAATTGAATCTTTGAATTTCGCGACTTTTCTCTACTATAATATGCATGTATTGTACATGTAAACCTTCCTCTTGAATCACTCTATCTATTGGTGAAAACCGCATGAAAATCCACTGCGTAGTTTAAAAGATTTAAGCGCACATACAGCGGGAGCGACTTCATTTAATACTACGAAAAGTTTTTTATCATATCTATGAAGCCACAGCGGCCTAATTTTAGTTCTCACTATTTCAAATATCCTTTAAAATCAGTGGAAACTAAAATGTGGCTACTGTGGCTTCATAGACATGACAAAAATATATAACAAGATTATGTTTTCGTTGATGTGGGTTGGACCACTCTTCCGCTGAGCGTTTCAAATATGAAATAAACTTCTTGCACAATATAACACTTAGGTAATTGAAATATTGCTAATAGTTTATATTTCCAACACACAATGTTATTTCTTGGAAAAATACGGCAGTTCTAAAGGTTTGTTGGCATAAAAACCCCGACAAAATATAAGTAAAGTATACAATGTATGTATTGGATTTCACTCATAAGGTTAGTACTTGAATATTTAATATTTAATTGTCTATTATTCAAATTATAGTCAACTTTATGTATAATATCAATTCACTTAGAAACTAAGCTTGTATTCGGTTTATAAGGCTGGTGTTTAACTACTGGGGATTTGGTAATGATTATATTGAATCCTGTGATAGAGTAAATGTCAGTTAGACTCAGAACAGGATCTTGATTAATTGATCAAAATCTCCAAGACGTGGCGCCAGCCTTCCCAGGAAGGAAATTGATTAAGTTGGCGGTATTACCGTCATGCAAATAATGTTATTTTGATTAAAATATCGTATTATTGACAAGTCTTGATGAGAATATTTGTATCTTGTGGTTTTTCCCTGTCTCGATCAGGTGTCTCCAATGTTTATTCTGTTTTAATTTATTTAAAATCAATTATTATAATTATTAGCCTGAAACACTCATCAACTCAAATCTCGCGAGAAAAGATACATGCCGCCGACGGGACTCGAACCCGCGTCCTTCTGATTTCCGATCAAATGCTCTGCCATCAAGCTACGTTGGCTTATCTCCTACCCGCCAAATAATTCAATATATACTAGTGTTTCATTCAACAATTACTGCTTATTACATTTTTCCACCTGCAAACAACCAACATTATTTTTATATGGGAAAGGCATTGTAAGTGCTAAATCTCCCACAAGGTGGCGTCGACACAAATTATGTGTGCATATTTTTGGTGACATACTTTTAACTCGTCACATATTAATTTTTATTTTTAATTGATAAACTAGTATTTAAGAAAAGATTTTTATGCATAGCACAAAGGGTAACAATTATTAAAGTAATAATTATTAGCCTGAAATACTCATCTACATTGAAAAAATCTCCCGAGCAAAGATACATGCCGCCGACGGGACTCGAATCCGCGTCCTTCGGAAATCAGATGATGCGGGTTCGAGTCCCGTTGGCGGCATGTATCTTTTCCCGGGATATTTATTCAATGTAGATGAGTATTTCAGGCTAATAATTATTACTAATAATTGTTATCTTTATATCTATTATTATTGTTAATAATTGTTACATAAAAATCTTGTCTTATATGTTAGTTTATCAATTAAAAATAATTATTTATTTAAAATCACTCAAACGTTTTAAATCCAGTTCGATTTTTGTTACCAATACCAATTACAAACAATACTTATTGAAAAAGATCTTTGAAGTAAATATTTACAGTATTATTCAATTATGATTTTTTAAATCAAATTATTTACATCGTTACCTAATATTCTTTCCTCTGTGATAGATACCTTTCGAAGATTCATTCGATGATCTCTCACGTTTAGCGAATTTTTTTCATATTCTTGTACCAAATTTTATTTTTGTAATAGTGCGTGTATATTGTTTAAAATATGGAAAGAAACATAATACGCTTCATATCCCTATAGTTTTTAGTGTTCACAGTTTTTTTATTGATATTTTTCCGATACAATAAACTTTAGGCATTTTCTCCCTCAAAAGATGTTATTTTTGTCAATTTTTCATCATATCGGCAGAATAATAGCGGCATGATGCATTGAATTACTTTGCTTTATCTTGCCCTTGGTTAAAACTAATATTAGATCCAGTGGGTTGGAATCCTTGTTTTTCGTTTTAGGAGAAAACCGATAAGATAAAAATAAGTTCGTTTTGCGGTTGAGTAGGGAGTAGGTATATATTGATTCTAAGTAACAATTATTACAAGCAATAATTGTCAGCCTGAAACACTCATTTACATTGAAAAATCTTCCGAGAAAAGATACTTGCCCCCAACGGGACTTGAACCCGTGTCCTTCCGATTGCCGGTCGAATGCTCTGACCACTGAGCTATGGGGGCTTATCAAATACCCGCCAAATAATTCAATATATACTAGTGTTTCATTCAACAATTACTGCTTGTTATATTTTTTCCACCTGAAAACAACCAACTTTATTTTTGCAAGGAAGACATTGTTAGTGTTAAATCCCTCGCTAGGTGGCGTCGAGACAAATTATGTCTGCATTTATTGGGGAATTACTTAAACTTGTTAAATATTAATTATTATTTTTTAATTTATAAACTAACGTTTAGACAAGATTTTTATGCATAGCACAAAGGGTAACAATTATTACAAGCAATAATTGTCAGCCTGAAACACTCATTTACATTGAAAAATCTTCCGAGAAAAGATACTTGCCCCCAACGGGACTTGAACCCGTGTCCTTCCGATTGCCGGTCGAATGCTCTGACCACTGAGCTATGGGGGCTTATCAAATACCCGCCAAATAATTCAATATATACTAGTGTTTCATTCAACAATTACTGCTTGTTATATTTTTTCCACCTGAAAACAACCAACTTTATTTTTGCAAGGAAGACATTGTTAGTGTTAAATCCCTCGCTAGGTGGCGTCGAGACAAATTATGTCTGCATTTATTGGGGAATTACTTAAACTTGTTAAATATTAATTATTATTTTTTAATTTATAAACTAACGTTTAGACAAGATTTTTATGCATAGCACAAAGGGTAACAATTATTACAAGCAATAATTGTCAGCCTGAAACACTCATTTACATTGAAAAATCTTCCGAGAAAAGATACTTGCCCCCAACGGGACTTGAACCCGTGTCCTTCCGATTGCCGGTCGAATGCTCTGACCACTGAGCTATGGGGGCTTATCAAATACCCGCCAAATAATATATATTTTTCTAATTAATATATATTTTTTTATTTGAAATATACATACATAGAACAGATTTACATAAGGAAAATATACGGTTCTTAAAAATAATTACAAATAAAGTAATTTCTTGTTAATGAATCTACCCAATTTAAAAAGAGAAAACATTTCTCGTGTTTAAATTGGGGAGTCGTGTCATTACAGAAAAAAGATATACTTTTTTTTAATTAAGAAACAAATAAAACTTATGAATGATAACAAATATTAATAAAGAAATATACTAACGTAGCAGTTACAAAATTAGATATACATGTATTATAGATATTTTAAAGTAAGTTATGATTAAGGTTTTCACGGGTGTAAGATGTAGAACAATTTTCTCGGTTTACCCGCGTAATGTAGTCCTTAAAATGACTTTTTAACTCCTGACGTTTCGGACAGATCACACTGTCCATCTTCAGAGGCCTTATGTCTTGAGTTTTTGTCTCAAACTGATAGCTTTCGCATGTCCGTTCGGTCCAAAAGCTAAAACTTAAGTGAGTGTGAGTCACTTCTTATGTCTAGAACGAAGTACCCGGGTTGCAGGTGATTGATGGTGGAGAGGGTGGGGGGCGGGGCTGGCAGTAGATATCTTATTGGTCAAGCTAAATGGAGACACTACAGGTAATTTTGGAAATGCCGTTTTTGGGGGATTTTCATCGATTAAGACTTTACAGGTGTTGGGAATTCTAATTGAGTCATTTCTAGTATTCATATAATTTTTATGTTTATAAATTTCTATTGCTTCGCGGTAAATTCTTTTTGGTTCATTGTATATGCTAGCTATTGTTTTTGTATTATTAAAGTCTATTTTATGACCTGCATTGAGGACGTGTTGTACTATGGATGAAGTTAAGTGTTTATTAGTGACATCTACTTTATGTTCTGCAATTCTACATGATATTTTTCTATTTCAACGTGATAACTACAGTGTCATCTGCATAAGATATGATATCTACAACTATGGGAAGAGTGAACATTTGATTAACATATATAATAAAAATGACCGATGACAGTTCCTTGTGGTACACCAAATGATGAGGTTTTGGGTTCACTTAGGGCAGCGGTCGGGGAACTTTTTTAACCATTACCCCAAAATATTTTTGCGTAAGTCGATATTACCCCTTCCCCCCATTTTGAAAAGAAGACAATCAATGTAAATTTAAATAAACATTATATATTGAATTAATTTACACGGAAAATAAAAAAAGTTACATTAAAATAATAAATATGTAATATAGAAACAAAATAAAATTTTCAAATTGGATCAAACACAGTTTTTGGAGAAATGATGTTGCTTCATGTTTGATACAATTACTTCAAAATTGGGACTTTTTGATGTAAGAGCAATTTGAATACAGTCTTCGGCGTTTAATCGATTTCTGTTCTTCGTTTTTATGTTCATTAGAGTTTAAAAGCCTTGTTCACAAAGATAGGTTGTTGCAAATAGCGGCAACTTTTTACCACCTCCTCACCTGTAATTATAAAAGCCTTCGTAGCTTATAACATCCAAAAAGACGACAGATTGGATTTGCTCTTAAATTGAATACGTGCTTCAGTATTAGATCGAAGTTCAAGTATTGTTTCTGCCGAACCTGGAGGTTCTTCTGGTATGTTAGCAATTTCACATTTAAAAGGATCTACAACCCAATTGAAAGTACGAGTATGTATATCAAGATCTGGAAAGTAGTCAGAGAACCGCTCTCTGAGTTTGGTAATATGTTTTATAACTGTATCCTTGATGTCGTAAAAAGTAATATTTTCACAGACTTCCAAAAACAAAGCTAAATTTGAAGAAGAAGCCATCTTTAAAATACTAACACGTTTATGAAATAGCAAACTAGAAAAATTTCCTTATTACCCAAAAAAGAACATTTTTACCCCATTTGGGGTAATTTACCCCGGTTCCCCGACCGCTGACTTAGGGTATTATTTATTTTGACGTATTGAAATCTCTCTTTTAGATAACTTTGGAACCATGACAGTACTGTTCCGTCCAATCCAATTTGCATGAGTTTCTCATGAGTTTGGAGTGTGATATACTGATATGCTATCAAATGCCTTGCGTAGGTCGATGAATATACCAAGACACTTTTATCCATTATCTAATTTTTGTATTATTGTTGAAGTTAATTTAGCAATTGCATCTTGAGTGCTGAGATTGTCCCTAAACCCAAGTTGGTTCGGGCTCATTATCTTTTTTTCTTTTATGTAATTGTTGAGTTGTTTTTTAACATATTTTTCCTAGATTTTTGCAATGTTTGATGTGAGTGCTATGGGAAGATAGTTGAAAATATTTTTTCATCTCCAGATTTAAAAACAGCGGTGACAATAGTATTCTTATAGTTGTTTGGGAATATACCCTTCTTTAGACTTACATTTATTATATAAGCAATCGGTTTGCTGATTATCTCATGAACGGCTTTTAATGTTTTTACGGTTATTTTTTCATATAATGACAATATATATAAATATATATATATATATATATATATATATATATATATATATATATATATATATATATATATATATATATATATATATATATATATGACAAGATAAGTACATGAAAGTGACAGTTGTGTTCAAATTTGTCCAACGAATTTCAGTTTTAATAGCTGTTTTAACTAGCATTCAAGTATTTACTCGCGTGAAACGCAGTCTTTACACCCTTCCACACATTGTGAATCAAAATTGTGCCCTGATCCTTGCAATCTAAACATTAATTCATTGTTTTATAAGTGAAAGGTTACTGAATATTGAAGTTTAAAAATGTCTGTCTTACCCACTAGTGGCACTAGTAGAACAGGCAACAAATCAAGACGCATTGCTGCCATGGATAACCCGTCTGACGTCACTGGCTCAGAGCCAGACTTGAGTAACACACTAATTTCTTTCAAAGATGAAATAAAACAAGAAATTTTCAAAGTGTTTAGTGAATTAAAAACATTGAATGAACAACTAAGGGAGTGTCATAATATAATTAATGACCTCACACTTAAAAATAAGGAACTTGATACAAATTATAACCTGATTTTATCCAAATTAAACCGCCTGGAGCAAACCTCATTAAAAAACAATGTAGAAATTATTGGCGTTCCTGAGAAAAAGAACGAAAATTTAGTAGATGTCATAAAATTGCTGGGAACCAAGGCAGGTATTGATGTTCTCCCGAATGATATTGACGGTATTTCTCGTACGAGGGTCAAGGAATTACCTAGAGAAAATCCTAAATTTACTCGACCAATTGTGGTGAAGTTCTCAACCAGCCGCTGCAGAGACAACTTTCTAGCTGCTATAAGGAAGAAAGGCGGCATAAACTCTGGCGACCTGAAGCTTCCTGGGGACAACAACGTTTATGTTAATGAACATCTGACGGCTTCAACCCGTGCACTTTTCAAGAGAGTGAGAGATTTATGCAAGGATAAGAACTTTAAATTCAGGTGGATCAAGTTTGGTAAAATCTTTATACGAAAAAATGAATCCAGTCCCATTATTCAAGTGACTTTGGAATCGGACTTGATTAAGGTTTTTTGCTGAAATCTCTTTTAGTTTTATCAATCGTAAAAATTAACTCTATTAATATTACCAATATTTCTCTGTTTAATCCTTTATTTTTTTCTGCTTTACTACAACAACACTCTAATACTTACAATGTTCTACTACATGCCTACAACTCTTTTAAAAATTTAATATTTTATATATTTTATGAAATGAATGAACCAAAATGTTGAATGTTTATTATCAGAATGTAACTGGACTGCGATCCAAAACAAATAGTTTTTATTTTAATGTTACTAATAACAACTTTGATATTATAATGATAACAGAAACTTGGCTTTTAGATAGCATTGCCAGTGAAGAGCTATTTGACAACCGTTACCTAGTTTTTAGGCGTGACCGCAAAGAACAAAAACGAGGAGGAGGTGTACTAATTGCGTTAAAGAAGCACCTCGTAGCTCACAAACGTAATGATTGGATCACGAATGCAGAAGATATATGGGTGACTGTTTCGATCAAAAATATCATAAAAATTCACTTATGCTGTGTATACATTCCACCAGGAGTCAATCACTCTCATAACATTAATGAATTTATGAATAAATTATGTGAACTTAGAGCACTTCATCATGACGATCATTTTGTGATCTCGGGTGATTTTAACTTACCAATAATTAACTGGTCTCTTAGTAACGGAAACAGTATGCAAATTATGAATGGTTATCAATCTGAAATTATCTCCAAACTATCTGACACCCTTTCATTTACAGATCTATCGCAGTATTGCACCTTTCCGAATAATAATTATAAATTCCTAGACCTTGTTTTTAGTTCGACCCCTGTAAATGTATCAAATACTGACCAGTATCTCATCCCGGAATGTAAACATCATAAAGCCATTCTCTTTGACATAAACATAGCTCTTGAAACCCCTATGGTGAACAATAAACGGACAATCAATCTCTTTAGGAAAGCTAATTTTGAAACAATAAATAACATTCTCGGTAGTATTGATTGGGACGCTGAATTCTTAAATTTATCAACTAATAATGCCATTGATCGTTTTTATGTTATATTATATGAAATCATTCGTTCAAACGTCCCATCAAAGGATGTTCATATCAACAACTCGTATCCCTATTGGTTCAGTCCAGCTCTGATAAAACTGACTAAAGAAAAATATAAAGTGTTCAAAACTTGGAAAAAATGGTCCAATCCTTTAGACTACCATGAATTTTGTATCCTTAGAACAAGGCAGAAGAGAATGTCTAGGGAATGTCTCAAACAATTAATAACATACGCTGAACTTAATATATCCCGTGATCCCAAAAAATTTTGGTCTTATGTTAAAGGAAAAAGAAATAATTCTAGTTTACCTCATGTAATGAAACTGGGCGACGTTACTGCTGCTAATCCTTTTGCAATATGCAACCTGTTCTCACAGCACTTCGTCTCCACCTTTAATTATAATACTACCTCCGATGTACACTCTACCAACCATCATAATATAAATAATCAAGTTAACATCTCTTCGGTATCAGTTTCAAAAGAAAAAATAGAAAAAATAATCGATACTGTTTCTAACTCATTGGGTGCGGGTAGTGATAAAATTCCAGCATTCTTTATCAAAATGTGTAGCAAGGTAATCTCGAAGCCCCTATTATTGCTCTTTCAATCCTCATTGAAAGAAGGCATCTTTCCGGATCGTTGGAAGTGTGCTCTTATCACACCAGTATTTAAGTCTGGGCCTAAAAATGATGTCCAGAACTATCGTCCAATATCTAAGTTACCAATCTTCAGTAAAATTTTTGAAAAAATTGTTCACGAACAACTTTATAACTGCGTCCAGTCTGTAATACTCGTGAACCAACATGGCTTTATGAAAAAAAGATCGGTTGTCTCTAATCTTGCCATATTCATTGAAAATATTACGAAATCAATGGATGATCAAATCCAAGTTGACGTAATCTATACAGATTTCTCGAAAGCGTTTGATAAAATTGATCACAGTCTTCTTTTATCCAAATTACTAGCTTTAGGAATTCACGGAGATTTGTATCGATGGTTAGTCTCTTATCTTAATGGGCGCACTCAAGGAGTAACAATTAATGGCTTCATCTCTGAGTTCGTAAATATACCTTCTGGTGTACCCCGAGGATCTCACCTGGGACCGTTACTATTCACAATTTTCATCAACGACATTATAAAATGCTTTAATTATGCAAATGTTCTACTCTTCGCTGATGATATGAAAATATATCTTCCGATTAACTCTATCATTGACTGCATTAAATTACAAGAAGATCTTTATAGGCTTAATGACTATTGTATAATTAATAAACTCAACATGAACACTTCTAAATGTTATGTGATTACCTTCACTAGAAATAAAATTAAATTTGACCATAACTACCATATAGCCAGCCAATCACTCAAAAGGGTTACTCAAATTCGTGATTTAGGTGTTCTACTTTTTTTTTTTTTTTTTTTTATTTTCTTTATTCATTTTGTTTATTACAGGATTGTTTTACATGGTATTTCGACTACCAAGCTAGGCAAATGCCCGTATTATGGTAGTCGAGATTCATAAGATATTAAGTATATAATATTAATAATCATCCATATATATGTAGATGAAAGTACAAACATATAGCATATATATTATACTAGTATTAGGTACATGATCACATACAGGAAAGGAGTTAAACTAGGTGAATCTTGTATAAATAAAAATAAAATAGAATAAGTAATAAAAATAAAAGTAACAAAATAATAATATTTTAAGGATAATAGAAATAAAAAATAAGAATAAATATGTAAATCATCTATACAGATGAACAATGATAGTCTTAGACCCCAAAAAACAAAAGCAAGTATTCCTAAGCAGCATATGAAATGGACGAACAATGTCAAAAATATGAAAAAAAGCATCAGCGTCATATAAAGTTTTGGTTGAAAATTAATTTAGAGATAAGATTTTTACTCGAGAAATATGAAAAAATAAGAACAGTTTTTAAGATGTAAGGCATTCTTTATAATATTTCCTTCCCTGAGTAAATAACCAGTTCTGTATATTAATGGCATAAAGATCATCAGTTTTCGATGTCTTAATATCAATACTTAGTAAGTTGAACATTTTAGGCGCGATGTAAGAGAACTGTCGTTGGGCGAAAGCTGTTTTTGTTGGAGGAATTTTGCATTTTTGCTGTGATGAATAGCGGGTGTAAATATTTTGTTGAGTTTTGAGTGTTAAATCATTTTTCCTTAAGTGTATGAGAATTGTCTTAACGTATAATTGTCTAATGTCTAGGATTGCGAATTTTTTAAAAAGTGGCTCTGATGGGTGAGATGGGTGACATTTTAATATAATCCTTAGTAGCAGCTTTTGAATTAAGATCATGGGATATATAATTGAAGCTGCACAGCCTCCCCATCCCACGATACCGTATGTGGCTATTGATTGGAATAGTGCAAAATATATGCATCTAATTGTTTGAAGTTTCAGGATTGATCTGAGAGAGAGAAATATATAGCACAATTTGCGGAGTCTTTTTGTTGTGAAATTGACATGGTCCTCCCAACGCAGTTGGTCATCTATAACAATCCCCAGATATTTAATTTGGTCGGATTTTTTTAGGTTGGTACATGAGCAATTGTTGTGGGGAGGTGTAGGGGTAATATGGTTCTGTGAGCATGAGTGAATGATAAGATTAGGACAGTTTTGAGGAGGAGTGACTTTACGTATGGAGAAAAGTAAATATTTTGTTTTGTCAACATTAAGAGTCAGAAGGTTGTCATCTAACCAATGTTTTACTTTATTCAGGCCCTTATTTGCTTTTTCCATAGTTGAGTTCCAATTTTCAGCTTCAAAGATGATTACCGTATCATCGGCAAAAGATATTATAGTTCCATCAATTTCCAAGTTACATAAAGTGTTAATATATATTAGAAAGAGAAGTGGGCCTAATACACTGCCTTGAGGCACACCGTACGTGATTGGTAAATTTTTACTTCTGTATTCTTTAGCAGAATTTACAAGAGACGATTGTGACCTATTTGTTAGATAGTTCTCAAACCATTTGAGGGGAGTACCTTTTATTCCTACCTGAAGGAGTTTCTTCAAAAGTATGCGGTGAGAGACAGTATCAAAGGCTTTGGCTAGATCCAAGAAAACAGCGAGGGGCTTGCGGCCTTTATCAAGATTATCAGAGATTGCTTTTGTAAAAGTTGCAATTGCATCTGCGGCACTACGATCTTTGCGGAAGCCATATTGATTTCCTGATAAAATGTCATTGTCTTCAAGAAATTGTATAGCCTTCGCTTTACCGTTTTTTCAATTATTTTTGATATCGGACTCAGCAAGGATATTGGTCTATAGTTATTCACTGATGATCTGTCCCCTGATTTATAGATAGGAATAATTGTTGAGTGTTTTAAAGAATTTGGGAAGAGGCCAGATTGAAAGCTTAGATTTATGATATGTTTAAGGGGCTTAGTGATGATTGGTTTGAGGTGTTTGATCAATTTAGTGGATATATTGTCGATTCCAGTTGAATGTGTGTTTTTGAGTGATGAAATAATTTCAGTGATTTCTTGTTCTGTGGTAGGAGTGAGATTAAATGGATCATAGCTAAGATTATCGATCGATATATTATTTGCAAGGTTAAATTCTGACATTCCGTTTTTATTTAAAATATTATTTGCTAAGTCTGATCCGACTGTGGAGAAGAATTTATTGAAATGATTTGCGATTTTTTCTGGATGATTTGTTGTATCTAGTGTTTGGTCTGCAATGGTTATTTTATTTATAGGTGCGGTAGTTTTGTTGGTATAGCAAATCTCTTTGACAATATTCCAGATTTGTTTATTGTCATTGGCAGCTTCCTTGATCTGTTTTCTATAGTATTCGTCTCTAACTCTACAGATTATTTTTTTACAAGCATTTCTGTATCGTTTGTAAAATAGGAGAGATTCGTGATTATTGGGATTGTTTTTACAATATTTGTGAAGTTTATTACGCTTGTGAATACAGTGTAGAATGCCATTTGTTATCCAAGGCTTAAGTTTAATTTTGCGACTACTTTGATTGTTGTTAGTGTTTGATGTGGAACTTTTTAAATGGTTATGTATGGTGTCGATAAGAAATTCGCACGCTATGTTTGGATCGGTGAATTTATAGAAATTTGACCAGTTTTCCTTGGAAACCAGTTTGAATAGCGTGTCATAGCAGATTTTCTTCGTGGGTATTTTAGATGTAGGTAATTTTTTAATAACATGTGAAAGGGAGGTGATAGTAGCATAATGGTCTGTAACCGTGCATTGGTATACGAGAGATTTGGTATTCAATTTACATTTAGCAAAGACATGGTCAATGCAACTGGCGCATAATTCTGATACCCGAGTGGGGGCCGTAATAGCTGGAATAAAACCTTGTAGAGTTAGTAAGTTCATGTACTCATGTGCTTGGGGATGCATCGTATTTATGATATTAATATTAAGGTCACCAATAACAAGTACATTTTCACAATCCCTCATACACGATAAGGATTGATTAAGTGAGTTTAAGAATGGTGTTATATTAGACTCACTCGGTGATCGGTATATAGATAATATCGTTACGCTATTTTCTATTTCGAGTTTAAGACAATTTGAATTTGTGATTGAGATTTCTTTAACAGAGTGTTGTATGTGATTTTTGATGTATATGATTACGCCATCATTTTGAGATTTATTATTCTGTGTGTTGTATTGGTTATAGTCTTTTATAGTTTTTGGAATAAAGTTATCTTTGATCCAGCATTCGGTCAGAATAAGTAAGTCAAAATCTGAATCAAGGTCTGTGAGTAGTATAAGGAGTTCATTGAAATTTTTATTAATTGATCTGATATTCATGGAGAATATTTTAAGGTTAGATTGATTTAAGATTTGCCGGACTTCTGTAGCATTATTTGTTTCGGTACATGGAATCTGTGAGATGTTGTCTAATACATTTGTTATGTCTTCCATTTTTTTAAATTACTAAAGTATGAACTAATAATGTGCCAAAAATATAGTTCGGTATTGGTAACAGCAAATTAATAACATAGTAAGTAAAAAAGTATATATATGTAGTGTTGGTTGCAGAATGACTCAGATAAATAAAGTATATGATGGGAGTATCATTTAGGAAAAAAGATATATTACGAGTATTATCATTTGATTTTGAAATATGAGGCATAAAAGTTGAACATTTTTTTCTGACACTTTAGAGCAAGGACGATAATATAAAAATATGTATTTTGTTGTGTTTAGACTATAGGTAGGGTTTATGCAGAAATTATAATTGTCATTTAGAATTGAAAAGGTATTATATAACACATGTGTAGGTTTGGGGTCGTATGAAATATAATATAAGAACAAAAACTTCAATGTAATATATGAGAGACATACATCCATAAGCTTGCCAAAAATATGAAGAATTAAATCAAAAGAATTACGCTCCAAAGAGGTTGTCATTGGAGTAATATTGATTTTAGAAATGATCATGTTACGAGGGTAAATATTATGTAGAAATAAATAATAGTTAAAGATATTAATATTTACAAACAGATGTTCATTATATTTAGTTTGTTGATGGCATTTCAGGTAATGACAACAGTAATCGATCTTTGTTTGTTTCACTGACGAGTATTGCAGGCGTTCCGAAGTCCTTACGCACGTATATTTGTCCTTGTTTAATCCACGTGTATTTAAATTTGTTATCTCTTGTTGCCTTACGGGCCAGGTACCATAGATGTTTGGCTCGAAAAGTCAGGTGTTCGGAAACGTAGACTTTCGAGCTAGTGCCAGCAATTCCCAGTTGTTGTGTATTTAATTTTTCATCTGGACTGGATGCTTGCTTGTTGTAGGTTTTGACATTAGAAAGAAATTGGTCGCGGTCCATGTTAGTTTTAAATTTGAAGATGATGGGTTTATGTTCCTTATTAGTTTTTTGAGAAATTCGGTAAGCTGCTTCAACTTCATTTATATTTACATTAGACTTTGAAGTTTGAAGAATGTTATAGAACACATTTTTTAAGTTCTCACCCTTTAGTTCAGGGATTCCCCGAACTTCAATGTTTTTAGACCTATTTGCACGGTGTGATGAATTGCATTGATCAACAGTGAAAATTAGGAAATATCGTAGCTTCCCACTTTAATTTAAAAAGAAAATATCAATTACTTATAAAACGGACACGTCTACGACATCTATCGGATTAGAGTAAAGTGAATTCATATTTACGGTAGGGATCTATAATTAGACAAAGTGAGACGAGTATTGATAAAAAAATCACAGATGGTATCAACAAATAATCAAAGACAGGGACTCCCCAGTATGCTTTAGGCCGTGATATATTGACAGCCAATTGAATTGCAGCAAAAGCGATTAAAAACCAATTCAGCCTATCAACGGGAAGAGGGCCGAGCCCATTTTTAGAACAAAGGAACGACCTTTGGACTTGGCAATTAGTAATGTGATTAATGAGTTTGACGTTCCCACCAAACCGAGAGGTGAATAAACTCCATGGGAAGAAATAATCTGTTCAGGGACAAAAGAACGATGACCCCAAGAAATGTTATGATTAACCGGTACGTTCCAGGGATCAGAAACCCTAGTTCTCGAACGCATTAAAGCATATCAGGTGCGGAAAAAAGGATACACGTAAACCACGATGGAAAAGTTTAAGTGAAAAATTGCACAGCAAGTGACGAAAACGTGTTGTAAGGTGTTAGGGAGATTTCATCTATAATACGATTGTTTGGGGCGACCGGAGATGATCGATTCGAGGGAAAACGTGCTAAAGGAAATGGAAATGTTGAAAAAACAATGGAAAATTATTGTTATCAATTCTAAACGGAGCTAGAATATTACGATGAAAGATTTAGGGAGGAAACGTCAAAAAAAAATGAGAGTTTTAAAGGATAGGCGAGAGTATATTTCAGATGTCTAGAGCAGTAACAAGTGTTAGAGAAGAAATAGAGTGCAGTACGGAGGGGAGTGGAAAATGCTGAAAACATTGCGATAGAAAAACTCAGGAAAAGGAGTCATTTTACGTAATTAAAATGGAGTTTATAGAGTAACATAGTACGCGATTGCAGAAAAAAAATGAGGCATTACAATGGTTGTCGATCCCAGATGTATTTTGTTGTGATAAACAAGGAATATTCGAACATGAAAATTGTTTAGATAAGGACGATTAGCCGTTAAAAAGGTAATAAAAATTATCATGGGTCTTATGAAATATTTACATTAAAGAATTCTCGTAAAAGTTAATGACACTGAAATAAAAAAGGATTTATTGCCAGGTGGGTACAGGAACTAATGTATACAACTGTCAAGGCATATGGTTTATGGGATTTTGCGTAAGAACGGGACAAAATTTGGGAGGCGATCTCTATGAAGCAATAAAAATGACAGGAATTTAAGGGCCGAAGTGGGGGTATCCCCTATAAAGATGTTAAAAAATGATATATTTATTAATAACAAATAGAAAATGAAATTTTCCAAGAGGCAGCAAACATCAAAAAACGATATGGTTATATCAGGGAAGTACGGGGAAGTGAGGGGAAAGGAGATACGACAGAGAAAAACAAAGGAAATCTTAGATTAACAGTGAATAAAATAAATACGGCTTGAAATATAAAAATCTATAGAGATATGAACAATAACGTAAGGATAAATAAGGAAATTCATGGAAAGAGTGTCGTGAATAAAAGAAAATTCGAGAAAAAATGGAAAATTCAAATATACGACGTAAATAGAGAAAATTCGGTTTTAAATGGAAAGGTTCATATAGAATACAGAAAAACTCGAGGAAAAATAATAAAATAAAAATGAACAATTTGCGAGAAAGGCTTCGACATGAAGATATCTCTGATAGGCGAATTTGGGGACAGATTTGGAACATATGGTAGATGCCGTACGCACGGACATGTTACGGAATAGATGAAAATAGAACTTTAAAATTATTAAATTCAAGCTAATTTTGTATGAACAACAGGACAAAGGAAGTTGGGCCATTAAACATGGATCTTACTAAATCCGGATCTTGTAAGTATGGGAGTACGAGACAGAATTTAATGTATCAAACACGGAAGGTACTAAGAGACCGCATTCGACAATAATGGAGAGGTTTCAAGAAATTACGAGTTGATAGTAATTAGATTGGTTTATTATAGGAGATTCAGATACGATCTTTTGGACCTGAGAGGGGTATAAAAGTCTAGACAAATGCCAGTTGAGGACAGTCTACGTCGTGGTCGAAAAGGTTGTAACTTCGCGGAACGTGACGAAACGGTGGGTGATTTAAAGTTAAAAAATTCTAAGTGATAATTATTTTGATACTTAGAAAAATTTCACATTCTATTCAGTGATCTACAGGAAAAAATACTTTGCAGTTAGAATCAGTGGAAAATAAAAATTAAAGACAACGCATTAATTACTTGTGAAAAATAAAAGTGCTCGTGATAAATACAATTTGTTTTAGTGGAAAATTCGGATTTTATAATCACTTAATATCGTATTTTTAAACTTAGAAATTTCGCGTTTAATATTAGTGCAATAAATAACTGAAGTGATGTGATAATTTAGCGTGATGAAGTTATAATTAAATACGTGTGTTCAATCTAAGTGAAAGTGTTCTAACAAATAATAAATATTTAAATTAATTATCTTAAATAATAATAATAAAACAAAATAATATTTTATTAATACATAAAATTTCGGAGGGATAAAAATTTAATTTAACAACAATTTACCACCTCTAAATTAATCGTGAAGTAACTATCATTTAAAGTGTTATCTAACCAACGAGTTTTGAGATAAAATACAGTTTAGAGCGATAGAGTTCATACATCATTTTAATTAATTAGATTAAATGAAAAAAAAAAAAATTGAAGTCAAAAAGATTTAATTAAATTTAGGAAAATAAAAATTAATTTAGGAAAATTGCAGCAAGGTTACCGTGTATTTCCCGGTCGGAAAAAACCTTGGTAGGGGTAAGTCTTTTCCGTTATAAAATTTTACAGATTCCAAGGAGAAAGCGGAATGGAGCAAACATTGGTATTTGGATTAATTATTTGACCAAGATATTACTCGCTTAATATGTGATATGTAACTATATTAAAATATTATAAATATAATAAGTATATTTTATATATTTATATATGTATGTATATAAACACATATATTTGTAATTTTATTGTTCCCAAGAAAAGTTTTAATCAAAAAGAAAAACACTTATATAAAAAGAGGAAAAGGGTATCGATTCCTACCTCTGAATTCATCAATAACTATTAAAAGTAGTTATGTGTGATAAATTTACAAATCAATATTTTATATTTAATGTTATGTATGTATTAATATAATTTCAGAAAATCCAGAGCATTTGAAATAAGTTATGATATTAGAAATTATTTCAATCATAAAATTTATGTATATACATATCAATATTATAAATTATTTATTGAAACAAAGTATATATAAATGAATAAATATGTATACGTAATCGGGTATCAGACTAGACAATTGCGCTAAGTACATCATTATCAAACAAAGAAAATTTTAGAGTCATCTCACACGTCTCCGGAATGTCTAAAGTAAACATACCTCATACGCTTGAATCTAGGTCACGAGGCCGTAGAGAATGTTTACAAAGCTCAAATTGTTTACAAAATAATTCGGTCACTGGGACACTAGTTCGAATACAGTAAAAAAAAAAAAAAAAAAAAAAAATGACCTTGATTAGTGGATATCGTACTTAGGTATTAACTTCTAGGAACGGGATAAAATTATTATATTGCGCAATTATTAGGAACAAAAAGAAAAAAAAAAAATTTAAACACTATTTTTAATTTGAACGTAAAGAGGTATCTACAGACCTAAGCAATTGAAAATTAACAGATTTATTATAGCAGTTCAATAAGGGGTAATGAAGACTTACATGAAACAGTTGAAAAATCACGGGATAGCTTAATAAGGGGTAATGAGGATTTACAAGATTCAATTGAGAATCACGGGATAGCAAGAATTTATCAAAAGTTGAACATTGGAGGGGAGGGAAAGAAAAAAAAAATACAGTTCAACCAATAGAAGGCAGTGGTCGCTTCTATAACAAAATCAAACCATAGAGATGGCGGATCTCTCAAACAAAACCGTCAACAAAACCAAACAAAAGCTTGGAGTTATGGCGAATCTCCAGAACACATCGCCAGATAAGATCTTATTGTACTAGTATATATTTATATTTCACACTATTCTTACGTATATATTCGGTATCAATCTGAGGATTGTGCAGAATCCGATGGGCGAGATCCGAGCTCGGGATGCGTTGCAAGTAGTTTCGTATTGCGAGTTATAAACCTTCCCAAAACGTATGTTTACATATATATCTTTTTTATGTACTGTTCATTGAATGAAACGAACTCACTTACAATTAGTGCTTTAGGCCTGTCGGGTCACTCTCGTCTCATTTCTTGAACGTGGAGGGAGGATTCACGACCCGTAACTCCACACAAACCCGTGAGTATATGATTGCATATAGGACGAAACCGGTTCGCCCTAAGTAAATAGTAAACTTTGGAGGAGTAGGAATTTGGAGGTATCTGGGCTCGGGGGAAGACCTGAAGGCAGTGCATGATGGCGAAGGAAGGTTCATTGGGACGCGATAACTTAGGTATCAATCAATTGAACCGTGCCAAAAGACTGTGCGAATTTTGGGAGGACTCCTGATCACCCTGCTTACTTGATGGAGGCAGGAGCCAAATTTTGCCAGAAAAAGGGTTATTCTGAGTTCGTCAAATATGCAATTAACTAATTACATTAACCTACTAAATCCATCTTTATATGTACCTTATAGCAGCTGAATCTAAACGGAGGGGCGCCCAGCAGATACGAGATACAATCATAATCAAATTTACTAACATTTAACCATTTGAGTTATATTTAATTATCTGTTCAATTAGTCATGTGTAGTTCGATTAGTATTGCTTATTCATGAATTCATTAGGATGTAGGGAATCATAATAAACGTCAAAGGGAAGTTAGTTCATTTAGAGAAATTACTTAAGGTTAAATTTGCAAGAGAGAGACCAATACAGTTTGAAATTCAACACTCTGTTTAGAACTAAGAGGGTTACCACAAAATTAAAAGTAATTAAAGTCCTATATCATAAATCAAAAAATTACACAACGTTTGATGGAGTTTAATTACAACCTAAATACGAAAATATTTACGTTCAAAGTCGTAAATAACGTATTTATTAGTTAAGTACATATATCGCTAAAGGTATGTAGTACAAGGGAGCTTTAAGTAGCTTTCTGTAGTTATCAGAGGAAATAAGGGTCCAATTTTATAAAGGCTTGTGTGACGTAGGGGAGGAATTTTCCATCCCTACCACACATATGCAAAGCCTTAAGAATATAAATATCGATCAGAGCCAAGAGAAAAGGCGAGAATATTACAACTGTCTTGCCGATGAAAGGAGAGTTAAATAAGATATAAATAAGTATCAAAAGACGAAATATTACGACTGGTGCCAAGTGCCCAGGAGTAAATAAAATACAGACAAATACGAAAGTAGAAGAAAAAGACATACATCACAACGGTCCATAGTATCCATTTGCCCTTCCAAAAATTCAATTCGGGTTTCAAGTTTAGTGTTTTTATTTTTTAGTTCTTCATTTTGTTCTTCTAAATTATGAACTCTTATGAGTATATCTTCATATTGCTTACTCATATTCGATATCGTTTCTAGAATTTTATTATTTTGTTTAATAATAGCGTTTTGAGATTGAAGGAGCTCGTTTGAATTATATACACTCAAATCGGTCGAGTTTTTGATGGTATCCTTGTTTTGTTTATTGGATACTACTTCCAATGGTTTGCCATCACTGCACGTCATCGAATTGATGCACTGCTTGCATTTTTGCTGAGCGCGTCGTTCTTTGGTGAGGCGGCGATATGTGTTTTCTGTCATGCCACCACAATGGAGGTGATATGTCCCTTTACACTTTGAGCAAACGAACATAGAATCGTCGGAGAGAATGTTTTCTGGGCAGGCACGGCACTCACTCATGTTGAATTTAGAGGTACGACTTTTGGTGACTTATCAAATTTATTAATTTTTAAAAGAATTATTTTCAGTTTTTTGCGCCTGTCTGCTGTAAAGTCCGCAATAGGGCTAACTTTCTTGACTTGTTTATTTGTTGTCAAATGAATAGCAGTGATCCGTATCGAAATTTATAATGTTTATATTTTTATTAATTGGACAATTTAGACACTGTTTTTTGTGTTGAATATCCCACCAAAGTGGTATATACACTGCTTCACTGATATTAGTTCAATATTCCCTTGAGTTTCAGAGATTTTTATGAATGTTTATATTCTTCCTTTAGTCACTGTGAATGAGATTTTTAACGGCTTATAAATCCGAAAAAATACACTGATTTGAATTGGAAATAGGCACAGTCGATGCGCGATATTGAAATTTAGTAACTTCAGCAATTTACGGTTTGATCACTTTAACTTTTCCTGTTATTATCTTTAATAATCTAGGAGATGACAGTGGCACGACACTTTGTTTGGTAGGTAGGTAGGTGAATATGATAGTAAACTTACATTCGAGGCACATATTAATATGATTGTGAAGAAAGCCCTTAGAATGTTAGGATTCTTATTCCGTATTGGAAAAGAATTCAAGAACATCCAAACACTTAAAATATTGTATTTTTCATATGTTCGCAGTCATCTTGAATTCGCTTCTCAAATATGGAATCCTCAATATAATATTTATATTAAACGCATTGAAGCCATCCAAAGAAAATTTGTTCATCATTTAAATTTCAAGTTTAATATTGGTTATCATAACATTAACAGCTTGCAGGACCCTTATGGACTTAAATCATTAAAAATTAGAAGAGACTCCGCAGATATAATATATCTTCATAAAATTATCAATGGTTTTATTGATTGTTCACCCCTTTTGGCTGAGATTAATTTTAGAGTCCCCTACGTTAGAACCAGAGAAAAATCAATTTTTCATCTTCAAAAATGTTCTACTAATCTCAGACAAAATGCTTTTATATTCAGAACATGTAATGTATTTGATAAGAATTTTAATGATATAGACATATTCTCATGTAATTTAAGTACCTTAAAAAAGTATGTCATAGTCAACATTAAATAATTTTTTGACCGTATTGCAAGTTACCATGTTATTGCTTTGAATCCTTTCCAGTCAGTTGCATACTTGTCATTCGACTTACTATTGTATTTACTCAGTTGTAGGTATGTACAATGTACATATTATTATTATTGGTGTTGTGAAGTGAGAACAAATTTCTGACTCCTACTTCATGTTTGAAATTTTGTAAGCAGATTATTACAGTTTATATTGTGTTTTTATATCTTTATTTTTTTTTGAATAATTTTCAGGGTTATATTTTTGTTAAGTTCTTATGAGTACAGGACCCTTACTTTTTGTTTTACTTTTTAATTATAATTTTAATTATGTGAAAATCTATCATTGGGTATTATGTATATTATTAATTTTATTATTACAAATGTAAAATATCTGTTGATTTTCCAAAATAAATAAAATAAAATAAAATATATATATATATATATATATATATCTATTTATATTTTATCCGTATGAAAATAATCATTCTTGTAAATAATCATTTTATAAATAATTATTTTCTTAACTAAAACCCCAAAATAATAATTTATATCAAGTAACCCCAGTTCATTGAGGTATTAGTAAATAGCTGACCGGAAAGTATCACATTTTAGGCTCGGCGTTTAGTACTGTTAATTCAACAACAGTGCACTAAGTTCCGCTTCCGTCCTTTTTGAATGGAGATATAAGGGAAACGGCGATCTCCATTCGACTTGTCACGAGTATTTTGATTTTATAATCGGAATTATTTGTAAATCCCGTTTAAGTATTTGGTGATGCAGATTTATTGATGACCTTGCTTGTTTTAATTAATAATTTGGTATATTAAGTGAAAATACCCAATATAATACGTAAAGGCGGTTCTGTGCCCGACGTTGTCGATTTTAATCGAAGTTTATCATTGCCATCCGCATACAATCGGAATGGAAAATGTGGTAACGCGTTATTCGCCGGTTTGTGGTCTAAGTGTAATTTGACGACCTCCGTAGTCCAGTGGGTAAGACTCTTGACTCACAATCCGGAGGTCTCGGGTTCGAACCCGGCATGCGCAAATAAATTTTATTTGATTAATTTGTGTTATTTCACAATTAATTCATTTAAAACAATATATAGTATATTTGCGGCATGTTCCAGAGTGGAAGATACTATCAGTATCGCCCTGGTGTAAGACCACCATTCAGAATTGAAACGTTGCTTGAAAATGGCGTTAGCCGTGTTTGGTGACCAGATCTGAATAGCCAGGTACTTCCCCACCTCCTTCCCCTCCCCACTACCTTCAGCCTCACAACATACCCCAATTGGGGATGCCATAGTCTCACTGGCTCTAGGCGGGAGCAGTTGAGATTCTTGTGCGGCATTCACTGTAAAAAAAAAAAAATTATAAACACCGCAAAATCTTGACTCATAGAGTTAATAATGTTAAATGCCAACCACGTTGAAACCGTTGGGTTGCAAGGTTTCAAGCGAGAGGCCAAACACATGGAAGGCTCCTTGCTCCTTGATCCTCACTTTTAGCACCTTTTGAGAGGTGGATTGGTGTCTACAATTGACGACCACGCCGCAGCTGATGAAGAATTCCAGAGGCTCAGTTGGCCTACCGACCTTCGGATCAATCCAGGAACCCAACGCATCGTCGTCTAGTCCAATCAGTGTAGTTAAGTTAGATTCGTTAAAACGGTCTTCAACTAGATATGATACACACAATTTTTTGTTATATAAAATAATTTGAAACTATCGAAATGTTACTCTTCCATTTAAGCAATTAAATCTTCGTACCATTGCAAAAACAGTACCCATACCTCCGTAGAAAGAATTATCAGCTTTATTGAACTGAAGGCCCAGATTTCCCTAAAGGAACTCGGTGGCGCCGAAGTAATTATAATTCTAAAATAAGCCTTCAGATCATACACCACATTAATACCTACTATTTACCTCCCATGTATTGCATCACACGAATTAATTAAATAGATATGACTCCGAAAGGAGAGCACACGAAGAGCATGTAGAAAAAAGGCAAAAATGTACAAAAAGTTATTAATATTAAGTCCAAGCCTGAACAAAGTTTTGATAAATGCAAAAATTGAGAATTATAATAGACAAAATATTTTGTTTATGTAACAACAACTAATAGAAATCATTCCAAACTTGCACCAAAAAATTCAATGCTTTTACTTGAATTGACAATTCTTGACATCGTGGATAAAAGAAATCAATATCCATACTTAGTACAGTGTTAATTGAGAAACAACAATTCATTATTTCGGCATCTATGGTAATGGATGTTGTACTGGTAAGTTTATTTATTTATTTTATTATACGCGTAAGCGGACTTTTCCAAGCCTGTGATATACATAAAAAAATTGGGATAGTAATCATGAAGAAAATATACTATATAGAACTCGTGCAGAAGAATAGTATTATGCTAACTGTAATTATTATTATTGAGGTATGTTATTATAGCTTTCTCAATACCATATTTCATGTAGTTGAACATATCTATTACTTCGGAGAAAGTGTTGCCAAATGCATGTAATCTAGCTATAAAAGTGTGTTGTGACATAGGAGGTGAGTCGATAATTGTGAATATGATAATCAGATCGAAGTCTTTTCTACGTTTTTCTAATATGGAGACAGGTATAAAGTTTATTAAAATGCATATAATATCCCGCATTATGAATATAATAATATGCGGGTAGTTACTTCCTAGGCTTCCTGCAATCTTGGAGAGAACCAGAGCGCTGAGAATAGCTCAGGGCGAATCCCGGTGAGCCTGAAGTTAGCTGTTGCTACTTTGAAATTCTGAATAAGAAACAGGACGAATTATTGTGCGATGGTATTATAAAAGCAAATAGGTTGCCAGTGGAAAAGTTTTCCCAAATCTCGACAATTTTATTGATAAGTAATATTGTAAAATACGCAAGATATCTTAAAAAAATTTAATTTCATTTGGGATTTCCACGAGATAAAAGTATATTTATCATTTAGACCAATTTAATACAGCTGAAATGAAATTTATCGAGTAACAAAGCAGTATCGAGAGTGCTTTTGACAATTTGTTAACTACAATGGCTGCTTCTTGTTTGTCTTCACTTTGCTCTTATTTTCTACAAGGTTACAAATTGTTCACTCTGTAAAATTCCAAGGGACAGACGCCCATTATTTTAATTGAAAGAAGATATTATAGACAACATAGAAGTACCTAAATTTCCTAAGACAGCGCCTGTTCACCAGTCATTCGGTAGTTTAGTACAAATATTCCTTAGATGTAATATTTCCTAGCTACTCATCGGATGGTAATAAATATGCCACGAAGTAATGAATATTCCAAGCTTCACTCTGGAGTCCTCTTATCCGGCTAAGTACCTTTATTATATAGGTATAATCATCATTATTTCACTTAAAATTGTATAAATTTAACGTTGCGCGAGGCGCGTGCTGCGTGTTTACTCTCACTTTAATTATTTATGATTACTTAGCTTATTTGACTTTATGCTCACACGGCATAAATACGAATTATTATCAAATGAGTACCTACAAATTCGTGTATAAGGCCCTAAGTCAAGATTGTTAGAACCTTAGTCCACCTTTAGACCTGTGCGTGTGTATTTTTTTTTTCATGTGTCCTGATCATCCGTAAAATAAATTCCCCCATGAAATGATAGTGTTGCATTAGTTTTCTCTATTATATCTTGTTATAATTTTTGGAATTATGGAACCAACAATAATGCATGGTGACTTATTTATTAGCAGTTAAATGGATTGGTATTTCGAAGCTTTGACAAAAAACTACGATTTTTGCTTATCCTTTTTTTTAAGTTAGGTTTGTCAACAGTGATTCGCATCAAAGCGCTTACAAATACATTTACACTGAACATGGTTGATACTATCACTAATTAAAGACAAACACAACATTGATAACATAATGCTTACACATACATTGCATTCATGCACACACACACATACCATCCATTACATAATAATAATAAGTTTTTGCAACAAGTTTTGGGATAATAAGTTTATAGGGACATAATAGGGAGCTTTAAATCTTGTTAAGAGATGATTTGAAGGTGGCCAATGATGACATTGTCAAACTAATGGAATGTTTTTTTATAAGTCTCATTAAAGTTACGGCACATTTTCGATAAAGCTGAGTCATACCCCAGCTTAGTTCGATATTTAAAGGAACATAATTTACAATTCGTGAACAAATTCTAGGAACATTGAACCTGATTTGATGAAGTACAAAAGGGCAATTTATTAAACCATTAACAATTTTGAAAAGAAGGTTTAAATCTTCATTTAGTATTTTCTGTTCAAGGGTGCGTACATTGTAGAAATTTAGTCGATTGGCAAACAACCAAATTTCAGAATCCAAAATAACGTCGCACATCATTTATAAAAAGATGGAACGAGATCGGACCCAAATGGAACCCTTGAGGCACTCCGGACTGCACATCTAATCCTCTTGACTCATGTCCATCAAATACTACTCTTTGTACGCGGTCAGTTAGATAGGAGTAAAACCATTTTAGCAAGGTACCATGAACACCCATTTGTTTTAGTTATGTATTAATAATCTGTGATTTACCTTATCGAAGGCCTTGCTAAAATCGATAGATTGTGTCTATCTGTTGACTTCTATCGACAGCTTTGGTTAAGGTAGTAACATAGCAAAGTAAATTAGAGAATGTTGATTTCTGGGAGAGAAAAGCATGCTGTTTTGGAGTTACAATATTTTTAAGATGAGAATTCAGATATGGACAAATTAATTTTTCGAAAATTTTTAGCAAATGAACAGAGAATAGAGATGGGTCTATAATTTATGACTTTGTGAAGGTCTCCGCTTTTAGGTATTGGTACGATATTTGCCTGTTTCACCGCCATCTTTATTTAACATCTTCCTGTTTCCATCTTGTTGGAAAAATGGATGAAGACAGCGATTTCCTGTAAATGATAGTCAGAGGGAGTGGGAGTCCTTTACATTTTTTTAATTAAGAGAGATGGAATTTTCGCCAGGGCCAGGACTTTGCTCTGGTCGAGGTTAAGCATTGCTATATTTACATCGTGTACACTAATCTTTACTGTACTTTATCTTTCTCATACACCGATGAAAGTGTTGGACAAATAGTTCGCTGCTTTCCACGCCGTTTGAAGATTTTGACCTTTGATCCTTTGACAAACAAACAAAAATTTTACGGTGTATCATAATTTTCTTTAGCTTTCCGCGAGATAAGAATTAAATATTTAATCATTTAAAAATATGTTTTGCATTGTAATTACTTTATTCAACATCCCTCTTCATATTTCTATTTACGCCCACATAAGTTTAACGTTTTAAAAACCTACCATAACAAAATTCTATAGACACATTTATTCCGTTATTATCGTGGCTTCAACCTACGGCTTTCGCTTTAACCATTCATATTCGCACACATGAACCTTCCGAAAAGATTCACATCATTACCGTCATGAATTACTCGCCCTTTGTGAAATTTGGAAGGACCCTGTCGGCCGGGTAATTTCCGTGACTTTTATTGCCCAATGGTAAGTCGTCGGCTAAAATGACGAAGCAAACATTTCTCTGCGGCTGCGAAGTGACACCCGACCCGCGTAAGGTCTCAGGTAGACACCAAACTAAACTGAATAAAGCCGCAGTCATGACTGACAGTGGTCGAAAACTTTTTACCACCGGTGTCACTTGCGTAGGTATCCAACTCTACATTATAAGTCCTTTTCGGTCAAACAACCGTAATTGTTTTGGGTTGTTCAATTGTTCATAAGTTGGGTATGAATAAATTATTTGATAGCTTGTTATAAATTCACTTGTTTGATTTGTTGATGTTATCAGCAGCAGCAAATGAAAATCGTGTTGAAGTTTCTAATCACGCGCCGCAGCCTTCGGAACTAATGTTTGTTGATTGTGTTAAACAAAATATACAATTTTATTCTGTTTTGATGATTTTCTTTGTCAATTGTAAAATTTTCGGGGAGAAACACAAGAATTTATCAATTTGCATTAGATGATCTCATGTATTCATAGTTAGAACCATATCAAAAAAGCTAACAGGTATTTTTTTACCACTCCATAAGTGACAACGGTTAAGTGGGTTTGGTTAGTAGGATTAACGCAAATAAAGTCATTCATTTTTAACAATTTTATAAATTTTACAACTGTAAGTTTCATTTAGGTACCAAAACTAGAATATGCATAGATATCCTGTTTCACTTTATCTTTCCGAACAATTCTTTTTGTGAACGTAGGGAATTAAGAAAATGATGAAATTTGTTGCGGATGTACGTAGTAGGTAGATATAACTATTTCCAAATGGTAATGAAATCGGCTTATTGTGAGTAACATTATGCTTACAGTCAGTACGTGCAGTCACCGCCCATCTAAAAAGCTGGTCTATCAGCTTTTAACATTCACTCACACAAAGTCAATTTCCTCCTTACGAGGAACTAATTCAACTTCCGTAAAGTGGTAGAATATGTCCGGTGTTATAGTGGCATAGAGGTTTTCAATGTTTCAGCGAATTTTCCCAACGAGGTAAGTGCCAGACCGGTTGAGATGCGCACGTTATCTCATTGATGTTTGCCTTGGAGGTACACAGAAACGCGTATGAAACATCAGGCTCCGGCACATCGGATGTGGTATCGTCCCTCGTATAGTAACTTTTCAGAAAGACGGGCACCCCCGAATGTTCCCCGAGTCTCCGATAAATTTATATCTGCTAAGTAAGTTCAGAAGCTTTTCTGCATTAAAATTAATATCTTTTGAAAAATAATGTTAGTACGTTTATAAAACAAAATTTTAGAATACAAACAGCACACCTAGTCGTTAAAATCGCGGATAGGTTGGCTTTGCAGACAATATCGCAGTAATCTGTCGTAATTGTACTTAGTCGCCATAGTCAATTGGGTACAAGTCCCTTGAGACTTGGTAATCTTGGTAGTTGTCCCGTTATCCGATGGGGTGGCGAGCTCGCTTAACTTCATGTAGGTTGACCGACTGACTTGGCGGCAGCGTTGGGATAATTCTAGCGGGCGTGATCTTTCCAGACACGGTGACCGCAGCTTGAATGTTCCATGCAAAATTTATAGAGAGTCTAATCATTTTAAACTAAGGACTACTTCTAAATTCAGTTTACAAATTTAATAGGCGGTTACTCAGGCTAAATAAAGTGCACTTGAGAGGGTACGTTCATTAGATAACAATCATCTATGAAGTGTGGACTTGAGACGTGTGGCTTGATAAGTGTGGATAAGAATCACCTCTCTTCCCTTTTTCTGATTCTTTGTTAAGGCCAGTTACTTGGGCACACCTTGGGATTGTCTGATGAACTAGATGGATTCATCACTGTCTAAATATCTATAGAACAGCTCTAACATGCAAAGCGCAAGCCCGAAATTCTCGACGCGGAGTCTTGTGGGGTGATTGATGGCTGTGGTATATATACTCTGCTGGCTATTAATAACAATATCCGTAAAGTTATACTAACCTCTGAGGTATCGGCTACTCCCCGTATTGACAAGTTTTGTTGTTCGGGGGTTTTTAAACACATTTATCCCTATTAAATTAAAAAAACACACTTTGTAAAGCACCACTTTTTATTAGAATTGATATTTAACAGCCAACCAGGTTTCGCTCATCTCGAGCTTCATCAGGGCTTATTATAACAACTAAAGATAATTATCTACAGACATACATATATAAAAGAAATTACGAGAATGGGTGAAAGAGATAGCAACAGAATAGGCAACACCCTATCTCATCTCTTTCACTCACCCTATCTCATCTCTTTCACTCATTCTCTTAATTTCTTTTATATATGTATGTCTGTAGATAATTATCTTTAGTTATTATAATAAGCCCTGATGAAGCTCGAGATGAGCGAAACCTGGTTGGCTGTTAAATATCAATTCTAATAAAAAGTGTGTTTTTTAATTTAATATATAATGTTACACCACAAAGTATTTGCTTCCTTCGATAACATTTATCCCTTTTCACTGACACTAAATTTAAAGACAAATATTGGAAGGTACGATGTGTGATGTATATGTCTATAAAATAATAACCATTATTTTGTATTTTAAGTATTAATTTGTTCTATTTCTCGATTGGACGAACAATCCAAAGTTTTTACTTAACATTTTCCGATGTGCTGCTGTCAACTTTACTTTCTGACTTTTAGTCTTTAAGTACGTATATGTATGTGAAATAGAGGTAGTTTCGTCGTGTCTTAAGATTTCCTGGTGTGTATTTAACAACTATTCCGAGGTTAAAGAGTAAACAGCGTCAAAGTGGTTTTGGATTTAATGAGCTATTGAAACCCACGAGAGTATTTTTGGTATCTCGGTAAAATAGAAGATCCCGAAGTACTTCGCCTCGTTGGCTTCAACTTCTCTAATCCCGATATATTATTTGAGATGCACTTATAACGCCATTGCAACGACATAAAGTGCACAAATTTCCATTTATGCATATGCAAATAATTTTAAATTGTTTAGACTTTCTGGAGGTTTTTCGCGATTAGCAAATTATTATATTCTTCGAAAGGAAGACGTGTCATTTTAACACGAGAAAAATTAAGCAGATTCGCTTTATTATATGTAGAGCACTTTACTATTAACAACGTCACAACAAATTACCCACAATACATATTTTTTATCTTTACTTATATTTATGTCTAATAGCGGCTATTGTCATTTTTCAGGGACATTGTAAAAAAACTTTTTGTTAGCGAAAATTGGGGTCTTTAAGTGTAAAATGAAATTATTAGAATACCTAAATGAAACCAAACATAAATGATATTTTAATACTATAAAATAAAATCAGGTTCTTTCCATTATGCAAATATAATTTATGAAAATACATCGTTTTCGAAATAATACAACCGTTTTTAAATTAAACTTTCTAAACTAAATTGTGTTCACGATTTTCTCCATAAAATTTCATAAGAAATGGTTTCAGATAACGAACTGTCATTTGGCGTAAGTTGGTAGGTACATAATATTATGTAACTTTTTTGTGTTAGGAATTCCAAAATCGGAATCGCGTGATTTTCAACCATTTTGTTACGTGTTATTCGCAAAAAGCTCTGAAGAAAAGACAAACTAATAAAACGCTGAATAGTTTTAAAAAACATTTCCCTTGGTATTATTATAAATTGGAGTTCTTTGTTTTATCGTGGCATCGCACCATGCTGGCATCGTTTAATTTAATATTCTGATAATATAAGGCAGGAGAATGTGTGCTGCCAATTTTCTCTATTTTCATGTTTTTGTGGTTTTACGTGAATACCTCCAACGCACTTTTGACGCCCACTGTCTTGCCAAAACCATTTTTTTTTAAATTTCAGACAGACGCTGATATATCCACATTTGTTTTTTGCTTAAAATTAAATTCCATACGACTTCTGAGATTTACTCTCAGATTAATCAATACGGTCATCTTAGAAGGTCCGTTTACGATACGATACCCTGTCCTGTCCTGGTGAGACCGGGGGGCACTGATTTGTTAGGACTTGGAACATATGCTCTGAGGATGGGAAGGAGGTTGAAGTTTAATCGACCGGTATACATGGCAACCTAATAAGCCAATATTGGAATTTAGGGTGGGTAGGAATAAAGGAATTGATTGAGCGTTGTTGTTGTCTTCTTTATATTTTCCTTTTTCTTGCCTCTTCTTACAGTGCCTTGCAACTTTTTGGTTCTTCCTGGTTCATCTCGTCTCTTCTTGGGTCTCTTTTTGATTCTTCAAGTTTCTTTTGGCTTCTCTTGGCCCATCTTGCCCCTTCTTGGCTCTTCTTGAATCTTCTTACTTCTTAGGGAACGTACCCATACTGCGTGACCATTTTTTTGCAATTTTTAACCCCCCTCCCCCCGGTGACCAAACACCTAAGCAACCCGCCGCTCATTTGTGTGGTATTTTGATGACCCCCCCCCCCCCTCCTGAGCAGGTCACGTAGTATGGGGTACGTTCCCTTACTAACCCTTCTTGTCTATTCTTGTATCTTCTGGTCTCTCTTGGCTCTTCTGGCATCTTCTCCCCCTATTGTGGCTCCCCTCGTCTCTTCCTGGCTCGTCTTGTCTCCTCTTCGCTCGTCTTGCTTTCTTGAATCTTCTTACCGACCGTTCTTGTATCTTCTATTTTCTTCTAGTCTCTCTTGGATCTTCTTGCATCTTCTCCCTCTCCCCCCCCCCCCTCCCCCTTTGATGGCTCCCTTGTCTCTCCCTGGCTCGCCTTGTCTCCTCTTGGATTTTCTTGTCTCTACTTGAATCTTCTTACTTCTTACCGACCGTTCTTGTCTTTTATTGTCCCTTCTAGTCTCTTCTAGTCTCTCTAGTCTAATTCTGTGAACGAACAAAGGGCACTCCCTGAAATGTAATGAATAAAGGTCGGCTAGGAAAAAACATAAACAATTAAGAAAAACATTAGTGGCATTATTTATGTTGTTGTGAGATCTGAGTTTGGTGCTCAGAAATATTACGTTAACCTAAACAATCTTTACCATCAACTAAGATAAACAAAAGTGAAGTGGGTCTTATCTTGTAAGTATTGATTTGATGCTTTTGTCCAAATCCACTGCGTTCACTCGAATTCACTTGCAAACTTTGATATTTTTACCACTATAGAAACAATGCAAAACCAAATTTTGTAATAAAATAATGAAGTTATAACTAAATCACGTATTTTGACACATTTTCAAAGATATTGGACGAAAAACACAACATGTCGGGATGAGACCCGACAACTCTGTCATTTTAGAAGGTCCGTTTACGGAAATAAAATAGTGAAACTAGGTCCTAAAGAGACTCATTGCCAGATAGAGAACCGTAAAAACGACCAATTTTCACTCGGTAAATGTCAATTGTATACAAATAATGGGCACACATTTGACGTATCTTCCTGATACGCACTAAAGGGTGCCAATGAGATCAATGACGCTAGTTCCTTGGAGCAACCTACACTAATAAACGTATTAAAATTAATGATAAAAAATAATTAGGAGAGATTAGATAATGTAATGTAATTTTGTAAAAGCGTGAGACATTTATTTTTAATTCCAATGTTGGACATTTTCTTTGAGAGAGTTTATGTCAAAGGCTTTTTTAAATCGGAAAAAATGGTTAGAGTTTTAAGTCAAGGTTAGAATAAATACTTTTGGTTAAATTAAATACAGCATCATCAGTACTGTAAGTAAAGTAATACATCTACAATTTTGTCAAAATACGTACATTATAAAAAAAAATATTCATAAATGTGCTGCATGTAAAATCATAACATACTTACAAAATTTCAGGTGGCTAATGATAAAAACATGAAAGTTATTAGATTTGTTATTTCAAAGTCTCTCCTGTAAAATTGAATTTTTCTAGATGTCTTACTTTACGTAGTTTCTAGTATATTTGCTAACCTGTGTCAATTTGATTAGTTATAAAATTATTAGTAGGTCCCTGTGGGTTCCATTCCGTTAAATAAATGTTGACTTTTTTTGTTTCAAGCGGACGTTCTAAATTAATGATTCCGATCTTTTATTACATCTCCTGTGTAATTAGTGCCCTAATGACTTCTATCTCATTTTGCGAAAGAAAAATAAAACGTATCCCGATGAAAAAAATAAAAAAGTTGCTTAATTATCAGAGCGAAAATGGCAACAAGTAAATTTTTTTTTAAATATATCTTGAAAAACATTCATCATAAATTGTAAAAGAAAAAATATATTCTGCGCTTGTTTTTCAATAATTTGCATAAAATGTAATATATTATGATAATGGGCCTACATAATTTTTAAAATGCATTGCTAACAAGTTGGAATAATAATGTAATCATTCAGAGGGTGAATTTTTATATTGATTATACATACGACGGCCCCGGTGGTCGACAGGTAAGGCTCTCGACTAGCGATCCGGAATTCGCGGGTTCAAATCCCGGCAAGTGCAAGTAAATTTTATTTGGCTAGTTTGAGGTATTTCCCAAATTAATCATTTAAAAATAATATAAGGTATTTCTGCGGCACGAATGGAACATACCCTCAGTATCGCCCTGATGCAAGACCACCATTCAGAATTGACGTGTTGCTTGAATTGGGTTTAGCCATGTTTTGTTTTGTTTATTTATTTATTAATTTATTTATTAATTTACGGACAACAGTCCATTAAAAACATAATAATAACACGAATAAAAAAACAGAGATGACAGTGAAGGGAGAGCACATAAAAATTAATAGCAATGACAATATAAAATATAAAAAGTACATATAGAGACACTACAAGTCAAAGCATGAAGAAGCATTTAAATATTGCGTATCAACTGCCGAAAGTCATTTAGTTTTACACTAAAAAAATCAATGCTTTGACTTGCGTTGTCAAGTCTCGACATTCTGGATAAGGGAGAATGGTATCCGTAATTAGTAGAATGTTGATTGAGGAACAGCAATTCATTATTTCGAAGCCTACAGTAAGAGATGTTAAACTGGATGAGTTGTAACAATGCAGATGTATCAGTAATACTGTTGATAATTTAAAATATGCAAATTAGATCAGAGTCCTTTCTACGTTTTTCTAAAGAAGACATGTTTAAAATGTGTTCAATTTCATCATATCAGTACTTGCCTCTTTCAAGACCCAACCTCCAAGCAATTCCTCTTAGGAAACGATGTTGTACGGATTCGATGTGACAAAAGTGGACAGCGTAGAAAGGAGACCAAATGACGCTAGCATATTCAAGGTGAGGGCGAACCAGCGAACAGTAAAGCGTTTTAAGTGTACTTATATGTTTGAAGTCAGAGGTAATTCTATGAATGAAGTCGAGTAGTTTAAGTGATTTATTTACGATATTATTAATGTGATCACGGAAAGAAAGTTTGCAGTCTAGAGTGACCCCAAGGTCCTTGATAGATGTGACAGTAGATAGACAAACACTATTTAGTTTATAATCAAACTGAAAAGGTTTTTTGGTTCTATAAAAGGACAAAATTTTGCATTTATCAACATTAAGTTCCATGCAGTTAATTTTGCACCAATCGTTAAATGAATCAATATCAAGTTGAAATAGTAAACAGTCAAGGTGGGATTTAATAATCTTAAGAATCTTATTATCATCAGCAAATAGCCAGAAACGTGTGTGAGAAAAAACTTTAGTGATATCATTGATAAAAAGGTTAAAAAGAAGCGGTGCCAAATGGGCTCCTTGGGAAACGCCGGAAGTTACATCAATGTTAAAGGATTCAAAGTTATTTATTTTAACCCTTTGTTTTCTATGTGTCAAGTAAGAGTGAAAGAATGATAACAAAGGGTTTCTAATGCCTATAGCATAAAGTTTGGCCATGAGGATACGGTGATTAACTTTGTCGAAGGCTTTGGAGGTGTCAGTGTATAGGACATCAACCTGAGTGTTATCTTCTAAGGGTTTCACAATGGTACTTGTAAAGGAAAGTAAATTTTTTGTTGTAGATTTCGCCGATCTAAATCCATGCTATTCCTCAATTAGAACACTTTTGAAAACAGGAGTAATTTTCTTTGTAATTATCGACTCAAATATTTTTGGAATATTAGATATAATTGATATCGGTCTGTAATTTCCAATATTCGACTTGTTTCCGGATTTAAAAATGGGTCGAATATATGAAATTTTCCATGAGTCAGCAAATGTTCCAGATGAAAGTGACAAGCTGTACAACATACAAATTGGGTTAGATAGTGTATATTTACATTCTTTTAGCAAGATTTCTGGACTGCCATCAGGTCCCGTACTTTTTTGTTAGAGAGATTATTTAAGGATTGGTAAACCTCCTTAAGTGTAATTTGGCAATCACTTAAGTCAATATTATAGTCATAGTTAAGTGGAGGGATGTTGCATAATGCATCAGAATATATAGAGGAGAAGTATTTGGCAAAAAGGTTGGCGATATCATGGCCGTTAGTAGCATGAGTTTCATAATAATACATACTTGAAGGAAGATCATTATCAGTACGCTTTTGCGCAACAAATTGCCAAAATTGTTTAGGATTTTGCAGTAACTTTGTCTCTGTAACTTCTACAAAATATTTATAATATTTGGCTGATTCGATTTTGGACAGTTCCCTTAATTGAGAAAATTTATGATAAAAGCTTAAGTTCCCCTTAGATCTGAATAGACAGGTATTTCCCTCCTTCCTCTTCCCCAACTCCTTCCCCCCCCCCCCCACCCATTACTTTTAGCCTCACAACACACCCCAATTGGGGATGCTGTAGTCTTACTGGCTCCAGGTGATTGAGAACAGTTGGGAGTCTTGTGCGGTATTCATAGCATTAATTATATTATTTGCGTAACATTAAACGTATTATATTATGTAAATTTTGCATTCGTAAGAATTAGAATAAAGTGGATCCGGGAAGCCAAATATATATTTTTAAATTTATTTAATAATTGAAAACACGGTAATTATTAACATTAAATTGTATAATACGTTATGCTAAAAGTAAGAGAGAATCTTAAATCACGTAAAATTTATTATGAATCTCAATTTCCTCAAAGTAGGCAGGATGGTTTTCAGGTATCCATAAAAGAGTATCTTCCTTTTACTTGTACTTTGAAAAATTGTGTACTAGGAAAATATTCAATCATGTGACATGAAAATAACAAACATAAGATGAAGAAATTAAAGAACATAGTCAACAGATCAGGAAATCATGATGTAATACCAACACAACTACATACAGACCGCCTCGGAATAGGAATCCCTAGTGAGGAGGACTGTAAATAATCTGTTTTACTTTGTATTTTTAAAAGTCAATGCAATAAACGAACACGGCACGTAGTTTGGTCTTCGTAAGATTAGTTGGTAAGTCCGAAAGCCAGGACTGCTTGCAGCTTTTAATAGTTTTCTAATACAGCAGTCCTTTATAACCGCAAATAAATCCGCTTTATCGCTTATCCGCGGTAATGAGATAAAAGAAAATTATTGTAATCGTTTGTTCTTGGGGATAAAAGCTCGCATTTCCCAATATAAGAAAAGCTAACTGGCAGACTTCTGGAGTTGGATCCGCTCATCGAAAATAGATTGAAGTATGAAAGAGAGATTCAAAGTTTATAGAAGATCCACAAAGAAGAGCGCACATACCTTGAAAGTAAAAAACAAATAGAAAATTGTTCAGATAATATCTAATATTATTGCAAACAAAATACTAACATAAGTAACAGATTTTTTTAAATATAATTTTACCCGGAAACAATCAATTCCTATATTCATTGCATTCAAACCATACACGCGTGAAATTTTTACTTTTACTTTTCTATAATTTTAAGGAAATAACCTTATCGCTAATGACGATTTATCGAAGATTTAAAGGCATGCTGCGGTTAGGGGTGTTGTTATTTAATAACTTAGTACCTCACATCTTTAAAACATAGGCGGATAACAGAAAAAGGTGGTTGATATATGGAGATGTTGCAACGGATCTATCAGTAGTACGCCCTTGTGTTATCTCCAGGATGGCCACCATAATAGCACTCCACAGGAAGCTCCCGTCCGGCGTCCGTTAGATATTGAGGAACGTCGAAGAAAATAACGCTGGAGAACCGCGTGGAAGGCATTCGGGCACTTGCGGAACGGATTTTGCCGGAGCGGTGACATTAATTTTCTGATATTTCTCTTTAGCCGTTTGAATGGTGACTCCCTTTCCAGAATTGTCCTCACCCCAGTTACACGGAAACCAAGCTTTGATGGTCGGATAACAAACACCCTTTTGGAACTACTTGTCCTTGTCGGTATCCTTAACCGTGTCCAGTTTCAGGAAGACGTATATGATGTTATGTATATATAAAATATATACGAGTACTTTACAAGTAGACACACTACGGATTCAGTCTTTCAATACTCTTTCTCGGCATCTTGTTTGTTATTGATTAGTAAAAAAGGAACAAAATAGCTAAGCTCCATAGCTCACACAGATAACATTATGAACTGAATAGTTTCGTTGATTTAGTAACTCAAGCATCTTTTGACCCCATAGCTCACCGTTATTAGTGAGAAACATTAAGGGCCCGCACCTCGAATTTCTACCGATTTCTTACATATTTCCCACATGGTAAGTTTTAATGCTCTTCAAAAAATATATGTTATTTTTGAAGATAATATCTAGACATTGCCCGCGCCGAAATGCAAATTATATAAAATTCCTCGATAGAAAAAAATCGCAAAGTATGCTCCAAAAATTATTATAAACACAATTATTTACGTTATTTTACAAGTTATATGTATGAAAAAATTCACAGTGTTTCTTTAAATGCTGTTTAAGACAATGCCCGTGAGATTTTTGATCTATTTTAAGCGAATCGTGTTTTATTAAACATTTTCGCAATTTTCGCATCGATTTTGTCGCTGTCAACATTAGCTCTCTCCTCTAACATTCGTAATTTCGTATCTCTCCATCTTCTTCTTTTCGGACCCGGTTGCGGAGCCTTAACAGATTTTCAGATTTGTAGATAAGAAAGCACGAACATAAATACTTCTCCCTTAGGTTTATTACCTTCTGAAAAGTTTGTTATTGATTATAGTTCAATAATTCAACATCCTTTTTGGCATCCTTTTGAGAGATTGGTCCCTCGAGAGAAACCTACATTAAGTTAATAGAACTATTATTTAAAAACAAGGAATTGAAATAATTTCTCCTCAACGATTAAAAGGACGACTATTTCTTAACTCCACGAAGCGTTAAATATAGTCTTTCGGTGTAAAACATAAATGTATTTTTATTTAACATTGTCTACGAGATTTTGAAAGGTTAACTGGACAAATCAGCACTTTTGAAAATGGATGAAAAAAAGTAGGTTCTTGTCTAGATTAGGGTTTCGGCTAGATTTTTTCACCACTTTTGATGACTATGTCACTTTTTAAAAGTGGTCTGGTTTGTCATGGAACCGTTGTAGTCGAATACAACAGAAATTTTATGGTTGTGGAATACTCCTATTATTATACAGGGTGTCCAGGGGTAAAGTGCATTAACTTCGGGAGGTGATTCTACATGATGGTAGAAGTAAAAAAGATTAACAACTTTTTCACCATTTGTCTCATTTTCGACTGTTTATATTTAGTGTGTAAGAAAGAGGAACAATATATTATAACTATTATAATTATTTTCTATTTTTCATTTATCTACTATTCATATTTTTTTTTTCTGTTGATATCCTTTTGTACTTTTTGTACCACTGTAAACATAACACTGAATATGTACTTTTTAGTTATAAATATATAATATAAAGATATTAAAATATATATATATATATGTTTAAGAACAAAAGCAAAACAATTAACGCATTGACATTTGACGTTTTTGAATTTATGGAATTCACTCAATGTTCAATAATTTTTGCAATTCACTCACTATTATCACAATATCATCTCTTTCAAAAGATGAGAATTCATTCAATACAAAATGAATGAGTAAAAGAATTTTGTTTATAATTTTTTTTTCATGATTTTTTTCGATGTTTTAACAGCTATTCTACTATTTGGGGCGGAGACAAATCCAACAAATCAAAGACCGTTAAAATCGGTTCAGCCGTTCTTGAGTTATAAATGGTGTAACTAACCCGACTTCGTTTTATGTATCAAGATTATGAACCTTCTATATTTTTGCTAACTTTTTATGTTACGCTTGGGATTCCATTCCTTCTCAGCATTTGTTTTATGCGCTGAGAAACCTTGAAAAAATGGTTTGACAATAATTGAAAAAGGAAACAGTGAAGCAAGAATTCATTGAAGAAATACATATCGATTTCAAACAGTTTTGAAAATTTATAAAGAATTTTTGAAAAATCGAATAATTCATTAAAATCTGTGAAATTGGTCGGAAAGGAATTTAGTTCCTACATACGATAAAATTGCAAGTGGTTTTGCAACATTATTTTCCTCTATTTACAGAAATGTTAACCAATTCAATGTGAACAGATTAGTTCCTCATTCGACCTGGCCAGTACCAATTACAGAAAAAAAGTGTAAAGACGGCCATGTCAAATAAAAAACCAAACTCAATTAGGCCTAACACTCCGACATTCATTATTTACGCACATTCTGATATTTATACTACTATTATTGTATTATATTTATATTATATCAGCCGTGTATTTATATTTTTACGTACGTAATACAATATTTATTATTATCATATCATTTTTACTTCGATAGCTTATTAGGTACCTATACACTATTCTAGTAATCAATGTAAAAGCCCAGCTGGCAAACCAAATAAAATAAAATCTTTTTAAGACCTTGTATTCTGAATTTCTACCGTCACAGGACATATTTCCCTCGAGCACTTCAAGATCTGACAAATTTGCATCCGCAAAAAAATATTTCTTAGTTCTAAAGATAATAATTATTCAGACCGAGTTGAAAAGTTAATTATATGAAATTCCGTCTGTAGAAAAAAATAGCAAGATAGCGAAAATTATAAAAAACACATATGATCCTGTTGTTAACATGCAAATTCACAGTATTTCTTTAAACGCTATTAACTGAGATGTCAAGAGTATTTTCACTAATTGAATTAAGTCTAGTTTTATTAAATACGTTCGCTTAATTCTAATGGTTTTTAATATTAGAGCTCTTCCTTTATTATTCGTATTTACATATCTCCTGATTCAAACCATCGTCAGTAATCTTCTTTTTCTTTTTGAACGCTTATAACGGAGCCTTAATTACAGACAATTAAGTCTGATATCTGGAAATTAACAAAAATCATTCTTTTTCACAAAAAGGATGACAAGTGCGATATACGAAATTACCGACCAGTTCCCGTTCTCTGCTCTATTTCCGAAAATATTCGAGAAAATTTTACACAAATATAAACCACGGTAAACTACTTCTTGACGATCGTCATCATCTTCTGTGAATCTCAAATATCCTGTTACGAACTGTGAACAAAGGTGGCCAAGTTGATAGTTAGATAGGTAGATTGACATCGATGTTCTTCTTAGGATGGGTTGCTTCACAGAATTTGAACAATTCTTCAAATTTCAAAGTTAAAGTTCTCTAAAGGTTCTGTTGAAGTTTTGTTGTTATATTATTGAAGGAATTGATAAAAGAAAACCTAATTTTTTTGCGCCTCCTTGGAATATGTATGTGTTTTATATCCATCTCATTTTATTTTAAACGGTGAGATTCTGGGACAAATCAACTTATTTTTTTCGAAGGTTAGCGGTCCTCCATCTAATTATGGTATATTATGATAAATTCAACGTGTTCTTCGAAACCTAGTGTGAATTTACAAGATTTTTAGTTCTATATACTAACAGACAAGTCAGTAAGTTTACTAATATGCTTTCGATAAACAGTGAACGTGGTAAAAATTTTATGTTCTATGATATTTTTATGATTTGAAGAAAAATAAAGGTGGTTTACCTACAAATACTAAGTATTATTTGATACCTGTGAATTTTTTTTTAGTTTCAAGCTTTGGAGACGAATTATAATTTTCTGGTAACTGTAATCCATTATGTATTCTCTGCAGAAAAAAATCGGAGCGCGAAGTGGATTGTTTTCAATTCCTGGCATTTTAATTATTTTCTTTACTTTGAAAACATTTATATAAAAACGTTTTTTTGCTTTCTTAGTGATACTACGAATGTGAAATAAAGAAAAATTTATGTTTTTTCAAGCCGTGCGTAGAAGTGAAACATAATCATTTGGGGATAGTAATGTTATAACACCGGGTATTATAGTAATATAATAATGTGCAAATATTTTAGTAATATTTCTTATCTGTTACTTGATGAAAAAGAACTGATTGGCAAACAATTTTCTTTACAATACACTCATATTTTCTTCCGTCGAAAGAAAAAGTGTTATTTATTGTTCTTTGTATAAATTCGACATGTCTTACATGGATAATAAAACATCTTTTAACATTATGGTATACTCGTACTTCCGCGCGTGTATTGTCTGCGGTTTGACTTATGAAAAACTAATACATCTTTGACGTAGAATTATTGACGTACTAAAACCCCACCCCCGAGATAAACCACAAGGAGGTTCGGCTTTACCTTTCGTCTCTTCCGTACTTCCAATCTTGTTGGTTAAACTGAAACTTCGTCGAATCTTTCGTTTTGGAACCAATGTTGGATGTACTAAATGTACCTAAAGCTGGTTTACTCCGACAACCCTTTGCTTCGGTTCTTTAATTAAAGGCAGCCACAAGAAACACTAAATTAATACAACTTCATTACTTTAACGACTTATTCTTCTTCTATAGTACCTATGGTGGAAATATGTGTGGCACGTTCCGGATACTCCGTTATTCCTGACTCCTGGAATGAAATACCATGATGTTAGCCTTTCCGTGGCCGGAAGGTCTTATATTCTTAGGGGCCCTAGAACGTACTGCTCCCTACATAATTTATTCAAAGAAAACGTTTATAACAAATACCATGTACTGATATTAAGCCGCATAACTTCTTGTTAAACTGTACATTTTCTGAATGTCAAAATATTATATTCCTGGTGAATAATGAAAAATTGTTTGCGGCGTCTCGCTTTATTGCGAAGGATTCGATTTAATGGTTTATAAAATACTGGTAATTAGGCGTATTCAAGAAAATTAAGGATTCAGATAGGTATATATCGCTCTCCTTTCTCGCTCTCGTTCTTTTTGTTTAGAAGTTCTTACGTTGTATGTCTTAGTCCGACGTCCTCCGAGTCCTAAAGTCATGGTGTTTGAAAGAGAGAGTACGAAAACAGTGTACGATATAGTAGTGAATGATGAATACTTGGAGCAGGTGGATGAGTTTTATCTGGGTAGTATATTTACGAGAGATGGGAAGGCTGATAGAGATATTGAAAGGAGGGTAAATGCCGGTAACTCCATTAATGGAGGACTGAATGCCGTTGGAGCTAATAAAAAACTTTCAATAAAAGCGAAACTAGCAGTCCACAATGGAGTCCTGGTACCTACCCTGATGTTTGCCTGTGAGGCATGGAACTGGCAGAGGAAGGATGAAAGTAAACTGAATGCTGTTGAAATGAGATTCCTGAGACGTATGTGTGGTAAAACCATGTATGATCGTGTTAGAAATGTGGATATCCGCAAAGAATGTAAGGCTGATGTAAGTATAATGAGCAAAATTAAGAAAGGGACCCTCAGATGGTTTGGGCACGTAGAGCAAATGAACGAAGAAAGTAGTGTTAAAAGAATATATGATACAAATGTGAATGGTAGAAGAAGTCGGGGACGCCCGAGGAAGACATGGCACGATCAAGTAAATCAGATACTTGAGACGGGCCATGTCAAAAGTCAGAATAATAGAAGAGTATGTATGAGACGATGTATGAATGTGAGTGAGGCAAAGCGTGTGTGCCAAGACCGAGTTGTTTGGCGGGCCGTCCTCTCTGCCTACCCCTGCGGGGAAACGGCGTGATGGTTAGTTAGTTAGTTAGTTCCTCCGAGTCGAGGGGTAAGAATCTTGCATAGTAAATTAATTTGATTTAGTCGTGTTATTTAACGATTTAATCATTTAAAATAGTATAAGGTATATTTGCGGCACGTTCCGGAGTGGAAGATATTCTCAGTACCGCCCTGGTGTAAGACCACCATTCAGAATTGAAAAGTTGCATTAATTGTGTTTAGCCGTGATTATTGATTAGCCAGGTACTTCCCCACCTTCCTCTTCTCCTTCTGCTTCCCCTCCCCACTAGTTCACCTTCAGCCTCACAACATATCCCATTTAGGGTTGAGATAGTCTTAGTGGCACCAAATGGTTGAGAGCAGTTGGCACTCTTGTGTGATGTTCAAATAAATAAAAGAAACTTTAATAGAAAATTTATCTTATCTTTACTAAGCCATAAACGAGATGAAGAATAAACAAACAATTCGCCTTTTTTACTTGGAGAATGATGAATTGTCTTTTAGTATCATTTGAATGAATATTATTATTAGGACAGCAAATAAGGCGTGCACTCTCGCGTGTAATTTTAGTTAATTTTGTGAAATGAGATTTTAAAGCAAAAGCTATTCATTTCAAATGTATTTCCCCAAACAGCGATGCTATAAAGGCGGTTAATGATAGTCTTTAGTACATCATTCGGTTGGCTATTTCGCCGTAGAAGATTCGCGCAAATTACGGTACTGTAGCACGATGGTATTGTATGATAACTAAACTTTATACAATGCTCCCCACTCGTTTAATATTGTGTAGTATGTAATTTTATATTTTTATATCACCAAGCTTCCATGCCATTCGGAGAATTCGTTCCCAGAACCATTTTCTCTATCATTTATATGCTAAAAAAATCTTCAATTACATTTCACGTGCGAGAAAAGTCTCGCAGAATTTTTGCCTCGCCTTTATGACTTAAAAGACACCACGTGGACGACAATAAAAGTTTGTCCTGGCAGTTAAACCTCTCTGTCCAGAATTGTGGCAATTTTGACACACGCCAGATGGTGTTGACGAATAAAACCAGAACGCGGAATGGTCGTTAAGTCTCTTGTCCATATAAAAGATAAATGAAGAAACAATTTGAAATATCAGCAATTGTAGTCAGGATTAAATTTCTAAATATGATATCTCTCCTGGCAACGGGAGGGCTGAATAGTGAATAACCTACATGTACATTAATGAATTTGATGTCTTTATTTTGAAATAATTCTCGCCTTCTACAAATATTATAAAAATTTAAAAGCCTTATCGATTAAAACTTGAGTCACTTCACCAATGTTACAAGACCTACAAATGCTTATTAGGAGTTCTATGTTTGTAATTATCCATGGAAAGCCTTTACCGCTTTATAGAGTATAGGACATAGGTGAGTGCTTTTACTTTCTGACAATAGTGCTTATTTGATCTCCGATCGACCCTATCCAATACGTTTACGTAATTTGCGCGATTTGTACCTGCTTCCAGCAAACTAGTTCTATAGGAGACCTAGATAAATGGGAAAGGCTCTGAAATTCTTCCTTGCCGTGTTTTTCCATTGCTTAAAAATCTAAATAACCTAAAAAACCTACTTGTTTTATTATATTTTAACACTTTGTCCCACCGCGCAGCGAAGAATTTTATTTTATTACGAAGAATAACTTTTATTGCATTTCAGAGTTTTTAGTTGCATCAATGAAAAACTTCCTAAGGATAGTTACTCGTAGTTTTTCTGCTTCATTTCTTTCTCACTTCTTTAAATCTTTTTCTGCACAAACTTTGGGGAGATATAGGTATTTAAGATGAAACAATCCAGAAAATAAACTTAACTTTCTCTAAAGTAATGTTTTATGACCCGAAGGATAAGTGATTGTCTCGCTGGGGAATTTTTTGTCTGGCCGTCCTGATAAAACTAACGTATGGTTCCATTAGAGGAAAAACAAAGTGCGTGTGGTAGAAAACATGCCAAGTTTTAACCAACTGAAGGAAAAACGCCGTCAAGGTTGCTTGGCATTTTCGTTCAGAAATACGTGAAGAAATTTTCATTTTTTGTCATATTATTATGTTACCTATGTATATTCTCGTATATTTTGCAGTCACTCATAGGGTACCTTGTGACCAGTTTTGGCGTAATATTTACATAAGAGCTTCATTAGGGGACATACATTAATTACGTGAGCTCACAATGCGGGGAGGGGTCCAGAATCTCACCAAATCTCATTTATATCGGGGGGGGGCAGGGGTCAAAAAAAATCTCACGTCAACTTTAAAAGAATATACTTGTATGTTATTGTAGACATAATAAAACATTGTCCCAAATTTTGTCCGCTGTAAAAATCTAACAACGCGGGCGCAGACCCAGAGAAACCCATCTTACCGTACCACATCGCGGGAAGAAATTATTTGGGGGGCCCGCCCGCGTTGAAAACCCAGTGAGGAGGAAGGGGGGTCGCACCAAATCTCACTTAATCTCACCAGGAAGGGGGAAGCTAGATTGGACAAAAAAATGCTCATGTAATTAATGTATGCCCCCTTACTACATTTATTTGGAATAATATTTTACCAATCAATATCAAACCTTTCATGCTTCGAAACTTTTTTTTTGTGACAGGCTTTGTTCCATCGAGTTTTACCGGAGCAAGTGTGGCAAGTTTACCGTCTGTAAGCATTTTTCTGATGATATTCGTAATCTAAGCTTATTCAGTGATGATCAATCTTTTTAACCGGAGGGCCAATCATCAATGTTCAGTTTATTCGTGGACCGCATGGGGTAGGGTACATTCAGCTTGACATGTTAAATTTACAGTCAGTGATGTCGCAAATCAATATTTATCTTCTGAAACGGTAAAATGTTGATATAATAAAATAGAATATAAAAACAAACTAAAAAAATGTGTGACCAAGACCAAACCAACAAATGCTTCCGATTTCTCTCATTCTGAAAAAATATTAGAACTTGCAGAAACGCACGGGTACTTTAGTCTGAGTACTTTGAATTTTAGGCAACTTGATTTTTGTCGTTCGGGTTTTTTTTTTTTTTAGATGAGCTCCACACAGGAGGCCCTGAGGAAAATAATTTCCCTCAGTGCCTATGTCATCTTTGGGGATGCTGTGTGGAGGGTTTTTTTAAGGAAAGGAAGGAGAGGAGAGTTCTGGGAAGGAAAAGGGTTTAAGGGGTGGGTAGGAATCTGGAGTTCAGAATGTTCTGGTCATCCGCCTCCAAGACCTAGACAAACCTCACCCCATGAACCCGGGCACCCCTGTTAAATCACCAAAAGTAGCGAACCACTTGGGGTGACCAATGGCAGAGGTGTTGGTTATCCAATAAAGGTTCCCGGGGCGGCGGTACCCATTCCCGCCTCCCAAATTGGAAAAATAAAATAAAATAAAAAATTGATAAAATAAAATAAAAAATCTGTCTTTCTTTTTCGTTTTTGTTAGGTTAGGTTAGGTCAACTTAAAAGTGTACCTCTGAGCGTTTAACCAGCCAGCGGCCGAAAATCCATGACGCAAATTTGAATGGTAGAAGAAGTCGGGGACGCCCGAGGAAGACATGGCACGACCAAGTGAATCAGATACTTAAGTCGGGCCATGTGAAGAGTCGAAATAATAGAAGAGCATGTATGAAACGATGTATGAACAAGGCAAGAAGTGTCCTCTATGTGATGGTTAGTTAGTTAGTTTTTTTTTTTTTACAGTGAATACCGCACAAGAATCTCAACTGCTCCCGTCTGGAGCCAGTGAGACTATGGCATCCCTAATTGGGGTATGTTGTGAGGCTGAAGGTAGTGGGGAGGGGAAGGAGGTGGGGAAGAGGAAGGTTGGGAAGTACCTGGCTATTCAGATCTGGTCACTAAACACGGCTAAAGCCATTTTCAAGCAACGTTTCAATTCTGAATGGTGGTCTTACACCAGGGCGATACTGATAGTATCTTCCACTCTGGAACATGCCGCAAATATACTATATATTATTTTAAATGAATTAATTGTGAAATAACACAAATTAATCAAATTAAATTTATTTGTGCATGCCGGGTTCGAACCCGCGACCTCCGGATTGTGAGTCAAGAGTCTTACCCACTGGACTACGGAGGTCGTAGAGAGGAAAGTACGGAAATGCACACGAACCTTCCGAAATGGACTCGAGGGCCGCGGTTTGCTCATCACTGGTCTAATGGGAGAGAGTTCTTAAAATAATAAAAGTAATAAAAAAAAAGACAGCAACTACATTGTGAATTGTGAATTGTGAATTCCTATTTTTTTGGTAACGACGAAACAAAATTTTTAGTACCTACATAAGACAGTTATCAAAATACTGAATTTCGTTACACTCGTGACGAGTGGCGGCCGCTGCCCTGAAAATGTGGTGGTTCACTGATAATCCGTAACTATGAGATAACGATTACTAAGCAACATTAGGTAAAAATGATCCCACTAATCTTATTTGGAGAGAAGATCTATTTTAAGCTGTTTTCGAAGTGCGAAAACTTCTACATATCGCTTTTTAATTAAAATTTTTATTTTTCGGTACTAAGAAAATAAAAACACAATACTATTTTTTCATAAATAAATCTAAAATGTCAACCCAAAAAACTCTTTTTTTTACAATGTTTAATTTATTTTATTTTATATTTCATAAAATAAAATAAATTTGAAAGTAGTGTAAGAAGAATATACGACGCAAATGTGAATGGTAGAAGAAGTCGGGGACGCCCGAGGAAGACATGGCACGAGCAAGTGAATCAGATACTTTAGTCGGGCCATGTCTAAAGTCGGAATAATAGAAGAGAATGTATGAGACGATGTATGAATGAGAGTGAGGCAAAGAGTGTCTGCCAAGACCGAGTTATTTGGCGGTCCGTCCTCTCTGCCTACCCCTGTGGCGAAACGGCGTGATGGTTGGTTAGTTAGTTTTATATTTCATTTTAAACAGGATACAAACAGTATTTATAAACAATGTATAAACAGCACGAGGGCAAAATTGTCAAAGTTACCTATAAAAAAAATTGTATTCCTTAATGATCAGCGTTTTATAATTTAAAACACCAATCAATAAAAAAGCAAATATATGTAAAATTTTGGTATTTGCTGTACCTTTTGATTAAAAAAAGAATTATTCAATTTGGTTAAGTATTTTTGCCTTAAATCCAAATTTAAGTTTGTATGATAAAGGCCGCCGGGTGGCACACCAATATAGCATAATTTTTCATACATATGGCCGGCGTTGCGCGCTGGCGATGTTTGGGATATTCGATACAAAAACATAATTCGTTCCGCTTGCAATCGGCCTGCACACCGGAAAGGGTAACTTCGCGCGGAACTTTGAGAATTTGCTCTCCCTGATTCATATTATATTATGCATTATATTGGTAGGTGATATTTTTAATGCAATTCATAGATTTTATATTTTTCGGTAAGATATTATAAAGTAATTTTAGACGATATAATTTACCAGTGCTGCACACAAACACACTGTTCGACCAGCCGCCCTTGCTCGTGACTCGTAATACGAAAGGAAGAATAGGCAGAAATAAAAATTGTAGAACGACATCAAAATGCCAAAACACGTTGTTTCTTCCTGTTATCTTTCAACGGATGTGTAGGTTTATCATTTTTACCTTTAAAAAACTTGAAAATGCGTCGGACGCAACATTATTTTCCGGAAAGTCAAGAATGAGCAACAAAAACATGCTACGGAGATAAGCAGTACACATATTCAAGGATAAATCTTTGCTGAGTACTAACTTAGCACTTTATTTGAGACCTGTAATTTCACCCGTGACTGGAATATTAAGGAGACCGGTTGTGTGCGAAGGCTCCGTGCCATGTGGCGAAGCTTTGGCTCTAGAACACTATTTTAAATTCAAATTGGATCAATGCGTGTGCGGCCGGGCGTGTAAAGACCATTCCACTCCATTCCGAGCCATTCCTGGCCAGCTCTATCGTTTGTGATTCTTCCTTTAGCTGCTAATAACATTCCGCAATCCCCGGATTGTATCGTTTAAATACTGTTCACATTGGTATTAACAATTCTTTGTTACCAAAAACCTTTTAAAACGGGCTCAAGGACACGAGAAATACGCTTCTAAATATAAATCTCCTATACTACTGTTGTGGCGACGTAAATACGAAAAATATTAACGAGCTTTTGACCCGGGGATGATCTCTAAAGAGGGCTATTTAAATATTATATTGCCAAATGACAAAACAAGCAGCAGGCCGCTTCTGTATCCCCTTTGATAATTTATCTTTATGACATTAAAGTTTTCATCGAGTTTTGGGAGAACATAAAAATATAAGTAACCACTTTTTTGGATGTCGATTAGCATATTTAAAATTTTAAAAAGTATTGTATTGATGTGCCTTTTCAAAATGAAAATCATTTTGTACGGTTGTACTTTTACATTTTGTCGCTTAGCCATTGATATTCCTCTATAGAAATAAAGAAAAAAATACATACAAGAAAAACTGCATAAATTTAAAATTAAAAAGAAAACAAATCTAACTGTCTATACCAAAGATAATAGAATTCCCTTATCTTTGGCCTGTATGCATATATATATATATATGTTATGATTAAGGTTTTCACGGGTGTAAGATGTAGAACAATTTTCTCGGTTTACCCGCGTAACGTAGTCCTTACAAGGACTTTTTAACTCCTGACGTTTCGGACAGATCACACTGTCCATCTTCAGAGGCCTTATGTCTTGAGTTTTTGTCTCAAACTGATAGCTTTCGCATGTCTGTTCGGTCCAAAAGTTAGCTTTAAAAGTTAGGCCTCTGAAGATGGACAGTGTGATCTGTCCGAAACGTCAGGAGTTAAAAAGTCCTTGTAAGGACTACGTTACGCGGGTAAACCGAGAAAATTGTTCTACATATATATATATATATATATATATATATATATATATATATATATATATATATATATATATATATATATATATATATATATATATATATATGCATAAATACATACATTTTTCTACACCTTTCCCTTAAGGTTTACGTCGTTTATGGAGATTTGTGTGGTGAGTTTCTTTAGGGAAAGGAAGTTCTGAGAAGGAAAAGGTCGGGAGAGTGCAGCTAGAGATGTCTAGGTTAGGTCTCCGTCAACCAGTCTCTCTCAAAACGTAGACAAACATCGCATGAACCCGGGCACCCCTGCTGTGTTTCTTCACTTTATTTATATAATCGATAACTTCTTCTTGCTTGACTAAATTTAAATCTAAATATGTGCTTCAAGAAAAAATCTTTAAATTCACTGGCATAAAAAACAACGGCTGAGAGTTTAAAAAATAAAGATTTCAAAGCACTCCTTCTAATTGGCTATCCATTTTCCTACGTCTTTATTTTTCCTCTTCTTCCAATCAGATCAAATAAATCATAATTACCCACTTCGTATTCTCAGATTATCTTCCTTCTTCCTTCCTTTAATACCATAAGAGCATCAATCACATACTTAAGGGCCATTAAACAAAGGGTTTAACACACTCAAATTCCCCCATGATCATTTGCAGTGAAAAGGCGAAATGGGATTAACAAAATAATACACAAGCCCAATTTATTATAGTTTTTGCCCACTGGAGCGCTTTTTGCCATAATGTGGCACTATTTAAAATACCTCGGATTGCTTTGTTGCCAATTTTGGCAAATTTTCCCTTATTTGTAAGTAAGAAGAAGTTTACGATTTTATAATATTTTTTTTATAAAACCTACGAACATGTGATAATCGACAAAAGATATGTTGATTCAGTGGCTCTATAGAACTAAAATTAGTTTGTTTGTCTCTATATTAAAATTCGGAGGTATGATTTTTTAATGTGGGCGGAAAAAAACCACCAAAAAATCTTGAAAATCGGAGAAAAAAGTTATAAATTGCGCTATCGCTGCAGTGGTTATAGTACATAATTCCCTACGTAGCTGAAATATGCAAACATCACTGCGTTATGCGTTATTATAAACTTTGTAAAACTACACAAATTCTAAATAAACTCCATAAAAGACAGTCTACTTTTATTTCTTTTAGACAAAGGATTCTGTATTTCAAAGCAGGTGTAGTCTCCGAACGCATTTAAAAAAATCGCAATTTAAAAACGATAAAAATCTCTTGTTGCCTACCCTTATAAATTTCGTTCTCCAAAATTGTATTATTTATAACGTCCGCTTTGAAAATGAAAGCATTAGGAAAGGATAAAAGAGATCAGCGTGTGGTAAAATACATTCATATAATTCGATCGTAAATCAACATTATCCGCTAAGTATTGCTTGGCCGGTTTGTTTTGGCTTATAATTTGTTACAGATTTTATGTGGCACATAATGCCAACATATTTATTGGTTCTCAAAAAAGCATTATATCAGTCGGGCGCGCTATCGGCATATTAGGGTACACTCTAACGACGTGGGACCGCACTAAACGGGTATCATCCCTTGTATATTATATCACAGATTTAATATTAAAGTCGCGCCGGGTCGTCTGGGTAACCTAACTTCTTATTGATTTAATATCCCATGGTCTCCAGCACGCTCAAATACTGATAATAATAATAATAACGCCTCCTCACTGGTATCTAGCCTCAAAGCACGACTCATTAATTGGCTTTTAGAAACCGTCAGGTGGTAATTAGAATCAGAATTAGTTTGATCAGAATTGCGAGAATAATGACGGTAAGCTTCCCCTAAATAGCAATTGATCGGCATCTGATATTATGATTTTATTAATTTTCTGCACCGATGCTATTTCAGAATTGTTCAGCAGTCATGTCAGAATAAGTATAAATTTATGCCGAAGAAGATAATAGAAAAAAATATGAAAGGGCCTTTGGTTACTTCTTTTTTTTTAAATCTGATTAATGGAAAGCAGATAAATTTCAGTTGACATGGTTGACTTTTATGTAGGTAGAGAATTTACTGTTTCAACTTTAAGACTTTCCGGTTAAATTTGTTTGGATAGGATAAACTAGTTTTCATGCCACGTTACGTTGAGGATAAAATACAAGAAGGAACCTAACAGAAGTATTTGATGTTCTTCAATTTATCGTTGTGTAATTTCTTACTTTAATGCTTTTTTAATTCAAGTAATATCAAAATGTTATATAAATTCCGAAATTATATTTCATATTTACCGCTTCGTTTAAGATCTAAGTTATAAGGCATTTTGCAGAAAACTTATAATAATAACGTTTTAAGAAGGCCTGATTTTCTATCATTTTTCGTCGCCTGGAAAAATTATAGCGGATAGATTTCCATGAATCATAAGAAAATGGCTCTACTAAGAAGCACCGCAAGAGTTTTCAAAGCTCTGTTTTCTAGAGAGTTTTACTTTTTAAAAACAATTTTAAAATATAAAACAATTACCTAGAGGCTGCCTATTTGCTTCTCATGGTATACTAAGATGTTACGATGGAGATTCGCGACCACGAAACAAATGTATAAAACCCGATAGGGTATTATAAAGACATTCTTAAAAGCTCTACAAGAATTCCAAAAAGAGAAATCTTCTAGTCTTTTGCAGTCCCAAACATGCTAAATATCTATTTTAACCACTTGTATAAGAGCTTATCAGAATGATATTTTGAATGTATCCAATTTAAAAATTGCTTTTGGACAAAGGAAATATAAATACCTTCCCAGTAATCTTTGCAATTCACATTCACCAGCAGTAAAGAAATCTGAATTGGTAAAACACATGATCTTTTTTATAGATCAAAAGTTGGCTTAAATAAATCATAGAAGTGGAATTATCTAACATTTTGAAAAAAAAACATTACAGGAGTTAAAAATTAAACAATGATTTTTAAGCGCCTATGAGGTAAAATTTATTTTAACACTTGGTTCGGCTCAACATATGAACCCTTAGTGAAAAGGAAAAAAAATATTATGAGTTATGTAGATAATATATAATATGTAGATATACGAGCATAAAACAAAAATTGTATGGAGACCAAACAGAAAATATAATTCAGGGGTGGGCAGAGTAGAAGGACCGCCACACAATTCTGTCTTAACACATATATTAAAAAGCCCATGGTGGAAACAACACCTCAACTTTAACTTTAGCGTTTAAAAATTTTATTCATGACGCCACCGCTCACCGTTCACCGTTTTTACTCTTTCGTACTCGCAGGTTTTTGCTTGTATGCTATTTATAAGGGCACAAGGCTTGATTTAAAGGGTTTACGAAATTAGTTAAATAGAAAACAGTCAAGAAAATTAGTTAAATTATCAAATCATAATTTATATCTCCATTTTATCCATTCGCACGAATCGTAATTCTCGAGGAAAGATTTTTTTAAAGACATTACTGTCTCAAATATTGAATGCAGTGGTCATATAAACGAGCACCTCCAAATGTTAGTTAGAAACTCCGAGTTTTTTAACTGTGCCAGGTCTTTTTTAATCCTAGAACTAAGCTCACGTCGGGTTCGCTGTTTCACTCAGGGGATGAGAAACCATAGCAGAGGGGATCATCCTAAGTATTTCCTACCTAAAATAAAAACACGTGGGCGGATGGCAAGTCTCACGGCTGAAACTGGTCATAACCCTAAATATTCGCACAATGGCGCCCTCTAGGCGGTAGCCAAGCGGCGATTTGCTTTTAAACAACTTTATTACCTAGCTTGAGCATTAGCCGTTATAAACAAAATCTTAATTAATAATTGGCCAATTGAATACCTATACAATATGTATCAGCTTACAAGAGATAAAGACAAATTATAATGAGTTTTACATAAAAATACTAGTTTTACTCACCTAGCCGATTTCGCACGAGTTTCAACACTTTTTATGGAAATCATTTTGGTTGATGTTTATTTGAAAATTATGGAGAAAAGATTTGAGTCTTACTTTGTTCAATCAAATTTATTTATTTTTACTATTTATTTACTATAGATAGATACAAAAGAAAGTACAAAATACATATTAGGAAGCTTTGCCTGTCCAACTAGGAAAGTTTCCAGTACCAGGACAGACAAATTTACAAGTTTAGTTCATATTATACATTACATAATAACATAACAAAAAAAAATAGAAAAAGAACCTGGTAGCATATAGTATATTCGGATTTGCCGAATTAACCTGATAACATATAATATATTCAGATTTACAGTGTATGAGATAAGTAGGTAAGTTAGTAGCATTGAAAAGTCAAAAAGTGTAAACCAAGAATTTGATAAAAAGTTGGAGGAATTACAACAAGATTCACAATATAGAGAGATGAAGTTATGTGTTTAAAAGTGTGAACTTATAATACATAGTTCACTTATAAGAGAAATACATTAAAATTTACAAAATTAGATATAATTTATGTATAAAAATGTTTAAGTTTATGTTTAAAAGTGTGAACTTATAAAACATAGTTAATAATGTATATTCGAAAGTTCCGTTGGATCGTTGGAATTTGGAATAATATCAATGAGTTGAAAATAATTGCGTGAACACATTGCGCGTTTTTAATCTTTTCACGACAGAATTCTTTCACTTTGCAGAGTTCTGCTTCGTAGTTACGAGTATATTAGATATTACCACCTATTTTCTTTAGCACTTTTATGGGTAAAACTGATAGTTTTGACGAAATATCTTTATAAAAACATGAAAAAAACTACTTGAGCGATATGCGCCGACAAGTGGTGTAGATAGCATTCACACTTGAACGCCTGGCATCCACAATGTGGGCGCCTACTTTTCAAAATAAATCAAAATATATTTGAACCTTCCCGCGGCCCGAATGTTCGTAGAAATGCCAATTCAAATTAAATAAATAACAAAATGTACAATTTTAGAATAATTTTTAGTATTTTTAATTACGATTGAAAAATTACATATGATGTGAAAAAACGATAAAACGTTTTTGGTAAGTATATTGTAAAATTTTCAAAGTTAATGTTTAATGTAATTATAATATAATAAAAAAAAATATTGGAAAATATGTAGCGCTTCGTTTTTGTGAAAAATCACATCAAGAGCGCTGTAATGTACATAAATGTTAGCCTTGTTTTATTTCTACCAAGAACCGTATCATTGTATCATAAGTACCTACCCAATAGGTAATAAGAACAATTTTAAACGAATTCTGTTACTGTTAACCACGCAAAAAAAAAATCCTATATTTTTTCCCATTATATCTTGATACGTTTCAAAAGTAATTTTTTGCATATTTTCTAAATATATATAACATAACACAAGATACAAATAATTTAAAAAGGTAAAAAAAAAGAAATATATATATATATATATACAATAGTAGAAAATGGGAACCCACTAAGCCTAATATAAACTAAAGGGCTAAATTACAACAATAAGTTAGTGGTACAAGTAAAAAATGTAAATTTCGACGTGAAAGTTTAGAAATATAGGTATAAAAATAATTTCACACGTTTGTTTATTCAATGATATTATTTTCTACAAAACATTTAAACTTAAGATAAATGATGAAGTGTGGGTAAATTTATTGGCTTTAAAGAGCAGTTAACAGTTTATATGTCTTTGTATCAATATTTGGAGTTTTTTTAAATGAGCGCGTGTGAATACAAAAATATCAAACAAAAGTCTCCGGCGCTAAAGATGATGCGCTATACGCGAAATCCTGTTTAAATACTATTTAGATCAATCAGTTTTCTTTTTGAAGCTCTTACTAGCTTTTCTATGTATTGGAATTACAATAAAATTATTATTTTCATAACAAAAAATATAAGCGTATACCACTAAAAAAAATGTTTTTTCATGATTTAACTATGAAGAAATAAAAAACTTAAGATAAGAAACAATTTTTTTTAAATACCCCTTTATGGCTAAGACTACTTTTGAGGTTTTGGATGTTCTAACTCTTTTTCATTCTTATAAAATTATGCACAAAATAAATAAAAAACAACTTTTTCGCTTACTTGCCTCGTGCAAACAAGACGCTTTTAAATTTTTAAGGCATGATAATCGAAATATTTTTAGCGTTTGTATTCCTCTTACCTTTTTTAGTAAATATCTTGGCGCTCCAGTGGGTAAAGGTCTTAGAAAATAGAGTAGGTATATATTTAATTTAATAATCCCTATTTCCCAATATTTTCAAACTCCATAAAGCATTACCTACGCAAAAATAAACGAAGTTACGTAAAAAAAATATCTTTTCATGTCTTAAAATGACAACCTTTTTTTTCATTCACGGTATAGTTTCACGCAAAACTTAGATTTCTGTTAACTAAACGCAAAGTTTGAGTTATAAGCAATTGAAAATGTTCGTGGTGTCGTTGTATTCTGAACTTCGGCTATCATAAATTAATAAACCGTCTGGGCTACGAAAATCTTGGCAAACACAACGAAGCATCCTCAACCAGCCGCGGCAGTTTCAATAAAATTAGACATTTATCCAGTGCTTACATTACGATGAACCGACTGTTACGAACATAATATTCAACATAAAACCCATTTACGTAATAATCATCAACGTATTACGAATAATCATAATAAGGTGTAAGGTCAAGGTGTAACATCAATATGTGTTACAAAATGTATCATAACTCTGTCATTGCTTTAGAAAATACGATAAAAACCCTTCCCATTTTATTATGTATAATTTCGGAAAAAATGATACCGTCACTGAAACATTCGGAATTTTTTAACAATATTCTTAGGGTTAAGGTTAAACGATTGTTATCATAGTACAAAGTATATTTTATTTACATAATACCCTTTTTTATTAGGAAAGTAAGTGATGCTGAAAACCCAATTTCCGCCTGATTTGGTGGTATCATTGCATATCCTTAACTCCGGGTTTTGTGTTCAGGGGAGCATTACAAGATAATAGGGACGGAAAATAGGGGTCAGTAAAGAATGAAAATGATTCTTTGGGCATTTAGTTAACAACTTTTCTGAAGTCAGTTTTACTTTAGCAGAGCATTATTAAAAGTTGACGTGAAACATTGGCTATTTTAAGATATTTTTTGTGGTTTTGAATCAATGACTTTAAAAATGAAAAATATTATTTACTTTTTGTGACCTTTAAAACATCTTATTATTCCTCTGTTTCAACGGATTATTAAACTGAACAATTGGCTAGTGAAAAATCTTGTTGAGTTTGATTCAAGTAGTAGAATAATAAATAATACAAATATTAAAAAAAAATATATACTTAACTCGTCATTACTACTAAAATTTAACATCCAAATTCCTCTTTTTTCATCACAACAAATGCACAATAATTGTATTTATAAAGGCATAAAATATTTCAACAGTAAAAAAATAATAGATTTCGTATCATTCAAGAAAAGGGTCAAATAAATCTTTAAAAAAAATTAACAACCATAACATTACCAATTAAAATGCTATAACTTCATTACGTGCCAAATCAAAATACTTAAGATTATATTTGTTGTACACTCTAGTATCTAGTATATAATTATGAAATTACTCCTACACCAAGCTCAAGAGCTCTCTCTCTGGTTTCAATCCTGGGATTGGTTTGCAGCAATTTCATCTATTCGTTTCTTCCACTCTTCCCTGTCTTGTGCGGCTCTTTTGAATTCTGCATATGATAAGCAGCGCACGTCCACCAATTTCGATTTCTAAGCCAATTAAGAGCTAGCTTTCTTAATTGGCTTAGAAATCCATTAAAATATATTTAATTGTTTAGTTTTTGCCACAATATTATGTTTTGTAAAAACAATAAAAAAATATTACTTATTTTGGATAATTTATTTTTGATGAACAAAATTGTTTCATATTCTCACGCTTGGGTCGAGTTGACTTTCGTTGATAGAACCAATATTTTGTTAGGGTAACTTTTGATTTTAACAACCTCCGTGATAGAAAGGTGGGCTCCTTGGCTCTGAATCCAATAATGGAGGTGGCGGGTACATACAATAGTACTCTTTAGTGTGCTAGTTTCTATTAAATGTATGTTTACGTGTAGAATTTATTTTCAATAAGGAATTCCAGTTCCTTTTTTACTTTAGTCCTAGCATAAATAACAGTTTTTTATTGTCAGAGTTAGTTTTAAAAGAAAAATTATTTTTTAAGTTTTAATTTTTCGGGTCTCACAAATTCGCACCAAGTCTGTATGTCACCAATAACAAAAAGCCTACGTTTTTTGTCAACAGGCGCCGAATTTTGTACGGGAGTCGAGAGATTTTTATTCCAAAGATTAACCGCCTTAAGTATTAAATAACACTATCTAAAATGTCAACGTTTATAATATATAATATTAAAGCACTATCTAAATGTCAACTATATCACCAATGTGCAAAAATACGTCTGTGAAAACAATTTCCCAAATCTGTATTACTTACTCGAAAAGAATGCATACAATACAATACACAAGTCTTGACTGTAATGACGAACCGATTGAATGTATATATATTTTAATAATTTTAATATACATAATAGGAATTTTAATGGGTAAAATAGTATTAGGTATATTAAAAATCCTTGGTGCTGGAACGAATTCGAAAATACAGTCAATTTTATATAATACTAGCTTTTACCCGCGGCTACGCTCGCACGGTTTTAGAGGGAAATCTATGTATATACAAACCAAAATATGCTAGCTTCTGGGTTTGTAGTTCACGGCATGCGTTCGCGGCATGCCACTTAATAAAGATATTGTTTCTCTCTGCGTGTCCTTTCCCTTCGTCCCATTCTTCTTCCGCATCCCCTTCCCCTCACGCGTTCCCAATCTGCCTTCTCCGCTTTCCCTCTCCCCACTCCCCTCTCCAGCTTCCCCCGTCACACAAACCCCCCTCCCGGTTTCCCCTCCCGCCTCCCGCATTCCAAACATTCAGTCCCTGTACAGCTCGCGTAACTAACTATTGCAACTTTTTTATACAAACTACACAATGTCAGATCTGACCAGTATATATATAGAAACCTTCGTTGACATGCTCACAACAACTCACCAAAGTTTCAACGTAATCGGATGAACGGTTTAGCAATGCATAATTTCATGATTCCAGAGATCACTATTGTATACAGAAACCATCGCGGGCATGCACATATCAAATCCCCAAAGTTTCATCGCAATCGGATGAACGGTTTAGCAACGCGTAATTTCATGATGCCAACGCTCACTATTGTATACAGAAACCATCGCGGGCATGCACTATGCACACATCAAATCCCCAAAGTTTCATCGCAATCGGATGAATTGTTAGCAACGCATAGCGGACATATATACATATAATCATTTTTAGATTTTTATATAAGTATATAATATATAGATTGTAAAGAAAATGTCAAATATGACATGATAATAACCTCAAATATTTTGAAATTTACCGTACGTAATTGAACATGTATTTTTGTAGCAAACTATGACATTACACTATTAATAATATGATGTTCTTACTTAAAGATTCTTATTCCAGGAAATTCTGCACGTAAACTAGAATAAAATAATCAGCTAGGTATGAATTTCACCGATTTCCGTCCGGCTTTTAAAATTATTGAGGCCTAAATAATGTTTCAATTCCACCGACAATATGAAAGAACAACAATGAAGTCTTTTAAATACAAACCAAACCAGAGTTTCAGCTTAATATTCATAAAAAATAACAACGAAATGTTGACTTGTGGACTGGTCTGAAACAGTTGCACCAGCCAACGGTGTTTAATTCGTCTTTAAATTCTACGTAAATAATACAAAATAAAACTTATGTATTCGGGATCAGCGTTTGTTGATCTTTAAGGCCTAAATTATTTTTCATTGGAGTTCCATTAGAATATATAGTAAATATTATTTTGAAAAAATATAAAATTCACAGAGGATCATCCTGGTAAGAGACCGTCATTATAATTATCGAAATATTTCTTGGCCTAAGTATTTATGTGTATTTAATTTAATTATTTTGTAATTAAACACCCTTAAAGATAAACAGCCTTACTAAAAAACCCAGTGAAAATTTTATTCAATTGACAAACGGCCGCGGATGTAAAAACATTACTAATTAAAAATTTGTTCTTTGAAAGAAATACACATGGTTTCCACGGCCTGAGAGGGTAGTTTATCTCTGTTTTAACCATTGATGTCCGAACGATATTTCTAATTTTTCCATAGTATTTTGAATGTTCTATATATTTCTTATTTTTGAAGGTGTCGTAAAAACAAATACCATTTATGAAAACTAGATAAAATTACCTTTTAGATTTGAGTATTTGAAATACACTTTAGCTTTCAAAAACTGCCGTATTTTATGATTCAAACTCGGAAAAACATGGAAAAAAATTTCCTCCCACAACATTTTTGACCAAAATGTAGAGAAATTTAAATAAAATCAAAATTTAAAAAACACAGTCCTTTTATGTAATAAATTTGGAAGGAAACTATCACCTCACTTTTTTATCGTGTATACAATAAAAAAATAATAAAAAGTTTCAAAGTTTTTTTTATTGCCAAAAAAATAACTTAGAAATAATACCGAAATTTAAAACAGATTTCTTGCATCTCTAAAGACGTTAATTTTTTTGATACGTTTACGAACACATGTATTAGATTTTAATATTATAAAAAATTATCACTTTTATGAAATTTTCTTAAAACAAAGATCTTAAAATAAAAATTTTATCTTAAGTAACCTATAAAAAACAATATTCTGACAGTACAACTTTGAAAGTACGGCGTTTGTACAATAACTTGATTAAACTGATGTAAACCACACAAATAACATTGTAAAAATATCAATTATGTGAACAGAGGAGTAAATTCGTCACTACAATAGAAATTATTAAGTAAAATCACAAAATTTTCGATATCCCGCCATAAAACACACCGAGCTGTTTTGTCATCGCGGGCTGTCGCGGGCCGAAGAACTAATGCATAGGCGCGCCAATAATGCCCCTTGCGGAGAAAAATTAAAACAACATTGTTTCCTAGTAAATTAAAACCATATACAACGTTTTCACATCTTCAAAGCGTTTTAACAGCGTGACCACGTAAGAAACGTTATTAGTAATAACACGTGTTTTAGTGTATACGAGCTTTATTTATATTATTGCAATAACACAGTTAAACGGTCGCGCTGTGGTTTTTTTTTTAGTAAGGCTGACAGAGTATAATATTATGTACTACGTATAATCACAGACCTCCTCACTAGGGATTCCTGTGGGTTGTTATGTGGATGCTCTTCTACATTTTTAAAACTTTATCGAATTTTACTACAATTTATTTGAGTTCTCTCGTTTGAAAACGGCGAAATGGTTTATTCAATATTGATATTTTCGTTGGTAAAGGACATTGCAGAGAATACTTACATTATTATATTAAAAACTCAACTTGGCAAAAATGTTGGTCAGCCATTTGTCGCTCTGAACCGACGATATATTCATGTTCATTAGTATAACGTGCGTATTGAAAAGATGCTCAATCACGACTCACGACACGGACTACACAACCAGCTATTTCTATTTCTTCTTCATTAGTATAATATGTACATTGATTGACAAGATGCTCAATCATGACTCACGACATGACTACCTATACAACCAACTATTTCTATTTCTCCTTCATTAGTATAATATGTATATTGATTGACAAGATGCTCAATCACGACTCGCGATATGAACTACACAACCAACTATTTCTCCTTCATTTACTTCATTTCAATAGTCCAATTAAGGGACGCTACAGCATCACTGTCTCGGGGCGGCGTAGAAATTTTTGCGTACCATTTAGAAATTATAAAAACGTACATTCGTCCAGCATGCATTTTAATGAATATTTCAAACAATCGTAGAACGGTTTCATTCGTCCTACTTTAATAAAGACTTGAGTCCATTCAGCGGTTGTATTTAACCAGTATAAAGTGCTCGGTGATAGCGCTATTTAATATTAAGCTTTTGTATGTTGAGAGTTTATCTTCTGTGAAGCGGTAAATAATGAATATTTTGATGAAGGTTGTCGAAAAATAAATCTTGCGTATTCAAGAAAACATTCTAAAACCAAATTCTATATTCATAGAATTTTATCCTGATTATTCTTGGCGATTTCCAAAAGAAAATGAGAACTTTTTTTCAAGACAAACAAACGTTATTTTTAAAAATAAATCAGCCTTTTAAGGGATTCATTGTAAAGTTATTATGAATTTGTCTTTTTTTCTCATTAACTTCTTCAAATGTTTTTGACTTTTCCTTCCAAAACCATAAAAATATTTTGGTTTAGAAAAATCGTAAATGCCATCGGCTAAAAGAAAGAAAAAAAACAAAGAAGTAAAATCAAAGGAGGTTTTCTTTATAATGAAGAAAAATGGAAATTATCAGCTAATTTAGTTTTACTTTTGTGCGTTGTGTTTATTGAATCCCCAGAGGCAGAAAATTGGGCTTGTTGACTTTCGGACGTAGCTAGGGGCGATTTAGTGCCCTATTTTCATTAATGCTAAATAAATCAAAGTGTTAGAGAGAAGAATTTATAAATCGGCAGGAAAAGTTCATAAATCTTTTGATTAAGCCTTTTCTTATTATTATATTGTGTGCAATAAGTTATTGTTTTAATAATGCAATAGGGTGAGAGTAATTACATAACAGAATAAACTTTATTGGTTTTAATAGGTCTTTGAAATTGGCAAAAGCAGGTTAACAATTCTCTTACAAATAGTACACCAGTTTTATTTATTTCACTTTGAATGTTTTTTTTGCCTTAAATTTGGCAAGGGTAGAATGTTATTGGTCAATCGTATTATCAGTTGGTGAGATAAAAGGTGGAATGTTATGCTGGAGAAATTGATAATTATTCATTAGGTACGATTTGAGAATTTTACGGCCAAAAGAATTATTGTGATTAATTTTTCGGTTATTATTCCGTGTTGTACTTCCTTCTTATTTAGACAACGTTTAAGATAACACTGCAGTATTCATTATCGGGCAGTTGTGTAGCCTACAGGAGGAAGCGCAGCACGACGTAATAATTAATCACGTTATAAGTTTCATTAGTTTTGACCGAATATTCTAAAAACTAGGTAGCCTTTATGATGGCATCCCTTTAGCTGACCAACCGTGGTTTGTCGTTTGCCGTATCCATTGGCATTCCGGAGCGACTCCAAATAGATGAGTGGAAAATTCTGACCACTTTCCCAACCATTTCGCTGCGCAAATAAGAACGTGCTGACGGCGCGGCGATCGAGACGTTTTTTCGTGCGTAGTTTTACAGACAATTTAACTTTTCCTTGAGGTTCCAAAGCTTTAGAGACGTTTAGGAATACTTACAATAAATTCGTCCTCTACCTTCATACAGTAATGTCTACAATACAAGATTTAATATAATATTGCGTCTGTATCTATTTCAATCATGGATTCTGAAGGTTCTGGGGACGAACAATAAATTACTTTGAGTAACTGTTTATATCTAAATCAAATATCAAATTTATGATTTATCGTCTTCGGCTAAATATTTAACACAGTTCTGACGCTAGTAAATCTCTCGGAGGTATAGATATCCTTTCAATAATGTAATAATGTCTATTTATTAGAGTTAATATTAGATTTAACATTCAATGATAATATAATGTTAAACAAGGAAAATGTTTACGCAAATGATAATGCAATATACTGATTGAAGAAAATGGTTTAACGTTCCTATTTATTTAGAACTGAAGATGAACGAACATCCAATCAAAACAATCTCAAACAAAAAAATAAAATAAGTAAAACTGGTAAACAAAACAACATATAAAAAAAAACAATAAGACGACTTGTTCCGAGAAATTATCCCCCATTGTTTATGTCATGGAAATATCTATATTGCGTTACTTGCCGCAAGCACTGAAATTTCCTCTGTTTTTCAATAACTTCGTTGGCAAGACGTCGCGTCGGTCGGCCAGCGGACATTTTTATTAATAAATTAGTCTAGGGTTGTGTTCAGTACCTATCGCTACCGAGTTAAAAGTTTGATTCGCATAGTCGGTTCACGCCAAATAGATCGTAGTGAACAGAAGGATTTTATCACTCACAATAATTTAACACGGAATTTGAAGTGACAACGCCGTAAATAGACTTGCAGTTGGTTGTCAGCTTTGATGGAAATGTTTCTGAATAAATTCGTGAAAAAACTGCTACTAGCTGTAAAAAGCCTTTGATTCATGTCAAAAAAAATCAACTGTCACTATAAAGCAGAACTTTAACTGAATCTGAAAAATAACTAATAGTGAGTTATGGCGTCTTTATTTGCACAGCGTTTCTGCCCAAATATTTTAACAAAATCATTTAGTTATATTATCAAAGTAAAGAAAAAATTCCACTTTCTCTGTCTTCTGCGTGAAAGAAAAAACGGTATAGTATAAAGTCAAACGAATTGGGTAGTAAAGCTACAACTATGTTATTATTCCTAAAAACCTTTCCCCTTCGAGACCTTTCGAGACGTTCATAAATAAATAAATCAGGCTTATGCGAAATTTATACATTTTCAGAATTACTAATAAAGTGGTAAATTTTTTATTTGTATAATTGATAAACAACCTGTACGCGAAAACCTTACCAAAGTTTACACTGACATAAAATAGTTCATCGTAAGATACATACATCATTTCTCCAGCAAGAGAGGGTTTTTTTTAATCTTTTATATTATGAACTCGAAAGTTCTCATCGAATGTCGGAATATTTTCAAGGTTTTTAAATGTGTTATATATTTCTGCTTTTTAAAGATGTCGTAAAAACAAATAACAAATCTGCAAGAAAACTGTCGCCTCACTTTTTGTATCGTTTATGCTGTAAATTTTGGCAGAATAATTTGTAACAATTATTATAAGCAATAACTATCAGCCTGAAACACTCGTCCACATTGAAAAATCTTCCGAGAAAAGATACATGACGCCAACGGGACTTGACCCCCTGCCCTTCTGATTGCCGGTCAGCTGCTCTCCCAATTGAGCTATGGCGGCTTATCTTATAGCCGCCAAATGATTCAATATATACTAGTGTTTCATTCAACAATTACTGCTTATTATATTTTTTTAATTATGAATAATTTATGTTTTTGTTAATTTAACTTCTGCACGTGGGAACATGGCGTCCTTAAAATCAAAAAAAAATACGAAGCGATGGAAAATGGGGAAAGGGAGAAGATGGACCAGTGATGGTTCAAAATATCTGGTTGCCTAATTTCAGGTGTTTAATTCTTGTACTCATTGTTACACTCTGCCCGAAAGATTTTATTTGAAGAACTTACAATGTTCACACCTTATTAAAAATACTAATTTTCATTGTAATTCCGTCAGTTTGCTATAAAGTGTCATCATTTTAAAAATATTGGAATTGTTTGTTTTGGAGAATTCAGACAAGCAGTAAAGTTCCTGCCTATGATATAATATTTTTATTAGAAAATAATTTCAGTTGCCATTTTCGAAATTGGAACTAATTTGTCGAGAATGTAGATTATCCGTGATTGTTCACGTGTCTGCGCTTTTAAACTAACGAACAAAAACTTATTATTACCAATCATACAATTATAATATCCCGTTATTTTTAACGTACTTCTGTAATATGCAGGTTACTGCTTGTCTTTGAAATTATTTAAATAATAACAGAACCAAGAAAAATCACGGAATAGTCGGAATACTGGATAGTCAGTTTCCGTCGTATAACGTAGATGGAAACTTTTTATCTTTTACTGAATTTTTCAAACAATAATAAGTTCCAATTTTGAAAATGATCTTAAATTCAAAGCAAATTTGAGTTAATTGACTCGGATTTCTTGCAGTAATAACTAACGCACATCAAAGGCAACCTAAAAAAGCATACTTTATGATAATGTGTACTTTCAATGTGCAGAACACTTTGCAGAAAATCAGAAAGGCTGAAACTTTACTAATATATACCTTCGATGATTTTTAAATATAAATTCCGATAAAACGAAACGGCATCCCTTTCCCAAGGAAATCGGTTAAAATAAACTTAGGCTGAAATGGAATAATCCGAAAGTAACATAAAATGAATTCAAATAACGCCTAACGAAAAATTGATTTCGATACTTTAGAAATCAAGGTTTTTGCTCACTGAAACAACAATTTTCGATTGCAAGAGAAAATATTTTCACGACAAAAAGCTTTAGAATTTTCAGTGAATGGTAAAAGTAATGAAGATTTGATGTATGTGGAAAAGAGCAAATATAAATCAATCGCTTTTCGGAATGATTCATACATACAGATTTTATGTTAATGTAAAACAACTTTTATCCGTCATTCATTGGGTGAAGTTCAGAAATATTGAATAAAGTTTCATTAATAGCACACAATACAAGCCACGTCGCTCGAGCCGCACAGAGCGGACATGTTCACAAAACGCGAAGTTGTGGGCTCTATACCCGTGGTATTTTATTCGTATTGGAAGTGTCTTTTAGACGTGAAGCGACTAAAAAACAATGATTTAGGAAGGTTAGTTGAAATAGAAACCGAAGAACCATATTTATGTAAAGAAAAATCTAATTTTCTTTAATTTAAAACACTGCCGATCTTGACTCGTCAGTTTGGCTGTATGTATCGTGGACTGACGACTAGATATTTTCTATTTTGTTATTAGTTTTTGGGGTATTATGCCGTGTTGCGCTACCTCCTTCTTTAGCCAACGTTTCGGACAGCGTTGCAGTGTCCATCATCAGGACAGATGTGTTCAACAACAGGTTGTGTTCAGGCAACGTCAGGACACATCTGCCCTGATAATGGACACTGCAACGCTGTCCGAAACGTTGGCTAAAGAAGGAGGCAGCGCAACACGGCATAATACCCCAAAAACTAATAACAAAATAATTTTTGGCCGTGAAAATCTAAAATCGTATCCCCAGATATTTTCTAGTCTAGGGTTAATTAAAACTATAGTAGAAATAATCTAGGAGCTATGACAAAGCAAATTGATAAGATTAATTTCAATAATTAAAAGTGATTACTATCGTGATTGTGATTAAGGAATTGACATTATAATTAATAACATTAAATGTCGTTTCTTTCCTTACAGGTTATGTTTTGTTACTAGATACTTTTCTTTATATGAATCTTGTGAGATTAACAAAATAAACCTCAGCTTTCCTTACAGAGAAACTCAATTGTGTTTTAATGGATTGTGTCGTCCAAATCACAATGAAAATATCTTTATATTTATATCGGTCAATCACGAATAAAAAGATGGACAAAATCGTATGTACTTGAGCAATACAAAAATTAAATGCAAAAATAGGGGCATATCACAATCAATTGTGGAAGGTCTTCAGTAAATGTGAGTGCTAAATACAATTTTCTATGATACTACAAATGATGAAAGAAGGTCAACAGCTTCAATTACAAATTCTGGTAACGAACTTGTCATAATATTAGAAAACAACAACCAGCATATCATGTTTGCAGACATTCGAGATCTTAGATTGTTACTTAAACTTCACTTCTTTTATGAACCACGCAAGTAACCAAAAAAGAGTTCATCTTCAACACTGCCATTTCAGCATTATAACGAGGGGATTTCAACAGTCCTCACTCTCTATTAAGATGTTCTTCGATAGATGGTGACGTAGCAACCGTGACAGGGCACTCTGGGCAGCCACCATTACGCTCAGCAGTCGATTTTCGATTCGAAGGATATTGCGAAGGGATGGATAAAAAAGGATTTTATCCTACAATAAAGCATTTGTGCGTAATCGCTATATTTTAACTAACGTGAAAGGTAATTTCTCGCATATCACAGTGTAATGTTATTTTTTATTATATTATTTTATCAATATTTTTCAATTTACCGGTGATCTTTAATTCAGGCGAGGAGAGCTAAAACACGATAAGGATATTATCTGAAACATGCTGGCATAGCAACCCAATCCACAAAGAGAACAGCTAGGATCGGCAAGGCTTATCCCGTTGTTGAATATTGTGCCGCAGCGTGGACCAAGAGTGCACACGCAAACTTATTGGATTTGAAGAAATTTTCTCAACTATTCATGGCTTCTTGTCCTCTCGGATTTCGTCTCACAGACTGGGAGACGGAAGATACAATCCTCGGGGAATAAAAAGGCTTTACACGACGAGATTCGACTACGTGATGAAATTGGATACCACTCTAGTCCGAATGCACAAGTTCATTTCAGCTAGTGTACGCCGAATAAAGAATACGCAACTGACTTTGAATTCAACTACCAAACTGCTAAGGCTTTTTAAACATAGAAACGTCGACCACAATAAACGACATCCGCATTAGGGCATGTGCGCACTAGCGGCCAGCCGAGTCTGCGGTTCGGATAAGCGGCTAGCCGCCTGACGCGGTTGAAAAAAGCGGCCGGCCGCCATGGCGGCGAGCTGCTATTGAACCGCCTGAGGCGGTTCAACAGCGGTAACAAAAAACTGCGTTGTCTCATTAATAAAGTCGACGCTGCTAAATTTCGTTTGAATAAAAGTTTTTTTTAAATTTTTTTTTATTTTACAATAGCTCCACACAGGAGGCCAAGACCTGGACCCATGTACCCGGGCACACTTACTAAATCATCAAACGTAACGAATCAATTGGGGTAATCTATGGCAGAAGAGGCCAATAAATGATTCCCGGGCGGCGGTATCCCTACCCACCTCCCAAATTGAAATTAATACATACCAAGATATTTTTTTGCATTATCGACATATTATCTTCGTTTCTAAAAATATCCACTAGTTTTTCCCATTGTTTGAGTTTCAATTCACTGTTCTTATAATATGCTCCTTCACAATTCCAAATAGCTTCTCGTTTTTAAATTTCAACGATAAATTTTTCTGTGTCGAAATTCATGGCTAGGCGGAAAACTCAGCAGCGGCTAGCAGCGAGCTACACCCCAACCGCTAAGTGCTTACAGTCAATATGGCGGTCAGCCGCGAAGCGGGCCGCTGCCCTCCGTTGAACCGCCGCGGTTCCAATTTTTAGGCGGTTTGGTGCGTACGAATATGAGCGGTTGCATATTTAAAAAAAATGCGGCAGGCCGCGCGGACGCGTGGTTGACCGCCTACGCTGCTGGCCGCTAGTGCGCACAAGCCCTTAGTCTCAGCTGCATGTTGTACAGATGGGGACCTAAGGCCCATGCACTTTGGTAATGTTGACTAGTTCAAATCACAAATATTGCTGAATAAAATCTACTTCGTGTGAAGATCAAGCAATTTAAAAAAAAATCATTATCTACCTCAGTGTTTGGGAGAAGTTTGATATCATCATCATCATTGAATATTCATTGCTTATGTAAACAGGCCCCACAGTTCACAAACTCCTTCCTTGTGTTAACATAACGCCGGCCCTCTCATCCCATAGTTCCACTTATATTTTCCCCGGCTTGGTCTGGCTACTGGAGTAACAAATTGGATTTTGTTCGCCCAGAACTGCCGAGAGAGTTCCGTTTGGTAGCCCTCTGCAACGATCCTGAACTCAAACCCAAGTGACCTAATCTGGGATTTGTCTATAAAGATTAGCAATGCCGATATACCTCGGGACCTAAGCTCTAGAGCTTATCGAATAGTAGTGATTCTGACGTAAACTCGTGAATCTCATTTCGGCAGATCCCTAAAAGGTAAAACGGAATTTTTTTCTTTGGTGATCCAAATTTGGCGTTCGTGACTTAAAAACTTAAAACATTGTTTAAATTATGAAATTTCTACCACAATAAATCCTAAATAAATAAATATAGCATTAAATACAGATCCGTTTCTGAGTGTTTCCAGTAGCAATGTAATCGAAGATAAATTGATAATTGGAACAACTCGTCTAAGTAAGTTCAGCAATCAATATATCACTCAATAAACGAACATAACAGGATGGCGGCTGCTATTTGGAGGGAGAGATATATAGCTATCCATTCCATTAGTTATTTTGGTAGGTAATGAAAACAAGCGACTTTATGGCAAAGGTAATAGCATCACGTTACAAACAACCCTTACAACTTCCGCCGGATGCTACTTGAGGTTCATCCCTAGCAAACGAGCAATCGATATAGCACTGAAAATCGGAAAGTTACGATTCTCGCTAGTAATTCGGCATTATAAGTAAAATAGATTTTTTAAGTTTCGTCATTCTTCTTCATTCGATCAAATTTGTACCATATATTTCGACAATGTGGACTTTTCTTTCTTACATCTCCTCATAAAAGCGCAAATTTATCAAGTGGTATTTTGCACGAAAACCAAAAGCTCTAAGTAAATTTATTTTTATCGATATTCAGATGGAAAAGTGATGGATTTTCCATGAAAATTTATAACCAAAACTAGTAAAAACTTAGGTTTAAATGGAAAAAACACGTTAGCGAAAATAAGATTCATCGTGATTTGGTTTCCCTACCCACCCTAAAAAGTTTTTACTGATATTTTTCCAATACTCGTTAAGGGGCTATTTTTCCATAAAAACTTACTTTCAAAAACCTGAGTGTTTACTTTCCTTTCAAAATCATTTTTCGAGATGGACAAACTACCAACAACATCTTAAAAATGTAATTTAATAATTTCGGTATAAATAATTTTATGTGATAATATTTAATAATGTACCTATATTTATAGAGATTTATTTTTGGGGTACTATGCCGTGTTGCGCTATTTCCTTCTTTAGCCGACGTTTCGGACAGAGCTACAGTGTCCATCATCAGGGCATATGTTTAAACGTAGTGGTGAAGTGTGTGCTTATTTATATGGATGCGATACCGTGTTGAAACGTAATGCTTACTTACTGTAACCCTGTCCAAAACGTTGGCTAAATAGCAACAGCATAATATCCCAAAAATAAATCACTATAATACTTTTTGGTCGCGAAAATCTAAAATTATATCTACCTACAATTAATTTATTTATTACTAGCAGACCCGGACACACGTTGCTGTAGCGAACGAAACACAACGCCATTTACTGACAACGCAATTACCCAACCTTTATAACCAACACCTTCTGTTAATTTGCATACATATCAAATCCACACTGCCCGCTTGCCAGCCCGCTCCCTTTATATATAATATATTTCAACCAATTTACACAAAACCTTGACAAATTATGCACGTAAACCTTCCTCATAAATCAATCTATCTATTGATGAAACCTACTCTATCTATATAAGCGTACGTACAGCGGGAGCGACTTTTGCTTTATACTATGTAAAGATGAAAACATATTTTCATTATTTTTATTATTATTGTATAAGACACCTCGCAAGAGCGTCCCTATTTCACACGCAATGTGAAGATAGGGGAACTATGTCGCCACCCGGTTGAGCAGGGTTGTTTGTGAGGCGGGTTAAGGTAGGGGCTGTGGGGTGGGATTTATTAATGCGGGTATTTACGAGGATCGGATTATATGAAGAATGAATGGCAGAGGGGTGGGTAGGAATCTGGGGTCAGTGTGTCCAGGAGTGACGGACGAATGAATCTATTCTTCCCACTGCAGTACAAGGTGATGTTCCGAGAGAACCCAAAGTGCTACAAAACATATAAAAACCCTCTGGGCTAATTAAATTTTTAAAAATATATATATATATATATATATATATATATATATATATTACGGACTAACCTCACCCCATGAACCAGGGCACTCCTGCTAAGTCACCAAACATAGCTAACCGCTTGGGGTGACCTGTGGCAGGGGTGTTAGTTACCCGACTCTCAAATTATAATTCAACAACATGCTGTAATTTACTATTAACTTCACAAACTTATAGCTAATAAATTACATCCACCGGTTCTTCGATCACTTATACAAAACTCTATGTTCAATTATATTGTTCTGTACCAATAAGTTTAATTAACCCGTTTAATCACAGGAGACCAGATTTGTCCCAACGCACATAGGTCTCACATAAGACGCCGTAACTCCCTTACTATCATAGTTAGAAATATATTCTAATCGGTGTTAGAAAGGAAAAACATCATGCTTTATATTTCAATCTAAAAAATAGCCACCAAAAAAATAAAATGTACACTTTTATGTACACAAAGTTTTGAATCGCAAATTGAAAAAAGAATTTGAAACTTCGGGAATTTTTATAAAAAAATTTTCATAGAGCGACAAAAAATTGAGGTTACAATAATGTGTTTGTTATACATTTGTCTAATAAAATGTGCATCTGTTTTTATTTTTTTTTATTTTGAGTAACTTTAGTTAGAAAAAACATAAGGTGACCCATTTTGAAAACTTTTTTATGTTTGTATGCAAAAATTTTATAATTTAATAAAAATATATATTTTTCGAATTCTATAATTTGAAAGCGTATTTCATCACCATTCTAAAACAGTTTTTGGTTTTTGAATGTGTTCAGAAATATTCCAAATATTTGCATTTTATTGTAAAGCGAAAATATTTTGACCATCCGAAAAAAAAGCCTAATTTTTGAAGGGTTAACCAAAGATATTCAAATACAGAAGAGATATGCTATGGTGTCCGCGCAACTGTCGCCGGACTACGCGCTAATTAGCGTAGTTTTCATACAAAAAGAATTTGTTCATTTCGTTGATTGAAAATGTGCATTAATATTGGTTAACAATATATTTTGAATAAGGAAAGAATTCGTTCATTTAGTTTAACGTTCGTTTAGTTTATTCGTTAATTATTTGTTATTTTAGTTTATTTGTTAATTGGTAAACAATATCGGCGACACCCGGAAGCGCAGACCCACATAGTAAAAACAGCAGATAGCATATCTACTTATATTTCAATATCTTTGAATTTAACCAATGAACGTGATGCTGCTTTAAAAAATATGTAAGATTCACATTTACGTGTAATAAAAAAAATCATTAATGAATAAATGCATTTCTTTTGAAATCTGAAATGTTAATTAAATTGCAAAGCAAACATTAATATATTTTATCTGCTTGATGTTGCCAGCTCAAACACAAATTTCTGAGTATATATTTTTTTTGCGCTTGCATTAAAGCTTAAACGGTGGGCCTTTTTTAATTGCGGCTGTGCAGTACCTACCAAATGGTTGAATAAATTTCAACGGAATAGTTTGTAGAAAAATTTTATCATATTTTCAAAACTTTGAGATATATATTTATGAATGATCTGATGGTAGGGAGTGTTTAACGACTTTTGATTTAACGCGTTTTTTAATTTTACCATAAACTGAGGTGAATGCATCAATGGTTCGAATACGATACTTGTAAACGATTTCATATTTTTATTCTTCAAAGATTAAGGAGGAAACACGCTGACCCGATAACAGTCAAATGGCTTTGAAGAAATTTCTCAATGGATTTTGGTGAATTTGTTTTTCTATGATACCATGTTAAGAGGGTTCCATGACAACTCGGAATCAACTCAACTCAACAGCTATTTGAAAAATTTATTTTAAAATTTATGAAAAAGAATGAAAAATAGCCGATAACCTAACCTATCTTAACCTTTTTAACCATTTTATCACTTTTATGAAATTATTGTATCCCCATTTAAGAAATGTTTTGGGGTTAATATTGTAAAAAGAGAGAGAGGAAAGACGAAATTTTATCAGATTTGGTCACTAAACATAACTCAAGCTATTTCAAGTTAGGTTCCGATTCTGAATACTCTATCACCAGGGTGATACTGAGTATCTTCGATAATCATTAAATTATTTTATGTATCTCTAGTTAGAAGCCTAATGGAATATAACTCGGTAGTTTGGTCTCCATCTTACAAAATTCACATTAATAACATTGAGCGAATACAAAAAAAATTTCTGCGTTTTATAAATTTTAAATTAAATATCCCACTAGAAGACTTGAAATATAATTTATTATTAAATGTTTTAAAAATACACACACTAGAAGACAGACGTAAAATAAACGACTTAACATTTTTATTCAAAATTCTTAACTCTAAATTTGACTGTTGCAAACTACTGCAACTCATAAACTTACGAATACCGACAGTAACTACACGACAAAATATACTATTCTACTGTAGCATTCATAAGCGGAACTACATTGCCCACTCTCCGATACAACGATTTCACACTATGGGAAATCAGTACTTAGGTGATATTGACATATTTAACATAAACTTGGCAAAATTTGTTGATCTTGTAAAAAACTTATTCCAAAACTATTCCTAAACCTATCTGTTTTTCTGAAAACCTATTAAATCGCCGTATTTTTGTATTTTCATGACTTGTGTGCTTTTTTATCAAATTTTATTTTTATTATTTCTGTATATGTTAAATAATCTGTCATGAATTATTTGTACTACCAAAATGTAAAAGCCCATTGGGCGTTAAATAAAAAAATAAATAATGGAATGACTGACAAACATACTTAATATAAATGCTTAAAATGTAAATTCATTCAACTAAAATTCGGATGTTGTTGTCTTCGCCGGGTTCCTAACTCGTCGCCTCTATGTGCAGAGAAAATAAATTTCCCGCTCTGCATCGGAGTTTAAAATTTAACTTAAATAATAGTAACACGTTATTCTTTCGCATAGCTTTCCATATTTACTAATTGCAAGGTTGACAGATAACATACCACATTAAATGTTTCGAGCTAATTTTAAGATAAAAAATGGAACGAAATTTATATCCGTCGCTCTCTTTGGGTCACCTCATATTTATCTGAAAGTATATCGCGACTCCTTGATTGAATAGTCATAAAAAGAAAGAAATTATTTTCACATCTTTTTCAATAAGCATAAATCATTTTAAAATGATGTAAGCTGAAACCCGTTTTGGGATTTGAACCCGATTCATCCTAGTGCTAACCGAGTTATCGACCACTTCTTTATAACTTCTAAAAGATTCCAGTGAAAATTGGATAAACAATTACGAGTACCTAATTCTCTTTTTGCAGTGCAAAATGTTTGAAAATTTCCAGGATAAGTAACAGTGGTTTGAGCATTTTTTTGGCGGTACATTTTGCGGTATCCCTGCGTAGTGCGTAGCGCATTATTTTAAACCATAAAAGGGGAGAAAGATACATGAAAAATAGAAGAAGGAAAACCGAAAAAGTGGGTCCATAAGTCTCATAAAGTTAATATGTCATTCTATAAAATGTACGGTTTCTATGCCAGATTATGTCATTACATTTGCATGATGTGTGTTCTCTGAAAAGCATATTATACTATATTATACCCCACGTATTATACATATAACCAGGGGCGTAGCGACTGCCTGTAGGTTGGGGACTCAGATGGGGTTTGGGCAAGGACAGTGATGCACAAAACATATTCATGAAATGAAAAAGCTACTAAAATTATACGCTTCATGATGCTTTACACCTTTGGTTATCTGGGCGTTTGCGTTCGAATGTATTATTAATAAATTCTCAAAGAACGAGATTATTTCTGAGAACTTCTGCCTATTATTCAAATATGTCTTATTTATAACCTCCATAGGTTAAGTCTTACACAATTCCATGATTTTTTAGAGTACGTGTTTGTTTAGCAATAATATCGCAACATTAATTAATATTAATAATAACCATTAATATTAATAATCACCGTTCGTAGTGACGATGTGCGTAATTAATTATTAATTTATATTAAATTCACTCCGAAAGCATAAATTATTATCGCTGCCATATTGGCCATCACATTTATTGTCGTAATCATTCGATAAGTTTTCATGTAGAAATAAAATACACAGTTTAAAAATCACACGAGAATTTTTTAATCGAGCGACCGGGATTTTAATGGAGTTATCTTCGTAGTTTTTTAAATTTTGTACATGATTGCTGTTTGAAGTTTTCTCAGGTTAGAAGACTTCCACCTTTGTGTAGGTACTGTAAGCGAACGTGGTTTAAATACTAAATCGTAGCTAATGGTTTTGTGGAATATTGTTCTCGCTTGGTTGCAGACTATCGACTTCAGTTATTCAAAAATAGTATATTAAAATATAAGTGGATAAACAGGTCTTTAAAACACGCGCAATTTTTCGAGCACGACGGCGTAGCCGGGTGCTCGAAATAAAGCAAGTGTTTTAAAGACCAGTTATCCACGAATACTTTACGCTATTTTTTTTTATTGGTACACTTTGAAAACATAAATATTGATATTATTATTAAAAATTTGGAAATAAGAACTATTAATGAATTCGTGATGTGACATCACAATATCTTGTTGTCATGGAAATGAAAAACACAAACATTAATTCGCAATCTGTCACATAAGATTAATAGTTGATATCACGGTTTTTACTAGTTATTGTGTGTTGTAAAATGAGTTCTAACATTGATAATTTAAATACCAAAGTTGAATCGCGGTTAATACCTGAAAAATCCAAAGACGTTTATAAAAAAGAATATGAAACGTTCATAACATGGATGGAGGAGCAAAACGTAGTAGATTTAGATGAACGAGTTGTGCTTGCTTACCTTCAGAAAATGTCGGAACAGTACAAAGCATCGACTATGTGGGCCATACATTCGAAATTGCAATGTCTGTTGAGGATAAATAAAGGGGTTGATTTTAAATCATTTGTGAAAGTGCATGCATTCATGTTTTATTTGACGTTTAAAATATTCCTGTCAGATTTATAGTTAAAAATTGACATTTAGACTTCACATTTTGTTGATTTGTTGATGTTGCCATGGTAACTTTAAAAAACGCGCTTTCCATAAAGTGCGATTTAAACACGCTAGAGCGTACTTTAAATGAGTAAAAAAGGGCACCAATAAAAAAAATATATATTTTGCAAACGTTATACCTTATACCATACGGTACACCAAGCCGATATTTAATTTTGAGAAAATATTTATTGCAAAATAATCAGAAAACAACACTAAGGATTAACTTAGGAGTTTTAAAGATTGGATGTGATTTTCTCTTCTAATTTTAAAAAATAAAACAGTAAATTTGTTCGAATTTCACATAGTATATTGAATTTGTTCTGGAAACAGAGCAGATTTGTTTGATTATTGAAACGTTTTGTTAGATTACACATAAAACCATTATGTATTAAAATATTATGATATCATTACTATTCTCTTATATCTTATCACATACAGTTTAAATAAACTTTAAGAAATGAAATTCCGGAAAAATGCCTGAAATGTTTATTCAGAGATCAGAAAACCTAACAAGAGAGTTCAATGAATTGCTCTTTTCTCATATCTCACTTTTAGTCTGCCTCTTTTACCCAATTCCCTTCTCTTTAATACATTATGTTAAAAATAGGATTACCCTCAAATTATGAAGAATTTTTGTGTTACAAAGAATTGGCATAAATTTCGTTTAACATTTTTCGAGGCTCTTGCAAAATTACGGCGAACCACCGTTAAAGGGGGTAAAATGAAATTTCTATAGCATGGGCAGCTTTTCCAGTGATAAGAAATTGGGTGTTAAAATTAGCTACGTGACATTTTATGGATCAGAGGCTCAGCAGGCGAAATAATCTCCGCGTGATATGAAAAATTTGAAAGACATTTCGTGAAATATGGATAGCCTTTACGCGCGCCGGCGACCAACAAATTTCTGGAAGTCACGTTTCGAATTATTTTATATATTAATTGAACACTTTATGTTAAATTTTCCCAGTGAAATATTAGAATATTCATTTTAACCCATTAATAATGCAAAATCGTGAATGTCCTAGAATCAATTTGTGTAATTAATATTTTGTGTTTTATATTGTACCTATATACCGGAGGCTGCTTACTAAAACGATATACTCCAACATTTTTATTATTTTATTAACTATACAAAGAAGACTTTGAGGTTTCCCTCAAGGCTAATGTCATAATTAAGAATGCCTGGCAATGTCTCAAAAAGTGAATCTGGTTTATTAGACCTTTTTGTGAGCAGGAAGTAGGAAACACAAAAGTTGAAATATTATTCTACGGTTAAGCCATTGGCCACAAAAACGGGTCGTACAACCTTTTATCATTCAAAAATATTATATCAGCCGTGCATAAATGTCGGGCACGCGTTTGTTGAAAGAAGTGTAATTCTTGCAAAGCGTACGCGATACCATGTATCCGTTGTCATATTTCGTTGGCTAAAATAAAAGTTCAAAGATAACCCATTAAATATGGTTCCACACACTTCTAGCCATTCTAATTTACATACATTTAAATAATTCATCCGCGAATCCTTCCCGAGGCACAGAGCATACGTTAAATATAAATTTGCCATGTCTCTGCTGCGCAAGAATTTAACAGTTAGGGCTTTGTTGGACAAAGTTAAGAGAAACCCCAAGCGGTAAGAGTTGTCAGCACATGTAAAATTCAACATCTTTCTGTTGTAAGTAATGTATTTGCGTTCATATTGCAGCAAATAAGATTTAATTTTCCCCAGTAGCGGAAACTTGCTTTGCGAATTTTGTCGGAAGCCTTCAAAGCGTATGACAAAATTGAAATTCATAATATATTTTGTTCACTTCGTGCATCCGTTATTTCTTTTCTCGGTATTAGCATATTACCTAGGGTGATGTTTAATATGTAATCAGTATGCATTCTTATTGCTAAAAGGCATACAATTTTTATTTGTTGTTATTAAAATCAAAAAAATATGAAAGCATGTTATGTAAATTTTGCTCACGAACTGCCCAAAGCAAGCTACAAACTATGACACCCCCGTTTGCGGAATGTTGAGAGTCCGAAGGAAGTGGAGAAAGGTAAAGAAAAAAATTGTGAAGACAATGGTTAGAAAGTGCCTAAATCATATTTTTCTGGTTACTAATAAATCCAAGTTAAGCGGGTATTCTAGTCTAGAAGCATGAATTGTAGGTATTTTTTCAGGTGCAATAAAAAAAACAATAATATTTTTAATAGCCATAATTTTACGTTCTCTGGTTGACATGATGCAACCCTTCTAGCAATTTTAAAAAAGAAAACAAATTAATTCTTAATCCAAACAAATGCTATGGCCCGAACTAAGTAATAAAAATCGCGAGATGGTAGCTGTCTCAAATAAAAAGCTATTTTTTATCACTTTTTTTTACTTTTCCGAATTTTTTAAAAATAGTGAAAAATTGAAATTTTGTTGTAGTTTTAATTAGGGCGATAGAGTAATGTATAGAGAAGGCTCACACCAAATTTCAAGTAAATTGGTTTATTAGAACTAGATATATTGTGTCAACCGTCTCGAAAAAAGTAGTTTGGAGAAACATGCGTTTAAATTTTTGGTCTATTTAGCTCCTAGTTAGATTCCGTCTAAACCGGTCGAATTAACTTTAAAAATAATTCGAATTTTGAAAAATCATTAGGAGATATTCTTGAATATCCAAACTATTGAAATTTGAAGTGTTTTTTTTAATTGGTTGTGGACTGGAATACCCCCTTAAACATATTTCAGGTGGTTTCTATTCGTTCATTTGTCATGCAACTTCGTAAGTAAAAATCTAACTTTTGAACGCGAGTTTTTCCCCTAAGGAGTACGAAAGGCGTACGTGTAGTTAAATTTAATCAGCGTGTATTGTGCGCCTCACATAATCTGCACGTATTATCTTAATTTGCCTAAGGCATTTTTATCTTTAACATCATAATAAACGAATCGAGTAGCTACGCTGGAGTACTAAGCAGACTAAACACCATGGGGTTCAGAACCCAAGATACATATTAACGGCCTCCGTAATCTGACGGCCTCCGTGTTGAGAGGTTCGGCTCTCGACTAGCGATCCGTAGGTCACGGGTTCGAATCCAATTTTATTTGATTGATTTGTGTTTTCAATTTAGGAGGCGGGTATGGGTATCGCCGCCCAGGGAACCACTTATTGGATAACCAACACCCCAAGTGGTTCATGGGATGATGTTTGTCCAGGTCTGGCGGCGGATACGTCTGCCCGCCAACTGCATTGAAGGCCGAATCGGGAGAGACTGGTTGAGGGAGACCTTTTGATCTCTCCTACAGGACTCTCCTCTCGAAACGTCGTTTTGTGCCCCAGCTATCATTCTCATTCAATTTGTGACTGTCGCCGCTTAACTCAACATTATCTTTAGGCGCCGCATCCGCGCTCAAAAAGAAGAAGATGGAGAGATATGTAATTACGAATGTTAGAGGAGTGCGCTAACATTTAAAGTGATAAAATCGATGCGAAAATTGTGAAAATGTTTAATAAAACACGGCTCGTTTAAAATAGAGTAAAAATCCCGTCTTAAGTATCATTTAAAGAAACATTGTGAAATTTACACAACTATAACTTGTAAAATAACTGAAACAAACGTATTTATAATATTTTCGGACCATACTTTGCGATTTTTTTCTGGCGCGGGACGCGTCTCGATATTATTGTCAAAAATAACATATATTTTTTTAAGAGCTTAAAAACTTCTACAGCCTTACTAAAAAACCCCGTGAAAATTTTATTCAATTGACAAACGGCCGCGGATGTGAAAACATTACTAATTAAAAAATTGTACATGAAAAAAAATACACATTGTTTACCCAGCCTGAGAGGGTAGTTTATCTCTTTTAGTAAAGATTTCTGAACGAAATTTGGAATTTTTCCAAAGTATTTTAAATGTTCTATATATTTCTTATTTTTGATAGTGTTGTAAAAACAAATACCATTTATGAAAACTAGATAAAAATACCTTTTCGATTTGTGTATTTGAAATATACTTTAGTTTTAAAAAACTGCCATATTTTAAGATTCAAACGCGGAAAACATGGAAAAAAAATTCTTACCAAAATATTTTTGATGAAATATTTTTGGTGTAGAGAAATTTATAAAAAAACAAAATTTAAAAAATACAGTGCTTTTATATAATGAATTTGGAACGAAACTGTTACCTTACTTTTTTGTCAGGCATACAATAAAAAAATAATAAAAAATTTCAAAGTTTTTTTTATTGCCAAAAAACTAACCTAAAAAATAATACCGGCTTTTATAAAAGATTTCTTGCATCTCTAAAGACGTTAATTTCTTTGATACGTTTAGGAACACATGTATTAGATATTAATATTTAAAAAAAACGCCGCTTTTATGAAATTCTCATAAAAAAAAATCCTTTAAATGTAAATTTGAATTTTCATGTATAATATAAAATAGTTTTTGACATTTCAATTTTCGAAATACGATTATTGTTATAATAACTTGACTAAAACTTATGAAAAACCACAAAAACACGGTAAATATATCAATTGTATAATATAGGAGTGAAATAGTCATATTAATAGAAATTACCATCACGTTTAAGTAATATTTCACACACATCAGCGTTTCAGAGCGAAAGTTCATTTATGAGCGCGAACGACAAATGCGCAGGCACCGCCACCTAGCGGTTATGAAGGAAAACAAACAATTTAGTACTTACACTATAAAAAATTACATTGTTGCCAGATTTAAAATACAAATTTAAAAGAAAAATGTTATTAGTAATATTTCGTTTTGAGGTGTATTTTTGATTTATTCCTGTTGCGGCTGCAACGCAGGTTATCGGTGTTACTGTGGGTTTTTTTTAGTAAGGCTGCAAACGTTTAAGGGAGATATGTGAGAAATCGGTAGAAATTCTGGTAGCGGCGGCTTAACTCGTGTAACTAAATATTATCGTCTTCCACCCATTACATTATATCTTTTACAAACATTAACATTAATATATATGTTCTTCTTCGCTAACCAAACTAATTTGGTGCTAAAAATTATAGTAAAATTTAAAATACGCAACACGAAAATAGAGCGTGAACAGATTGATGTTCAACATTTCGCTGTCATTTTTCACTCTGCTGACAATGCGGACACTTTTGATAACTAATCCTTTTACTGAACCCGAATTTAATCAAATTATTTGGTTCCTCTGACGAGTCTAACATGATTAGGGAGTTGCGTTGGGAGTAGTTGTGCATTTGGAAAGCCAAAATTTCAACTCAACAATTGATCAGCAGGAATGGGAGGGTTGGATACATACATCCATTACACACTGACCCCCAGATTCATACCTTTTTCCTTCCCAGAACTACATATCCTTCCTTTTCTAAAAATATGCTTCACACTTCCTGTGGGCTTATGTAAAAAAATGAAAATAAATTTGTTGCGCATTTCAGATTGGAAGATGCTTTCAGCATCACGCTGGTGTAAGACCACCATTCAGAATTGAATCGTTCCTTGAAATAGCTTTAGCCGTGATTGGTGACTAGACCTAAATAGTCAGATTCTTCTCCACCTCTTTTCCATCCCCGCTTACCTTCAGCCTCACAACTTACACAAAGGGATGCCATAGTCTCATTGGTTCTAGGCTGTTGGGCGCAGTTGGGGCTTTTGTGTGGTACTCACATTAAAAAAAAATGGAAGGTAGGTGTAATGATATTTTGGTGTTGTCAGCGTTGGAGTGTCTTGAGAAAATAAGTTCCCCAATGTTGGGCTTATTTACCGTTCAGGCCTTTGGGCGTGTTACTATATTACAAGCAGCCTAACACAATTCTGAGCCATTTCTTCTTTCAACCGCTCGGAGGCAAGGATTCTGGCAAATGTGAAAAATAGTTTACTCGAAAACTCGGGAATATGTAAGACAAGCGGAATTTTCTCAGCTCCCTGTGTTTTCTCTTGTCGTCTCCTGTTGCCAAGTATTATTCAATTCTCCTCTGAGAGCTTACTGAATAATATCTACTTTGAATTCGAAAAACTCGTTTCTCTCATGTTAAAGGCAACAAATATTTTTTCACAAAAACCTGTTCTTTACGAGAGCTAAAAAGTCATTTGTAAGGACTATAAAATTATATAAAAACCAACAAATTTGTTGAACTCGTACTGATAATTGTTTTCGATGCAACGGCATTCGAACATCATGATAACGACTCAAAGGCCTACTTTTATTTGTTCTGTTAAAAAAATTAGAAGATAATGTATGGATAAGTTTTCAAAATTAACAAAATGGGAATAAATTCGACGTCACCACCTGATTTAGTAATAGGCCAATAGAAACATGAATTGCTTAATACATTTTAAAATCCCTGTCGGGGGGGGGGGTTTCAATTTGCGCCTCGATGGAGTAACCTTTTGTTACTTATAACAGCGGGAAAACGTTTCAATAGTTATTGAACTTTAGTCTTTAATTTGAACAGTTTACACCGTCAATACTACAGCTAATTTAATTGAATTGAATACTAGCAAATCTTCATACAAAATTCAATTTTATCTACGATTCCTTAAGGGCAGAAATTGAGTAATACATAATGAATGAAGAAATTATTGTATTGTACTCGCTACCTATGTATATTCGGATTGCCAATGGAAGTATTGCTTTGTCTGAGAGTAATATATATTTAGTTATTATCATGCTAGTTCAAATTGTATCTGACTAACCACTCGAGCGATCGCGCGAAATACATAAATTTGCCTCGATTGCTCGAGATTTCCCAAAAGAGCATTTTTTAAATTTTTCGCCAACATTTAAAAAATTGAACCGAATTTTAACACGAAGACATCAAAACTTATGATAGTGCTGTCTATATAGCCAATGAATTAACGTGTATTTTACCGTTTATTTCATATTTTTAGGATTTATAAAAGAAGTATAAAAAAACGTAATGCTTATAACCGCGCGAATCCTGCTTCTTTTTTTACGTTGAATCTGCCGTGAGGGGTACTTATTCGAGTCAACATGGAATATTTTCGATTTTTGTACATTTTCTGTGGTATATTTGATAATGAAAGGTGCATATCTATGGAAAAGGGACTTAATTTTAACCGTAAACAGCTGATCGAAAATTCGGCAAGAAAAAATATTACAAAAATTTATTTTTAACATCGTTCTAAAATTGTCTACGAAGTTCAGATTTTCGGCAAGAAAAAATATTTAAAAAATTAATTTTTAACATCATTCTAAAATAGTCTACGAAGTTCGGATTTGCGACACTATGGGCATAATATATAAAGCATTTCAATAGCTTCGTTTTAAAATAAATGGCTGGCCAAGGAAATGTTTTAAATAATTACAACAAATGTTTTACGAATGGTAGGAAAATGTGGTCCAATTTTGGACCGCTATCAATCGCAGAAAAATAAAAGTGGTCAATTTTTCGACCAAAATCACTTCAGTGGCTGAGACTAAGAGAATTGTACTGGACTTATTATTCTTTAATTACTCAATACTTTAATTAGTTATCTAAGTGAAGGCGAATACCCGATTTAGATTGAAGAAAGACGGCTTAGATAATTATTATAAATTGGTTTACCAAAATACGTTTTCTAAGCAGTAGCAAAAAGAAAAATAAATGTTTCTAATTTATTATAACCTCTTTGAAAACCGTATATATTATTTAAAAAGAACTCCCGCTAGCGAACACAAATGAAAATTAATGGCAACCAGTGAAAGTAAAGACAAAGAAATCTCGAGGCCATAAACTCTTTAGAAAGAAACAACGACATTTGAATCTTTAGAGAATATTCTTAAAACAAAATGCAATACATGCAGGATATATTATTATCTTAGCATAACTCATCTATCCATAGATATTTTAATCTTTACCCTAAATTACTTCATTGTTTTTTTTTTTTCTTTTTTTTCTTATTTTCTTCCTACTAGAACAGTTATATTTACTACTTTTTAAATTTTGCACAGCATTAAAAACGGTTTGAATGCTGTGCAAAAGCATTACACATGTACATGGTATGGTTTAACTAGTATATTCACAATTAGTAAAAGCGAGACAATATAAAAAAGGATATATTTTATTGTTAGTTTTTATATACATATGCATGTAATACAATCACGAGTAATTACATCTTCAGGTTTCAATCGGATTAAACTCCGATCATTAAATACTAACACGCCACATTGATCATAAACTGTGTATTATAATATATAACCTTTATGAAAGTAACTACTCGTGTGTAAAGGGAAGAAAATATATTTTTTTAAATTAAAAAAAATAAAAATTAAAAATTAAAACGCATACCTACATAATATAATATGTAGGTATGTTTTATAATTTTAATTTTTTTTAATTTAAAAAATATATATTTTCTTCCCTTTACTATATTATATACGCATACAAATCAAATGTATAAAAAATATATATATATATATGTGTGTATAAAATAAAAAATAAAATAAAATAAATTGTTGATTAAGTATTGTTAATGCGATTCTAGGTAGCTAAATTATTTAAGATAATATATTATTGTTTTATTTATTTTTGAATTTACTGTCAGGTTCTAATCTCAGCTCTATTGCTAGCTGATTAAACCACACCTCTCCATTGTACGTGTAGTAGTAGTGTTTTGGAAAACTGGTATGCATTAAAGGCGTACTTAAGCGACCCACTGTGATTTGCCTATTGCTCTGAACGCGTACCATGGCGGGGTCCGACTTCTTAGAATAATAATAAGCGGTGGATAGAATAAGTTCAGCGGTAAAAATAAAATATTTCAATGTTATTAATCCATACGCGTCTTGAGACTGCCTGACTTCATCTGCCCTGATGATCAACACTGCAATTCTGTCTAAGGAGGAGGAAAAATGAATGAACGTAGGCATAATATCGCAAAATCAATCACGTAAATAGTGAGTCAAATACAGGATTGACATTAAAGTCTCAAATAACTAACGCATTCACTGTCACTCTAATGTTTAGGATTTGATCAAGGGAACTTGGAGGCGTTTGGAGGCCCTCCAGGACTAGGGTTAGGCAGAGAATAAATCGGTGTTGGCATTAATCCTTATTTTCCTTACTAACAAACTTCTTCTATCTTATTAAATAATTTTTTTTTTGCATATTTCTGTTAACATGAGCGTAATATTTAACTATGATGTATCTCATAGATTTTTAGTCGATTTTTCAAGTATGATTTAGATATTTTACTTAAAATTATTAAGTTCAACGATAATATTTCTATTTTTGATACCGACAATTCGTGGTGGAATTCCGTTACATATAATAAAACGCATATAAAACTTATTTCCACTTAATTTATTTATCACCGTAATCGGTTTCAGCCTTTTAAAGCCATCTTCAGACGGGTGCAAATGTTTCTATACAGTTTATATTACTATATTAATTGTGCATTAAGAAACATTTGTACCTAAATTAAATTTTAAAAATTTGCCTAATTTATATACCTATGTGTTACAAATTATATAAATGTTTACAAACATGGCTTTAACAGGCTGAAACCGGTTACGGTCACAAATAAATTAAGTGGAAATAAGTTTTATATGCGTTTTATCGTAATATTATAATGGAATTTCACCACGAATTGACAGTATCAAAAATAGAAATATTAAAAATCTATGCATTGTATTGTAATTTATCGTTTTACATGATGCCACTGCGATAAAATTATTAAATTAACATATTGACAAACTGTTTCGGCAAATTAGCGGGTTATATTGATAAGTGACGCAGACCGGTGAACAATCACGGAATATTATAAGTGTTACATTTATGATGCTGAAAACTTATGCAAAGAATAAATCTGAAAAACGACAATTGCTACAAGAATGAAATATTCACGATAACAACATTTTTCTTAAATATTTTTTCTTGATACTTACTTATATTTTCTTGGTTCTTTATATATTCAAAATAATAAAAACATTTATTTATCAACAGATTTTTTAATATTCATTCATCTAATTTTTTAATATCATTGGTTCTTTTGATAAAGGACTAAATGCTTAGCTATTTATTCAGGATTTCTCCCGGAATATATCTGGTTATATAAATAAATTATATATATAATCACAATAACTCACCAAAGTTTCATCGCAATCGAATAAACGGTTTAGCAACGCGTAATTTTTTTAAGATTTGATGTGATGCGATGGTTTCTGTATACAAACATAACCTCTGGCATGATGAAATTACGCGTTGCTAAACCGTTTATTCGATTGCGATGAAACTTTGGTTTGTTATTGTGAGCACGTCAACGAAAGTTTCTGTATATATATATACATATATATACTGGTGAGCTCTGGCATTATGAAATTTGTATAAAAAATTGCAATATGGGGCACGCGAGCTGTTTGAAAACTGAATGAGTGGAATGTGGTAGAGAGAAGGGGATATCGGGAGGGGGGTACGTGGGAAGGGGGAAGTGGGAGAGGGGAGTAGGAAGAGGGAAAGCGGAGAAGGCAGAGTGGGAACGCGTGAGGGGAAGGGGATGCGGAAAAGGAATAGGTGGCGGAAGAAGAATGGGACGAAGGAAAAGGACACGCTGGGAGAAACAATATCTTAAGTGGCAAAGCAACGCATTTTTTTTTTTTTTACAGTGAATACCGCACAAGAATCTCAACTGCTCCCGTCTGGAGCCAGTGAGACTATGGCATCCCCAATTGGGGTATGTTGTGAGGCTGAAGTTAATGGGGAGGGGAAGGAGGTGGGGAAGAGGAAGGTTGGGAAGTACCTGGCTATTCAGATCTGGTCACCAAACACGGCTAAAGCCATTTTCAAGCAACGTTTCAATTCTGAATGGTGGTCTTACCATTATCTTCCACTCTGGAACATGCTGCAAATATACTAAATATTATTTTAAATGAATTAATTATGAAATAACACAAATTAACCAAATAAAATTTATTTGCGCATGCCGGGTTCGAACCCGCGACCTCCGGACTGTGAGTCAAGAGTCTTACCCACTGGACTACGGAGGTCGTCAACGCATGCCGGAAACTACAAACCCAGCAGCTAACATATTTTGATTTTAATATATATATATATAGATTTCCGTAAATTCTAGTAAAAGCTATGTGTAACTTATTATCAGCAATTTTTTTTTTTGAAATCTTGACCCATCAGTTCCAATTTTGAAAGCGACAATTAAAATAATTTTCGGTTAAAATATTATAATCTTCTGGATACTTATTATAATCTTATCGCTTATCTGAATTCTTGACAAAATCAGTTATTTTTTTTTAAAACAAATCCGTATTCATCGAATCAGAGTTGCAATCACTCACAGACGGATACACAACCGAAATTAGTATCTACGTTTGATGTTTGATCGATGATTAATAATAAAGGCGCTTGCAGACGAGAGACTTTAGTCGCTGATACATTGGTAGTTGGAAAACTATTCCAAAATTCATACAAATTCATAAAAAGTCTCCCAACTAAAAAGTCTCTCTTATGCACACCTCCATATACCGCAAGACTCTTCGTATTTTGAGATACTTATAAGCTACTTGACTGTGACGCAACCACAAGTAGTCTTCCAAAATGCTAACCTTTAATGCTAATAACTAATAAAGATATAAATATATGATAAATGAACGATAGATATAATAAACTAAAACAAAAAATGAAAAATTATTAAAATAGCCGACCGGGGCCCTACACTACCAAGGAAAATGCAATGAAGAAAGTGTGATTTTCAGATGGTAGTCGTATTCAGCTAACGCATCAGTCTCAAGATAGTCTATTTCCATATTGTATTTATTTATACAGCATTTGACAAATAAATTTAGCAGTTAAACTACTATCTAGCGTAGAAACTTGCCCGGCCACACTGTGAAAATATTTTATGAAAAAATTGATGAGTAGAGCAAATTTATAAACCGGTACCCGGATAACAGATAACAATGGCAAAAAAAAAAAGTTAGATGCATGGAAATCAAAAAGTGCTAGCATTCTGCGTTATCTGGTAAATGATTGGCTTCTGGTCTTGGGGAGATCTGAATGCGAAAATATAATATGCTAAATAACAGTCATAAAAAATACATATATATTATTTTTTTTTTAATTGACCTCTCCCATGTATTGGTATTATATTTGTATTACATCATTATTATTTTTATTCCTATGTAATTTCAAAAACCGCTTTAATTTTTCTTTGCATTTATCGTTTCTCTACTTCCTTTCTTTATTTCATTTTCTTTATCTATTTTTTTTTTCGATTCTCATCGAAATCAAAACTAGAAAGTTATGGAATAGTTGAAAAGAATACATGTTTATAATTTTTTTGTTTCTTTTTATTTCTCTTCTCTACGTTTATATTGTTTATATGATTTTTTTTAAATATGTATTTTCATTCATAAGCAACTTCTTATTATATTTTTTTAATTTTTTTTTTTATTTGATTCATCTGATTTATACATGTGTGTTACATATTTGACTAATGTGGGCCTCACTGGGTGCTTTACCCGTGCTGAGGACCTCATTTTACAGTTTGATATGATTTATTTATTTTTATTTTTATTTAAGATACATATAAAATAAAAACTAAAGAAAAAAGAGACTCAACAATAACATATGAGAATTGAAAGAAAGAAAATAGAGCAAAACAAAATAGAGTAAAATAACACTAAAATAAAACAATAGAATAAAACTATATAAATAGGATAGATACATATAAACCGATAGTGAAATTAAAAGGTTTTATATATTAGTGAGTATTGCAATGGTGTTTATGTCTATGTGTTTTTATTATTATTTTTTTTTTTTTATGTTGCGATTTTTTTGTAAAGTTGTATGTTTTGGTCTTTAATCCATCTTTTAATTTAATTTAATATACCACAAAACTTTAATATATTAACCACCAAGTGTAATATATAAGTAAAAGTCAATATATTAAACAAAACCATATTTCGTTTAATAAATCTGCTCATTCTGACTGTCCTAAAACGGGTAAAATTCCTAGTTGGACAGCCAAAGATCATTGTAATATGTATTTTTTTTTTTAAATAAATAAATAGATTCATTTTTCATAATTGTTCTGATTTGTCAATATTCTGTTAGGTATATCATGGAACCGAATAAATTTTATTGTGAATGTATTAAATAATTAGTTAGAATACAGTACATTTTATCGTTGAATTATACCTGAGCTGTGCTTGGAATTAATTAATGCCACAATTCCTAAAGCCCTCGCAGATAACTCTACTAAATTAGCCTTGGTCACTTTAGTATGCAAATAAATGAATGATCTTGCGAATGGCACAATCCACCCACGCGCTCCCTTCCAATGTCATTTGTCAACGGGCCAAATAAAGCCCTCCGCGTGATCACAATGGAATGTCAGGCCCGCACTTTGGCTACATTTTATTTGGTGCTACGGTCTGTGTTATAGGCGGCGTGGTAAGAAATTGTTAAAGAAGACCTTCAGTGGCGTGAAGAGTGAAACGCTTCTTTGATAACATAAACGTTAAATCTTGTTTTGTAAATCATTTTTGTGTAGCCACATTACATTCACTATTAGATTTTAAATTCTCATTAAAAAACACACTGAAAATAATATAACCTTAATGATAATACTTATAAATAAACAAATAATGTAACCCCTCTCATTAAAAAAAATCAGACTGCGAAATTCATATGCGATAGAGGTGCAACCTGCAGAAAACTACAACAGTAGAAAAGAATGGGAAGGCGGAAAAGAGGAAACCAATTATACTATTTCATTCTCTCGCAGGCTTAATCCTATGTGTTTGTCTCTTTTAATGTCACTATTTTTCGTTTCATCTAGTTTCAAATAACAATGGTGCTAAAGAAGTTTTCACTTCAAAAAATAAAAATAAAACATCTTTTGGCCAGAAAAAACATAAATTCCTTGTTACAAAAATGTATAATGCCCATCCAAACGAAATTAAAAACATCAAGGAAATAAACATGTTCAAAAACGTCATCAAATTATGGCTAAGTAAGCAAGAATGAGGAATTCATTAAAATTATGAAGTAACACTAACACAACCTACGATCAATAAACCCAAATGTGAGGAAATCAAAAATCACGAATATAAGAAAAGTAACAAACATAGTCAACAATCACGAAGATGAGTAAATTATGATGTAACGCTAATACAATACCTACAGTTTACCTCGGAACAGGAATCAATCCAGAACAGAATAACTGTGTATAAACTGCTTTTCTTTGCATTTTTTAAATACTCGTTAATAAAAAGTCATATAGAACAAGCTCACCTTAATTTTAAGGGGTACCTACATCTTCTTTGGTTATGTTAAACACATATATTATTTATTACGTTTCATTGTCGTGAATAGTTCAAATTTACCTTTTTAAAAAGCATATAAATTCTTCGAAACGATACTACTGCAATGTAAATATTGTAGATTTGTATTTTTTAAACACTAGTCAAAATAATTATTTTCACAAATATTCATACTAACTTCATGTTAAAATGGTAAGGACATTGTTCAAGAGTTGAAGGTGGGTACTTTCAATTCCTCCTCGGTAAAAAATCATCATTCAGAATCAAAAAGTTTCTTGGCTATAATTACCAGCCTCTTAATCGTCCTTTTTTTATTTACAAAAACATGTAAGTAATACTTTTTATTTAAGTTTTTAAAGTTTTACTCCTATCGAGCCTATTATTTTCCTTACAATTTAAATTCTGTGGCTAGGAGGAGATGGAATCCAAATAAGTATAAAAAAAAATATAAAAAATACCATTCATTATTTATTTATTTTTTATTATTATTATTGTACAACAGAATAATTCCAATTACAGTATAATTTAGTTACCCTATCATCATTTAGGCAAGTGACTCTTCAATAATATTTTTAAGACGTATAAAGAACAGTCACTTACATCCAAATGGTTTGCAATTTCATTTAACAGCACCACTCCCCTCGTCATGCTATGCTTTGCCAAGACGTCTGTTCTGCCGTTCGGTACTTTAAATAAGTCATGATGTCGACTTCGGCTGTAGTGGTCTGGTACATATAAATCATAGCATCCCAAGAGAAATTGGCTATCGATGAAATTGTTCCAAATTTTGAAAGACAGAATAGCAAGACTTGCTTTCCGTCGAGTTTCTAGACTCACAGAATCAGTTTCCTCAAGTAAGTCAATATGGTGCATGAACATTGGATAGGTTCCATGCTTCCGCATATAAACATACCTGGGGAATTTCTTCTGGATTTGCTCTAACATATCAATGTACTTCTGGTGGTACGGTGCCCAAACATCGCTCGCGTACTCCAGCTTGCTTCTCAGTACGCCATCGAATAACGCTTCTTGGTTATCAAACTGCTTACCTTACAAGTCCTGATGATGAACCCAAGAGAAGTTTGTAGCAAGACTGAGTGAGCTGCGATATATGGCAAGAGAATGTCAGTTCTGGATCAAAGACGACACCGAGATCTTTCACGGATTTTACACGTGATAACGTTTCACCTTTTATTTTATAATCGTAAACTATAATGTTTTTACAACAAGTGAAAGACATTGTAACACATTTCTTTGTGTTAAAATCTAATTTGTTTGGCAACGATCATTCAGATAGTGCATCCAGATCAGTTTGCATTTTAAAGCAATCTTGTTGGCAGCTTATTTCCATCATAATTTTAAGGTCATCAGCAAATAGTAGACATTTGCCGTTCCTAAAACAGTTTTGGATGTCATCTATTAGAAACAACATAAGTTCGAGGTTAGACCCTTGAGGAATTCCAGATTGCGCTATTATTCATCTACCTCTAGTAACAGTAACCTTTTTTGCGTGTTCTAAAACATATATTTATATTTAATGAATTATTGTTGTTTACCTAATACGGCAGACTGGGATTGCACTACCCTCCCAGCCCCGCTGGAATAAAAACTTAAATAAAATATATTGTCAACAAAAATGTTATTCACTATACATAATATGGTGACCAGACAACTCAGAATGAAACCAACTCAGAAGCACCTCAGAAAGGTCATTAAGAGGGCATTACCAGAGAAAGCCTGAAATACGTCATTTTCAAAAAAGTTTTTAGACGTATTGACTCTTTTCCACAAAAAAATATAAATGGATTTCGAAAGATTGTTCTTTTATCTAGCATTCGTATGTAATAAATTTTTAGAATTTTTTTTAATTTTTACTATAATAAAGTTATTCCATAGGTCGTTGGCAGATTTGTTAAATTTTCAAAAAAGTTTTTGTATTATACCACACCCATTTCAAATAATGTAATCATGCAGTAAAATAAATCAATACATTATCTAGCAAAGTTATGTATTAGAATTTTAATTTTAGTTTCAATAAAATCATTAAAAAATATGTACGTACATGTGTTTCTTGACGAAAATTGGTCCATTTGTGTATTTATTTGCGCACTTACAAACTAATATATTTCAGATTTTTTTTAACATTCTTATTAAATTTAGACATTATTGAAAAATGATAAATACTTATAATCAAAAAATAACTACAAAAAGTACACTATTTTAATAGTTTTATCATCACGCCTTTCAGCATTTTTGGATGAAGGTATAAATTAAAGCTAATTTGGATTGAAATAAATTCGATATTGAGTTATAATTTAAAAAAGCTGGTACGGAGAATAATTAATCTTTCTCATTGTAACCGTCCTGCACGATCGGAAGAACAACTTTCGACGAAATGTGGATTTTCGTCCGCTGGCTGGTTAAACGCTCTTAAGAGTGATGATAAAAAAATATAAAAAATTGGTTAAATGGGTTAAGTTAGGTTAGGGTTACCGGATATTTTAAAATTATTTTTTTAAAGCTTTTAATGACCTTTCTGAGGTGTTTCTGAGTTGGTTTCATTCTGAGTTGGCATGGAACCACATAATATTATGTGTGTTCAGTTTTTTGCTTGGAATTTTAGAAATAGTTGAAAATTTCTCGAGCTCGACAGAGATATTTTTCTAAGAATAAGGGACGACAAATATATTTGTTGTTGTTATAGTTAGATATTTTGTAATTGGTATGAATGACGTCCGAACATTAAAAAAGTGAACTAAATTTAAAAAAAATACTTCTCTAGATTTATTATAGATTAAAATTCTGCTTTTCGAATTCCGTAAATATCAATTTTTAATAATTCTTGGAAGCTAATTTACTTACCTATTCATTATTAGCAAAATATTTGTGTATGTATGTATTATACTTTTTTTTACATGAGCTCCACACAGGAGGCCCTGAGGAAAATAATTTCCCTCAGGGCCTATGTCATCTTTGGGGATGCTGTGTGGAGGGTTTTTTGTGGAAAGGAAGGAGAGGAGAGTTCTGGGAAGGAAAAGGGTTTAAGGGGTGGGTAGGAATCTGGGGTTCAGTGTGTCCTGGTCATCCGCCTCCAATACCTAGACAAACCTCACCCCATGAACCCGGGCACCCCCGCTAAATCACCAAACGTAGCGAACCACTTGGGGTGACCTATGGCAGAGGTGTTGGTTATCCAATAAAGGTTCCCGGGGCGGCGGTACCCAAACCCGCCTCCCAAATTTAAAACTTGCCGTTATATTTGCCGTAAGCATTTAATTATAAGAAATTTAATATGTAGTAGTTCTCCGAACAGTATACTTCGCGTCCAAAAAAGTATGTTTCTCATATTCTCTTATAATAAATCTGTAAAAAGTTAGGACTTGAGAGAAGAAGTGGTTGCGTTGTTTTTTAAATAAAGCACCCTATGAGAAATTGATTCCATCGTTTTTATTGTTATGTTTTTAAAGTTACAAGTTACCGACACATAACTAATTTCCCACTCAGCGAATAAAGGTGTACTTAATACTTTGTGTTTTCTATGCAAGTTTTGATAGAGAAGTGTTAATTTTTAGCTAGCGCAGACATATTATAGTCAAAATTCCTTTGTACATTGGGAAGGGATAAAGTTCAAAAATGATCATACATCAGCGACTTCTGAAATTACCGGCGCCATCTTTGGCTTAAATGAATGAACTTGTTGATAATAATGATCACTATTTATAACAATTATCATAATCAATAATTATTAGCCTGAAACACTCATCTTCATTGAAAAAATCTCCTGAGAAAAGATACATGCCGCCGATGGGACTTGAACCGGCGTCCTTCTGATATCCGGTCAACTGCTCTTTATCCGCTGAGCTACGTCGCGGTCGGCTTATCTCCTACCCGCCAAATAATTCAATATATACTAGTGTTTCATTCAACAATTCCTTCTTATCACATTTTTCCACCTGAAAAAAACCAACTTTATTTTTGTAAGAAAGGCATTAAGTGCTAAATCTCCCACTAGGTGGCGTCGAGACAAATTATGTCTACATTTTATGGTGAAATACTTTAAGTTGTCAAATATTAATTATTATTTTTAATTGGTAAACTAATGTTTAAGACATGATTTTTATGCATTCCATAGGTCGTTGGCAGATTTGTTAAATTTTCAAAAAGGATTTTGTATTATTCAACACCCATTTCAAATCATATAATCTTGCAGTAAAATGAGATATTTCCCAGATAATAATCAATACATTATCTGGGAAACGCATGTTTCAGAATTTTAATTTTAGTTTAAATAAAATCATTAAAAAATATATACGTTCATGTGTTTCTTGACTAAAATTGGTCCGTTTGTGTATTTATTTGGGCACTTACAAACTAATATTTTTACAAACTGATGTTTTTACATTCTTATTTTTCTTAGACATTATTAAAAAATGATAAATACTTATGATCAAAAAGTAATTACAAAAAGTACATCATTTTAATTGATTTATCATCACGCCTTTCAGCATTGTTGGATGTAGGTATAAATTAAAGAAAATTTGGAATGAAATAAAATCGATATTGATTTATAATTTTTAAAAGCTGGTACGGAGAATAATTGATCTTTCTCATTGGAACCGCCCTGTACGATCGTAAGAACGTCTTTCGACGAAATGTTGATTTTCGGCCGCTGGCTGGTCCTTAACTAGAAAACTAAACAAAATCAAAATTTCTTCCGAAATTATTAGATTTGTACGAATGTACTTAAATATCTACCTATGTTACCTACTTAATTATAAACAAAATATTTTACGTAACTTTTTTATTTCAAATAAGGAATTATGAAATATCTCAATGTCAATTATTTAAAAAAAAAACTATCTCCAGGCACGTAGATACAATAATATTAAAATGAGTTTTATTAATCAAAATTTTATTAATCAAAATGAGTTTTATTAAACTCATTGGGAGTAATGTATTATAAATTTTATGTAATAATTTTGTATTATATTATCTCTAATAAAAAAAAAAAATAAAAAAAAAAAAAATAATGCAAATAATACATAGTTCCAAAAAAACACGACGATTTCACATTTGAAAAAATGTTTTTTACTAAATTATTAAAACGGTCACCATCGTGAAACAGAAACGAAACTTACAAACAAATTAACAGACAGATAAAAGGTCAAGTTAAAACAAGCCTTCGCTATGTTCAGGCAATAATATTATCCGATTCTAAAGAAGTGATATTTTTAGAAATGCATTTAGTGGAGGCGTCCCGGTCCTCAAGCATATTACCGATGAAACCTGATGAAACCCCATTAAAAAACTACACAAGTTGATGAGTTGAATTTAAATGTGCTTATGCTTTTGAAAATAAGTCACGGCTTGCGGTTAGTCTTTAGCGCGTGCCATAATAAATTTGATTTGATTTCTTACTAGTAATAAAACGTTTCAGCCACTCCGTGAATGGTCAAATTGACGTCGCAATCACACAGGATTAAAAAAAAACCGGGAGTCTTTTCTACTCTTTCCTTCTAAAACGTGTAGCCAATGGTAGCCATTATTGCCACGGTAACAAAGGCGACGTTTCCAGTGGCCGTTTCTGCTAGGAAAAGACGACAGGAATTTTTTTTTACTTCCAATCTGAACACGGCATTACAGCCGAACGCCAACCGACGGACTCGGGTTTAACGTAAAACGATAGACCTCTGGTTTAGAATGTAACTTCAGAGCTGGAGTTAAGCATGGTCGAGAGGTTCTTGATGGATTTTAATCCGCCAACCGACACACGCTCCCAATTAGATTAGGACAAACATAAAATGGATCAGGAATAATCACAGGATGTCCGGGAATTATTCGCCGCCATACATATTCATGCGAGTCTGGATCCGCCCCGCCCTCTCTCGGACCGAGGGAAACACAATTAGCATGAGGGGTTTCCCCTGCGGCTACCAGTCCTGCCAACCAAACCGATGTAACAGTACTACTAGCCAGGGCTTGCGACTGCTATGTCCCGATACACGCCAGCGCTATCCACTAATACCTTCCAGCCTCTCTCCAACGCGCATCTCCCGTCGCTGCATTGTATTTATATGATCGCACATATCGTATGTTTTCAATTTTCCGAATGCTCTTTTAGCTCGCATTCAGTTATTCCCACGCGAGATGCGGCGGGCGGGCCAGCTAATGGGAAATGGTTTAGCACCGTAGTTGCCTAGATATAATGCAGCTATTGCACAATTCCGTATGGGCTAAGGTAAAGCACTGATAATTGATCTGTTAATGCATTGCAATCAGATTTTCTAACAGACGAATACATTGCGGATTGCTCACCATTGCCATCATTTTTGATTCATTATTGAATCCAAATAAATTCGTTATGTAAACAATACAAACAAACAAAAAAATTACATACTTAATTAAATGAAGACAATATACAAGCGAGACTCAATCGAACATCTGGAAACAGAAAAATCAGAAAAAGATATTGGCACCTCTGGGACACGAACCCAGAACCTTCGATTATCCGGGCGACTGCGCTAACCACTGCACCAAGGTGTCGATATCCGATTAGGTTATTTTTAACTGTGTCAACCAAGTTTCGCTAATATTGTCTTCATTTTATTAAATATTCACTTTATTGAAAGCATTCGAATGCCAATGCAAACAAACCCCAAATCATGAAAAACTTAATTACTTAACAGTCCTTTCTCCTTCATTCTGTACAATTGTTCTTTTTTATTAACTTCTTTTTCGAGGTTTTGCCAAAGCATCTACATCTTTTTCTTTTAATAATTACTCGGCACACGCGTTAAAAAAACACGCAAATGCTTCGGCGTAGGTTCTCCTGGTGAGGTGTTCGCCATTTTTAGAAATTTAATTAAAATTAAATTTGATAATGTTATTATCGAGTTCTGCAAGTTTTTTGGTTAGTGTTTTAGTTACAGCTGTTTCGACTTGTAAGGTCATTTTCAAACTGTGGTGAAGCCAAGTACGGACGACTTATTTATAAGATTTTAAATGTCAATTTTTGAAGGTGTCTTAGTTGATTTATTACCGGTTAAACCAATTTGTAGAGACACTAATTGAAAAAGTGCTTCGGAGAATTTCCCTTTGGTTTGCCTTGCACTAAGTGTAAGGGTTTTCTTAATTTTTTTTTTTTTTTTTTTATTATTTATTGAAACATTTATTATAATTACAATTTTGCAACAAAATATTTTTTTTACTACCCTTCCATTAAAACCATTTGCTTGTGTATGGAAGGGGAGTGTACATAAATGCTATTGGTTATTAGTGAGGTATAAGTTAGTAAAATAATTAATTGTACATAAATATATGTGAGCTGCAGTATTTATTTGATAATGGTGTGTTTTTTTTTTTTAAAGAAAGAATGTTATGGAGAATTAAGATATTTGTAAGATTAGTTGACAGTAGGTTTTTTCTTAAGAATATTTTTTAAATGTCTCTTGACAGAGAGCAGTATTCGGGTTTTATCATTGATGCTTCTGATTTCTTCTGGTAGACGATTGAAAAAAGTTCTTCCCTGATAAGTATAATGATGCTGTGCAAAAGACGTATTTAGTTTTGGGCATAGAAAAACATGTTTAAGTCGAGTTCTTTTTTCATGTAAAAATGGATATTTGTCTTTTTCTTTTATTATTTGAATTACTGAATTTTTAATATATAAATCTTTAAATGTGGGTACTTGAAATTCTTCAAACAGGCGTTCTGTTGGGTAGTCTAAGGATTTTTTTAATATAATTTTAATAATTGTTTTTTGTACAATTTCTATTGGAAGAAGGTTACATTTATACGCGGATCCCCAACTAATTGATTTAGAATGACGTTATTGCTATGACTCATTTAAGTGCATTATATTTTTTAGGATTGGTAAACATTCAAAGTAATGTGGAATAAATAATTTTCCTTACACTATTGATTAGCGTTATGTTGGGGTCATTCGTTCGTTTATTGATTTCTAATTGTTCAAGCAAATTTAATCTACGTTTAATCGACCCTTTCGTTCTATATGTAATGGTTTTGGCTGGTTATTTTTAACTGGAAGCACTCTCTCAATTAGTGTCCTACAAATTGGTTTAACCGGTAATAAATCAACTTAGACACCTTCAAAAATTGACATTTAAAATCTTATAAATAAGTCGTCCGTACGTGGCTTCACCACAGTTTGAAAATGACCTTACAAGTCGAAACAGCTGTAACTAAAACACTAACCAAAAAACTTGCAGAACTCGATAATAATATTATCAAATTTAATTTTAATTAAATTTCTAAAAATTAAAATGGAGTTCTACGAATTAAACACAAAAACAATTAATAAAGGTGTTTGCCAAACACTATTATGTATCAGGAATCATGTACAGTACTTACACATTATCAATCTGTAATTTAATATTCTTTAACGTAAAGATATATGCAATGCACACGAATACTCCCTATATCAAAAACACTTGAACACCTCAGCGCTGGTTCACGCAAAGCTACAATTTTCATATCGTTTACAGTACCTACGTATCAATATTTCTTCAATGTAACATTATACCACCATTCAATTTGGAAGGCGGGTATGCGTTCCGCCACCCCGGGAACCATTTATTGGATATACAACACCTCTGCTATAGGTGACCCCCAGGGGTTCGCTACGTAGGTTGACATAACAGAGTCCGTAGGGGTGAGATTTGTCCGGGTCCATAGGGGTGAGGTTTGCCTTTGTTTGAGTCTTGGCGGCGGATGCGTCTGCCCACCAACTGTATGGCAGGCCGGATCGCGACTAATGCAGGGAGACCTTCGGATCTCTCCAGCAGTACTCTATCGGAACATCGCGTTGCACCGCAGTACGACGAATGGATTCTTACTTCCGTCATTCTGGGACATGACCCCCAGATTCTTACAAACCCCTCATATTTTTTTTCCTTCCCAGAACTTCCTCTCCTTCCTTTCCTAAAAAAAACTCCACTTAGCATCTCGAAAGATTACATAAACCCCTGAGGGAAAATATTTTCTTCTGGGCCTCATGTGTGGAGTTAATGTAAAAAAAATACTTAAAAAATCTATGTTCATGTAATATTAATGTAATACGACCGTATTAAGTCCATATTATATAATGGCGTTTTTAATATTATAATTGAAATAATTTGACTGTAAAATAAACATAAATAAAATTAAAATGTATTAAATTACCTGGTAAAAGCAAAAATTGAAACAGCATCAAACCGAAAATGAATGGGAGTTAATCATGAATGCGTAAAGTGCCTGGAATATATAATTAAAAATACTTTAGTGCAGAAAAGTGTTCTACACTTTTATTTTATTTTCGATAAAACCCGTTTCACCCACTCTGAACAACCCGTAACACAGTCAAAGTTGTTCAAATGAAAATAAACTAATGGAAAAAAATAGTATGTCATTACTCGAACAATGGAGTTCCACAGCAAATTAAAAATGTTTCAACAACGCAAACACTTCTTTTTTAAATTTTTGAATCTTAAACCAACATAAAATAATATAATGTTTGTTAATCAACACCAACACAAAGAGTGTTTAATGTTTGCGGTTAACATTATATTTACTAACAACATAACATGACATGGAGGACATTATACATTTTTTAGTATCGTGTTCCTTCTACAAAAAAAATTAAAACGTTTAATTGATTTTTAATATTGGTTAAGTAAAATTACACGCATTGTAGGTACTGCAAATAATAAAGGTTTTTCAAAAACCTTTTGCAAGCATTTTCCCTAATTAAATAACTTTCACCAAAGCTTCTTTGAAAAACATTTTGAGCTAAAAAAAAGTGATTTCGCGAAGATACAATATCTAAAATGCTTGAACAACACGTTATTATGTCTCAGGAGAAGGTGTTCGGCAATCTTTAGCAACCTCTCGGCCGCTGCAAACCCTCTTGCTTTTTAATTAACGTTCCCAGTCACTCCTTTGTGACGGCGGCGCTAACAAACTCATTGTCTCGCGCGATGCAAATCTTGAATAATGAAGCATCCAAGTTATCCTATTAGCAAAATATATGTGTCAGGTCATTAAAGTAGTCGTTTGCGTCAAGAATGCCTTTGATCACAAAGAAGAAAGACACCAGGAGGGAGGGCTGAATTTAGTAAGGAGAAGAAAACTCTAAGACAAAATTGTTTAAAAATCGCTACATAAGAATTCGGCCGGCTGGGACTTTCTATCAGATTAACGAGAGGAAAGAGAAGAGTAAAGTCAAAAATGTACATAGTTATCTTCTAGAAAGTAGTTACCGCCATTTCCAGCTTCGGTAGTGAATTATGGAATCCTCCAAGGCCGATGTTGAGAGCTTCTTTTACTCCGTAATTTTATTTTTATTAACAGAAACAAACAGCAGGTACATTAGATAATTTGGTTAAAAAAAATTACAATTAATAAGTATATTACATTCATGGTGGTTACCTATTATGTGTTTCATTGTAGTGTCTTATTTATGGTATGCGTATTAAGTAATTACCGGGTGATGTATGTAGTGGGAAGGTGTGTAAGGGGGTGTGTGTGTGAGGGTAAGTATGTGTGTATGTATGCGCATTGAATACATTATATTACTGACATGAAACATAATTTATGATATTATTAATGAAAGACATAATAAATTTTAAATACTTACCTACTATTTAATTTAAAATTTTAATATTAGATATTTTGATAAACAGACGCCAAAAATATTTTTTTCGCTAATGAAAATATCTTTAAGCGCTGTCTCATGTGTCTTCAGTTTTCAAGCTGCTATTCAAAATATTATATTATTATTAGTGTCCGACCGAAACATGATTTTCTACCGAAACCGAATCTTCGGTATCGGATCAGTTTCATCAGTTTCGGCCGAAACCGAAACCTTTTTAGACATGTTAAAAATCTGTTGTTTACTGAAATTTGGCTTATTTTTTACTTCTATACAGACCGTTTACACGTGTTAATTGAAATATAAAACAATAAATGAAGTATGTGATAATATATATATGTTTTTTTTTATATATATTTTTTTATATATATATATATATATATATATATATATGTTTTTGTTTTATATTACTACTATAAAACAAACAAAAATTATAAAAATTAACAAAACAGGTTAACTACTTCTTCAAACAAAAATTTGTCAATAATCCACACTTGTGTACATTATAAAGGAAGGACCTCATTAATTGAGTATTTTAATTTTAATTGCGTTTACAATTTACATTCCATTACAATTGTTAAATGAAATAAGAAAACAATAATTGAAGTATGTGATAAAATAATTGTTTTATTAAGGACCTCATTAATTGACTATTTTGGTGATGGCAGGTGACACGCGAGCCACGAACTCACCCGAAGTCAGCCGAAGACACGCGATAATTCACGAACCCAGAGTTTCGGTGCAATAGAAGTTTCGGCAGATTTTTTGCCGAAACCGAAACTGATGCCGAAACTAGATTTTTTTGCCGAAACTTGCCGAAACCGAAACCGAACCTTCGGTCGGTCAGTAATTTTTATGTCATAATTGATTATTCCTTAATTTTTATAATGTTGACTGCTCTTTTTTCCTGAACAAAATAATTATAATCAGTCGACTCCATCTGTATTGCATTTGAACGCTGACTGACAATGAGATGACGTTCGTCACATTATACATAATTAAATAAGTACAGTATTACGATTAGTTTATGCACAATACAAAATGTAGTTATGTATTAATTAAAGGAATATTCATCCGACTCTTGAATCAAGAAACAAAAGAACTTTAACTGTAAATAGATTTTCTCGTTAATCTGTGGGAACAGTGGAAGAAAAAACGTTTTTTCAACTGCATTGTGATGTATTTTAATTAAAATCTGGCGTTGAAACGTACAATTTAAAAAAGCTGAAACGAATCGTGGCAAAAAAAATACAATTTCGTGGAGCGAGAAGCTAGCGATGATTGCGGAAGATCGCCCGCAGTAGTTGACTCCGAGCAAAGATTAATAAAGCCGTGTAGCACCCGCGGGCGAGAAAACACCCGTGGAAAAAGCCAAATGTCTCGTACAACAGCCTAGCCGAGACACGTTCTCAGAAGTTCCCTGCCTCCATCCGACCAGAGCTTTCGGAAATAACTCAGTAACAAAAATGTTCCAGTATATCGCGCAGCATTCGGAAGCAACTCAGTAACAAAAATTTATATCGCTTGTTAAATTCATGTATCTCCATAACCCGTGCACCTAAACTCAGCTGTGTATTCGAGTACGTGTGTCCTGCCATTACGTAAACTCACAATGTACGAATACTTTAAAGGAATTGCATGGGAATTTATTTTCCCGGTTCCGTAATAACGACGTGATTTTCTTTCTGCTCGGTTGCATCGCTTTCAAATTACAAAAAAGTCTCCTCAGTGTATCTGCGAGCACATTGTAGAGATGTTGGCCCGGTTCCCCGGGTACATTACTTGTGCAAATACACAATAGATTTACTATTCGACAATGATGGTCGGGCATAAAAATAAAATATTTTTACGGACACGTTCGGCACGCTATTTTATATATTTTTTACAAAGAAAATTGCCTTCCGTAGCAATTTTTTATACTTTTCTTCTTTACAAATTTCATGAATGGCGCAGGATTAAAATGGCGGTATTCATTGATTTTCTATTCGTTCTCAACAATCAGACTTTTTTAAATGCAATTAAATTAAAAATACCTTGCAAACTTTTCAAACCATCTTACACATCTAACTATCTTCTAATATATACAGTTGAATGTTTGTGATGGCGGACGAAATGATTTGTAGACAGTTTTATTTCGAGGTCGATGAAACTTTGCACACTTGATCTTAAAAATAAGATAAAGCTCTCTTCCTCTTTTTCCACCCTTTTAAGGAGTATTTTGATACTTTTTAATCAAATTTTGCACTCTTGAAAAAAAAATAAAAGTAAAATTAGACAGAGCGAACACCCTTGCAACACAATTTGTTAAAAAAACCTTTGTTAATGCACCAGACACAAGCGCACAAACTATAAGTCAACTATTGTATGTAGATAGCTCACAATAATATTCTTGCCATTGTTTTCAACAAGTGAGCAGCTATTCTCAGTCATCCTGTAGCTCTGGTTATGCAACAATTTTTTTTTAAATGGTAAACTACCTAATGGTACGTTTCCACGCTTGCCAAGGCTTGGCAAGCCTCCGCAAGCTCCAAGCGTCCACAAATCTCGCTTGGCGTTTGGAAGTCGTTTACATGCTTGTGAATGCGTCAGTGCGCTACCTACACCCGAGCATGGCGGACGCCGAACTTGTGTCGGCTATTGCGTTTGGTAAATCAAACTTTTATTTGAAATACAAGCAAAGTGTAACAAAAACAAGGAAAGCTCGACGACCACGAGGATGATGGATGATATAGATTCATAAAAATCGTCCCAGGTCACTTCGCACAAAGAGGAGACATTATCTCACAGGCTAAATCCTGTAGATTTTTGTCGCTTTTTAGTACCACTTTTTCGTTTCATCGAGTTTCAAATCACAACGGTGCTAAAGAAATTTTCGCTTCAAAAATACTGATCGCAATTGGGACCCGAACTCGAGGATCACTTGTCTTATATAAAAATATTTTGTATATTAAAAAAAAGTTATTCTAACAAAAATCATATATTTTTTTACTACAATAAATAGTAAATCATAAATAAAATATTATTTATTTATTTTGACTTTTTAGGTAAATCCAGTCGCAATAAATTACATAACATAAGTGCATTAAAATTATGTACTTATACATTTTAATAAGTCGGCATGCCTCATACGTCATACATATGTCTCGTAATGTTATAAATATTATCATAGACCGCGTGGAGCAAAAACGGCGTGCATTCGCCGCCAGTTCGAAAGTTCCACTGAGCGTTTGCCGAAGCTTGCCGTTGGATCCGACCCCGACTGGATCGGCGGCAAACTCTCGCAAGCTCTTGCAAGCCTACGCAAGCCAAGCCAAACGACCTGTTTACACGTTTGCGCTTGTGGACGATTGCCGAGACTTGGCAAGCGTGGAAACGTAGCATAAAGATTGGTAATTACTATAATTACATATATATTATATACACACATCTGCGTGATAAACTCAAACTAAAATTTACAGACCATCTAAAGTTTGAGTAGTATCATTCACAAAACTATTGAAATATTAATAGTGGACGAGATACGCTCATTTTTGGACAAACTTAATTGGATTTGTACCGAAAAGATCCATAATTACCATAGACATCCAAATGACTAGACAAGCAGTTACGGGTGAGGGGTCAAACCAAACCATGGAGGGGGAAGAGGGGAAAGATGACTGTGATTCGTTATACAATCAATCTGACAGTAAATAGGCATCTCGCATTACAATATCACCATTTAGTTCTTAAAAGCAAAATCTGCTTTGAATGAATAGACCTTTTTACATGGGAGCGCGAATTGCTTGCCACGATAATAACATATTTGCTAAGGTCAAATGTTCGCCTCAAAAAGACTCGCCCCAATACACATAGCAATATTTTGTTGCCGTGTTTAGTTAAAACACTATTACAAATGTTTCATAATTTACTTACCCCTGTTACCACCGATGAGCACAATGGAGAACCGCCCACATTCGCTATGTGCACATTGATATGTAGATATATTGTATAGAATACGCTACTGTTTTGGCGTTGTATTTCGTTAAATGTATGGATGTTACCTTCTAGCTGTTCACGGCAAGAATGATGACGTCACACATTTTAGATTCAAGCGAGGCTCTATCCCCTCCCCATGGAGCGAGCCGGTTCCAAGGAGGTGCTTCAGCCGGCGCCATGTGGAGGGGGAAATAATACGTTTTTATCACTTAGGGCAGGTGCATGTATATTCATATGTCCGTGATAATTACCAATCTCAGTATTAACACGGATTACTGGGCAAACGGTTGGGACCAAAGATATTCAAATACAGAAAAGATATGCTATGGTGTCCGCGCAACTGTCACCGGACTACGCCGTAATTAGCGTAGTTTTCATACAAAAATAATTTGTTCATTTCGTTGATTTTTTGAAAATGTGCATTAATATTGGTTAACAATATATTTTGAATAATGAAAGAATTCGTTCATTTAGTTTAACGTTCGTTTGGTTTATTCGTTAATTATTTGTTCTTTTAGTTTATTTGTTAATTAAATAGTATAATTTTGTATATGAATTAGAGGCCTCAGCACGGGTAAACCACCCAGTGAGGCCAACATCATTGAATTGTGTATAAAATGTAAATATATTGCATCAAATAAAATAAATAAATAAATAATTGGTAAACAATATCGGCGACACCCGGAAGCGCAGACCCACATAGTAAAAACAGCAAATAGCACATCTTTTGTTTTGTTTTTTTGTTTTTTTTTTTTACATGAGCTCCACACAGGAGGCCCTGATGAAAATAATTTCCCTCGGGGCCTATGTCATCTTTGGGGATGCTGTGTGGAGGGTTTTTTTAAGGAAGGGAAGGAGAGGCGAGTTCTGGGAAGGAAGGGGGTTTAAGGGGTGGGTAGGAATCTAGGGTTCAGTGTGTCCTGGTCATCCGCCTCCAAGACCTAGACAAACCTAACCCCATGAACCCGGGCACCTCTGCTAAATCACCAAAGATAGCGAACCACTTGGGGTGACCTATGGTAGAGGTTATACCTTATATTTCAATATCTTTGGTTGGGACAGACGGATTCTCACTGAAATAATAAACCTTGACTTTGAGAAAGCCTTCAAAACTGTTCCGACCAATAGACTATTGGCTAAATTTTTATTTTTAGGCACAAAAGTACGACTTTTCTAATGGATTAAATCCTCAAATCCTCACTGAGAGAAAATTACTAATTCGAATTGACGACCAACTGTCAACTGAGCGAAGTATGGCCGGTGGTGTCCCTCGAGGATCAGTCCTGGATTCAGTTCTGTTTATGTTTGCATCACAGATCTGCATACAGTAATAAAATCAGACTCCAGCTGTTTTGCAGAGGATGAAAAATCTTTGTCAACCCACTTATACTTCACGAACAAATGCAAAATGATTTAAATAAAATATATCATTGGACAAAAAATTGGCTTCTAAAACTCAACGTTTAAAAATGCACTGTCCTGCTCATTAGAAAAGTTAACCCTAAATTTAATGGAACACATCTAAAAACAGTGACATTACAACAAAACCTAGCAGTTACCTACCGCAAGACTTGAATCTTGGGGAAATGGGGCCTGCATATCGGGGCCTGCACATCCTGCATATTGTTAAAAGAGCAAATTCGATAAGATTTAATCAGAAAATCCCTAACGCCGGACGTCTTGTTAAAAATGTACGAAACATAAGTGCGACCTCTCCTGGAATATGCTTTCCAATTTTCGCGAAGGATATATAAATATTTTTTTTTTACATGAGCTCCATCCACACAGGAGACCCTGAGGAAAATTATTTCCCTCAGGGCCTATGTCATCTTTGGGGATGCTGTGTGGAGGGTTCTTTAAGGAAAGGAAGGAGATGAGAGTTCTGGCAAGAAAAAGGGTTTAAGGGGTGGGTAGGAATTTGGTCAGGCTAACGTCAAAACGTTCGCATGACCAAAATCGATGTTTGACTGAAAAGTTAGAAACTTCTAGGTTTGACTAAAAATACTTTAATCAAAGTCCGAAATTGGAAATTATTTCTGGGTTAGCCCGAAGGCTTTGGTTAAACCTATGATAAACCAGTTATTCCGCGAAGAGACTGCGTATCGACCTTTGACTATGATATACACACAAGGTGTCCCGTGGCAGATTTCGAATTTGTAAATGAAATAAATATATAAATTAAACAATTTAACTTTGTTTGAACCACTTTTATATTTGAGTAAATCCGACCGGTTTCAGAACGACCGTTCCTTCTTCAGGGCAAATGTATACTGATTTGACTGATTTACTTAAATATAAAAGTGGTTCAAACAAAGTTAAATTGTTTCATTTATCTATAATGGATAACCACAAAGTTATAGCTACATTCAAAAGTATGAAATAAATATACATGGAAAAAAAAAGTTTTTATTATCAAATTAATCATAAAACGTGCGAATTTCATTTTTTTTAATTATACCGTCTAAATTCTAAATGTTTTCCGTCACGGCGTACACGGAATACACATGGAATCTTTTGCCCGTATTCCGAGCGACTCTTTGTAACAGAGATTGGGAAATGGCGTTCATTTCTCGCACGATATTTTCTTTCAATTCTGATATATTCTTTGAACTGCTAAACTACACTTTACCCTTAAGATATCCCCACAGAAAAAAGTTCATGGGAGTGAGATCTGGCGATTTGGGTGGCCACACGATGTCACCTTTTTGACTTACCAGTTTTTTAGAGAATAGAAACTGTGTGTGTGAACTCTACGAATGATGCTCTTGAAGTTTTGGCATTAAATAATCGCATATTATGCTGCGGTAAGAATCACCATCTACTGTTATGATTGCTCCTTGAGAATTTTTGAATAAAAATGGTCCGATTTTTCCATTCGTGGATATAGCAGCCCAAACGGTTACTTTTGGTTTAAAATATTTTTCAGGATTAAATAACATGTGTTCACAATAATATCCTCTGCGTGCGAACTCTATCTAAATTTCTTTAAATGGACAATATACAGTGTTAATTTCAAGCGACCTCCCAGGTAAGTATGGTCCTGTTTTCATTAAATTTTAGGCAGCATCGCGTTCATTGGTCAAAATATTGTACACATATTTTCGTGTCGGTGATCAATGAACCGATGTATGCAATTTTTAGCCATAAGTTGTTTATAATTGTTTGCCTAGCTTGTAGTTTTTAGATTTTAGAAATGTATTATAAGTTTGTACAGCGCCCTTGAGGTGATTTTTCACAAAAACGGCGCTATATAAATCATCCAAATATTATTATTATTATTATTATTTTTGGGCTGTACAGAGCCTGTTAGTGCTTTAACCGAGGGTTTTGTCCCTTTGGCGCCATATAACGGCAGTTTTGCTTGTTGACACTTAAAACGACGAATAATGAACCGCGTACAGAATCATCTCAAAATCAAAATCGACAACGGTACTCGATCGGTAGGCTTTAAATACACTTCTACAGCAAACGCGCGAAGCTCACTAGTCCACAGCGACATCGACTGTATCGACAACAATCCGCACGAATGCCGCGTAGAACCATACCCCCTTCCCTCTCACCCGAGCAACGGTTTTACAAATATTTGAATTTAAACTTCAACATCTGCCACGGGACCCTCAGTATAGGCTGTTAAGGGACGTACTTGACTTATGTACCGGACGTGATTTTTTTAATTATAATTAATTAATAAATCAGCTGCCGGGGTCAAGTAATTCCAAAGGGATAAAAAACAAAACTTGACCCCTTCACCCCCTTTTCCCACCTCTGTGTACGTACCTACACACGTATTTTGTTACTTTGCATAAATTTGTGATTTGTGCAAAGCCTTCTTGGTCTGTTGTACATACCTACAACCCTTTGACCTTTGCGCAAATTCAAATTTATGCAAAGCCATTCATATCTCTTTATGTACCCAATTTGTGCAAAACTATGTATTTTTATCCTGCACAAATTGGCTCTATGTAACTTAATTCTATTTTGTGCAAAGTTTCATGATTTGTGTACATACCTACACACTTGAATTTGTTATTTTCATAAAATCTACCATGTCTATGCAAACTCATAAATAAACGAAGGATCGGGGAAGCAGTCAGAGTAAGGCGGGATTGGACGGTGTGGCGTTTTTTGCTTCGTTACGCAACAGCGGAACGAACGCAGTGGCGTTTAAAGTCTCTAACGGCCGACATACCTAGAACTCATCTCAGTTCGGAGAATTGAGATGAAAAAAGGGTCTAGTATGGGCAGACTCCCGGCTTAGAGCCCTTTAAATACGGCCGATTTTGCGCTAGATCGGCAGAGCTCCAGATCTCATCGCCACAACAGCATCTCGCTTGCTCCTACCTGCTCCGATCTACCACTGGGAAACTTGGACTTCTTCTTGGCCCTGGCCGAACCGCCCACCCTGAAGAACCTATTACAATTTCTCGAAACGCCTTTCTCAAGGCGCAGGTTACCCCTCTACTGCGCTCCACCTCCCTTCCCCTTGCCTTCAATCCGTTTCTCCCTTTCTACCTACAATTTCTCCCCGTTTTCCCTCGCTTTCTCCCCATTTCTCCCTTTCTCCCTACATTTACCCCACTTTTCCCTCTACCTACCCTTTCTCTCCCCTTCTCCCGAAGGCGTCGAAACGGCCAGCCGGTCCCCCTCCCACTACATCGTCTGTGCGGGTGGCGATTACAGTGCCACGTCCCGTACAACTTACTTTAACCAGTGAATCCTGACATTTTTCCTGAAATTTTGGTCACCGGGACTTTTTTTAAAATAAAATTTTCTTCAAATTCAACAAAAAAAAATCTTCCCCATGTCGTCACTGATCACTCAGCCGAGTAACCGATCAACATTTCATTTACAGTTTTTTCTCCGAATAATGTCAGTAATTACTGGTTAAAGTAAATCAAGTACGCTCCTTAACACCGTATATAAGGCTGGCGTAAGCGAAATGGATAAGAATATAGATTGTTTGGGCATAGAAATCTGATAAACTAAAAAAGGAGGGTTATGAGATTGTATGACGTGAGAGTGAAAGGTAGAAGGACATGGCACGACGACGTGAATAAAATACCTAATAAATATTTTTTTTCAATTATTGATAATATTATTATTTCCACCACGGTTTAATAGAATTCACAACCTCAAAGTTTTACGTGATTTTGCGCCGGGTTCACTAGCTTTTTATATGATGAATTTTGCCTGTTATGGCTGGCGGGCGGACGGATAGCAGGAGGGCGGAGTTTATTTGATTTTTATACATATCTACAGTTTTATTCCGAGAATGATGAAATTGTGATCACTTGGCCTTCAAAACAAAAAGAGCGTCATTTTAAAAACTCTGTGTAAAGCCCGAGCGACGCCGGAGAGGTCCGAATTTCTTTAAAATAAATTCAAAACAATAAAATCCACTAAGGCCTCAAGCTCAGGTCAACTGGTCGGAGGTTCATCAATCTTAAAACCAATTTCATAAGAATGACAGCTTTAACATTATTGCGATGGGCACTTGATCAATTTTAAAGTCAATTTACAACTTGTACTACAAAATATTATAAAGCACAAATTAATAATAATCCTTATCAACAGAAATAACAAGTACGTAAAGGTTATTATAATAATTTATATGCACACAACAATGTTTTGGCTTTACGATATATGGGCACGTGTACACTGTGCATCTACTTTGAAGGCTTAAGATACGTGTTCTTCGAAGAATACAGTCTTTGTCTCACAACGTAAACATTGTTGTCTAGATAACTTCAGAATTCCATTTCAACATTCCGAGGCTAAGTCAGAGTTCCACACATGTTGTTAGAGGTCGGTGAGTAACTTCTGCAAAGTGTACCTATGCGTTGGAGATGAAAAAATAACACGAGATTTACAAAGTAAGATTTTCTTCCTTCTTCGCGCTCTTCGATATAAAATAATTTAGGTTCTTGACGAGCTTATATGTACTTAACGAAAGAACACGTTTTATGTTTTGGACTTTTTCTACATATTGAATGAATGAATTGAATGTTTCAACAGATTGAACACAAATTAAGGCATCGACATAATATCAACTCCAAATATGGCGTCTTACAAATTCGGTGGAAAAATTTATCCGGCCACCTACCCCTTTGATTCCGGCGCTTCGCTTCAAATCTTGTACAATATATTGGGAGACAAATTTGGTCCTTGCAGACCGGCAAAGGTAAAAAGCAAGGCTTCTTTCGATCCTTTCACTACGATTTTTTTTTACAATAGCTCCTGAAGGAAACTCAATTTAGCTCTGAGTAATTACAATATTCCCTCAGAGCCTAAATCACCTTCGGGGATTTTTTCTTACATTTATTAGCTCCACAAAGGAGGCACTGAAGAAAATAATATCCCTCAGGGCCTATGTCATCTTAGGGGATGTTGTGTGGAGGGTTTCTTTTAAGGAAATGAAGGAGAGGAAATTTTGGGAAAGGAAATAGGTATGAGGGGTGGGTAGGAATCTGGGGATCAGTATGTCCAGGAGTTACGAACGTACGAATCCATCCCTCCAACTGGGATGCAAGGCGATGCATCGAGAGTTTCTGGCTAGAGAGGTCAAAAGACTTCCCTTAACCAGTCTCCCCGCCACGTAGCAGGCGGTCAGACGCATCGGCCGCCAGGACCTGAACAAACCTCACCCCTTGGACCCGGGCACCCCTGCTAAGTCACCAGCGTAGCGAACCACTTGGGGTGACCTATGGCAGAGGTGTTGGTTATCCAATAAATGGTTCCCGGGGCAGCAGTACCCATACCCGCCTCCCCAATTGAAGGGATGCTTTGTGAAGGTTCTTTTAGGGAAAGAAAAGAGGAACGTTCTGAGAAAAAATGAGGTATTATAGTTGGGTAGGAATCTGGGGGTCAAAATGTCCACGAGAGACGGACGTATGAATCCATCCCTCCTACTGGCTCTGACGCTAAAGAAAAACAATTCCCTAAAGGCCTATATCATCTTTGGGGATGCTGTGCGTAGGGTTTTTTTTCGGGAAAGGAAGGAGAGAAAGTACTGAGAAGGAAAAGGGTATGAGGGGTGGGTAAGAATCTGGGGGTCAATATATCCACGAGTGACAGGCTAATGAATCCATCCCTTTCACTGCAGTGTAAGGCGATGGGTGGAGAGAATCCGGGGGAAAATCTAAATTAGGTCTCCCTCAACCGATCTCTCTCGATTAGGCCTGCCACAAATGCATTCGCCATCAAGATCTAAACAGCAAGTCAGTCTAGTAAGTCACCAAACGCATCGAACCACTTGGGGTGACCTGTGCATGTACTGCAATTAGGGAATGCAATCCCTAATTGCAGTACATGCACAGGTCACATCGAGATCGCAAATTCGAGATCTAGCGAGATTAGAAATTACAATCTCGCGATGTAATAATGTAATAATGTAACCTTCTTCCAATAGAAATTGTACAAAGAACAATTATTAAAATTATATTAAAAAAATCCTTAGACTACCCAACTGAACGCCTGTTTGAAGAATTTCAAGTTCCCACATTTAAAGATTTATATATTAAAAATTCAGTAATTCAAATAATAAAAGAAAAAGATAAATATCCATTTTTAAATGAAAACAGAACTCGACTTAAACATGTTTTTCTATGCCCAAAACTAAATACGTCTTTTGCACAGCATCATTATACTTATCAGGGAAGAACTTTTTTCAATCGTCTTCCAGAAGAAATCAGAAGCATCAATGATAAAACCCGAATACTGCTCTCTGTCAAGAGACATTTTAAAAATATTCTTAAAAAAAAAACTACTGTCAACTAATCTTACAAATATCTTAGTTCTCCATAACATTCTTTCTTTAAAAAAAAAAAAAAAACACACCATTATCAAATAAATACTGCAGCTCACATATATTTATGTACAATTCATTATTTAAGTACTAACTTATACCTAACTAATAACTAATAGCATTTATGTACACTCCCCTTCCATACACAAGCAAATGCTTTTAATGGAAGAGTAGTAAAAAAAAAACCTGTAAAAAAAATTATTTTGTTGTAAAATTGTAATTATAATAAATGTTTCAATAAATAATTAAAAAAAAAAAAAAAAAAAAAAAAAAAATCTCCGAATTTTCGGGATGTCGTTAATTAAAAGAAAATATTATTTGAAATAAAACAAAAACCTTTATTCTTTAATAAAAGTTACTAAATAATTAACAGTTTTTTTTTAAATTAAAATAATCAAAAGAAAAAATATAGCTTAAGGAGATTAGAAAGTAATTACGGGTGATTTTGAAAGTAACTTCTTAAAAAACAAAGTGTATTAAGGGTGCTATCTGCTAAACGGCATCTAATGGACGTGTTAACCCTTTGTAGACCCGGATGTGGTTTTGAGAACAGCTTTACATAACTTGTATTGAGCAGTCAAATTATTAACTGCTTTCTTGAAGTATCTCCATACCGGTAAACGACTGCTAAACTCAACATACACTTGATCTGGATTATTTTTCGACATTTTAAGGTATTAACAACGTAAGAATCCAAAAATTATGTTTATTTCACTCACATGAACAATAAAAAAGCATAATTTAAGAAAAAGTAATGACCATAACTGCACAACTAAAACAAACAAATGGCTGCCTGCACGCATGCAAGTATTTCTTTCTCACTCACTCGACACAAATTTAATTATGTGTCCCGCTCGTCGTCCGTCGCTTATTTTGTAAATAGTCGAAATAGTTTTCTTTCTTCGATCGACACTCCCGCCCGACCGTCAGTCAGTCAGCGCACCACTCGCGCCCCCAGTGGACGTGTGTAGCGTCGCTGACTACTGCCGCTGACAATCCCGTCGATCTCGAACGGGATCTCGTCATATTATGCTTCGGGATTGATCCCGAAAAATGTCACGAGATCTCGCGAAATCGAGATCCCGTGAGATCGGGATTGCATTCCCTAACTGCAATACACTTTTTTTTGGATAAATGTTTTTGTAATCAAATTTTGGAACCAATAATTTTGGTTTCGGTGTCATTTTAAAAATTTACACGCCATGCCTAGACTTTAATATGTGCGCTTTTTCAAAATCGACCTCGGAACCCAATATCTTGGACATGGACATCCCACGTGAAGTTACTGGCGCCATAATCCAATTAAAAAAAGATAAAACTTACAAAGTGTGCTATTAAGTACGAAACAACAAACGCGGGTAGGTAGGTACTAAAAGTTCAAATTAAAAGCCATGAACTTTGTTTTAAAATATTTCGTTAGGTCAAATATTTGTAAAAACGAAATCTTTGTCTTATCTTCTACTTTTAGAGAAATATACCAAGGAAAAAAGTTTTTCTGAAAGATTTCCATTTTATGGTAAACCTTTGTATCCCCCAGTGCCTTGAAAATATAAAAAAAATCAGAGTGTGCAATTCACACGCAGTAGAAGTGAAACAAGAAAGTCGCTAGATGTCGATTTCTTTTCTTTTGCCTGTTTATTTAAAGTGGTTTGAAGATTGGATATTGATTTTACAATTTATTTTTTTTGGTAGGTTTCGAACCTCCGTTCGCTGGATGTCTCTCTGCTGGACGCTGGAGGCCCGTGCTTAGTCGTGAATTTACCGCATTATTTTAGAACGGAGGACCGTCAAAAAATACATTTTTGTGACGCATTTCCGTTTCATCCAAATTTCAAATCGCTAACGGGGCTAAAGTTGTTGCACTTAAAAAATTCAACACAATATGTTTTCAAATGTACGTTCATGTCTGTCAATAAACCCATTGAAAATCAAATTCACAAAATTCGGACATATTTGTCACGAAAATTTAATTTGAAAACACAGGGTTGGTAGGTACTATTTATGATTCTTGCCCGCATATTAACAAATAAGTACTTAACATCGTAACGGAGATGGTCCAATTTCGTGCGGAGTTTATTACTGTACGTGCCGCTGCCACGAATTTGAAAGCTAAACAGCAGCTGTCTGTCTTTATCTATGGTTCAAAATAAGCCGTCAGCCAGAGTCTGCAGCCAAGCGCAACACTGAGTTAACATCGGTAGATTTCACGCATTTTCCTGTGAAAATCATTTTCAATAAAATAAGCTGAGGCTGTTTTGAATCTAATTTGATAATATCGTAATAACGCTGTTGTGTTAATTATTACCGAATTAATTAAAATTATTTCAGATTAGACAGTAAAAATTTATTAGTAATTCGCTGAACTCCCCGGCGTTGCTGAAGTTTTTGAAGTGAAACTTCCTTAGCCCCGTTAGAGTGATTTGAAATTCGGATGAAACTGAAATGACGCACTATGGTACCTGCGAAGCATCAAACTGCGCTCAAGGCTCCTATCGGTTGAGATATAAAACATTGGCCGCTTTGATTTTTTACGGGTCGTCAGAAAGTAATGCGTATTTTCGCGCCTGGCCGAGCGCGTCCCGTAGCGCAGCGGTATAGTGCGTCGCAAATCTCAGCGGCCAGGTAAATCCAGCGGACTGAGGTTCGAATCCTATAAAGTCCAAAAAAATAAACATTTTTGTTTTTGTAAATCAATATGCAATCTTCAAACCACTTTAAAATATCAAACCATTTTAAATTTTAGATATCTAACGACATTCTAGTTTCAATTCTATCGCGTGTGAATTACAAACTCTATTTTTTTCAAAACTATGACACTCCTTTTGTTTTGAAGGTCAAGTGTGCAAAATTCATCAATTTCGGAACAAAGCTGAAGATTTGCATAAACATTAAATGCCGTTTTCTAACATCTTCCCCATATAAATAACTGAAGTGAACTAGGCGTTGCTCAGAATGCTCAGTGAGTCAGGAAATAATAATATTGTCAATAATCGAAAAAGTTTTTTCTTTGTTTTTTTTAAAGGAATTTTTCAATGAGCACGCAAAATTTCATCCCGATGTGTCAATTATGCTTTAAGATGTAGGAAAAGGGGACGGGGTGATTTTTTAATAGGTATATTATGTAAATAGTGGCCTTTCTTTTGTTTTGAAGGTGCAAGGAAGGTGCTAACAAGCGTTCAAAATTTCATCAATCGCGAAATAAAACTGTACAGAAAACATAGCTACACCATCACACCGGGAAACTCTCCTTCTCTCCTTACACCCGTTTCTTCATATTTGATACATTTGGTCGTTCCACGTTTCCACGGGCTTCGCCTACTTTTTCGACCATTCACCTCCACGTCACATATTCTGCCTTTACCTCTTTCTTCGTTTATCGCATACGCCTAATTTTATTCATACATAAAAATTCATTTCACTTGCAGTGTCTTCCTCGTGCGTCACGATTTGATCCACCGTTCACTTCCACTTCATATGTTCTCCAAACACCTCTTTTCTACGTTCATCATATTCGCCTTTTTTTTCTTTTTTTTTGTCCACTTTAATTCGACTCATTTTATTCCAGTGCAGGGATAATGCGTTAAGTCTTTCTCGGGTCGGGCATAAAATTTAAAAATAAACTGTAGATTTGTATAAAAAAACTAAGCTACATCGGGAAACTTCTTCATATTATGAATACATATATAAATGTTTAATACATAAATATTAATGTATAATACAAGTAGCTGATGTCCCCGGCGTTGCCTGGTAATTTTCATAAAAAAGTGACAAAATACTGCTTTAAGGGTCCAAAAGAAAGGTGGGGGTAGTTTTTCGGAATCTATTGTAGACAGAGACCTATCCATTGTTTGGAAGTTCAAGTATGCAAAATTTCATCAATCTACCAATAAAACTGCGGATTTAAAAAAAAAACAATGCCACGCCGCCACCCGGGACACAGTTCTTTACATGTATTGATAGATACGTAGCTAAAGTACCCTATCTTCCCCGGGTTTTATGCAGAATTTTTCAAATTCAAACGTGGGCAGTAATTTTCTTCAATTTTGATCGTCAAATGTTCGTATTCAAAACAAATCCATGCCGCCCTCCCGCCAACCCGCCATAAACAATCAAGTATAAAATAGATAGATTACATGTTTGTGTTTAACCTTTGTACGGAATTATAAAAAATCTCTTTTTTTACAAACGTAAAATATTGCACTGCATAAAAGGTTTATTTCATAAAATAGTTTTAAAACTTTTTTTACTTCTCTATCCATCTTTTATTTTTGTACGATAGTTAGAACATAATACTGTATTATGTTCTAACTATCGTACAAAAATAAAAGATGGATAGAGAAGTAAAAAAAGTTTTAAAACTATTTTATGAAATAAACCTTTTATGCAGTGCAATATTTTACGTTTGTAAAAAAAGAGGTTTTTTATAATTCCGTACTTGTATTATTAATACAAGTACGAAATCACTGGAATGGTGACCGGACAACTCAGAATCATACAATTTCAACACTTCCTTTGAAAAGTCATTAAAAGCGACGAAAAAAACGTTAAGTAGGTTACGGGGTATTTTTCAATTTTTATTTAGCGCTAAAATGTTTTCATAATGAATCACTATAATGAACCTTCATATAAAGTAAATTCTATAAATTCCGGTACAAAGATTGGCTAACTACATCAAAACCAATAAGGTGGCCCTGTTTTAGAATATCTCTCATTTTACAAAGGTAATATTGAAGTCATACATGGCACCTTTTCCGGGTAGCAATACCGGGTACCTAGGGATTGGTGAGTCTAGAAAGCTTCTTTGATCTGTACCCTTCCTCTGACTGATACCTGTCATTATCTGGTTGATCATTCGCGATCATTCGTTGTCAGATGAAAATATCGAAATGTTTTGGGCGTTTGAGGATGTAAATACCACATTGGCTGACATCTACGGTAATGAAGTTATGAAGTCAAAAGTACAATGGAATCGATGTAGTTTTTAATAATACGAAATATTTATACTTATTTTGATTAATGCGCAGTATACCCGCTCAAAAAGAAGAAGATAGAGAGATATGTAAGTACGAATGTTAGAGAGGGCGCGCTAATATTAAAAACGATAATATTTAAGCGAAAATTGTTAAAATTTTTAATAAAACATGACTCGTTTAAAATAGAGTAAATCGCTAGCTCGTGATGATTGTCTAAATTAGCATTTAAATAAACACTGGGAATTTTTGTCATACATATAATTTGTAAAATAACTTTAAAAAACGTGTTTCTAATAATTTTCGGAGCATACTTTGCGATTTTTTTCTATCGAGGGAATTTCTTACGCATAATTGCCGTTTCGGCATGTATTGAGTTGAATGTATAGATATTATCTTCAAGAATAACATATTTTTTTAGAGCTTTAAAACCTAAAGTAGAAAACATGTTACAAATCTGTAGAAATTCGGGAAGCCGGGCCTTAAATCATTATTTTATTTTAAGGATTAAATATTTAAACAAACTAAAACCACTCAACCCGTTTAGCGGAAAATACCAGCTTTCAATTTCAAGAACGGAAACACAAAATGTTAAAATGAATGTTGTATTTTTTTATTAGGTTTTTAATTATGATTTATTTCTAGAAATATCAGTGTTTACCTAATTAATAACATTTGTACATAATATATTTTTAACTTTTATTATGTTTGGTGTGTGGGAGGTTTGAGAAGGTGATGCTGTGGGTGGGTAATATTAAATGTTTCGCGAACACCTCTCTAGTAGAACCTGCGCTGTGGTGTTTACGTGGTAACGATTAAGTGTGGACAAGTATTTATACGTTGTAGTAGAAAGTTAGTTTTTTGGTTTGTCAATAGTGATTCATATCAAAGAGCTCACAAATACAATCACATTGAACATGGTTGAAACTATCATTATTTAAAGACAAACACAACATTGATAACATAATGGAGCATAATACGCTTCACAATACTAAGATAACATTCTGTAGAGTATATTATACCCAAAAAGATATCTTCTCAATACTGCATAGGGGGCATACATTAATTACGTTAGCTGTTTTTTTTTCAATTTAGACACCCCTTTTAGGGACCCGCCATCCCCCCACGAGAGATTTACACTTTATTTCTTACTTTCGAAATAAATGTTTTTCATAATAGCCATTAGATTTTTTCAGCGGGAAAAATGGGACTCTTCAAAATAAGTGAAACAATTTAAAAAATATATATTATCGCTATAATAATATATGTATATATACATTTTTACGATACACATATCTAGTATTATGACGTCACAGTCCCGCGGCGCGGCGAGTGTATTCCGTCGCCCCCCCCTTGCAAGAAATGACATACCGCACCCCTCTCCGCCAGTCCCGCGAGAATCCCGCCGCCCGGCGTCCCCCCTTGCAAGAAACGACATACCGCACCCGTCCCCGTCACAGTCCCGCGAGAAGCCCGCCCGCGGCCCAGAAACCCGCCGGCGGTCGCCCGAGAAGCAGCGCCCGTCACCGTGCGCTCTCTAAAATTCCCGCAAGATCGCCGATTTCAATGGCGTTCCGGTTAGAGCCGATCTCAATAGTAAAATACGAGGTCGCGAACATGGCCCGCTCCACTTGGAGATCACCGCTACCTGCACTGACCCCGGACTGCTGCCCCGGCTTCCTGCACCAGTCCACCAGCTGTGAGTTGAACCACGATACTCCTCTTAATTAATGTGTCCCCTAGCAATACTCGGTTGAAACGACCACATACCCGGAGAGATTTGAGAGACCCCTTCGTTAGGGAATACATTGTTGTTGATTTGTGACTAATAATTATGTTTTGCTATATGTTGTAATTGTGTGTACCAGACAATACAGATATGTTTCACCCAGCTACCTCTTTCATTTGATGGGATCACGTGGGCGGGCTTTGGCAATTACCTATGTACCATTTACCCCCTAGTTACCTACGACCTTGACGAGGAGAGGTTTCCTGCCTGCCGACGACATTTATGAGATCTGTATGGAAACTTCAGGAGTTAAAAGGTCATTTTAAGGCCTACGTTACGCGGATACATTTGTATATATGTATATATTATTTTTAAGTTGATGTGGGATTCTTTTAATGGGGTGTGGAGGGGGGTAGTTGACCGAGGGGGATGGGGGGAGGGGGGCGAATATGGGAGCGAAGCCGGGGGCAAAAGCTAGTAATATATAAAACAAAGTCGGGTAAGTTACACTATTTATAACTCAGGAACGGATGGACCGATTTTTATGTTCTTTGATTTGTTTGATTTGTCTACACCCAAAATAGGAGAATAGCTACCAAAACATCGGAAAAATTGACGAAAAAAAATTATGAAGAAAATTATTTTCCTCATACATTTTGTATGGAACGAATTCTCATCTTTTGAAAGAGCTGCAGCAATATTGTGATAAATACAATATTGAATAGTGAGTGAATTCCAAAAATTCAAAAACATCAAATGTCAATGCGCTGATTGTTTTGCTTTTGTCCTTAAACAATAATGCTGCCCATCTTTCTTACACAATAAATGTCAATTATCAAAAATGTGACAAACGGTGAATGTATGTCCGCACCCCTCCAAAGGAAAAATACAATAATTATAATAAATTTCCCTCACACCTATAATGAAAATGAGACACGATTCCCGTAAGTAAGTGGAAAAGTATGAAAATTACAAAAAATATAAATCCATTCACAACGCCATCTCTGATACTGACAAAAACAAAACACGGACAGTTGCGCATCGATAATTGCTTCATTATGTAGTTTTTAACTTAATAAAATAAATTAATTTAATTCAGCTAATAAGTTAACACAACAGTTATTGATTCTGAGGTGGTACGTAGTTCGTCGAGTCAGCTAGTATAATATAAATATGACAGTTCACAAAAGTGACGCCAATTTTGTTATTATGTTTGTAAATGTTCGATACACTTGTATTATGTATGTAAAAGCCCTATGTACGGGCGTTTAAATAATAAATAAATAAATAAATTATTCAGAACTGAGTTTAGAAACAAAAGTTTTCTTGCCATCCATAAGCAGATTCTGATACAAACAAACAAACATATCTCTAATAATTATTAATTATTAAACACCAAACTATGGTATTGAATCAAAGAATACAGACGCCATTTTAGTTACCTTAATGAATTCATGAATAGCCTGGAAATTGCCCTAAATATTCATTGCACGGAATAGAATAACATACTCGAGCATAATTGAAAACATAAACGTTCCACACGAGCCGCCCGCGCACCGCGCCGCCTGGAAATCAAAGCTACGAGCATGCGGTATGAAGTCTACATCTGTTCTACATTCCACATTACCAATACGATGTCCTACAAGGACGTCTTCGATCCACGCAACAAGTCGGCTCGTTTTCCAGTCACTCTTTGTCAAATTCTGAACCCAACTCCGTATCTAATAAACATTTTAGGGTAAATTTAATGAATGAGTGCTACCACTTATTAAATTAAATAAAGATTGAACCAAACCTCAAGACATGAAAGTTTTCCGTCATATTTTTTGAATTGTATTAAATATTCTACTATATGATATCAATCGGTTTCATCTAAATATAATCTTGTTAACTACCTGACAAAGAAAATTAATTCTAATAGCACCACTTAAATTAAAACAAAGACATAAATAACCCAGGTTAACCAAAAACCTTATAAAATTATTCAATAAAAGAAATAAATTACATCTGAAATTAAAAAAAAAACAACCAAATAACACATTATCAAACGCAGAATTTAAAAAAAATAAGAAATAAAATTGCTACAAAAAAACGAAACTTAAAACGAATACACTCCAGTAATCTTTTTAAAAAATGCGAAAATAACAGTAAAAAAACTTAGAACTTAATTAATAATATTCTTAAGAATCAATCTTACACCTCAAGATGTTTTTGTAATAAATTAATCATTAATGATGAAATAATCACTAACAATATCGAGATATGCCACCAATTTAACAATTTATTTTGCTCCTCTTTAGCGAATAATATACCTACATAGCAAAGTCAAACACAATCCAGCCTATGAAATAATGTTAGTGCATGACAGCATTGAATCTTTATATTTTCAGCTCACTACGGAGTTACAAATAAGTCAAATATTAAAATCTCTAAAACCAAATGCAAATGCTGGTTACGATTCACTCAAATGTATCTATCTAGTCTCTCCACAGAATTGGTTCCTACTTTAAAGAAATTAATCAATCAATGTTTTAAAAATATGTCCATGTAGACCAATAAACGCTGATTCTGAATATATAAATTTTATTTCATAATATTAAATGCAGAGTTTTTAAAAAATTATTAAAACGTGCATTTTTAAACCTCTCCTCAAAACACAGCGTCAAGTTGGCATTACTGAAATGGTTAACGGTGACGTCACTGTTAACCTGCTAACCAATTCACCGAAGTGTATCAAGATGTATTGACATTTGAAATCTTACGCCTTACGCCACGAAAGACACGCACGCCATTCAACATTTCGTGTTTTTTTGGTTATTTTCATACTGTTAAAGAGATTTAGATAAATAATAGTTAGTCTGTTTATTGGAAACAATATTTAGGCTCTCAACAATTAAAATTATGACGGAAAAGGGCTATATTTGAGGTTAAGTAGTCATAAATAGGTCATATGTCAAATTTGACATTTGGTTTACGATACATCGGTCGTATTTTCGAATTGTTTTTAGTATCAAGGGCTTTTTATACAAGTTATTACACAATCGTCATGATCAGTATATTATAAATACCAGTGTTTCTGTATGTGTTATACATAAAACAATGTACAGTCACGCCTGAACACAAAATTCGAGGCTTACGATGTCACGTGTATTTGCAATGAAAAAGATGATTTATTGTTTTTATATTGCACTTTGTTAAAAAAAATAACAGTACCGGTGAAATGTGGATATTTTACCAATGTTTTTTTTATCTTAAAGGCAGTTAATCTTGAATAAAAAACACACCTCACACCTAAAAGTCATCCCAAAGCATTCCGCCATTGATTCTTCTGGATTCTTCATTCTTCATTCAAACAGGGATGTTCTGCCCAAAAAAAATACTTCCCTAGATTTCGAAGTGAAATTTCCCTAGAATTTCACATTTACGCAATTACCTACGTAGCCACCTGATTGTGTAACACTAATCCTGTTATATGTTAATTAATATGATTAATTAATTGGGAAGATATCGGAATTTGGTAAATGTACTTATAATACTGTGCTTTTCCAAATAAAACACTTTTTGCTACGTGAAATAATAATTTAAAAGTACGAATACACTCACCACTGAATTCCAAATTAAAAAAAAACACTTTGCACAATAAAAATCAACCGTAATCACCGATAAAACGGAACTTAAAAATTTTTTTTTTCAGAAGTCCCGTTTATCTTTTTAGATACATAATATCATTTTGAGTTGTCAGTGTTAAAAATAACATTGCATGTAAGTACATGAACAATAATTAAGATTCATATGAATTCCAAAATATATATATATACGTATATAAAAATATATATATAAAATGTATATAAAAAATATATAAATAATACCAGTAATATTGTCATATGTAATAAAAAATTTGCCAGAGTTCGAAATTTCCCTAGATTTTGTCCTGATTTCCCTTTTCTCTAAAAAATATTTTTCTCCCCTAGATCTAGGGAAATTTCCCTAGACATAACATCACTGATTCAAAATGACAACTTGAAAGTAAATAAACTATCGGTGGGTGAAGACGTCACACAATCCACCATAGATACTGTGCTTTTCGTGGGGTCTTGATAAATTAAAACTTTGACAATTATTTTAACTATTAAAACTATAAAAATAAAAATAAAAGTGCAGTTATTTGGGTTTGAAGGTCTTTCATTAAAATTTTTTTTAAAAAAATGGACTGGAGTTCTCTATTCACAAAGGTGGGTCCAAAAAAATACCTCAAAATTCTTGCAGTTAAGCTTATCGAAAAAAGTACCTTCCTACTGATAAAATAAAATATTTGTAAATAAGCCTGTCTCGATACATGAGCCAAACACAGTAAAGCACGTGCGTCAACCTTAATTTTATGTATAGATGTACCTGTACCTAAACATTATAATAATAAATAATATGACAATGAAACGTAAAACTTCGATAATTTAATTTAAAAATAAATAAAATATCTAATAATAGTCAAGACTATCCTTTCTTCCCTCAATAGACAAATAATTAATATTAAAATGATTTTATTCAGTAATTATGCTATTCACCCGCGATATCATTCTTGTATCTCATAAAATATTTGCTAGAGAATTACTTCTCTGGATTACCTTATTAACGCCTATTCTCTGACAATTCCATCTTCAAGATACAATATTATTATTTGTAACCGTGATCTCAGTTCAAGGAACGGATGAGTAACTAATTAAAAACGGAGCATCAACCCACTGAAATCTTAATAACTCGTGAAAAGAATTTCATCTCTTAGAATAATTAGCTTGTGACTCTAAAAAATATTTATATCAGTTTTCCATAACTTTTAAGGCAGCCTAAAAATAATTTCAGTACATGAAGTTTAAAAAGCGACACGTATTGAATTTCTTGTATTATTTAACACGTTTTGCTATGTATGTACATATAAATTGACTTCAACCACGTGATTCACACGATTGAATACATTTAAATTGGGCATGAATGGAGGGGTAGAAACCGTATACACCTATACGGTTTCCACAGGAAAAAGGCGAATTTCGTGACGGAATAACATTTTTCAATGGATAGATCTATAAGTTTAATTAGTGTAGGAGGTGTAAAAAAATTAAGAACTGATTATATTCAGGTTTGGACAGGACATTGAAATTAATATTAGGTACTCCAAAAGCGGAAGATTATATTTTAATTTTACAATAATTATTCCTGCGCCATACAAATTGATAAATATTTTATTTAACCTTCATCGGAAATAAATTGCTTTTAAAATTACCTTAATTTCATTTAACGACAGTGTTAGTTTTGCTTTGTGAAAATGGCCTTTACGAAGGGAGAAACTAAGGATATCTCGGATAATATTAGTTCGGTCTGATAGCGCTATTACGCTGACGACGCCATAAAATAAGATGTTCATTTCGCCCTAAATAAGATTTTATCACCGGGAAATATTTTTTCAATTCCAAATTGTTTCAAATAGCCTGTTTTGGGGCACAATCTTCGCACTCTGGTCAAAGACACTTATTTTCTTATGGAATTAGTATTAAATGGCTCCTATAACAACACTTATTTTTTCTCGTCGTTTCTTTCTAGTATGTTACTCGCAGAAGAAAAACCTATTCAGGAAAAGTATCTACTTGCATACGTGACTTAATTGAGTGTCGTAGACCGGATTAAGTGGATATGGTTAAAGGCTATAAATGTAATTCGATTGACTATTGGAATTTTAAGTACATTTTTTATTGTTAGCAAATAATTGAATAATTGAATTGCTATTAGATTTTAAGGACAAAGTATTTTTTATGTTATGTGGATTTCTAATAATTATAAGCTGTAAGTTTTAAAAATGTTGGTACATTTTCCTCACCTACACCATTAAAAATTTGACAAAGAAAGAATATCTTTTTGTTGTAAAATATTACAATGAAATCATTAACTCTTAGGAAGGAAGCGAACAACAGAATTCTCCGTTCCAAAGTAAACAATAGACTTAATGTTGTTGGTGGATAAAATAAATAGTCTTGTTAGGAGTTATTAGGTGTTATGCTCTGACTCAGAACTTAAACTCGTATTTAAAGCTTAAAGTCTCCGGAGAATAGCACCTGGTCAAGGGTAAAAGTAGAAAGAGTTCTAAGTCTGTTTGGGTCACGTTTTTCACAAGAGTTTTACAATATTTACAATTTCTTTTAATACTTATGTAAAAGCCCCGTAAAAGGGCGTAAATAAAATAAAATAAAAATTAAAAAATTAAAAAATTAAAAATTAAATAAAATGCTATTAGGGAATAGTAGTAGTCATAGTGACAAACCGTTTGTTTTTTTATCGTGATTCCAGATGTTTGAATGAAATGGGCTGTGAAGAGAGATTTGCGAAGGGTTACCAAATTTAATAGAGGGATCAAAACAGCCTTATGTTGGAACATAATAAATGTCAATGATATATGCCAAGATATTTGAAAAGGTTTTAGATTTAATATGTTGAAATATTTTCACGCTTTAGGGGGAAACTAATACTTTTATAGAGGACACCTTTGTGCACATCGATGGTATTGAAAGATAAAAAAATCGTACTAGTTTTGAACACTCCGTCGATATTCCCACTTACCTAAAAGTGCTGGAAGTATATCAATTCGACAATGTTCTTTATATTTTTGATTCGTTCTTGAGCTTCCTAACAAAAACAAAATTATTATCAAATTATAATTAAGTTTTTATCTAACCATTACACAAGCAAGGGTCTTTTTAAAACGATTTACCTTCACTAAAAATAAATTTTCGAAGAGAAAATTTTCTTGTTGGCCACTCTTTTGGCGTCGTATAATATATAGCGCCCTTGGGGTGATTTTCTCACGAAAATGGCGCTATAAAAATCATCCAACAATTATTATTATTATTATACCTATGCCTAATCAGCTAGTATTATTTATGGGAACTACGGAAAGGCCACTCTAGTCCAGCACTCGGAAATACGTTAGGGCCAACGGTGCTAAAGAAGATCGAGCCTGGTTTGCAAACCTCATTCCCGGCCTGTGTTTTGCAACGGCAATAGTGTTAATATTGGTTATTGTTTTATCACTTTTATCTCAAAAACAAAATTCCTCCATCATAATACAAGCAACATTTTCCGCTTACTGTGGTGGTAGTAGGAGATTTTAAAATATTTTCAGGTTATTAGTAACCCGGGAATGTTTGACTTTCTTTTAAAAAAAATTTAAAAATAAAATAATTTAAAAAAAAATTAAATGTATTATTATTGCTTACCGTTGAAATAATAATTGAACCTTTCTGTAACCTACGATTATTTTGAATAAAGGATCGGTGCAGGATGCGTTCTCCCACAATATTCCAGCACCCGCCTTTAAGATTCATAAAACCTCTCAATTTTTAAATGCGTAGTTTGTTGCGAAAGATATATTTAAAGTCATTATGTAAATTAAAATTTCTAATTTTCGTTCCCTCATAAAATAAGTTATCAGAAAATATCAAGGGGTGAATTTAAACATTTCTGCGGAATAAGAAACTCAAACAAGCATTATAACCACGAGACCATCACCATTTGCCGCGCCCACGAGAACAATTCCAGCGATTAAAAATGCAGTCTCGTAAAATTTCAGCGATAAAATTTATATGCATAAACCGCAAAGCAAAACCATTCGGCGGTATAATAGAGCCAGCGAAAACAGAAGTATAGGCGGCCGCTCGCCCCATTAGGGGCTTGTGCGGGATCACGGGCTCATTCATTTCCATTTGAATTAATTGGAAGTGACAGTCAGATCCAGTCGCCACATCTCACCCGGTACTTTCAATCTTCCATTTCCCCAGTTAACCGGCTCGCCCAAACCTCCCAGTACTATAATTATACTGTAATGGGGATGGACGCACAATTTTTTTTTCAAGTTTAACTTTCCAATATTTGAATTACTCTCTAAGAAACGTAACAAATGTAAATCATCTTATTTTGAAAAAGTAATGAATTATACAGAAAACTCAGAGGATGTAGCTTCTAATTCCATAACGGGGTTCTTTTCAACATGAATTTGCCGTGTTTAAAAGATGACAAGCGTTTTTTTTTATTATTTTTTAATAACCTTTATAACCGACACCTAAACTTTTGATAATGAGGGAAGCAAACTTTTAATGGCTTTTTAACGAAATTCAAACAAAGCTTTTTTAATACTATTTATAGTTCTGACAATATTGTTAAACGCAATTTTAAACTGAGTTTAACTTCTCACTGGCTCCAGACGGTTGGGAGCAGTTGGAGCTCTTGTGCGGTAATCAGATAAAAAACAGAAAAATAATGCTTGTAAAATTGTTACATCTTTGTTGTTTATTTATTTATTTTTTATTTATTTGTTTATTAAGACATACACAGTACATTATAATACAGATTATCAGGTATGTTAAATTAAATTATTACATGGTTATGTACCTATTACGTAAGTCCATAGAATGTCATTTGGTAATTACGCCTGAGATATGAACCGGTCTTAAAACTTAATTATTGAATGAATGAAGTAAAATTAATAAAAATGAAGAAAGGAGGGGGGGGGAGATAAGAAGACATTTTAAAATCAAGAATTATATGCTCACTAATTGTAATTGACTGATTAAAGTTTAATGAAAACTTAAGTGTAAGTAATTTTAAAACAATTATATCACGCCAAGAAATTTTATAAATTAGTTTTGTATGTTTGCAAGGAATCATGAAAAATGTCTAAGTGTAGTAATTTTTCATAGTGGTTATAAGTTATGATTGCGCCAGTAATTGGTGAGTTACTCGCTGCATTAGTGTTATTGTGTTTATATATATTATACATTTCGTTTGTGTTGCTTGTAAACTGATTATATTCAGATTTTGACAGGACATTAAAATTAGTATTACTCGAAGAATGTGTTTTTACGGGCGGTAGAAAATCACTCAATGATGTTTTATATTTATCTTGTCAATTGATCGACATGCTTTTTTGACAACTCATAAATTACCTTGCCCGAGTTGGTGCTGACACATATTTAAGTTAGGCCGGCCGCAAACATTAGGTTTTTCCATCCGATTGTCTGATCAGACAAAAATCGATTGGACGGCCGGCACGGAAAGGCGTGGCCTATTTTCATTACCCAATGCGGTTTTCGAATCGGTTATTTTGTTTGATCAGGCAATCGAATGGAAAAACCTGATGTGTGCGGCCAGCCTTACACGTAAATAAATAATTCACTCTGTTTAATTTCCATGTATTCTATTAATCTATTAATTAAACCTTCTTACTTGAAATTATTAACATTTAAGTAGGTAAAATTAATAAACTTATTTATTAATAATAATTGTGTACTTATATTTGTCGAAGTACTCTTCGAAAAATATATGTACACGAGTTTATGTCGAGGAGCCCGAAAAGTGTGCGGTTTGACCTATAAATAATTAAATCAGATCAAAAGTTATAAAATTACACAAAAAAAATAAAAACTGGCTTGACTCTCAGTAAAATTTTGAAGAAATACTTGAGAGCGTTTAACCAGCCAGCGGCCGAAAATCCACATTTCGTCGAAAGTTGTTCTTACGATCGTGCAGGGTGGTTACAGTGAGAAAGATTAATTATTCTCCGTACTAGCTTTTTAAAATTATAACTCAATATCGATTTTATTTCATTCCAAATTTGCTTTAATTTATACCTACATCCAAAAATGCTGAAAGGCATGATGATAAAACTATTAAAATAATGTACTTTTTGAAATTATTTTTTGATTATAGATAGTTATCATTTTTTAATAATATCGAAGTTAAATAAGAAGGTTAAAAAAATCTGAAATATATTAGTTTGTTAGTGCACAAATAAATACCCAAACGGACCAATTTTCGTCAAGAAACGCATACACGTATATATTTTTTAATGATTTTATTTAAACTAAAAATAAAATTCTAAAACACGCGATACCATTGATTTATTTTACTGCATGATTATATGATTTGAAATGGATGTGGTTTAATACAAAATCTTTTTAGAAAATTTAACAAATCTGCCAACGACCTGTGGTATAACCTTATTATACTGAAAATAAATTTTTTTTCTCAAAATTTAAAATATGCGAATGCTAGATAAAAGAACAATCTTCCGAAATTCATTTATATTTTTTTGTGGAAAAGAGTCAATACGTCTTAAATCTGATTTATAAATGACATATTTCTGGTTTTCTCTGGTAATACCCTCTTAACCATTCGGTGTTTGGAAACAGGAAATCATAAAGACTATTTATTTTCTATGGCAATGCAGGAAAATGTTGTATTGAGACGTGTCGCCTCGGGCCATTGAAGCACACTCCTAGGTAGGCAGTATAACATAATGTATAGATCCCCAGGGGGGCTATAAGAATGCTTCTGCCGCTCGGAAAGCAACAGGATTGTGACAAGTAAAGCTGCTTCGAGATAAAACATAAGTGCAAGCTCTCGGAAATAAATCTCGACTGCAAAAAACTCCGATATCTCCACCAGTGGCATTTTTATCTCGAACGTTGTAAATCATGCATCCTTACATAATGCTAGCTAAGCTCTTCGCAAGGATGCAGCACAGCAATGAAAATGCTTTTTTATGAATACCACGTTGGGAAATTTCTACATTTAAGGAATATGTTGTATTCTTATTGGACCACCTACTTAGCCACTGTTTTGTATGACTAGTGTAATGTTTTTTGTTTACTGTAGCTTTTTTATAATAGACTAGCTGGTTCCCGGCATGCGTCGCAATGCCATATTGCCAATGCCAAAGAAATAAATTGTTTCGCCCTACATGTCCTTTTCCGTGCGTCCGCGTTCCCCTCCCGCATCTCCTACCCTCTCGCGTTCCCCTACCACCTTCCGCGTTCTATATATTCAGTCCCAGTACATTCAGTTTTCAAACAGCTTGCGTGCCACCTATTACAATTTTTTTATTCAAATTTTAATTTTTCGAATATTACAAATATTCATTTTTCTTCATTATAAAAATAATCAATCAAATTTGGTACCTAACATTAGTACCTATTTTAAATATCTCTAATTTAAAAATCCGTAAACAATCCGTCAAACGTGCGAAGTTAAAATGGTCGTTAAGTTTTCTGAAATTATTCTATTTTCTGCGCAATTTTCCTAATTTTTCTTTCCGTAAGAACCTTCTAAAAGTATTAGAAAACTTTTTTTAAAAATATGAATGAATAGGTAGTCATTCTGAAGTTATGGCGTGACCAAGGGAAACAGGGATATATATATATATATATATATATATATATAGATTATTACGTCATTTTTGTGTTCAGACAGCATTTATATAATGTCATTTAGGGACATGAACATAATATTGCAATGAGGTAGTTTGTTAATTATTTTTTCGTATAAATTCAAGCACGCTGAGACATGAAAATTGATTTTCTGGAAAATACCGAATAGTACCGAAGATATAAGCCGTCAAAATATTGATATCTTGTGACCGCCCGAAAAACTTGTGACATCACAGTACTTTCTACAGTACTATCATTCGAATTAAGAATTTCACTGAATCGTGTGATTAACACGCTTGTTATATCACGAGAAACCATTCATTTTTGTAGCTCGTAACATGTCATTATTCGAGAAATAAAATTTCATTGTTCTGCATGTTATTACTTTTCATCAAAATAAAATAAATTAGGAGACGAACTCATTCCCACACTCTAGGAATGGCGGATCCAATGCGTTAAATATTTTCTCCCAACAATTTGAAACATTTAAGCTCAACGGCTCAATCTGTCTGTTAGACTTATCAGCCCTGGCTGACTTGAGCGTAACTTGCCTTTGGGTATTCTAAAGTCTCTCAGGCAGAGATTAGCCAAGTATGCTGGTACTATGTAGTTTAATGTTTTTACGAAACAGGAAAATTGTAGCTGCTAGCAAGTACCAGCATGTTTGCATTCATTAATAATAATGGGAAATTGTTCACTTGAAGTTCGTAAGTTAATTCTTTTGCACCTACCCGAAGACAATGAATAAATTTAGAATCTTGTCAGAATAAGACAGAAGCATATTAAAAATAGTTAAATCTTTTTTCATTTAAAGTTGTAAATTTTATTGAATATTTCAATTTATTCATATTAGCATATTGTTCGCTAAGGATAATGGAAGTTTAAAAATTATAAAATTAAATACTGAAACTTCGATCCGGGTGTACAGTGTGGGTAAGCTACGGTGGCAGATCGGAAAGTAGTTAAGCGTTTGGGATCGGAAATTTTCATAATGATTTTCTGACATCTCAAATAAAGATTAATTCAAAAGACTAGTCACACAGGTACACGAGTAGTGGAAGGTACTCTCAGTATCGCGCGATACATTTAGTTACGGCTCTCACAACACTTGAAAAGCAAAGTTACTATCTTCATTGTACTTCATCTTCCTTTTCTTCTAACTTCCTCCAATCTCATGAAAACGTACCCCAAAATTAACGATGCCATAGTCCCAACGGCTTCAAGCAGTTGAGATTCTGCCTACCACTCATATTCTCTATCATTTCCCCTGTTTCCTCCAGCCACACTTTCCTAGGAAGTGGGACTTCAGGACAAAATTCAATGATAAAGTTATGTTTACCTCTCGCCAATTTGTTTGTTTCATCTGGAACATTTGCGGACTCACGGAAAATATCAAAAAAAGTTCAACCTATTATTAATTCTGGAAACAAGTCAAATATTGGTAATTTAGTTACAGACCAACACCAATTACGAAAAAAATCACTCCAAATTTTAAAAAAATCTGATTTAGGTGCAACATGAATTTAGATCGGCGAAATCTACAATAACTCATTTCCTTTCCTTTACAAACACCAGCCTTTTCAGCCTTGGAAGAGAACCCACAGGCTTCTCTAAAGCCCTTGACAAAGTAAACCACCCAATCATTTTGATCAAACTTCGTACCGTAGGAATTAGAAACCCTTTTTATCATTATTTCACTCTTACTTGGGAGATAGAAAACTTTGAAATTTCTAATATTGATGTGGCGTCCGGCGCACCGGGAGTCTATTTGGCCTCACTTATTTTAAACTTATCTATTAACGATATCACAAGAAATCAAAATAAGCAGTGGCCATATCGTAACCAATGAGGTTTATACGAGGTGCTATTATTGCTAGTTGAAAACTTTCTTCATCAGAATAAAATTTAAATTAACAAAATATTTATTTAAAATGCAAATTTGCGAATATTGAAAAAGCAAATATTATTTACTTCTTCACACTTTGCAAATGCACTTTAAGTCGTCATTTAATTAAATATTATTTATTTGTCTACTGTCACGTCTATTAACGACTTTGATATCACTTTAGATTGCAAGCTTTCTTTTCGAAACTGCATTAATAATATCGTTAGTAAAACCTCAGCTTCATGCATAGAATTTTCTCTGACTCATATAAGTACAGTAAAAACTCTTTAGTATTCGTTGGTTCGCCCACATCTTGAATATGCTTATGATTTTGGTCTCCATTCTATGCCATTCCCATTCATCATTTCGAATCCGCGCAATATCGCTTCTTGCAAGGAATTACTTGGAGGTTAGGACTTGAAAGTGGCGAGTACTCGTACGATGAAATCGAATAAAACCTTTCTTTTATAGAAAAACGTTGAAAAGACTTTGGTTTTTAAAAATTATATTTTAATAAAAAGTCAACATTCCTTCACGCAGACTCCAAAATAAAGAAATGCTGTTCCTCAATCAACTTTCTACTAATTATGGATACCATTTTCGATTGTCCCGATTATCGAGACTTGTCAACTCAAGTAAAAGCATAGAAGCAAGTCAAAGCATTTTGGTGTAAGTCTCAATGATTTTCGTCAGTCGTAATGAAATAAATTATATGTTTAATTAAATGAACACAATATTAGCGAAACTCAATCGAAATCTGGAGACAGAAAAATCAGAAAACTTATTGGTTCCGCTGGGACTCGAACCCAGGACCCATTATTTAATATAATACAGAATATGTATTATATTAAATAATTTAATTAAATAGCTTAATTTCTCAAACGTACTCAATGAGGCGATGTATGAATGTGAACGAGGCAAGGAGTGTGTGCCAAGATGGAGTTGTTTGGCGGTCCTTCCTCTCTCCTACCCCTGCGGAAACGGCGTGATGGTTAATTAGTTAGTTAATTTTACTCAATTTTTGGATCTTATCGATACCTTGTTCAGGTTTTGATTTGAAATTATCTTCATCATGTAAATGCTTGATCATGTAAATGCTTGATCATGTAAATGCTTGATCATGTAAATGCTTGATCATGTAAATGCTTGATCATGTAAATGCTTGATCATGTAAATGCTTGATCATGTAAATGCTTGATCAGGCACTCGTAATTGCTCTGTTTACTTATTTTTTTTCCATCCGTGTGATGTTTTTTTTTACTGAACATTTTGCCCGTAAAACATAAATAAAAATCCAACTCTTGCATCTTTTTTTTTTTTTAAATTTATTAACGCCGATTATAGCGGCTTTTACAAAAGAATTACAAATATTTTACATATGAATACAGAATATACATATATAAAGAAAAAGAAAAATATAAATATAAAATTCATAAAGGAGAACAATAAAAATTGTAGTTTCACATAAAAAAGTACAAAGAGTAGGTTATTATAAATACAAAACAACATATTTTATATCCCGGATATTATGTATTAGGAAATTAATACTTTTAATCTGTATTTGATTATAGTCAAACTGAGAAGCGCTGACAGACAGTTTTAATTAAGTAGTGTTTGTATGAGGTTAGACTAGCAATGTTTATAGATTCATCCAAAGCATATTTATTTCCAAGTACATGCAGGCGATTCATTATGGAATTGAGTTCAGCGTTAGATCCTATATTGTTGCAACGATAAGGTAATTTGAAACGAACTGATCGACTAGGTACATGGAAACTTATTAGCGAAAGAAGTTCAGGGGAGTTCAACAGGTTGGTAACGATTTTAAATAAATAAAATAGGTCTGAACAAATTCTTCTTTCTTTTAATGTATCGAGTCCCAATAATGTTTTCGATGAATATTCCCAATTTAAAATTAATACAACGTAAAAATTTATGTTGGACTCGCTCAAGAGAATTCTCATGTACACTGTAGTAAGGATTCCAAATGGTGGAGTTAAATTCTAGTTGGCTTCTAACAAGTGAAGTGTAAAGTAATTTGACAGTTTTTAAATTTTTAAAATCCTTTGAAATCCGTAAGACAAATCCTAACATTTGCAATGCTTTACTGGTTATATTATTAATATGTTTAATGAATGTTAATTTAGTGTCAAAGGTTATACCAAGGTCTCTTATTTCATCAACAGATAATAATATGTGATTATTGAGAAAGTAGGTGAACAACAATGGGTTTTTTTTTCTGTGGTTCTTGTTTGGCATCTACATTTGTCCCTATAAATAATACACCTCTCCTCGTTGTTAAAGTATTATTAAATTTCTATTGCTCGCGCTCAGTGAATCCTTTGAATTTGACCAGCTAACTCTCGATGGGATTCAGAGACGAGCATTTCTCACAAACAACTTCCAATAAACTGAGAATTTATAGATATTCGTGCTACGTCAAACGGAAAGTTCTGTCGGTGAAAGGTAAAAAAACCGTCCCGAACCGCATTATGCAAATCATTCAGATGAACAGAAACAAGTATTTTTTCGCAGCTCACGCTAGCATTTAAATGTATAAAATGAATACCCCCTAAATCTTTTCTTAACTATTGTACAATAGTTAAGGTATAATATAATGATCTCGTATCTGAATATTTCAAAATAAAGGTTTGGATTTGTTATTATTTACAATTTTTTTATTGTTTTTATAAATAAGTTCATATTATTTGTGCTTATAAAAACAAAAAATATGAAATAAAATTTAGAATATTTTGTACCCATCAAATTGACGCAAGTTCCGGTGAATGTTATACAGGGTGTTGAGGGACGTACTTGACTTACTTTAACCAGTGATTCCTGACATTATTTGGAGTAAAAAATGTAAATAAAATTTTGGTCTCCGGTGACATTTTCGATGTTTTTTTTTTTTTCTACAATAACTTAAAATGTTAGGAGTTGGATAGTTGGAGGCGGGGTTAGAGGTTGTCGGTTACTCGGCTGAGTGACCAGTGACGACATGTAAAAGAATTTTTTTTGGTTGATTTTTAAGAAAAAAAAATAGAAAAAAAAAATAAAAAGTCAGCGAAAAAGTCACCGGAGACCAAAATTTCATTTACATTTTTTACTCCAAATAATGTCAGGAATCACTGGTTAAAGTAAGTCAAGTACGTCCCTTAACACCCTGTATAATCGATTTAGGAGACCAAATATTTCAGCTTTGGAGATTAGACCTAAGTATGTATCTCATTTATAGGTTAAGTTGATGTAGATAGGTGATTTTGTAATCTGATTAGAAGGGGGATAGTTGTTTAGTTTCGGGTATTTAGTTTCACTTTGGGGTGAGTTTGAACCATGTAGATAACATATTATTACGTGAATGTTAGACAAATAAATACTTAGACCCTTAACTCGACTATTGTTTATATTCGGAGTAATGAATTCTGTCATTAAATAAATGAATATCTACATTTTGAGGATATTAAGAAAACACCGATTTATTCCAATTTCTTTATTTTCTACTGGACCATTTCAAGTCTGCAAAATAGAAGAATCACTAAGACATTAATTAAAATAATGGGTTAGCGGTTAAGTACTGCAGAGCAAAGCACTATGCAACCCCCGAAGGACCAGCTCGCTAAATTATATGGGACGATATGCATACACTCACAAACCCGATGGATATTGTCTGTCGATGGTTGAGACCTGGGCTTCTGGAGAATAAGATAAGCCCAGATTGGATAAAGGAAAAAATACTAACCGTTGCAGATGGAGCCTCCTGGTCTCCAGGTTATGGTATACAATTCATAAAATTAAATTTAAATTTTGAAATCGTAATATTTCTTATAGAAAGATGTTATGATATATGCACCCTATCTGAGATTTTAATTTACACTGATCTCCAACAAGCACACTGTCATCTCTCCAAAGTTGGGTACTTCTCTTGGAACAATTGCCTTTTTTCATGGTGACATTTAGAATGGGAAGATTAGGTATGTGGGATAGTTTCAGGATTTTGATACGTGCATACCTAACCGTGCATGCCGTGCATGCATACATAACCGTAAATGCATACCTAACCGATCTCACGTGTAATGCGCGAACAATTATGTTATTAATCTTGATCGGGAGTAAATAGCAGATTCTATGCGAGTGTAGTTAACAAATTTTGATCAATATGTTAAAATTTGAAAAATTATTACGATTTAATTTTCCTTTATTATCTTCAATTGCAAATTGAAACAGATATGTACTAGTAATAGTTAAATTTCACATTATTTTATTACGTAAAAAATACATATTGTCTTATTTCAAGAGTAGGTAAGTTCCAAAACTGAATGTGTTACAAAGTTTTTGAGATTTCTATCGTGGTATTTTTTTTATGTGAACTGTTGTGGCTTGATTTCAGTCACACGTAATTTACTGACATTAAGGTAACAATATGAACATTAGTTGGTCAAATTACATTTTATGATACAATTGCTTCACATTTGGAAAAAAATGCTTTGTTGATTTCCCCATTAGCTGTCAGGTTCAATGGCTGCCCCTAAATTTCCTGAAGCACGTTATTTTTCTGTTTTTTTGTACTCTGTGTGTACATGGGAGAGAATCAGTAGTTAAGTTTAATTGGTATGATAATTATAATGGATTTATTAACGAGGAATGTGCCTTTTTTAAATGAGAGCTTAGTCGGGGGAGATGCCAAATTTTGACGTAGATCTAACGGTGACTGGAGATCTAATAATGGCCATAACCTCAAATAAATGTATCTTTTATAAAAAAAAAATTTCATTACCAAAACAGGAAACAATAATATTAAAAATAGCATTGGAACATCAATATTACTTATATTCATAATGGTTTTAAGTGAATTGTTTCGTACGGCTTTGTTGCCTAAATTAGCAATGTGGAATAAAAAATAACTAGATAAATTTTTAAAAAATTATAGAAAATATCTTCTAAATAAAAAAATATATTTGTATTTAACAAATTAAATGTTCTAAACAAAAAAGACATGTTCTAAATAAGCTCTGAACTAGATGTAATAAAAAATACCCTTACTTAAATTGAATTAATATACCAACCAGTATGAAGATGTTCTGGTCCAAAAATATTCAGTAGAATGAAATTATACACGGGGCTTTCATTTTTATTACGTCGGAATTCCACCACGGTTTCAAAATAGGAATATAAGGATGTAAAAAATATTTTAATGACCGCTCTACAAATTGATCATACTCCGACCATTACCAAGAAAAGATTTTAAGTTCGCATAATTTATGAGACTTTTTCTATCGCGATAGCTGTAAAGATTAAAATCTTAATGAATAATCATAATTTATTTTCTTCCAACCGATAAAACAGCGTTTTTTGACATAATCGTCTTTGTTTTGACTTGAAAAACTTAATTTACAAATTCACTTACTTTTTTAAAATAATTTATTTCGAGTTACATTTTTTAATAATAAATTATTTCTCAAGTTAAAGTGTCCCGGCTTTTAATGTTAATCTCCTCGAAAATTCTTATGTTCATTTTACAAATTCCCTGAAGAAACATTCCCTCCTTCCAATTCTAACTGAGGTAATAATTTTTTTTAAATATAATTTTTTGAGAGTGTATTTTACTAATTAAAAAACCATATAAATGTTAAAATCCTGTTAGGCGTAAAAACACATAAATTTATGTTAAATCAAAGTTACAAACCGGGTTAGCAACTATTTCAGACCTTTTTTAATATCGTTACAAACTTTGTAAGAATCTAAGTAATCCGTGGATTTTTTCTGTATTCTGTTTTAATTTCTTATAAAAGAAATCTGGCCGTAAGTAATCGCTCCTTGTCGCTGTTCTGTCCGACGTCTTATTATTTTGTTTCCACCAGTTCTTGAAGAAAATTAATTTTCTAACATGACGTTACAAAAGATTTAATAAAACCAGTCCTGACACCTTTTGTGGCCATGTCTTCATGCCCCCTTCCTTACTGTTACTTGAATGAAAAAAGACTTGAATGATTTTATTTTTTGAATAAACTTCTTTCTAACATCTATATTTGTCGTGATAGTCGGATACATTTTCAGATACACTCGACAACTATGTGAATATGCATTACGTGTTATTTGCGTCATAAATATCTACTCGGTTATTTTGTAAAAAAAAAAGTCTACAACCCAGAATATGGAAACAGAATTGACAAGAAAAGAGTGGTTAATTATAACAGATGCTTTTCTTACTTATTTTAAAATAACTAGCGTTTTACCCCTTGCACCCAACAGAAGCGAATAAATTTTATTATTATTTCCAAATACAAATATATTATTTTATGCTTGAAAATTACTGATACGCAGGTACTTGAGCCGTTGGATAAATAGTGTAAGAAAAGGTAAAAAAAATCTCATTGTAAATTTATAATTTTATGCTAACGAGATACTAGAATTTAGTTTTTAATTTTAGTATTCCCTAATTTTAATTCCCCATTAATTCATTTGAACCCATCCAAACCCAACCGAACCTGATCTAACATAACCTAACCTAATCTAACTACCCTTGAGGTTATCATGAACTAAAACATAATATTATGGAATGTGAATAGGTACTCAAAATGGCTTAAACCAAAACCTTTACGAACCTTTTTTACATAAACCCCTCACAGGAGGCCCTATGTCATCTTTGGATTTGCCGTCTTTTTAAGGAAAAGAACGAGAGAAAATTCTGAAAAGAAAAAAATATGAGGGTTAGGTAGGAATCTAGGGGTCAGTGTATGCAGGAGTGACGGAGGTATGAATCCATCCCCCCGCTGCGGTGCAAAACGGTGGGTCGAGAGAGACCAGCTGAAGAGGTCAAAGGAACTCTCGGCCTTCTTCGATCCGGCCCGCCACACAACTGGTAGGCAGGTGCATCCACCACCAAAACCTGGACATACCTCACCCGATGAACGTGGACACTCCTGCTAAGTCACTTGGGGTGACCTATGACAGAGCTATTATTTATCCAACGAATGGTTCCCGGGACGGCGGTACCGTACGGGAATAGTAAAGAAAAAAAATCGAGTATCGTTCGGCTAGTATAAAATTTTGAATTTACATTTTCAATAAACCATACACCTTGCAGTACCTACTTAAAATGCACTACCCTTTTCTGTACACCACTTTTTTTTTTTGTACAATATACTTCACAATACTTTTTCTTTACACTACCTTCGCAATAACACATGTTTATAATTAGAGAATAATAAAGAAAAACAAATTCTTGACTTAATAACTTGGAAGTATAAATTTATGAATTTACGTTTCGACATAATATTAAAATTTAAACACCTCCGTTGGGTGCAACGGGCAAAGCGCTAGTAGAGTAGGTATTAATATTTTATCAATATCGTTACATGCTCCTGGCAAAATCTATACGATATCCCTGAACATTTCAAGGCAATAAGATTGTTTTAAAGTGGTTATAGCTTCGCATTTCTCACATAAATCCATTAAAGTTGATACAGTTGAACTCTTTAAGGCTGTTAACGTTAGTGTCGCCGACACTCGCAGTGAACGGGAATTGCACTTTAGAACCTAAACACGTTCTTTCAACAAGTTTTTAACGTGGGGTATTTTTCATGGAGGTTTTATATTTAAAATCAACCCGATAGGGTTGATGGTGTATAGAGCTGAAAACCAAATTTTCGAGGAATTACTGTTTTTGTTTTCTTTAGAAGAGAAGACCCTCAGTTTTGCAACCTGGCGATCCATTCTCAGATTTAATATTTTTCCGCAGGCTTAAGTGTAGGGGACGCTTTATTAAAAACTCGTACGAGCGAATTAATACTTGTTGAATCATAATTATGGGTTGAGATCAAATTGAGAAAAGGTTGAAAAAATTATTTAATAATTCTTTTTTTGGAAATAATACTTGGTGAAATTCCATCGCAATGAGTAAGTATAATGAAACCAATTTAAAAGGTTATATATTTTAACAGACCTGACCGTTTTCAAACAATGACGTTTATTTTCCGACTGGTGCGTTTTTGCGATATAATATTGTGATATTTATATTGGTAGCAGGGTAATAACAAATAATTTTATGTACATTTTGGCGAAAGAAAAAACTTTTTTTTTAAATTATAATCTTTATTTATTAAGTTACGTAGGTGATTGTGCTGTGCCTGTCACACTAGGAATTCCTGCGTAATTAAGCATAAGTTTAACACAAAAATAAGTATAACAACAACAATGTTGTTTACATTTAAAGTAAAAACAAGGACAATCAGCATCGTTCAATTCAACTAATGGGAAAGCGTGCATCTGGAGATTCTAAAAATATTGTTAAGATGAAGCCAAAGTAAATAATGCAAAATCACACAAAATCATACGTTTTTGTTTTGAAAATTTGATCGCTTAGAAGTATTATAGATGCTTCAAATAAATACTGCGTGTAGAACATACCTTGGCCCTTAAAATATCGGTCAGTTTTTTTATAAGTCTTTTAATAAGCCTATAAAAAAATAAAGTATAAGGTCTAAAAAACACACTTTCAAGTCTAAACTCTTCTATTTATGAACCCCTTTTCGGATACGGTTTTATTGTATAATGTAGCATATTCAATTTATTTTATAATAATCGTAAAAAAAGTTGATATTTACACCCGATCTTCCCAAAAGAAAATAAAATATGCATTTTCGCGTTGTTATTTTACAATACGGCCGCTAGTCGACGTATTCGGTTATTCAAAGTGAACTCTATGCCTTCCACCGAAGGGACATAACTAGACACGCCCGATTTTTTTTTATCAGTTCGCCCCCGAACGGGGCGGTAAACGGACGCTAGGCTCCACGTCGCTTTGTTCCGTGAAATCAATTTTAAAATTCGGTTTTATTACAATAAACAATGCGTAAAAAATGAGTTAATGTTTTTTACATGCCTTTACGAAATCAACCTGTAAAAAAAAATTCTCAAATACCTTTTCCAACCTTTCCAAAAGCCTTTTCTTAAGGTATTTATAAACTCCTCCCATAAAAGGGCGTGAATTCCGATTTCGATTTTTTCCTGGACTATTGGATCGCCTTAATATATTATCTGTCTTTGCTAGTGGTCCTAGACTTGGTATCTGATTTGGATTTTACGTAATTAGTGTACTGTCTAATTGTCAGTGGAAGTGTATTATAAAGTTTTGTTGCAAAGTACCTGAAGTTTCTTTGACCAAACGTTAATATACCCATAAGTGAGAGATTTTGCTGTAAGACTATGTCTTATGATTTTATATTTTGTAAGGTATTTTTTTTTTTTTACATTAACTCCACACAGGAGGCCCTGAGGAAAATAATTTCCCTCATGGCCTATGTCATCTGGGATGCTGTGTGGAGGGTATTTTTGAGGAGAGGAAGGAATGAACATTGGTCTTGAAGAGACCCATGTTGTAGGAAGGAGGAAACACAGAGGCCGGCAAATCATTCCACAGCCGAGCTGTTGAACACAAGAACAAGTCGAAGAAACGACCCGTTCTCATGTGACAAACGTCAACCGTGTACAAATGTTGGGCACGCGTTTGGCGTGTTTCCCGACTATGCACCGGTGCTGAAGGGATCAATGATGCTAGTTCCTCGGAGCATCTTCCATTGTAATACCGGTAGAACAAGGATAGCATTCCTACCCGACGCCTGTGCTCTAAAGATTGCAATCCGTCTGTTAAGATGGGAGAATCTATCAAACGGACCGCCCGTTTCTGCACAGAGTCGAGGGTATTTTTCAGGTATTTTGGAGCTCCAGACCAGAGATGGCTGCCAAATTCAACCGTGGGGCGTACTTGTGATTTGTACAAGGTAAGCAGTAAGGTAAAGAAGATCTAATCATTTCCTAAAAATTTAACCTCGTAAATATACAACCAAATAAAATATAAAATGGCCTTCTTTATTTTTTAAAATCACTCTGTAAAGTGGGTTGGTTACATTCGCCTGCCTGATGAGACACCAGGTCACGGATTCAGGATGCGGCTAATGGCCTCCGACAACACGGTGGAGACCGCAGTACTCCAGCACCAAGCGCCACTCCTGAGTGAGCGTTGAGCCCGAGCTCACTCAAGACCAAGTCCTGTATAATAATGGGTTATTTATTTTTATTAGTATTTTTTTTCTTTACTGTGTAAATAAATACATATGTATATATGGGACGTGTGGGATTGCACCATCCTCCCCACATCCTGGAATAAGGAAAAAAATGATAATTTTACAAAGAGTTTATATAACAGTAAAATATAATTTATTTACTAATTACGTGCACTTGAAAATAATGGTCTCCAAATAATAGATTCCATTGTTCATTACTATTATTTTCCAGGTTAATTGGAAATTTTTCGTAGAGTGAATTTATAATATATTATTCAGGAATTTACATATGATGAAATATTTGCCATCGGAGTAGATGATATCTAATGACCATTTACATGGACAATTTATAATTTATTGACATTTTTGGAATTATTTCCTACTCAATCTAGGGAAAAATAATAATGGGTTCAAAAGCGGTCCGGACTGATGAAACACAAAAGTGAAATATTTTTTTTAATTTCGTTTCAGTATTATTATTCTGGGTTTTAAATTCGTCGGTATGTTGACTTAAATAATGCTAGAATAGGTTTTTCCGAGAATCTGAAATATCTGGAAACATTATCTGTAAATCTTGTTTGACTCCGTTCTTCATATTCCTCGAAGATAAATAACATGCTGTCGCTTTTCATAACCTCGGAAAAAACAAGTAAAAACTGGGGGCAAGTTTTTTTTTTATCAAGCGTTCGTCTTCGCTTAAGTCGGCTTTTTCATTTCCTTCTAGACTGTCGTTTTGTTCAGTGGGTCACAAAAGAAATCTTAAAACCACGCTCGTACTCTTTAGAACAATGATCAGAGTATAATTATGGAGTCGATCCATTCAGTTAGTTTATTTTCAAAAGTTTCACTAATTCCTAGTAATTCAGATTGAAAGCTGAGAAGAAGTTGACATGTTTCTAAGTTCCACGGTTCAAAAGCTCATCCAGCTGCCGTTCCGTACACTTACAGAGGTTATGCAATTCATTTACTGTAAAATTACAGTGATTGCTGGTTCTCAAATTCCGATTGCAATGAACATTTATTTAGCTTGGCATACTTATGACAAAGTTCAACCACACAATCTAGTTAATTATGTATCTTTCATAAACCAAGCTTAATTCTTGTTACCTTAAAAATCAATTACATGATCGTGATAGTGTTTTTTTGTGTCAGTACTAGAAATTTACCCCAATTTATACTCTATTCAGTAATTAATCACATACATATTTATCAGCGAATATTATTGTGTCATTCTAGATAATAATCGATCACCGTTGACAATACTTAGGCAATAATAATAATAAATAATTTATTGAAGAACTTTTTATCTTTGAGTAGTGAAATTAATTCAAATGCAACTCAACCTAAACCCCACAAGTCAGGTCACTAAATCATTTAGTCCAGATATTTATTAAAATTCTCCTATGTTAGCAGGTTGAAACTTGGCAGCAAATCGTAGCAACTAAACGGGCATTAAAAGTAGGTAGGTACTTTTAAACAAAAATTTAATATTATTTTCAGCATTAATATTACCGAACTTTTTCGTCTAGTTTTATCTACGTAACTTATAAATAAATAAATATGAGAAAAGCATTTGTACGCAATTTGCTATCGCTCTTTGTATTCATTAGAATTCTTCTCGAAAATACGGATTGTTCTTATTTGTAATGTGTGCTTCCAGAAACGAAACAGCGTCTCGCTACTTTGCATACCGCCATGAAAAAGCGGCACAGTTATATTTTAACCGTACCGTTATATTTCGCAAGAAAGATTCCTTAGACAATATTTCAACCCAGAAGCACTAGGACAATACCTACAATGGTTAGCGAAGTGATTTCTAGAAAAACTCTCTTTGTCTTCAAGTTACAAGGTTGTTTGACATTTTACCAAATGGGGACTTTATTTCTCTTCATATTTGTATCATAACGAGCTGTGTATTGTGTTTTACAATTCGCAGCCACAGTTCGTTGCCCAACATGAGAACGAGTTGTTCCTACATCTCGTTTCTGAGTTTAACAGTTCGGCTGTGGAATGATTTGACGGCCTCTGTGTTTCCTTCCTCCTACATCATGGGTCTCAAAAAGACCCTCCACACAGCATTCGCAAAGATGACCAGGCCCTGAGGAAAATTATTTTCCCCAGTTTATTTATACGATATTTTGAATATCTTTGGATATACCCGTACGGCGTACACTCGTTGGCTAAACATTTACCCGGCAATCTTTATTTGATGAACTTTGTTTGTTTTAAACTAAAATTTTACCATTAGCGGGACTGACAAAATAATTAAAAAAAAAACAATGGCGTCACACATAAAACTGGACAGACAGTTGTAGTTTGACTGTAGTTTTAAAATGAGAATGTAGGCGATAAAACTATTCTGGTCTCTGTCTGACAGGGGAAGCGCGATTGCAAAGGAAGAGTGTATCTATGCGATGCTAATAAGATTTTTTTCTCTCTCTGTATTATTGGGGCACTTTCTATTATTCTCTCATCTTTCTATGATTTTCTTGAAAAGTTCTTTTTACAAAAAACGAAAATCGCTTTAGCAAATGAGTAAATATAGTATACTTGAGGTTCCTGTTTTGCTAATGCTTTTTTCATTACTCCAAAAATTTATAATGCTCTCTATAAGACTATAGAGATTGAATTTAAAAACATATTATCATAGAATAGCATATATAAGAAAGAAATAAAAACTGGGATCACAATCAATGACACAGATACCTGCTGTAACTTAACAAATTCTTAATATTTTATTAACTTGTTTTTTGAATTGTAATTCTGTACATACGGATATGATTTTATTTTTCCTACAAATATAATGTACACATGAATAAAATTCAACTGCCTCGAAGAACCCATGTATACCCGGGAACTGGCGATGCCCATATATTTTTTGGCTTACATATTTGTGTTGATTACATTCTATTTTTTATCTTTTATCTGTATAACTTTAACGGTCTTTCTTTTTTTGCTCTTCATTAAAAAATATATTTTGTAATATATAATCTATCCATGTAACAAAAGATTTATTAATAAAAAAACGAGTGTGCTTTAGACCACACGACTGAAGTAAAACTTCACTAACTTATAAAAGAACATATGACATTGACATTGACATTGGGGTGACATATGACATTGGGGTGACATATGACCATGGGGTGACCTATGACCCTGGGGTGACCTACGACCGTGGGGTGACCTACGACCTTGGGGTTACCTACGACCTTGGGCGACTTACGTCCTTGGGGTGACCTACGACGTTAGGGTGACCCACGATCTTGGGGTGACCTACGATCTTGGTGTGACCTACCACCTTGGGGTGATCTACGACCTTGGGGTGACCTACGACCTTGGGGTGACCATCCTTTTCCTTATACTTACCCTTATCACTCCCCAAGTTAAGTGTGCGTAAAGGCCCGACAACAGTTCGCCTCACCATCGATCATCGTTCGCATCGATTACCGTTCGCATCACACTTTTCGTAACATCGCGCTTTTCGTAGCATCACACTTTTCATAACGCATTCACCAGCTTTACCCCCAAGTCGAGCGTGGGTAAAAAAAGTTTTAGAAAAATGAAACAATACAACTTTGTATAAACCACTTATATAACGTGCAAATCCTACCGGTTTCGGAACAAACGTTCCTTCGTCAGGGAAAGCTTATACTAATTTGACAGTTTAGAACAATGTTTTATTATGGTAGGGGTGGAGCCGTTGCTAGTTAATAATGTAGATTGGGTGGGTAGGTATTAGTGTAGAGTGGGTGGGTAGGGGAACAAATCCATGATTGGGCTATATGATAATATTTTTTGTTTGTTGATAATAGATTCATTATTTTTAAGGGATTTTTTTAATTTCCAAAGCTTCTAAGTTATCTAAACGTTTTCCTTTATGATGAATATGAAGAATATTTATCCCTGTGTTTTTTTCAAAACTATGGTTATTTTCAATGATATGGTTAGCGAACTCAGAAAAATTATTATTATTAAGACACCTTAAATGTTCTTTGATTCTGATTTCAAAATTACGAGTTGTTTTTCCAATATAAAATGAGGGACAATCATTGCATTTGAGTTTATATATATCCCGAATTAGTCAATTTATGGTATTTATCTTTAGTATTTCTCAAAAAATTACCGATATTATTTCTTGTATAAAACGCTGGTTTAATATTAGAAGGGAGATTTTTGCAACATTGAACTGAAAAATTATTAACATACAAAATTTTACGCCATTCTTTATCATTAATATTATTAGAATTGTATAGATATTTATTTTTTGAAATTTTGTTAAGTTTTTTATTTAGGATGTTATCAATTAATTTTGGTTCATATCCGTTATTTATAGCAATTTGTTTTATTATAGAAAGTTCAATTTTATTATAAGAAGTTTTACTTCAAAAAGTAGTCTCTAAAAGCTCTAGTTCCACCGTCACTTCCCTCTACTTCTTCCGATGATATGATCATATTCAGGGGCTTAAAAAGTATTTATTCATCATTGTGTCGAATTCCCAAGGTGTAAAAGTTAGGCAATCTTTGTGGAAAGCTCGATACAGTTCCGGAATTCCATCAGAAGTGAAAAGTTTCGTGATTCCGGCCACGTTGTTCCATATCTGGAGTAACCATTTGTTCTGGCTCGATCGAAACCATCCTTTATTGGTCTTCGTCCCCACTGGCTGTGAAAATGTCTTTTAAATGCGTGTTTGCCCAGTCAACAACAAAGCTTTCCCGGGAAAGCGCTGAATTCAAAATTAATTCCGAAATGTTTCATTTTTCATTGCCTTTTTTGTTTCATTATTTCTTTTTTATTGGCTCACACCACGGACATATGAATATACATGGACCTGCCCTAAGTGATAAAAACGTATTATTTCCCCCTCCACATGGCGCCGGCTGGAGCTCCGCCTTGGAACCGGCTCGCTCCATGGGGAGGGGATAGAGCCTCGCTTGAATCTAAAATGTGTGACGTCATCATTCTTGCCGTGAACAGCTAGAAGGTAACATCCATACATTTAACGAAATACAACGCCAAAACGGTAGCGTATTCTATACAATATATCTACTTATCAATGTGCACATAGCGAATGTGGGCGGTTCTCCAGTGTGCTCGTCGCTGGTTATAGGGGTAAGTAAATTATGAAACATTTGTAATAGTGTTTTAACTAAACACGGCAACAAAATATTGCTATGTGTATTGGGGCGAGTCTTTTTGGGGCGAGCATTTGGCCTTAGCAAATATGTTATTATCGTGGCAAGCAATTCGCGCTCCCATGTAAAAAGGTCTATTCATTCAAAGCAGATTTGGCTTTTAAGAACTAAATGGTGATATTGTAATGCGAGATGCCTATTTACTGTCAGATTGATTGTATAACGAATCACAGTCATCTTTCCCCTCTTCCCCCTTCATAGTTTGGTTTTACTCCCTCGTCTGTATCTTCTGGTCTATTGAATTCTGATGTCTATGGCTCACACGTACTCACACAAAGCTCTTACGTTACATTAGGAAATGTTCCTCTAGAGCTGGAGGGGACAGTCCAAATTAGGAAAATACGCGGAACCATTGATCTCCAATACACAAGACGTGTGTTTAAATGATCCGTAACATTATGCTAATTATGTTTACTCCACTTATTATTGCTCCCCTTTTTCTTTGTTATCATCTCTCAAAAGCCCATAAATTGAATGAATTCATTGGGATAGTGTATTTGTTTATTTTTGTTATGTTTAATTTGTTGAATTCAATTAACATATATAATTTTTTTTTAATTTAAGGAACATTATGATATTATATTATATCATATGTTTCACAATGTTCGGTAAACCGGGGGAACTTTGCACAAAAAAATGTTTTTGTTTTGAACCCATCTGTCGTCATTGCTGTTGATTAAAACAGTTTGATTAGTTTTAAATTCTATATATACCTACGACCAACCACTCTCCTTTAATGCGAAATTTGAACCCGAATCCCATTTCAGTATTGAGTTATCAATGGTTAAGAGAGTACGTGCCGTTTTTTTTAAATTTCGAGTAAAAATAATTTGTTTGCATCTTCGACTGAGTGAATCATTTTAAGGTGAATAAAGTTGTTTATTATGTTAAATTTTATTGTGAAAACGAATAATATAAATATGTTAGGTATAACAAGTGAAAAGATTAACATTTTTACCAATTTATTTCTTAATGCTGTCCCGTTTTCAGTAAATTTGGGGTTATATTGCACCAGATGCAATGTTAATCCAATCCATTTTTTTATTTCTGTTGGTAAGCTGTTAAATGTTCTTTTTAATAAGTTTTGTTTTTAGGCATGGGTAGAGTACATAAGAGGAAGGCAAGAAGTCAGCAATCCATTTTTCTAAGTCAGATGAAAAAAATATATGTCGCAGCTGAAAAAGTGTGGCCTATGAAGAAACATTGGAAGAAAAGCAAGCAATGGAAATAGCAACAGTCTATAATAATATTCAACGAACGAGAGCAAGTCAGAGTGACTCAAGTGATGAAGAAGCCATATAGGAAATGATAAAGCAAGATTCCTCAAGCAAGAACTCGTGTTAGAATGCTGTCCCAGGAAGAACCAGACGAGGAAAACGAGGAGCAGTTACCCGTTGAGTATATCTTTAAGCCCATTAATCGGCAGATTAGTTCATTTGTTTATTCACATATTACCCTGGGTTATTAATTATAAATTTTAATGATGACAGTGTAACAGCAAGTGTGAAGACAAAATCAGTAAAGGCTTGGAAGTGACCAAACATTAAAGAGATTTATTCTCTGGTTGGGCTGATATACTTGATGGTATTAATCTTCCCCAAAGAATATCAAAGCATGAATTATTCACAAACCCAGTTTGGTAAGAGAGAAGTTGTGTGGGGAGGATTTTGTATAATGGCGTCCGCTGGCTCTGTTCGGCGATCCGCGTGGTGATATACTTACTTCACTACACTTTTTAATCTGACTTCATTGGGTTACCAAATATACCGTGATTGAAAGAAATATTTTTTATACTGAAGTTACGATTTATTTAAGTTTAGAAACACGACAAGTATTAAATTTGAAGATTTATAAGGAACGATACTCAAGCAAACAGCCCGCACGTCAGGTAGCCGGGAAACGAATGAATTCCGTTAACTTCGCCGAACGGAATTCGCGCAGGCGCGTCGGCTGAGTTGCCCGCGTATAAAACCCAATTATTCGGCTGTTGAGTATCGTTCTCTACACCAGAATTACTAAATATTGGTAGCGAAACAATTATTTAGTTTTGTTTTCATGTAAATTTTTTGTGATTATTTTATTTTATTAGTTCAATTTATGAGCAACTATCACAATATGTGGCAGATGGCAGATAGCTAGGTACTCTTTTTTTCTGTTTTACTTATGCATTTTCCTTGTTAAATTATTAAACCATAAATTTTCTTTTGTGTCGTGATAATAATAACTATTAAGGATCTCCACAATATTTTTATTGTGGAGATTAAATTGCATTTATATACGATATCCAAATAGAAATAACAGTAAAATAGTTGTGATGCAAATTCTCCCCTTATAGGACTTACTTTGATTCACTATTTAAAAATGTATAATTAATTTATGAAATTCATAAGTACGCTTAAATCCACAAGAAATATATATTTGGGTGTAGTATTACCTTGCTACTTAATTTCAATAATTAATACCATTCGTTCCCGTAATATATTTATTTTTTTGTGAAAGGCCACAAAAAAATGATGCAAAGTACCCCCGGTTTACGGTTATTATTAAGTTCTGTTCTAAGTATTTTAGATTAATATGATAAATGTTTTGGCATTCAGGGCCATTATCAAACTGTTATTACTTTATTACATTTGATTTTGTTAATTTTTTTTTGTAAAGGAAAAAAAATGCTGAAAATCTGCCGCAAAATGTCGTTTTACTGCACTAATATATCTAAAAAAATTTCAATTAGACTTAATAAAAAAATATATAATGCAAAAATATATTAATAAAACATGATTTCTGGCGTGAGAAGAAAAGCTTGATATGTTTTAAACACCCAGTTTTTTTTAAGACAAGTTTATTACGCAATGTTATATCGTATGTATATGAATAAACCAGCAAAAGACCAAATACATGGCTGTAGGATGCACCCAACAAATCCCAACTCTCTCATGTGGAAACCAAAATTTCGAAACGGTACCAAGATTCACATACCTAGGCTCCCTGATAACAAACGACAATAATACCACAGAGGAGATCCAGAAGCGCATAGTGAACGCAAATCGCTGTTATTTCCGCCTACAAAACCAATTAAAGTCCAGACTGCTGTCCAGAAACACGAAGATATTAGTGTACAAAACACTTATCAGATCAGTACTTACGTACGCAGCTGAGACTTGGGTACTAACTAACAGGAATGAGCGAGCACTGGACGTTTGTGAAAGAAAAAATTTGAGGCGCATCTTCGGACCGGTTCTAGAAAATGGATTTTGGCGCAGACATTATAACAAAGAGCTCTATACTTTGTTTAAGGAGCTAAACGTCGCAAAATTTATAAAATTGGGAAGACTTCGGTGGCTGGGTCATGTGGAGAGAATGACCGTGAGCATCAAGCACCAAAGTCCCTGCTGAACTCAAGACCAATAGGGCGAAGGAGCCTGGGAAGACCAAGACTAAGATGGAGCGACAACGTCCTCAAAGACATATCTATCTTGGAGCTTCTAAACTGGAGAGAGCTGGCACAAAACCGCGATGAGTGGAGGAAGACTCTTGAAGAGGCCAAGACTTACCAGGGGTTGTAGAGCCAATAGTAATGATGATATGAAAATAAAGACTAGACTATCAATAGATCAATCTGCGTAAAAAGGCTAACGTTTTTAATTTCGAATTTATTTCTTTGATTGGCATTTTTGAGAAAGGGGTCCTTACTTCAGACAGTTATTAAATTATACATGAAATCAAAATGTAAAATCTTTACAGCTTTCAAAATATTTATTTATCTTTAAAAACCGTACACAATGATAGACAAATTTCATTTGAACGAAGTCATTCAAACTAAAATCAAGCTGACTGATTCTATCATGATTGATGCAAAAAATGTAAATACTTAACTAATTTTTACGGTTTTTAATGTTGTTGTTTATATTTTATTTTGTTTTGTTTACATTGTTGCATCTCTCTCTCTGGTTTCAATCGTGGGATTGGTTTGCAGCAATTTCATCTATACTATACGTTTCTTCCATTGTTGTTACATACATCGACAAAATAACTTTGAGCACACGCCTACGGATAATTTATTGGTTTGTGTATTTAGATAAAATTAATGGAACTTAATAATTGATTAATCATATTTAAAAATTTTATAATTGTGTTATCGTAACCGTTTGTTTCCTAAACATAAATAAAATAAAACATAATGAACTGAATTCTAATCAGAACTTTTCTTTGTATGCCTCAATTTTGGAGGAGGGTACAGGAACCGCCACCCCGGTAACTATTTATTGGATAACCAACACCTCTGAAATAGATCACTCCAGTGGTTACGTTTGGTGACTTAGCAGGGGTGTTCGGGTTCATGGGGTGAGGTTTGTCCAGGTCTTGACGGCGGATGCGTCTGCCTACCAGCTGCATGGCAGGCCGGATTGGGAGAGAATGGTTGAGGGAGTCTCTTTGACTTCTCCAGCCTCACCCCCTCGGAATATCGACTTTCACCGCAGTGGGAGGGGGATGGATTCATACGATCGTCACCCTGGACTCACTGACCCCCAGATTCCTTCCCCCCCCCCCTAATTTTCCTTTCCAGAACTCCCTCTCCTTCCTTTTCAAAAAAGACCCTCCACACAGCATCCCCAAAGATGACACATGATGAGGAGCTAATGTTTAAAAAAATACAACAAAACTTTATTAGAGTTAATACACATACGATCGTCACCCTGGACTCACTGACCCCCAGATTCCTTCCCACCCCTAATTTTCCTTTCCAGAACTCCCTCTCCTTCCTTTTCAAAAAAGACCCTCCACACAGCATCCCCAAAGATGACACATGATGAGGAGCTAATGTTAAAAAAAATACAACAAAACTTTATTACAGTTAAAAAATTTCATGTAAATAATTAACAATACAAATAAAAAAAAATGTTCAAAAACCCTGCCAAGCTCGGCAAACCCAAAATATTATTGCGAAAGAGATACCTTTTTTCCGCCTTGCATACTTTTTGGCAAATATTTTTTTTATACACGTTCAATAAATAAACAACAAACTTTTTCATAAAGCGAGTGTTTCGATTCCGCGCATGTTTACCGATATTTTAATTCAATTTAATGTGAATTGAATTTTGCCGAACAAAAGTTACGAACGCAAAAATAAAGTTGAAAAGCAAAATCATTGAGGTTCTGGGCTTCTTAATAATCGATAAATCATAACAGAAATATTCACCCCTTTCCGAGTTGGATTTAATGTATCATAATAATTGGAAATCCTTGCTCCAAATATTCTATAAATTCCCTCAGTATGTTGATTTTCATCACCTTAAGGTAACACTGTAAGGTCGCAATATTTCTTCCTGCCATTTTTGATAAACGAACTTATAATGATTCTTTGGGGCGGAAAACTTTTTATCATTTCACCACACATAATTTCAAAACCTTTCTCCCCTTTTATCTATATACCGCTGCTGATATTTTTACATGCAAGGTGGCGCAAAAGTATTTACTCGATTTCCTAAGACAGAAACACTCATTTTTTAAATAAAAATAATTATGATGATACAAATATTCCGCATTCTTGGGGTGTATTTCACATTCACGAATGTCCTAGTCGTGATTCCACAAGACTCCATTCACAAAAATGATGTAATCTTCCAGTACTTTAATTTTACGCTTCCTTTTATAATAAAGAAAGAAACACGTTCACAGAATACGATAATAAACTAACAAAAATTATTAGTGTGTTGAAATGTACGAAAAATAAAGTGAATTTTCAATAATTAACAAATATAACAATTTTTTTATATGAATACCGCACAAGAGTCCCAACTTTATAAGAATTTTTTAAGAACTCTACGTTTAATATTATTAAATAAAACTTATATATTCAGAATCAGCGTTCATTGGTCTGTATGAACATATTTTTTTAAAGCCATAATATTTTTCACTGGAGTTCCTTATTGTGGTCGAGAACGTTGATTTCATAAAGGCGTACATTTTAATTATTTAGCGGTTAACTTTTAGATTTAGATGTAATGCGTGGTGTTTTTGTAGATCACATTTCTAACCATGATTTTTTTATATGAATACCGCACAAGAGTCCCAACTGCTCCCTTCTGAAGCCACTGAAACTATTGCATCACCAATTGGGATATGTTGGAAGGCTGAAGATAGTGGAAAGGGAAGGAGATGGGGGAGAGGAAGGTGAGGAAGTTTATGATCTTGTCACCAAACATGGCTAAAACCATTTCAAGTAACGTGTCAATTCTGAATGGTGGTCTTACACCTGGGCAATACCGAAAGGATCTTCCACTCTGGAACGTGCCGCAAATATACTATGTATTATTTAAATAATTAATTGTGAAATACCACAAATTAATCAAATAAAATTTATTTGGGTACGCCGGGTTCGAACCTGCGACCTTCGGATTGTGAGTCGAGAGTCTTACCCCTTGACCACGGCGACCGTCAAATCAATAAAAACACTAGGATATTTTTCATTGTGAACTTTTCGTGAAATATTACAACGGGAATACTGTAAAGCGCATGTACATAACTATAACTATATTTATGGGGCTTTAAAACACGACAGATTAATAAAATAAGGTTTGTATTTACGTTAGTCCAGATGTCACGGACTCTGATCCTGTTATGATTGAAAAATAAATAAACCTAGAAATACGTACCAATTCGCACAAATTTTATATTATACGCTTCGATAAAAAAAGTACACTAAAATTCAATTCAATTCATTATTTATTATTTTTAAAAACATTACAAAATGTCAATTTCAAGGTGTTATAATACAGGCTATTTTTATGTTATAGGGTATTCTTGAAGAAGAATTTTGGGTTTCCTTCTGAAATCTGAATTTGCATTGTCACTATTGTCGTATTTGCGGTTGCAATTTCAAGTAGCAATAAAAATGTATGATTATTTATTATTGAAAAATTCAACCGCGGACAACGAAATATCTGTTCCAGATACTAAAGGCTGTGGAACGATTTGCCGGCCTCTGTGTTTCCTCCCTCCTACAATATGGGACTCTTCAAGACCCATGTTATTATTATTAATAAAATTTAAAAATTTAAAAATCCCAAAAAATGATAAAAATCCGCAACGCAAAATTTTAGTCAAGTGTGTGTAACTTCTCTATATAAATTTGATGGATTCATCAAATATTGGAAGTAAATTTTCTATTCATGCTATACAAGTTCTGTTATTATTTCAGTTTTATTAAGCAACTGGCCTATAATGATATAATAACAGAACTTAAATAGAACTTACACAGAACGTGAAAATTAACTTCAAATATTTGATGAATCTGTCAACTTTTTTGAAGCAACCCGTCCTGAGAGTTTTTTGTTACATTCAAATGTGAAGTGGTTGTTAAGCGTGGGAAAATTTCACTCCTGAAAAGTCATGTTTCCGCTTTAACACTCAAATTTGTTAGTATTTCGGCGTGCCAACAGTTGACTTCATGCTCGTCGAGCGCTGAGCGCCGTCTACGGTTAAATTCTCCACACCGGGGTTCTGTCTGAAATCGTAGTGAAGCAAGGAAAGTGCCTCAGAGCGTCCTTGGGGGTCTTATTTATAAATCCAACTCAACCGCTAAAAATACGCACATTTTTTTCTAATTTACCTACATACAGAACAAGTACCGAGATATTACACCCAGTAGAGGTTACCCCAAGTTACTGTACGTCCATGGGTAAATTGAAAAAGGAGCAAAAAAAAATAAAAATATGTAGGATGAGATATACCACTGTTTATATTTTAAATTTTGTGGACTAAGTATTTTTCACAAGGGACTGAAACAATACTAAATTTGCAAATTATTATCTACTGAAGTTGATTCGACTACATACATCCACAAGCACAAAATAAACCCTCTAGAACTAGTCTTCAGTCTGTTATTTCCCTTGGCACATCTCATTAAAAATGTAGGTCCTTCCTTCTTACGTAAATGTTGTATAATACTTATTGTTGTGATCAATGTCTGTGAATACTATAAACTTTATACAAATTTATGATGCCATGTTAAGGGGAAGTGTCTGAATAACAAAGTGATATTAATCATCGCCACCTCGTCAATCTACATGACAATAGTCTTTCCGCCACACATTACGCATACTCGTAAATACCCGACGCGTTATCCATTTGGGATATTTCGGTAACGTTCGTGCGCTAGATAAATGCCAGACGTCTTGTGACGATACCCCTGGTGTTTAGCTCTCTCTCAATCAGAAACAATACCGTTTAACTGAGAGATAAATACTGACTTGTTCTGACGGAACGTCGGGCGTTTACCGAGCACCCGAGCACTGCCGAAATGTTCCTGATGGATAAAACGTCGGGTATTTACGTATGCGGCCTGGCCAGATTCCCGTCGAGATCAGCGACGCAGCGTAGCGGCCAGCGGTAATAGGGGAGACCTGTACAAAACCGTATACCGGGGTAAAACCGTATTACTCTAAAAAAGCCTTGCTTTAAATAATCCTGCCCGCAATCCGCCCCATGTACGACTACAAAATCAACGCAAGTCAGCAGAAACTTGTCGGTACATGTCTTCCCGCTGGCGAGTTACTGCATGTTTTAAGTTTTTCAGTGTCCTGACGTAATTTTTTACGGATATTGAATTGATTAGTTGGGAAGTATACTTAAGCAGCAGATACCTATGAAGTAACAAAATTCACATTACGTTTCAATAAATACAGGAACAATTAAGGTTTGGCTTTATCTACGACAAAAGGCCTAAGCCGTTTTAAGCCTGCATTTTGACCATTTTATAAGGAATACGGTTTTACGGGGCAAAATCGGATATATTAGAGGTCTTATTTTTTTCGTACATTTGTGTCTAAGATTTTCTGACATGTACGTATCTTTTGTGTTTTGTTCCTTAGTAAATTCATTAATAAAAATAATTATTATAAACTACAAAGCTTCTAACTTGGGTATACGGTTTTGTACAGGTCTCCTCTACATTGCGAGTATAATTTTTATACAAGAAGATTTATAACAGAAATTAAAATTAGAAGAGGCCCCCATCGCCCAGGTTAGTTTACAATTTCACATGCAGAATCGTCATATGCGAGGGTATTGTATAACTCTAGAGATCAACTCCATTTAAGTTCGTCCCAACAATCACGTGAATTAGAAAATTCTGAGATTTCAATACATTCAGAATTAGTTGATTTGTTTCCTTCTTTGAACTAACATTTTTTCACGATATTTTGTTCTCAATGAAAGAAGTAGCTTCCCTACCTTCATTTTAAAGAATGCTGTGAAATCAACCGACTAGGTATATCGGTCAATGACTGACCGACCAAAATCTGAACCACTCGAAAATACTAACCGAAGCGACCTGGCCATCGCGCATAGTCTGAGGATGATATTTTAAATTTCTTCGGATAGAGGGACTTTGTTCTGTACATAGCTTAAAGCAAAACATTTTTTTAGATTCAAAAAACCCTCAGCACAGCATCCCAAAAGATTAGATAGGCTCTGAGGGAAATTATTTTCCCGGTGGATTCCTGTATGGAGCTAATGGAAAAAAATGTCAAGAGGACATAATAAAGTCTGGATCTTAACGACGCTAGCTGAGTCAGCTGACCCTAGCTGACCTAGAAAATGGATTAGTCTAAATGCTATATTTAATTAATTCTAACAAACACGTTGCTAAAACTTCAGATATTCGTATTGAATCCCTCGGAAAGTTACTAATTCATCGTCTAAAAAAATAAATTCTAGTAAATAATAAATTCTGTTCTAAATTCTGCATACCGCCAATTTTGTACTAGATTGTACTAAAATGTTTTACAATTTTTTTAAACTGTTGTACGCAAAATATTTTAAATTGTTTTATTAATTTTAACTATAAATACATGGCTTGGTCATCAGTCTAAAAAATAATTTTAATTTTAATTTAGAACTCATAGAAATTAATTTTAAAGTGATCGTCGAGTAAACCCCCGTTGTTAGAGTCTTGTTTAGTCTTAAGACGACAATATACCTTAAAATATATTCAGAATCTTAACGACGCGACGTAAGTAAAGTAGCCGTGTATACAAATTGCGACTCGCAACACGTGTATTGGACGGACCTACTATCCGTCCTAATGCCCTATCAAAGAAAAGAAGAAGAAGAAAAAAATTTTGGGAATCTTAACGACGTAAGAGAAGAAAGCGTGTAAATAAATATGTGCCCGCGGCACGGAGTATTGGACGGACGTACGGTCGAGTTCACCCTAGCAGGCCTGGAGATTCGACCTTTCCGCCGGGTTCATTTTAATTAATTCTGAAGAACATGTTACCAATATTTAAGATGTTTCTAAATGAATACCTCCCGAAGTTATTAATTCATCGTCCAGAAATATAAAATCTGGTGCTCACCGCTAACTTTAGTTGCACAACGTATTACAATTTCTTAAAGGCGTAGTACATTAAAAAAAATGATGACAACGTACTGTTTTTATTATGCATGGAAATAAAAATGATAATTTAATTACGAATTCGCCGAAACAAATTAATATGTAAGCCTCGAGCAAACCCTCGATAAACGTGGTAATGTCTCGCCATTTGCGGGAAAAACCTCTCATCATTATTATAAGACTTTTCTTTTCCATGAATCTAAATGAGCAACATTGTTTGACTTAATTATTAAGATAATTGTGTGATAATTGTCCTTAAACCATCTTAGAAAACCATAAAAATCCGACAAAGTATCCTTTTTAAGAAGAAAAACACCGAAAACCCGCATTAAATATAGAAAAAATAAACAAAGCTCGAAACATCGAGAGCCTTAGAAAGACATGTCGGTATAAATAATATAATCAATATTGAGAGTGGTCGACATTAAAAGCCGGGTTAAGCTCGGCGCAAGGCGAACTTATAGATGTATGAAATATTCAGTGTGAGCGTCTCGGGTTTCCGACTGCCGCGGCCGCCCTGTCCCATCCAGTTTGTCGGAGCCCCGTAGCCCCGTGGCCGTAAGCCCCGCATATCGCGCATAAAGGCTGAAAGGATACGCAAACATCAAATCGAGTTTGGCGCATTTCTTTTCCGACGTGTAATAATCTTTTCGAAAGGCGGAAAAAGAATTAAGGATACGTTGTACAAGGGAGTGATTGTGATGTTTGGTAGTGTCTTTATTTGAGTGAGACCGATCTCATGCTAATGGCAAATAGGAAATAGGAAACTGATATATTCTATGGCTGTTAGTGGAAAAATTCATTGTTAGACAGTGGAAAAAACGAAACATAAGTTCATGGTTTATTGTTCCGATCTTTCGCGCAATTTTGTGTTACTTTGAACTTACCGTTCCGAGAAAATGTTTCCACTATTTCCACTTGAATTAATCATACAAATAATATTATATTATTTACCTTCCATAAAATTTCTTTCTTTTTCCAAATAAAAATATCTATTTATTTTAATTTACCGTTACCTTCACCAAATTTAACACATACCTCTTTCTAGAAATATTTATTTAGAAACAATTTCAAGATATACAAAAATGTATAATTTGTTTGATTAGATTTATGTAATTGTTTGTACCTACCCATTTTTTTACATGAATATCGCACATGAGTCCAAACTGCTCCCGTCTGGACACAATGAGACTATGGCACCCCCAATTGGGGTAAGTTGTGAGGCTGAAGGTGGTGGGAAGGGGAAGGAGATCATATTAACTGAGTTTTTATAACTGGATTTAACTTAATTTGAATTAAAAAATATAATTTATTAAAACATAAAATATTCCTCATAATACTTTTAACTTCAAAAATAAGTTTTGAGTGACTGAAATTTTTTATTCTGATTCCGCGATACCGAATTCGAAGACCGGCTTCCGTTTCGTCGGTCCAACTAAACTAGTTTTTTTTTCACTTCTTCCTTTTACTATTGTAGCATTTTGCTTTATCTCCAATTCCAGGTATTAAGCACTACTACCAATCATTGTCTATGAATTGAGTATATTTGTTGCAGGTTGTTCCGGATGCTGCCATTTATATTTGCTCTTTGAAGGTAGCTCTACAGAGCACTTAAACCCGTTCTGTTTACCTCTGTGTGAGTGTTTGCCCCGAGTCAGACGCAAATAGAAAATCTGTTTTGGCTATCAGTCATCTTGCGTTTTGTTTAGATAATATGTAGCCTAACCAATGTTATTATTTTTTCAAACACAGCAAACTCATTTTGTGGCACCATTTTAATTTAAAAAATTGATAGAATACTTGGTATTAACCACGTTTATTGTTTAAAAAACCAAAATGTTTCTTAAGCAATGATTACTTCAGCAGGGTTTACTTAAAACATTAAAACTTTAAAAAATTGCTTACGAAACATGTTGGTTTTTTATACAATAAACGCGGTTAAAACTAATTATTCTATTAATTTTGAAATGATATTATTACTAACCTTAAAACTCTTGTTTTAATCCAATCTTTAATTAATATGACGAGGTTCCCAATTATACACAAATAATGAAATCAGATTGTTTTACTTAAAGTGATATAATCCATCCCTTGGGTTTACACGGTAAATAAGGTTGTCATAAACTTCTTTTCTACTAAAATATAATCTCGGTCGGCTCAAAAATTAATTTATCGCGGATTTGCAACATTCCACTGCAAACTCCAAACTTAGTTATCGGCCGCTTTTCTTGTAGCATCGGATAACCCGGAATTTCGGCTACGTCTTGATAACAACACGTCACAGATAAATTACCGAGACGGAACCCCCCTTACGCGATATGACGTTTGCAAATCAAATTTTACATAGGTACCACATTTGGGTGGCAGCGGTATGGCCGTGACAGTCAGAGACCTGTTTTGTATCTCAAAATTGCTGATAAAAGCAAGATGTATCGTCGTTTTTACCATTTTCCCTTTTTGTGTTATAAAATTATATAACGTTATGTTTACGGCATTTTCTATGACAAAAGCGTGAAGTTTCCGAAGACGCTGTTGAGTTGCGGGTGTTTTTTTCCCTTCTCTAAGTAACCAAAACGTTGGGAGTTAGTTATGATGTAGGTAGTTTGTATAGTACTATAGTGTAATGCAAACAGGAATTCATGTTTCCAAACTTTGGGTTTTCGCCAACTATGAAATAATCCGGTGCAGGTGAAAATACCTTTCCGAAAGCCGAAAAAACCCTTTCCATGCATAAACACATGTATACGCAAAAGAATTTATGGCATCTATGTATGTAAGTAATAATTCCCTTGTGTGATTCTAATGATTCTAATGATGATGATCAAATTTTCCAAGGACTTCATTTTTTACAAGCGAGATTTTAAAATGCCACTTGTAAATAAATGCCACTCAAAGAAATAAATTGTTTCTCTCGAGTGTCCTTTTCCATGCGTCTCCGTTCCCGCCCCATTACCCTTCCACTCCTGCGTTCCCCTGCTACCTTCCCCGCCTTTCCCCCTTCCAACTCCCCCCTCTATCCCTCCCCCGATACTTAGTTCCCCTCTCGGATTCCCCTCCCCCTACCGCCTTTCTTCCCTGCCGCTAAACTATATGAAACACACATTTTTAAAACCTATTGTAATTTTTTTATACAAATTTTATAACACCAGAACTCTCTAATATATATAGAAACCTTCGCGGGCATGCACACAAAAAATCACCAAAGTGTCATCGCAATATTTTGAATAGTTTATAAACACACAAGGGAAAACAAAGAAACAATCATTTTTATATATTAAAATTGCGATAGCAGTGTGTCAATATTGATTTATAGGTGTTAACACGCTATAAAATATAAATAATTGAAGTCAGGTAACCTACATAATCCACATAAAATAATCATACTAAAAAAAAACAAGTTTTGTTATTTTTTAACGTTGTACGAAATAAATCACTGGTTTAGCCATTCCAATATTGAACCAAGCAATAATGGACAGATTCTTATCAACGTTTTACCCGTACCAATTTATTTAGATTGCCAGCACCGTTTTTCACCAATTCACTGATACCTACTCGATTTTACGCATTAGTTACAAAGCGAAACCAATTTCAATTTGCCGCCGTAACACACCGACTAATACGTAATTGAAGGCCGCCCGGATGCCATCCCTGGCGTGTGTGATAAAAATATAAATTGAAGACTTGGGTGTGAATTATGTCGTCCTGTCATCGTAGATAGATAATAATATGTGCAGACCCACTAAAGCTTTAATTACGTTATTTACGTTTCAGAAAATACCAAATTCTTTGTCTCCGTGATGCGGATTTGTAGCTTTTATTCGATACATAGGCTTTTATTCGATAACAACACATTTCATGAAAGAAATATTTTCATGCAATGTGTTGTTATAATATATTCTATTATTATATGATAAATATTTCAGGGAAAATATCAAAAATGCGAATTTTGGTTTTCCGTAATTATTATAATTCTGATTCACTGAACTCGAATCTATATTAGACTTCTTTGAACTTAACCAACACCTGTGCCATATAGGTCACCTCAATTGGTTCGCTACGTTTGGTGCCCGGGTTCTTGTATTAAAAAATATACGAGAGAATGTTTTGGGCAAAGGCCATCATGCATTGACCATATTTGGTGTAATACAAATGAAACTGAAAAAATAAAATCAATTATTTGGAAAAATAATATTACTGATTAAGATTGGAAACAAATTACAAAAAATACAAAAATTCAATAAAAACTCTTTTTATATAACTTATCAACAAAACAACTCAATTATAATATTAGATATCCTTTTTCTCTCATTATTTTTTTCCTTTCTCTTTATCTCCTCCTCTTCAGTCAATTGTATTTCTTATCTATTATTTAGTTTAAAAAATATGTATTTATATATTTTTTCTTATTTACTGTTAATTATCTATTTTTTGTTTAATATATATAAAAAAAATATATACATATTTTTCCTTTGCTAAACTGTGGTTAACCTGCGTTTATCCGCCTTTTTAACTTGAACTCTGCTCTTAAAAAGGGTGTAATACGTATTATTATTTAATGTATTTTAATAGAAAAACTTTATTTCTTGTATATAAACATGTATTTGATACCATTATATTATATTAAATAAAATTTAAAAAATGAGGTGAGGTTTGTCCAGGTCTAGGCGACGAATATGTCTGCCCACTTAATGCTTGGCGGGAAGGATCGATAAAAACTGATTGAGGAAGGTCTTTTGACCTCTCCAGCAGGTCTCTCGACCCATCGCCTTGGGCCGTAGTTGGAGAGATCGATTCATACGTCTGTCACTCCTGAACCCCAGATTCCTACCCATCTCCCATACTTTTCCTTCCCAGAAATTCTTCTCCTTAAAAAGTCCCTCCAAACGACATCTCCTAGATCACATAGGTTTGGTGGAAATTATTTTCCTTACGGCCTCCCTTGTGGAGCTTTTGCAAAAAATGGGTCATTTTCAAAATGGGAACTGAAAGTACCTACGTATAATGCAGCATTTCAAAAAAATATATTTTAATTTTCAATTTAAAAATTTAAACAAATGGATTTAGAAAGTATCCCAGAAAATATTTAAATTCTTATTTAGAAATGTGCTTATATTTCTTTGATTAAAATTCTGAATTAACCTTAACAAGTAAAATCTGATATCGTGATATTTCAAGAGCAACCACTTTTTAATTACCAAGCATTTATCAATCATATAATTAGAGCATCCCGTTTTTTTTCACGATACGTATGTTTAACATTAAACAAACTTTTAATTTGGCAGGCGGGTAGTACCGCCGCCCCGGAAACCATTCATTTCGGCAAATGCGTCTGCCCACCAGCTGCATGCCAGATCGAGAGAGAATGGTTGAGGGAGTCCCTTTGACTTCTCCAACCGTACTCTCTCGGAATATCGCCTTGCACCGCAGTGGGAGGAATGGATTCATATGTCTTGGACATTTAGAAATTAGACATATTAGAAATCCTGGACACATTGACCCCCGAATGCCTACCCACTCCTCATACCTTTTTCCTTCCCAGAACATCCTCTCTTTCCTTTCCCAAAAAGATCCTCCACAGCATGAAAGATGACATAGGCCCTGAGGGGAATTATAATATATTTAATAAATGTCAAGTCACTTCAATTTCATCTAGGGTGGTGGACTTTTTTTATTGTAAAACACCTTTTTAATGAAGAGTCGTTTTATTTACAAACACTTTTGAGTAACAATGAAATCAACACTTTTTGTAACTAATTTTGGCCCGGACCTCGCCTGGGCAATACAGGGTCTGTACTCTAAGTATCGTTTAATGCGAGAGAGAAAAATATTTTAAATAACACCCCTTTTATACTGCTAAAAACTGTAAAAATACCGTCCTTCAGACTATTAAAAAGACGATAATAACAATAACACAGGTATTAGATATCTACTGGGGTCACGTGGTCCATTCTAATTAGTCGGTAACAATAGCTTCTATAAAATTCATCCAGAGGTCTCTAATATTCATACTCTCTTAATAAGCTAAGAAAAATTAAATCAATGTGATTAACTACAGTATTTATCTCATAGATGTCACTATTCTTAACAATAAATAATTTAGTTTTCGCTAGAAGAATCTTTAAAGACATTTATTTATGGTGATAATTTATTTTGCGTCATCACTTCAATCCGAAAATCAAATTAATAAAGCAAAAGAATGTTTTGGGTAACTGAACCAAATAATTTGACTGTTGAGCTCTGGTGTGATCATAGACATCCAAATTTAATTCATATGTCCATGGGTATGATAAAATTGACATCACTATTTTGGTCTGATATTTCCAGTTACACGTCTGATATTCGGTTTTCCTGTTCCGAACCCAACATTATTATTATAATTTAACGAGCAAGATATAAAATATAATGTTTTGGAGTAGAACAGCCAAGAACCATCAAAATTATATAAATATAATTTACCTAACAAACAGATGAGGCAAAAAATGACAACATTATGTGAGTCAGAAGCCTCGATAATATACATGACATTAAAAAAAAAATAATAATAATTTACCTAACTATGTGATGGAGGTAAATGTTCAAAGTTTGACTCAAGAAGGTGAACCAAGAAGAAGTAGAATTAATATTATTTTTGTTAAACACACGGAACTTTATTAAATTTGCACTTAAAAGCTTACCCCACGAAGATTTTAAAACACTTTTAAAAGAATTTGTCTCAACTTCGTTGAAAACTCGTTTCTCAAATTTCTGAAAACTTAAACACACTTATAGATAAATTACAAGATGCTACTTTGCTCTGATTTTTCCAGGCCTATTTTCTTACTTTTTTTATGTTTCGTGACATCATGGTTTGTCAATCAGACGTTGAACGTTGACGTCAACCTGAAATTGTCTATCAGACTAACCGCCACCCTTTGCACAAAGGTGGTTTATCAGATATTTTGGGGATCAAGCCCTAAGGTGGCTCCCAAATGCAATTGTGATTATTTCAATTTTTCATGTGAATTCTGCACAAGAGTCCCAACAGCTCCTGTCTGGAGCCAGTGAGACTATGGAATCCCCAACTAGGGTATGTTGGGAGGCTGGAGGTAGTGGGGAGGAGAAAGGGATGGGGAAAAGGAAGGAGGGTATTTACCTGGCTATTCAGATCTGGTTACCAAACACCACTAAAGCCTATTTCAAGTAACGTTTCAATTCTGAATGGTGGCTTACACGAGGGCGATACTAGTACTGATATATTGCATTTTGACCTTAAATTTTCTAGATTTTTTGTATTTCACTTATGTATACTTTACTACTTATAAATTAGAATATTTTAATATCAAACAGAAAAAAGTTTAAAACTTCTTAAATACATAATACAAAATGTTGATGCTGAGGCATTTCAGTTATTTAATTTAATTATTTACTATGTATAAGTATTAACAATAATAATTATTATTACTTAATAATAACAATTGATTTTTTTCCCATTATTTCTACATACATTTCAAGAATAATTTCTAAATACAGTAAGATGTAAACATAATACAGTAAGATGTAAAATTTAGCAAAAAATAAATTTATATATAAGACAAAAGTGGTAATGGGAACCCACTAAGGCTCTGCCAAGTGTCCAAGTCCAAGTAAAAAATGTAAATTTTAAAGTAAAATAATGTACGAGTATATCAGAAAAAAAAAGAAATATCACAAATAAATGAAACAAAATGTGTTTGCGGAAATCATTCTGTTTTTAAAAAGCGGGTTTTAATTTCTAAAGGAATGAAACTCCTAACCTAACCCGATCCAAAAAAGTTCAAGACGAATCACAAAACAGTCAGTAAATTTTGGGAATGGCCATTTTCTTTTTCATTTTTGATACGCGTTTAGCATTTATGAAAGAAGAATTGATTAAGAATGATCAATTCATTAATTATTTTAAAGAATATCTCTGGAATTCAAATGTTTATGATTAGCAGTTTATAAAATGTGAGTTTGTATTGTTCTAAAGCGTTTAGGTATATGATTTTGTTCTGCTTTCAATTCCCGAATAATACTGAGTATCTGTTAATCCCAATGATAAAAACTTTTTCTTCTTCGTGTTTGTAAACTTCCAAACAATATCGAGGTTCGTTGAGATTAAAAGTTGCAGTATTTACTTTATCATAAAGTTTGCAATGAATTTACATGTTACGAACGACGCGACCTGACATCCGTTCCTGTTGAGATCCACAAAACTTTGTATAATTAATTAAACTAACGGCATCTATTGAAGGATGTTTAAACTACATGACTAACCACTACATACAGTATAAATATTAACATATTTTTCTTCTTCGTGTACTTGCTTACAATGTGTATAGAATATCATTCCACCAGAGTTATATTTTACTTATGTGCATTACATTATTAGTAGGACATAAATTAAATGCTACATTGCGTACTTGCTTACGTAATTATTTGTTAACCACAACATTAATTTGTTAGCACAAATCTAAAAGCACGTAAGGTTAAACCGGGCTTAGTATTGTTTTTGGAACTCTGTACTGGTTTACGAATAGGCTTTGCGAATTTGTAAATTGCATTTCCGACGCTAATACTACAAAATCACGAATAAATATATTATTAGAGGTTTATAAAATTATAACCTATGCACGTTTAAAAGGCAACTCCGAGAATTTTAGAATCGATTTTCCACAAAACCATTTTCTCTATAATGCTATTACACGGCTGCTATTCTAATTGGCTCTCTAAAAACAAATTAATTTTATTTACTGCCGCTTTGTTTTCATGTTTGTCCGTTATCATTCAATTTCTTTGTTTTTGTATTTTTATTTGAAGGACAACTTATTAAGTGTATATTAGTATTCAGAATTTTTATAAATTCTACTGTGGTTTTTCGCAATCTTATGAATGGCTCTTAATAGGTAAGTAAATGTCTCCAATTGCGGAAGGACGTCAAAATAGTTAACTCTTAAAAATAATAAAAAAATGGCAAAGGAAACCAAGAGAATCATAAATAGGTCAAAATTCGAGCACGACCAGCAGATCAGCAGAAAGCTGACTGCATCCCCGCATGGCAGCAGGCAATTCTGGTCGCTTGCGGGCTCAATAGGTCGCAATTTCTGCAAATCCAGTCTGCCACCTCTTACCAGACCTGACGGCTCACTAGCAAACACCGCCACCGAAAAGGCCAACTTACTAGGTAAAATGTTTGCGGATAACTCAACCCTCGATGACCAAGGTGCTGTCCCGACGTCGGTTCCTCACTGCGGTTTTCGTATGAAAAAGCTGAGGATCCGGCATCGGGAAGTACTCCATGTTTTACGAGGTCTTGATGTTAATAAATTTATGATGTTAATTTAATTTTGTTAATAACTTTACTTATAATTTTTCCAAAGCTGACTATCCTAATATGAACCAATATCTTAAAAATGAAGACTGGTCATTTCTTCACCCCAACAATAATATTAACTACAATCTTGAAATTTTTTACACAATTATCAACAGGGCCATTGAAAACTACATACCACTTTCACATTTCAAAGAAGCGAAGTTCCCGAAATTGTTCAACAGCGAGTTTAATCAACCTGATTATTTGCAAAAAAACTGCACACAAAAACTTTAAAGAATCTAAATCCCTTAACGACTATAAGTTATTTCACAATTACAGAACTCAATGTAAAAAACTGTCAAAAAAATCATATTATAATTATATAAATGGAATCGAAAAATCTATACCCTCTTATATACAAAACTTTTTCACACATGTAAACTCTCTTAGAAAAAACAAACAAGGTTTACCCATTTCAATGCACTTCAAAGATAAGAGTAGCACTGATATGAAAGTTAAGGTTAACTATTTTGCTGATTACTTCAAAAGTGTATATGACGAAGATATCCCAGAAAATTACATACCACCACCTTCCCTTATTGAGAGCATGCATATTCCTGCTGTACACATCAATATAAACGACGTTAAATCTAAAATTAAATCTCTAGACAAAAACAAAAAGGCCGGACCTGATAACGTGCACCCCAATATTCTCATAAATTGCATTGCTTCACTGGCTGAGCCGATTTGTCTATTGTTTAATCAATCGCTTGATACAGGTTGCTTCCCGGACATTTGGAAACGTTGTTATCTAATACCTATACTAAAAAAGGGTAATAAAAGTGATGTCACTAACTATAGACCTATATGTAAGCTATCTATAATTCCGAAACTTTTTGAAAAATTACTTCTTGATAAAATTTCCCCATATATTAACCATCTCATTGTTCCAAATCAACATGGATTTTTGTCTGGCAGGTCAACTCTGACAAATCTTTCATTATATGAAAACTTTATATCAAATGCATTAGCTAACAAAACTCAAGTCGATTCCATATACACAGATTGTATCAAGGCCTTTGACAAAGTGTGCCATAAAATTCTACTGGTTAAACTACGTAAGCTCGGTATTGACGGAAAACTTTTAGACTGGTTTGCAAGTTATCTATCTGATAGAGTTCTACTTGTAAAAATTAATTTGTTCTATTCCAATCAATTTATAGCTACCAGTGGTGTACCTCAAGGGTCCCATTTAGGCCCAATTTTGTTTTTATTGTTCATAAATGATATTGTTGACATATTTGATAAAGATGTAGATGTATTGCTTTTTGCAGATGATTTAAAAATATTTAAAATCATCCAAACCGCTGAAGATTGTGCCTGTCTACAAAATAATTTAAACAAACTAATTAGTTGGCGCTCTATTAACAAACTTTATCTGAACATAAATAAGTGTTATTCAATAAGTTTTTACAGAATAAGTCAACCAATTATTCATCCTTATGAACTTAACAACTCTACCCTTACCTCTGTCGAAAAAATTAGTGACTTGGGCATAACTTTCGACTCTAAATTAAACTTCATATCCCATATAAACTCAATCGATAATAAAGGTATCAAAATGCTTGGCTTCGTTCTTAGAAATTCCAGAGGTTTCAAGAATATTTCAATTTTAAAAATTTTGTATACATCCTTAGTACGTAGTCAAGTCGAATATAACTCCTCGATCTGGTCCCCCCATTTTAAAATACATTCAGATTCAATCGAAAAAATTCAACACAAATTCTTAAGACATATTAATTTTAACCTCGGTATTCCCATTGAAAACATAAATTATAATTACTTGATGAAAGAATTAAATTTACTAAGACTGTCAGATCGAAGAATTATATCAGACTTAATATTAATGTTCAAAATTGTAAATGGTAGAATAGACAGTCCTGATCTAACTAAGCTCATTGAATTACATATTCCCACGAGAACCACTCGTTCTAAAATCCTTTTTAAATGTAACAATAATCGAACTGAGTATACGAAACACTCACTTTTACCTAGGTTGCATGAAGTTACTAATAGATATGCAGATGTGATAGATCTATTTAACTGCACGGAACAGAGGTACGAGACGGCTATGCTATCATATTTTTTTAGTCACTATTAATTTTATTTCTATTATAGATTTTTGCATGTAAATGTATCTCTGGTGTCACTTCCCAATGTATCGTCACAATTAACTGTTATACATACACTGTTTTACCATTACTAATATTTTGAATATGAATTTGTGACATGTAATTAATGTTTATGGCATACTTATGCCGTTTGTATTAAATAAATAAATAAATAAAGCTAGTGGGCCTGACGGAAAACCTGCCCTGGTACTGCAAAGGCGCGCTGCAGAAATAGCTCCAATTTTGACGAAGCTTTTTAAACTGTCCCTGAAGACTAGCTCTGTGCCCTCTGGTTGGAAAAAAGCGGTTATCCATCCTATTCCAAAGAAGGGTGACCGCTCCAACCCGGCCAACTACCGCCCCATAGCGATCACATCAGTTCTGTCTAAGGTGATGGAACGTGTGATCAACGACAAACTGCTCACATACCTCGAGAAGAACAAAATTATTAAGGACCGTCAATACGGATTCCGGCGGAACCGCTCGTGCGGTGATCTTCTCGCGTATGTGACGCATGTTTGGGGGCGATTCCTGGAACGTTTCGGTGAGACCCAAACGGTTGCATTGGACATATCCAAGGCCTTTGACCGGGTTTGGCACCGAGGACTTGTCAACAAACTGCATTCTTACGGACTTCCCGCATCCTTGTGTACATGGATTGCCGACTTCTTGAGGGAGAGGTCGATTCAGACGGTAGTCGATGGTTTCACCTCTTCCTCTCACTCGATAAATGCTGGCGTCCCGCAGGGATTGGTTCTGTCTCCAACTCTGTTTTTGTTGCACATCAACGACCTTTTGTCATGTGCACCAATTCACTGTTACGCGGATGACAGTACAGTTCATGATAGCTTTTTGTTTGACAAGCCCCCAAAGGGCTCACAAACTCCAACAGCTCGTAAGGCTTTGAAGCAAAGAATGGACGGTTACCTCGAGAGTGTTTTCTCTTGGGGTAAAAATAATCTCGTTGAATTTAATGTTTCAAAGACAAAATCTTGTCTGATTACGTCTAAAAAGGATCGCAATGAAAATCTAGTCTCTTTCAACGGAAGCAATCTTCCGAACAGGCCCTCCATTGATATGCTTGGTGTAACCCTAAGTGACCAGCTCAGGTATGGGGGCTCCATCGAAGCCAGAGTAAAGTTAGCCTCCCAAAAACTGGGCGTACTGTACAGGGCCCGCAGATACTTTAATAGTACACAACTGCTAACCCTGTACAAATCGCAAGTGCGCCCCACGGTTGAATTTGGCAGCCACCTCTGGTCTGGAGCTCCAAAATACCTGAAAAATACCCTCGACTCTGTGCAGAAACGGGCGGTCCGTTTGATAGATTCTCCCATCTTAACAGACGGATTGTAATCTTTAGAGCACAGGCGTCGGGTGGGAATGCTATCCTTGTTCTACCGGTATTACAATGGAAGATGCTCCGAGGAACTAGCATCATTGATCCCTTCGGCACCGGTGCATAGTCGGGAAACACGCCAAACGCGTGCCCAACATTTGTACACAGTTGACATTTGTCACATGAGAACGGGTCGTTTCTTCGACTCGTTCTTGTGTTCAACAGCTCGGCTGTGGAATGATTTGCCGGCCTCTGTGTTTCCTCCTTCCTACAACATGGGTCTCTTCAAGACCAATGTTCATTCCTTCCTCTCCTCAAAAAGACCCTCCACACAGCATCCCAGATGACATAGGCCCTGAGGGAAATTATTTTCCTCAGGGCCTCCTGTGTGGAGTTAATGTAAAAAAAAAAAGATTTTATACGATAAAATAACATTTTTTGATAAAATATTTTGTCATGAACAAATAGTACATTGATTTGTTTATTCTTTATTGTGGGTAACTTACTGCAAAAATTACTGTTTTACAATTTGACTTTATTATTTCAGACCTGTTTTAGAGATCGACCATAGATAATAATAATAATAATGTGATGTTACTCTTAAGGGACTGTGTCAAATCAGCACATGTCAACACAATCATTATGATCATTGTTCCTATTCGTGACGACCTGTGGTACAAAACCTCTTTTAACCTTCTAAGTGTTATTCTTAATCTGAAGTTTCAGTTTGAGTTTATAATGGAAAAAATTGAACAGAAACGTTTTAATTCTCTGAATCACTATTTATCATATTGTTTGCTTGAAGCCTGTAGATAAAATTATAATAAACTGCTCACATATGTACCCCAGAAAGTAATAGAGACGATCGACAACTCATCTCTGAATCTGATTTATTAAACCGTACATAAGTCATTATGACAATATTGTGGATGCCAGATAGCGCTGTTTGATGCTTATCTGACAGCTGTACTCCCCCCAATAATTCTTCCGAATAGAACCATGTTAGCGGGTAGATTTGGGCTAGTAATTTATTTATAGCGGTTCCCTGTTTATCGGAAACATAGTTGGACGTATCATTTTACGCATCTCACCTTTTTGTCTATTGATCTACATATATCTCATCAACATTGTTAAACTGTGAAACAATTAGATACTCCACCACATATGTATATAATATTATTAAAAAAAATTAAAAAATATATTTTAGCATTGAAATTTATAAATTGAAGCTGTGTTTCTTGTTCTGTGTAAGCACTGCCGGTAGATTATTTTTAAGTAACCAACCGTCAAAATTTCCTGAATTTGTGCTATAAAAATAAAGTTTTTTTTGTTTTTGTTTTGGTCGTGTTTATAAACAAGTACCTACTTTTTTTATAACCACGAAATTTATTTATTTTATTACGACCAACCAGTTTCGCTTAACACTAGCATCATCAGGGTTCGAAATTAAACTAATCAAAAAATTCATTGTGTGAGCTTAAAAATACATATAGAAAGAGACAAAACATAATACAGAATGAAGGAACAGCGAGATTGCATGAAAATTAAGTCTAACATAGTAATAGAGAGAGACAGATATGCATATAATAGGTTACCGGTTCCATGACAGTTGATCCGCCCGGCGTACTTATACATTATGTGCAGTCGGATTAGAGAAAATCCTGTCTACCTAATTGCACAAAATACGACCAAGTGACCCCAAAGGGGTGTTAATACAGGATGTACAGCCAAATAACAAAAATATATAATATATTTTCATTCAAATGCATCAAGGAAAAATCATCTTCTCTATATACCATGTATACCTGCGCATAAGTACAAAAAATCGGCACAGTATATAAATTCATTTGATATTCATACCAACTTAGTATTAGGGGTGTTTTGAAGTCTATTTTAAGTTTGAAATTGATAAATAAAACAAACAATTCATAATTTTATAGTAAATATCATTTCGGGGGTCAACCGTCGGCAGATCAACTGTTGGTCACCTAGGTTACTATATTATATCTAAAGAGACAAGGCGTCACCTGAACAGGTAATTAAGGGATAATGGGATTTTTACGAGTTTATGGAAAGTGTGCCTATTTGACGTATTTGATTTGATTATTAATAGCCTGTAGGGCTATTGGACATATTTAATTTGATTATTAAGAATTTGGCTTTTTGTTTTAACGGTTTTTTTCTTTAGGAATGTGGGTTATGTTTAGATATTTTATCCAGAGGGTTTGACAGTTTACAGGCCTTGCCACGTCTGTAAACTGAATTCGTGTATTATGGAGGTTTTCAATAATAACTCTTGATTAACCCGAGTCAAATATATTTACATTGAAACTTTATGTTACAATAAGTTAGCACAGATTTAACAATTATCTCGCTTAGAGGAAACGCAGGTGGACGGAACGAACGTTGAAACCGGAATAAGTTTGCATCGTCATGCACTAGACCGGAGAGTGGTGCCCGGTGATACCAGTCTGTAAAATCGAATTTGAATAATCTTTTTAAGGTTGTTCGTTGCTCGGCTATACTTCTTTCGAGGGCTTCTAAATTATTTAATCAGTTGCCATGCCCTTTTTTGTGCAGAATATTAGCACTGGTGCTTTGATTGAAGGTGTGATCTTTGTCAATAAGATGATTGGCGAATTCCGAAAAACCATATTTATTTAAGCATCCAAGATGCTCTTTGAATCTAATGTTGACATTGCGTGTTGTTTTACCAATATAGAATGCTGAACAATCACTACAATTTAATTTAGTGACTAAGTTTGTCGACTTTATCCTTTCAATTGATTGTAAAATCGCCTCAATTATTACCATTTGCCTAAATTATGAAAATGGTGAATATTTTTTAACGGAAAAATAACTTCCCCTTTGATGTAAACATTTTCATAGTAGGTAAAAAAACATCGGGAAGATAAAATCCAATTTTTGGTTTGTTTTTATCTTTATGTATGCATTATGCATTGCGAATCTGAATGTGTTCACACATAATTCCCAATGAAACTCTCTCATACATTATGGGGCCTCTCGTAGATGGCCTCGAGCCACATGTACAAGTAGATACCAACCCATGAATAAAACATTAAAGCCCTCGATAGGTATTGTACAAAAACATTTTTGAAATCTAACCCCAGATCTGATGATCCGATACAGATAATAAAAATCATTCGTAACAAACATTGTTCAGCTAATAATATTTGACTCTTCCAAATATTATTAGCTACTGTACAGCGTACTGTACACAAAAAGTATTATTTCATCTAGAAAACAAAGTAATCACGAAATTAGTTATCTTTCCATATGTACGTACTTACTCATATTACTAGTTTTCATATTACTTAGTCAATTCGAATTATTATCATGTCAAAGTATTGATTAAATCAGTGGATATTAATTTGTTCTCTATTTTAATACAACGTGGGAAAAACTAGTGTGGAAGGAAATAATGTTCCACGATCATCTTAACAATACAGTAACAATCTGTACGCATTTATTAATTATTTCTTATTAAGAATACATAAATAAAATTAGTATAAAAATTATATTCAAAATAATATTTCTTATGTGAATCAATTTTAAAAATGGCTTCTCCATTTTCCTTGGAATCGATGTATTCTTAAAACGAATATTTCTAAGACACTTAAATTGATCGGTTCTATTACAAATGGTAAAAACAGCAATACGGAGGTAGGAATACAACAAATATTATTAATACAACCATTATATGTACATATATTAGACACAAAATTACGTATCCTCCGTGGTCGAAGGATAAGGCACTCGACTAGAAATCCTGAAGTCGCGGGTTGAAATACCGATGTGCGCTATTAAATTTTATTTTGAAAAAATAGTGTTAATTCCCAAAGAATTTATTAAAAAGTAATGTATGACACTTATATTTGCGGCGTAAGGTCACAATTCAGAATTTAAATGTTGCTTGAAATGACTTTAGCCGTGTTTGGTGACCAGATCTGAATAGTCAAGTACTTCCCCACCTTCCTTTTACCCATCGCCTTACTCTTCTCTCCTTCAGCCTCACAACATACCCCATTTGGTAATGCCACACTCACTCTGCCTCCGTACGGTTGGGAGCAGATGGGACTCCGTGAGATATGTCAAAAAACCTGCAAAAAGTACGCTTGCCTAAGAAACTAACGATACAGCTTACATGGCTTAGGGTTAAAGAGTGGTAACTACAAAAATGTCCAAACTGATTTAAAAAATCAGGTTTATGTAAAGTCCAAAATGTTGTAGCGCTCCGATTTAAAATAAAAAAGTAACTTCTTCAAATACAGCAAACTTATTTTGTGGCACTATTTTAATTAAAAGTAATTACGTTTATTGTTTAAAAAAACCAACATGTTTCGTAATCAATGCTTACTTCATCGGTTTCGGAACGAACGTTCCTTCCTCAGGGCAAACTTATAATGACTTAACAATTACAAAACAGTGGATGTTTACACTGATTACTAATTGTTGTGATAGGGCTGGAGGCGTGGTATGGTTAGCGAAATCGGAAAAGTGTAGAAGTGAATCTAACAAAGAAATATTGTTTCATTATTTATAAGAGGTCCATAAAAGAATATTTCTCTGATGCTTCGTGAATAATGTTATGTTTTTATTGTTTATATTTCTGTTATGATTTGATTTATATCTCTCCATGGCTACCAATGTATTGATAGATTTTTTTATTTTGTAATTTTTGATTTAATATTTAAAAAAAAAATTGTTTTATATTTTATGTTTTTTTTTTGTTTTATATAATTTTTGGATTCATATTATTTTTTTATAAAATTAATTTACTCATTCTTATTATGCTGTCTCAGTCGAAGTAAAGTCACAAGGAGGAAATCCATAATTGGTTTTATTTTGGCTATTTAATACTATGTACAAACTAAAATAAATGTAAACTGTCGATTTCCTGAAAACTAATAAATAAATAAATAATGGATAATTACAAAGTTATAGCTACATTCAAAACTTTTAAATTATGTTGACTGGTCAGTGGTTGAGTGGGCATAGCGCTTGGATCCCATCCGGGCGTCGCGCGTTCATTTCCTCGGCTGGCCAAGTCCTCCATCACAACACAAGCAACATTTTTCGGCTTTCTGTGGTGGTAGTAGGAGATTTTCAAACATCGTTGGGTTATTCGTAACCCAGGAATGTTTGTCTTTCTTTTTATAAAAAAAAATGTTTAAATATAATTATGGGATTTTTTTACATCCTTTTCTATTCATTAATACAAAACATCGATGGATTTACACCATCTATAATTGATTAAAACATCATATATATTAACTATGCCATCTTTTTGTTTTCGAATTATCCATCTATTATAGCCCTGGTTGAAAAAAAATTATAGATGTTAGTAGTTTATAATTGTAATAAAAAGTGCATTAGGTAATTATAAAACTTTACTTTTCGTCTCTTCATCCAATTGTTAAGATTGTTTTTTGCGATGTTTTTATTGCGTTTTCCCAACTATTGACATTTTGTAGTTATCACATTTTAACTATGTACCATCGATATAATAGCAACCCAGCACACATTATTCACATCGCTGTGCATGATTACTATTTGTATTGAAAGGAGCAACATACAAAGTTTTGGTGTTGAAAGTTAGATTGGTAAAAATTTGACAGGGATCAGATGTAGACGGCTGCGGCTCTAAACTCTGAAGGGTTGGGATAAAAAATTATAACCTCAAAAACGATTTGAAAAACTTTTTTCATTTATAAAATAAGAGTTTTTTTGGTTTTGATGATTTCTTCGTGACAACGACACCATTTATTATTATTCGTTATTCAAATTTGCGGTATTTTACTTCGAATCGTTATGACTTGGTTTGAAGCCTTTAAAATATAAGATTGCTGAAAATGATTTGAAAGGGCGATATTATTCAAAATAGAACAAAAATCTGTCAACATCTGAGTTAAATAGCATTTCATTGTAAACTTTTTTTTTATTTTTATTTATTTATTTATTTAAACGCCCATAGGGCTTTTATAATGCAGTACATTTTTTTTAATTACAGTGAGAAGAATGGGTTTACAAAATACAATACACAATACAAGTAACATAATATTTGTTAAAAACAAAATATAGGTTACATAAAATATAAGGCTTAAAAAAAATAAAAAAATAAAATTTAGGTTACATAAAATATAAGCGTTAACAAAATACAGGTAACATAAAATATAAGAAACAAAATATAGTCCATAAAATATAGTAGTTGACATAAAGTAGGTAATTTTTAAAATTGTTGTTCTAATTAGTTTACGGGATAGGTAGAAATAAATAGTTGGCATATATGGCGTTTGAAGTTTGCTAAGTTCAAATTATTGTCAAATACATCCAGATTGTTTAAGTATTTGTTACCAAGACTATGCAAACGTTAGATAAGTTTTAAGATTTTCAAGGCCAAAAGCATTTTCGTTATTTGTTTTTGGGGTGTTATGCCGTGTTGCGCTACCTCCTTCTTTAGCCAACGTTTCGGACATCGTTGCAGTGTCCATCATCAGGGCAGATCCGGCAGATCTACCGGATCTGCCGGATCTGCCCTGATGATGGACACTGCAACGATGTCCGAAACGTTGGCTAAAGAAGGAGGTAGCGCAACACGGCATAACACCCCAAAAACAAATAACGAATATGCAAACGTTGTATTTATTTATTTTATTTTTTATTTCAAATACATAAACGGCTATACTGCCTTTTATAAATAAATATTTAATAGAGTACAAAAGTAAGAAAAATAATATCATTAAATAATAGTAGTTTTAAACTTTAAAATAACATACAATTGTTTTGTGTATCACAACAATAAATAACAAAAAAGAACAATGAGAATTATCATCATTCCATTTCAACATGTCCATATTGCGTATATAAAGTTACATTATGGAAAAATAATTTTTGAGTGATGTTAGCATATTCATTTCCCAAAATGTGTAATCGACTGATTGGTGAGTAATAATGTGATAATGTATGTGTGTTATTATAGTAGAACGGTAGAGTCAGTCTATTGTTAGCCCGACCAGGGCAATGAAATCTTATTAGTTCTATTAAATCAGATGATTGGAGAATGTAAATCATAGTTCGAATGAGATGTACGTATATTTATTTATTTATTTATTTATTTATTTATTTATTTATTTATTTATTTATTTATTTATTTATTTATTTATTTATTTATTTATTTATTTATTTATTTATTTATTTATTTATTTATTTATTTATTTATTTATTTATTTATTTATTTATTTATTTATTTATTTATTTATTTATTTATTTATTTATTTATTTATTTATTTATTTATTTATTTATTTATTTATTTATTTATTTATTTATTTATTTATTTATTTATTTATTTATTTATTTATTTATTTATTTATTTATTTATTTATTTATTTATTTATTTATTTATTTATTTATTTATTTATTTATTTATTTATTTATTTATTTATTTATAAGTACATGTTACATAAATGATATATTTACTTCAGGAGATACATTAGATCACCATACTAGGCAGCTGCCTGTATCATGGTGACCAACGGAGGATAGTTGTTTGAATTGGAGTCTAGTACTCGTAAGTGTAAACATATCTAAGTATATCTAAGTAAAATAATAAAAATAAAAAAAATTATAAATTAATATCATTCAAATCTTATGATTTTTTTTTCTTTTTTTGGTATGCAGTATTATAAAAAGAAAGAAAAATAAGGTTTCTGTAAGTACCAACTAAATGTAACATGAGTAAGTATAAAGAGAGTATATGAGTGTAATAAATAGGCGAGAATATATAAAATGTAAATGTTTGTCTAGTTGTTCGTGTAGGTACATGTAGATTTATTATTTGCAGGAGTTCACAACTGTCGAATTTAGAGTTTAATAATTTTAATAAAAAAGTTAGGTCGTTTATTTTTCGTCGGTTTTCTAATGTTGGAATATTTAAAGTATTCATTAACGACGGATAATTTATGTGCTCTAACGGGATGTTAAGTTTAAAATTTACAAAACGTAGAAATTTTCTTTGAATTCTTTCAATAGTATGAATATGAATTTTATAGAAGGGCGACCAGACTATGGAGTTATATTCTATTAGGCTTCTAACAAGGGATGTATACAGTAGTTTAATGATTTGTAACGATTCAAAGTTTTTAATTGTTCTTAACACAAATCCTAAAGTTTTCATACCCTTATTTGCAGTTTGTTGAATGTGAATGTTTTTCATGCATACTTTTCGTAGCTTACTTTGCATTTTTTCTATCGGGGAAATTTCATATAGGTAATTAGGTTTTCAACTCGGCTTCTGATGAGATATTTTTCTTTTTTTTAAACTTGTGTTAATTTTAAAAAAAAGTGTTCATGGGAACTTCCCATTTGGGAAGTATGTTATATGTCAGTACATTATTCCAAATGCAGCGTCTTGGGATTACGCTCTTACTCTTCTTTAACTATTATTTTTAATTGTTAAACTAACGTTTAAGACAAGATTTTTATGCATAGCACAAAGGGTAACAATTATTATAATCAATAATTATCAGCCTGAAACACTCATCCACATTGAAAAAATCTTCCGAGAAAAGATACATGATACATGGGCACGGGTTCATGTCCCGTTGGCGTCATGTATCTTTTCTCGGAAGATTTTTTCAATGTTGATGAGTGTTTCAGGCTGATAATTATTGCTTATAATAATTCTTCTTTAACCATTAAACAACACAATGGAACCAAAAATTTATAATTCTGATGTTTGTGACCAGTCAGGGCAACAGTTCAAAGATTCTGTTGAAAATTAAAGTTTTTTTTTTTACATTAACTCCACACTGGAGGCCCTGAGGAAAATAATTTCCCTCAGGGCCTATGTCATCTGGAATGCTGTGTGGAGGGTCTTTTTGAGGATGTTATAGGAAGGAGAAAACACAGAGGCCGGCAAATCATTCCACAGCCGAGCTGTTGAACACAAGAACGAGTCGAAGAAACGACGCGTTCTCATGTGACAAATGCCAACCGTGTACAAATGTTGGGCACGCGTTTGGCGTGTTTCCTGACTATGCACTGGTGCCGAAGGGATCAATGATGCTAGTTCCTCGGAGCATCTTCCATTCTAATACCGGTAGAACAAGGAAAGCATTCCCACCCGACGCCTGTGCTCTAAAGATTGCAATCCGTCTGTTAAGATGGGAGAATCTATTAAACGGACAGACACAGAGTCGAGGGTATTTTTCAGGTATTTTGGAGCTCCAGACTAGAGGTGGCTGCCAAATTCAACCGTGGGGCGCACTTGTGATTTGTACAAGGTTAGCAGTTGTGAAGTATCTGCGGGCCCTGTACAGTACGCCCAGTTTTTGGGAGGCTAACTTTACTCTGGCTTAGATGGAGCCCCCATACCTGAGATAGTCACTTAAGGTTACACCAAGCATATTCTTAGAATGACAACACGTTAATGCGGTTCGCAACAGACTGGCTTTTATTAATAATAAAAGGTTTAACATTCTTGTTAGTAGATGGCGTTAGTAGTCATACATTTTAATTTTGATATGGATATTAATACCCCCACTTATCAAAATAAACTAAACATACAGTTTATTCATTGCAAGTAATCTCATGAAATTATAATGTTTTTTATAACATAAACCTTTGGTAAGTACATTATTTAATTTTAACAAATTTGCGCTTTACAACATCTCGAATATAATGATAGCGTACATCTATATGTTTTGACCTAATAGGACTGATTACTTAAGGCTAACTTTAATGCGCTTTGATTATCACAATATAAGTCAATTACATAAAGTGAATCAGTAATTTCAAGCATTAAATTTCTTAAGTAGACGTCCTCCCTGGAAGCTTCAGACAAGGCAATGTATTCCGCCTCTGTACTAGATAAAGATACTGTTTTCTGTTTTCTACTTTGCCAAGACACAGCTGATCCTGATAACATAAAACAAAAACCAGTATAGGATTTCCTATCTAAAGCGTCACTCGCCCAATCACTGTCTACAAAACCTTTTAAATCATGTTTATTATTACCATATTTTAAACAATAATTCTTAGTACATTGTAAATATCTCAACAATTATTAAATTGGCTGAGATAGCTGACAGAATAAGCAATGTCTGGTCTCATTAATTCGGCTAAGTACATTAAACTTGCAATTAATTTTTGGTAAGGAACATTAGGTAAACATTTATCTGTTGACTTATCCAAATTCAATTTAGGCTCAATTGGAGTACTTTGTGTTCTACAATCAGACATCTGAAATTTAGAAACTAACTGTTCAATTTATTGTTGTTGATCTACAGTAATAACTTTTTTTTATTTTTATCTAAATTAATTTTCATGCCTAGATATTGTCTAACAGGCCCTAGGTCCTTCAACTTAAGTTCTGAACCTAATACATTTTTTAATTTAGTAGTTTCAGCCTCACTGTTAGAAAAAATTAGAAAATCGTCTACATACAGTGCCACTACTATTTTAATTTTACCCATCATTTTTGTAAACAAACATGGTTCATATTGACTATTTTTAAAATCTAATTTAGTTAAAACCTCTTTAACTCTTTCATACCATGCAAGGAAAGATTGCTTTAATCCATAAAAGGCCTTTTTTAACTTTGATACCGTTCCCCCACTTTTGTTTACAAAACCTTCAGGTAATGACATATATATATTTTTCTTTCAAGTTTCCATTTAGAAAAGCAGTACATACATCTAAATGAGCAATACTCATTCTCATCTTTACACTAAGAGCAAACAATAATCGTATGGTAGAATGTCGCACTACTGGTGAAAAAGTATCTGTGTAGTCGACACCAGCTTTCTGTGAAAAACCTTTTGCCACAAGCCGAGCTCGAAAACGCACTTTATTTTCAATATCAATTTTTTTATTAAGCACCCATCTGCACTTCACTATTGTCACATCACCCGGATTATCAACAAGCTCCCACGCCTCATTCTCCTCAAATGACTGCAGTTCCTCAGCCATCGCCTGCTTCCACTGCTCCTTCTCTGGCCCCTCGAGAGCCTCTGCGAATACAATCTATTCAGATGCTGTTTTTAACCCAATTTTTCTTCGCCGTCATGAGTGCGCTGGCTACTGAGTCGATGTACCATGAATTCTGGTTATATTTTCCATTCAGGAAAACAACATTAAAAACACATTTACTTGTATTCTTCTTTAACAACGGACAATGATTTCGATAATGTCCATCCTCTTTACACCTTTAACATGTTATTGTTTTTGTTGATGTATCAGCTGTCATTGACATTTTGTTTATCTTTGACGGACGGCCACTATACCTCTGTGGCTTAGTGTTGCTAGAGGAATATTTATTTCTCGCTGCAAACGCTGTACCACCGGTTTCAAAATCACTGGTTACCTCCATATCGAGTAACTTTGACTTTATGGCATCAGCTATTATCGAAATCCCACTGTGTTCCAGTGCCAATACCATTGGAGAATAATGGTCAGACAAACCTTACAACAATAATTTATTTATTTATTTATTTATTACACACATTTACATTTTTATGTTTTAGTGCATACAGGTGTGTTTAGAATACAGAGAAAACATTAATAGTTTTCACACATTGTACATAGAAATAAAGCTGGTAAGTTAAAAGTATAGCATTATACAATAAAGAGAAAAAAATCAGTTTTATATGTACATACGTATATAACAAATGGGCAAAATTTTACCAGGATCTCTACTCAAGCCCAGACGACAAACAAAAACACGATCCGAAGAAAGACGTCAATAAAGAGCAGGAAAACGTTGTAACTGAACCAAAAATACTTTCCAGAGAAGTAGAAAAAGCCATATACAGTCAGAAGATGGAAAAAGCCCCAGGTCCAGACAACGTGACAAACGAACTTCTTAAAGGCACCATGGAAGAACTACTACCAATACTAACTTCAATATTCAATGATATACTTATAACTGGCCTAATACCTACACAGTGGAAAACATCAAACATTATTCTTATATTCAAGAAAGGACAAAAGGAAGATATAGGGAACTACAGACCTATAAGTTTGATGTCAAATATATACAAAGTATTTTCCAAAGTTATCCTGGAAAGAATAAGTAAAAAGTTAGACGAAAATCAACCACGGGAGCAAGCAGGCTTTAGACAAAAATACTCTACCCTGGACCACATACACACGGTGAAACAAATAGTAGAAAAATATAATGAGTATAATAAGAAACTATACATGGCATTCATCGATTACTCCAAAGCTTTCGACAGCATAAGACACATAGCTATATGGGATAGCCTTGAACAGCAGGGGATACCTTTAAACTACATCAATATTATAAAAAACATATACTTGAATTGCGAAGCGAGGATCCAACTAGAAACCTTGGGAAAAAAGTTCAAGATCGAGAGAGGAGTAAGACAGGGAGACCCTCTATCACCAAAATTGTTCTCGGCTGCTCTGGAAAGTATCTTCCGCAAACTAGATTGGGAAAAATATGGTATCAACGTACAAGGTGTAAAACTTAACCACCTAAGATTTGCAGACGATATAGTCCTATTCGAGGAAAACCCAATGCACCTAATTAGAATGATAGAATTACTAAACGAGGAAAGTGTGAAAGTCGGCCTATGCATGAACAAAGACAAAACAAAATTGCTTACAAACTCTGAACCAGTAACTATAAAAATTGACAACCAACCACTCGAATATGTGTCAGATTACATCTATTTAGGACAGATAATATCTCACAAAGATCAAACCACTAAAGAAATCGAGAGAAGAGTAGCAAATGGATGGAAGAAATACTGGTCTTTGAAAGAAGTCTTGAAATCTAAGGAGCTAAGTATGCAAATAAAAAGGAAAGTCTTCAACACGTGTATACTTCCAGTCATCACCTATGGATGTGAAACTTGGGCACTCACCAAACGCCACAGAGAAAAGTTGGAACGCTGCCAGAGAGCCATGGAGAGAAGTTTGACAGGAACAAGGAAACAGGACAGAGTGAGAGGTAGCACAATAAGGGAGAAAACTAAAGTTGCCGATGTACTTACCCGAATAGACCAACAAAAGTGGAGATGGACAGGACACATGATACGCGATCCACAAGAGAAATGGTGCAAAAATGTCACTGACTGGTATCCCAGAGATGGCAAGAGAAGTAGAGGACGTCAACACATGAGATGGGAAGATGACCTAAAACTCACTGCTGGACATCAATGGAGAAGAGTAGCGCGTGACAGGTCCCAATGGAAAATGTTAGAGGAGGCCTATGCCAAGAGGCAAACTGAGCTTCGGGATATACTATAACAAATAAGATCATGTCTAATACATACCTAACAGAAGTCCAGAATAAAAAGGCTTATTATTATTATTATTATTATTATTATTATATAACAAATAATAATAATGGTGAGTTTTTTAATATATGTGCAATTTATGTGTTGAATACATAGCGAAGTTGATTTTAAACAAAAATACATACTACCGACTTGCACCGCATTAAAATTAATATACAAAACAATTCCATTTTGACCAATTACTTTAACGTCAGAATTTCTGCTTAAGGAATTCAATTTCCGAAGACGAAATACTTTATACCATAAATATACCAATCCCCTTTATACTGATACCATGGAACAATAATGATCCTAACCACTGGTCTGTTGTTGTAAATCCCGTGCCGTTTAACCGTTGAGCCGTTTCGATCATCTGTGTGACATATGTAGCCATAGATTCACAATTTTCAAGTCTTATTGATATCAAATGTCGAAGCAAGGTTAATTTTCTTGATAAACCAGAGTCACCGAACATGTTCTTTAATGTATTCCATAATTCTGCAGAACTCTTGGTGTTTTTTATATGCACGTAAAAAACTAGATCGATCGTTAATATTAATTTTGCCTTCGTTTTTGCGTCATCTATTGGTTTTTTTTCAAAATCTGCCGTTGGCTTGATATACTTTTCCATGCCTTCTAGCACCAATAAATTCTGTGCCCCAAAGCTCCACAAATCGTAGTTCTCTGTGCCTTTTAACCTAGGTATACTTGCAATATAGTTCATGGTCATGTTTTCGCGAAACAACCTACACAATTTATCCATTTTAAAACACTAAAATAACTGATAAATCTAAAAAAGGAGGCCCATTACCTCTTAGAATGACAACACGTTTATGCGGTTCGCAACAGACTGGCTTTTATTAATAATAAAAGGTTTAACATTCTTGTTAGTAGATGGCGTTAGTAGTCATATATTTTAATTTTGATACGGATATTAATACATATCAATGGAGGTCCTGTTCGGAAGATTGCTTCCGTTGAAAGATTCTAGATTTTCATTTCGATTCCTTTTAGACATAATCAGACAAGATTGAGTCTTTGAAACATTAAATTCAACGAGATTATTTTTACCCAAAGAGAAAACACTCTCGAGGTAACCGTCCATTCTTTGCTTCAAAGCCCTCCGAGCCGTTGGGGTTTGTGAGCCATTTGAGGACTTGTCAAACAAAAAGCTATAATGGACTGTACTGTCATCCGCGTAACAGTGAATTGGTGCACATGACAAAAGGTCGTTGATGTACAACAAAAACAAAGTCGGAGACAGAACCGATCCCTGTGGGACGCCAGCATTTATCGAGTGTGAGGAAGAGATGAAACCATCGACTACCGTCTGAATCGACCTCTCCCTCAAAAAGTCGGCAATCCACATACACAAGGATGCGGGAAGTCCGTAAGAAGGCAGTTTGTAGACAAGTCCTCGGTGCCAAACCCGGTCAAAGGCCTTGGAAATGTCCAGTGCAACCGTTTGGGTCTCACCAAAACGTTCCAGGCACCGCCCCCAAACATGCGTCACATACGCGAGAAGATCACCGCACGAGCGGTTCCGCCGGAATCCGTATTGACGGTCGTTAATAATTTTGTTCTTCTCGAGGTATGTGAGCAGTTTGTCGTCGATCACACGTTCCATCACCTTAGACAGAACTGATGTGATCGCTATGGGGCGGTAGTTGGCCGGGTTGGAGGGGTCACCCTTCTTTGGAATAGGATGGATAACCGCTTTTTTCCAACCAGAGGGCACAGAGCCAGTCTTCAGGGATATTTTTAAAAGCTTCGTTAAAATTGGAGCTATTTCTGCAGCGCACCTCTCTAAAAAAAATGCGAAAATGCAAAAAAAAATATTTTTGATATAATTTTATTTTATGAAATTATTTTCTGGCGTTCGTAAATTTCTTAGATCTGATTCTTAGATCATGATGTACCTTCATTTGTGTGCGGAAATTAAATTATCTTTGCGTTATAAGAAGATAAAGAAACATGTTTTTTCGAATAATTTTAAATAAAGAAACCTAAAATACGCTAAAATCTCTCTGAAAGAGGATGACGAAAATTTTTTCATATTTAGAATTTATGCATCTAAAAACTGTGATCTCCCGTACCTTCGTAATCAGCTTTTCCACCCTTCTAGGGAGAAGTCTTTGTGTTTTGGATTTCCAAAATACGTAATACAGTAATTTTGTTATTGTCAGCAGATTCTAAAATGTAAAAACCATCCACGTTATATTATAATATAATTTTGAATTTCAATATAGTTGGTAGATGTGCTCAGATGACTTTACGTTCGTGGTGCCTATATAAGTATGTAAGTGTAGCAAGAGTATTACAAATAAGCATGAATTTAAAATGTGTCAATCTTTCAATGAAATGTAAGTCATATTATGTTATTAGAACATAAGGGTTTATTGTAAAAAGGGTTTGTACATTTATATTAAACTAGCTGACCCAGCCACGCGTTGCTGTGGCTAATAAAACACAACGTCATCTACTGGATGGTTATCTAACCTTTATAACCACCGCCGTCTTTGAGTTTATCGCGAAGAGACAGACAGATGCCGCGGAGAACTTTAATTTATAATACGTAGAGATGGTGTGAAAGATTATAATAATGTGCATGAAATGCTTGGGGTAACAAACGTATTTAAGTTAATTAGGATTAATACTGTATCCGTCTAAATAACTTTTCAATTACCGCAATATACGTGACCATTTTTTTAGAAGAAAGAATGGGTATAGTAAGCTATCCGTAAAAGATAGATATATGCCTTCGCGGACTTTTTTCTAGATCTATAAAAGAAAAATATTCCACCATGCATTGTTTTGTTATATACCAAAAGGATTAGGCAGCGTTTTCGATGAAAGCTACCAGGCGGCTTGACTTTTTCCGACACTTCTAACAATTATCGTTATGTTTCAACCAATTTACACAAATCCTTGACAAATTACGTACTTAAACCTTCCTCACGAAATATTCTATCTATTGGTGAAAACCGCATGAAAATCCGTTCAGTAGTTTTCGAGTTTTTCGCGAACAGACAGACAGGCATACGACGTAGGGGACTTTAATTTATAATATGTAGAGATATGTGGATTGAATAAGACTCTAATAGTAACTCAGGGCGTGCTAAAAACTCAAAGAGAATTTCTAGAGATAAATTTAAACGTCACATTGTTAAATGATTCTAATGTATATAATTAATCCAAGAAGGGCGCCAGACCGTTTAAACTTAACGACCAAGTAAATTAAATTAATTAATTCAAAGGTAAACCATAATCAAGAATATTATAATTTAAAATTATGGATTTACGGTTCCGATGTCTTCGCCGTGTTTGGTCCACTTGGAAGCTGAAGAACAGATCATGCGTTTGAGACTGCGTAATCTGAACTGAAGTAAGCCATGACTCGCTTGTTCCTTCTGTGAAAATGTGTCGAGGGATGTTGGCAGTCGATCGCTGTACTTGTTGCGATACCAGAAAACGGGGAAGCGGGATTCGCGTGACGAATCAACCATTACCACATCACAATTATGTATTGATATTCATATTAATTTAAAATTTCCAGTTTGCCTTGAATTTTAAAGTTTTTAGTTTTCCTCGAAACCGATCGTATGGCGATCCGATCGAATATGTGAGGCTTACTTTGGGCGCTTTGGAGAAACTCAAACCGTCGCACGGTGCATTAAGTTGTATAGAGGTGAGGACAAAAATCATAACACCGGATACATGCAGAATTTAAAAAAAAAAAAAAAAAACGGTTTTATAAATCTTAGTCATTTGTCATTAGATTCGTAGTTTTTTGTTTTAATTTTTCTTTATTCATTGCATATTATGTTTTCATTATTTGTGGATTTTTCGACCACCACCTGATGCACGTGTTATGGTGGTCGTTTAGTTCGCGTGTGTCAAAAAAGTTTATTCTAAGTGTACAATTAAAGCACTCGACTAGTTCACTAGTCCACTTAATCCACCTCACAATGCTGCCGAACTATGACATAGTTCCCTTACCTGTACGCCGACAGCGTGAGGTATCACATGAAAAAGTAATTTTAAAAAATATTGAAAATAATTTATTTTTTTTGAATATCCTGATTTTGCACGAGAGATTTAAAACCATTCCAACTATCAATTACGCCGAATGTACGTAATTTAAAAATACCGTTATCTATTAATCATTTAATTTTATGAGTTTATTGAAAAACATTGGTTTATGAAACCTGTTGCTTTTCCAGGTAATAATATCATAAAATGATTGAGGTATTTATCGTGTATGATAAATCCCACAAGCTAGTTATTATGGTTGATTCAGTGGCACGCTTTGCTTAATGAACATATTATATTATATCATTATATTGCGTAATGTACAAGGCCCTACAGTATGACATGGAATTTAATGGATAGACCTAGTTGTCTGAATTTGGGAGTTAACTCAAATTACCACTAAGTGCACTACACCGAGCGTTCCTTTGTCAGTGATACTGGAATTCAGTGTAATGTTATTGCATATTTAGTTTTAAGTGCGTCGTAGCAAAAACTGTCCAACGCAAAACGGAATGGAACTGTGATGTACATTGGATATGTATTTACATACACACCGCCAGCAAGGCTGACAAGGGATGAAAAGCCAATATCCAAAAAGCAGGGAATTCTACGTTTTCATCATAAATAAGGAAAGTTACGAAAAGATTCGTGGTTTACATTGAAAGGCATAAATAGATTTATTTATACGTACAAGAAACACATTTTAGTATTTTAGAGGGAAAGCCACAACAAAAACAAATTGTTTTATTAAAATATTTCGGCACAGCTCGGATACTATTATTTACTTATATGTTGTGCCTGCGTAAACAACTTTTCTCCTCGTACCTTTTCTATGACACAATAATTGTCTTTAAAAAAATCAATATCGACGAGGACTGACAGTTATGTCCTCCACAAAAACAAAATAATATAAATGAAGAGTATCATAAGTACCTACCTAAATATCTTGTATTAACGTTTCTTCGTAATGTTTTTCACGGGGATGCGTGATCTTAATATAGTCGTCCAATTAGAATACAATTTGGATAATATAAGAAAAATCTGTAACTGACAATAGCGTTAAAAGTATTCGGGAAAATATAAAAAAAATAGTTTGCTTTTATTTTGCCTTTGAGACGGACAAACTTTGGCGAATATAAATAAAATATTTGTCAATAAAAGGTTTTTTAGAACATTAACATGAATTTATATTTGTTTTACCAAGAACATTTATCAGAAAAAACGATAAGTACCTACCTACCGAGAAAACGAATGTATCTATTTCTGGGAATCGCTTATAAATTTGTTTGTAAATTTATTACAAATAACCGTTTTTGACATGTCTACGAGTCAAAAAATCAAAATAAGTTTGCTTATATGTATGTAAGTAAGTTGTATATGTATTGCCATAATAAGCATAGGTATTTTGAAACTTTCGAAATAGCTTCTTTCCACCCTCACGAAGTTTTCTAGATTATTACAACCACATGACATTATTACCACCACATGACAATACATCTGAAAAGTTTTCAATCATTATAAAAACTCTTACGAAACTGTTAAAAATGTTTCAATTTGGGAATGACATTTTGCAAACCTTATCGATTGTTCGAATAAACTCTGAATAAATTAATGAATTTTCGAATAAACTCTTTGAATTAATGAATATACTTGAAGGACCAAGTAAGTAAGAATTATAGATATTTTAAATAGGTATTTTAAATTTGATTAGTTGTTCTAATAATTTATAAAAATTATAGTTTGTAATATATGAAAAATGAAAATTTGAATTAAAAAAATGTAATAGTCGCACGCGAGCAATTTAAATACATGGAACTGAATATATGGGACTGATTATATGGAACGCGGGAGGGGGTTGGCGGGAGCGGGAGAGGAGAGAGGGAAGACAGGAAAGATGGAGAGGGAACGCGTGAGGGGAAGGGGACATGGGAGGGGAACGAACGGGACGAATGGAAAAGGTCACGCAGAGAGAAACATTTCTGTATAAAGTGGCATTGCAATGGCCACCTCAGAACAGGAAATCCTAGCGAGGAGGTCTGTGAAAAAAAAGAATGAATCTATACTTATACTTTACATTATACATACATGTACAAACCTTGCTATTGAAACTGATAATAAATAAATAAATAAATGCACGCCGGGAACTCGCCAGTTTTTAAATAAAAAATAATTCCAATTCCTAAAATTATTCTAGCAGGTATAAAAACTGAACCAATGGATTGGAAAGCAGATTTTACCTTATGCTCTTCAGAAAGTGGAGCAGATGTACTTTAACCCTAGAAAGATAATCTACGTCTTTGTGACGTAAGCCAGACACAATTATTGCTGAATTTTTTTATTTCGCAAAGTAGCGCTGTCTATCTCAGTTAGCTCAGTGGCCGAGCAGAGCTTGCGCGGGGCGATGAGTACAACAATCACGGAGAAAATCATACTCCATACTTGTTCTTATATATGTGATTGAGCGAACAAAACAATTTCTTTTAAACTATTTTTATGTGCGATTAGCATTTAAACTTTAAAGCAAATTTAAAAAAATACGATTTAAACATAAGAAAAACATTGTTGTTCATTTTTAAAAAAGCCTTAACAGAAGAGGTTTATATTTTTAATCAACAATATATTTTTTATAAATATTATGGTTTTATTTACAAAATGTACTACAAAACCCTAAACTGTAACTACCTTTAGACTGTTTAAATGTGATAGTATGTCTAATATACATATTAAACTTCAAAGACTTAGCTTTATCTTTAATCATTATCTTTACCGTAGGTCTAAATAAGATTATCTTTCTAGAAGAACTGACCCTTGCGCGACTAACGCTCTGTGCGGGCTCGGGGAATAGTCCCTTATCCCCAGTGCCTTCATTAGTGGGTAATACAACACGTCGTAAAAAAAAATCGCACACAATTTCTTGTCTAGAGTCACTACCCGAGATCACGGTTAAAAGTTCGACCCTCTTGGCGCAACTTAATATGGCATAAATAGAATTTTACCGGGTAAATGAACATTTCCGGGCATTTTAATATTCACCCCGAATTAGTTAAATGGTCCTTTCAATTAATTGCATCAATTATTTCGGTAGATGGGCTACCGGAGGTTCAGTTTTTGCAGATGGTAATTTTATTCCACATGTTATGAAGAATGTAAGGGTTATTATCATTGTAAGAACATTGAGATGGAATCGGATTCGGGTGAAATAAGGTTTCCGAAATTTCGTAAAACGTGATGATGATAACATTGTTTTTGTTTTTGCTACAAGGTTATTAAAATTGAATATGTGGCAAAATGATGAAATGTTTGACCGGTCGGTGGCCGAATTGGCATCGCGTTTGGGTCTCACGCAGGCTTCCCGTGTTCAATTCCTCTGCCGGCTAAGGCAGGTCGCACACGTCAGACAAGAGTCGGATCAGACAAAAATCGAGTGACGTATGAATACTATGAATCCTTTCCTCCCACTGCAGTAAAAGGCGATATTCTCAGAGAGTCTCTCCCAGTCCTGCCTGCTACGCATTCGCCAAAATCTGGACAAACTCACCACATGAATCTGACCATCCCGGCTAAGTCACCAAACGTAGAGAACCATTTGAGGTGACCCATGAGTTGCAGAGGTGTTGGTTATCCAATAAAAGGTTCCCGGGTCAGCGGTACCCATAACCCCTCCCAAATTAAAACTATATATTTTTTTTTTTAAGTTTCTTTATTCTTTGAATTGTTCATTACATGAATTGGGGATTTTTCGACCACCATACTAGGCACATGCCTGTGTTGTGGTGGTCGATATGGTGGTATTCTATTTATACTATACCCATCGCCATCAAAAATGTTAAAACTTGCAATAAAAAAATCAAAGCTTTTCTTTTACATTGTGTTTTTGATCCTAGATTCAAAAAGCAGCACTCAATACATTTTCTGTGAATACCTACAGTTTTTTCAGACTTCTTAAATAATTATTGGCACCTAGAATTAAATACCTGGTATTTCTTGGGACCAACAAAAGTTGTAATTTATTAGTTCTTCAGATATATATGACCGTCATAAAAATCTACGCCAATTCTGCATGTTCTGTTATAAAACGACTATCTTGCCAAATTTCTTTTGGCATGAAATCTAAGAAAGAGTACAAAAATGATAGTATTATCAACCTATTCGGAATGAAAAATGACAGTTAGGTACCCACAGAGGAAAATGAAGTACGAGCCACCACGAATTTACATACAATACGAAAAATGAATAATAATTAAAGAATTTCTCGGTAAAGTGGATCGCAGACAATGTTCAAAATGTTGGATTTAAAATACAAGAATGCAAATTTTTCGCTAAATTAAAAACATTTTTATTTAAGGCATCTTCAATTTGAAAGAACCAGAGAACCATTTATTGGATAGCCAACACCCCTGCCAGAGATCACCCCAAGTGGTTCATTACATTTGGTGACTTAGCATGAGTGCCCGGGTTCATGGGGTGAGGTTTGTCTAGATCTTGGCGGCCAATGCGTTTGTCCACCTTCAGCCAGATTGGGATAGATTGGTTGATGGAGACATTTTACCTCTCAAGATGGACTCTCTCGACCTATCGCCTTGTACCGCAGTGGGGGGGATGAACTCTTCGAACCTTTTTCCTTAGGAGAACTACCTATCCCTCGTTTCCCTAAAAAATCCCTTCTTACAGCATCCCCAAAGAGCTCAGGCCCCGAGGGAAATTGTTTTCGTAATATACCTACATATTTTTTAATATAGATATGTATGAATTCATGGTATTAAGGTAGGTTATCGAAGTTATGCCATGCGGTGTTTTTCGAGCACAATATTTTTTTAATATGTGTGCATATTTTTATCAAAATGTAAGTAATATAGCATTAATGTCATGGTTATTATGAGTTTTGGCTGGAAAGCCTTTGTCGCGAATATTGGAAGAACCACCGCCACGGGTTACAAAATTTAATATACATATTCATTCAAAGAACTCAATGCTTTAAGAGGATTGTTTTAAACCTGGCGTTGTAATGTCCGGAAGGCTCGTCTTTGTCGAAAAAATGAAGGTGGACAGTAATTGAGGTACAATCTGTCCTTAATCCGTGGCCCAGGCAGAATTAATTTTGGTAAAACGTTAGGCCCAGGCCCCACTGGAAAATGATTTGGCCCTAGGCCCCTTTGTACTAAAATATTAAGTGGTATTAAAACCATAATTGATGGAAACAAAATAGAGCTCGTGAACCCCTGTAAATTTATCAGAACGGTAAAGTTACCAATTTAGTATTAATCAGCTAGTTTTAGATTAATTATTTTGAATTTATGATATTATTTGAATAATTATTATAAGCAATAATTATCAACCTGAAACACTCATCCACATTGAAAAAATCTTCCGAGAAAAAATACATGACGCCAACGGGACATGAACCCGTGCCCTTCTGATTGCCAGTCAGCTGCTCTCCCAATTGAGCTATGGCGGCTTATCTTATACCCGCCAAATGATTCAATATATACTAGTGTTTCATTCAACAATTACTGCTTATTATATTTTTTCCACCTGAAAACAACCAACTTTATTTTTGCGACAGAGACACTGTTAGTGTTAAATCCGTCGCTAGGTGGCGTCGAAACAAATTATGTCTTCATTTATTGGGGAAATACTTAAACTTGTCAAATATTTATTATTATTTTTAATTGTTAAACTAACGTTTAAGAGAAGATTTTTATGAATAGCACAAAGGGTAACAATTATTATAATATATTATACAATATATTACAATTATTATAGGACATGGCGTCCCGTTGGCGTCATGTATTTTTTCTCGGAAGATTTTTTCAATGTGGATGAGTGTTTCAGGCTGATAATTATTGCTTATAATAATTTTTACCCTTTGTGCTATGCATAAAAATCTTGTCTTAAACGTTAGTTTAACAATTAAAGATAATAATTAATTATTTGAATAATAAATTACGCCGATCATTTCAAATTAAACAATACGGATGGCATTGTTTCAATTTTAAAAACTTCATTAGCTTTTAAGTGACATCTGTCCTCATAAAGTTTACTTTAACGCTCTTCGAATCAATAGCTAAAGAAGGAGGAAGCGCGACATGGCATAATAACCCATTAATAAAGCACCATACTTTTATCCGTGAAAAGCTCAAATCGTATCAGAATAATCTGTATTTATTTGTTGTGAAAATCGAACTCTATTTCTTTTCAGTTACGGTCTATTTAAATAAGTAGATATCTCGTCTAAAATAATTTATTAATTTTATATATATATAAAATTTCGTGTCACGGTGTTTGTGGTCGCACTCCTCCATAACGGCTCGACCGATTTTTATGAATTTTATGTATATTTGGTAGGTATGAGAATAGGTTGTAAAGTATATTTTATACCGCTAGGTGATTAGGGTGTCCCTATCCAGAAAAAAAATCCCTTTTTTGATAATTTTTTTTTAAATTTGGCTTCCTAAAATACCTATAACCCCAAATTTCAGCCTTCCACCCCCACCCTCCCATATTTTAATCGCGATTATAGTATATTTGTATCAAAAAATTTAACCATCGTAAGTATTTCAGACTTTTTCTGTTGTTGAATGACAGATGGCGCTACGTTCGCCTCATCGAACTTTCATCCACACACACGCAAGTCATTCACGAGAAGCGTCGCATCATTTTGACATTTCATTTGGCATTGGTTATGTACCACAAACACGGTGCGTGTACGATTTATTTTTATTTTTCACTTTAAATTTAACTTTTAAAAGATCAAACAATGAAAATGGCCGTTACTTTAATAAAATACATTGAATTGAGAAATGAATGGTTGGTGTTTTTGTTATTGGCGGTCATCGTCTAGAGGGCTCCATTCCTCTTTTTTTCATAGATTCCATCCCCACACACTAACAAAACATTCATTATTTTTTATTCAACCAAGTTCACTACAAATAATTTATATTGCAGAACAACGTTTTCCGGGTCAGCTAGTAATTTATATATACCTTTTGGTAAAAAAAATAATGCTCATTAAAAACATCAAAGTTCATATCTACTGAATAAGGAAATTGATTTTCTAAGAACTCGTTCATTATGATATGACATATGTGCTGATGGTGGACTGTGTAACGCTGTCCGTAACATTGGCTAACGAAGGAGAAAGAGCAACATGGAATAATTACTCAATTATGATCAAAAGGGCATAAAAATGTTGAATTTCAATTTTTATTTGAAACAAACGGTTCCATGCCAACTCATAATGAAACCAACTCACAACCACCCCATAAAAGTTAATAAAAGCTATGAAAAAATTATTTTAAAATAGCCGGTAACCCTTATGGTAAGCCCACACTGCGGCCAACGTTCCAACTTCAAACGTTTGGACGATCGTGTGGAGGGGTGTTCGTGCGTTGGAAGTTCGAGTTGGAAGGTTGGAGTTCGCGTTGGCCCGGGATCGCCTCGAAGGCGATCCCGACGGCCAACTCACACGAACCAGCCTGCCGCAGCTGTCCACACCGTGCCGCGTACTATTAAAATGACTATATTATTACGGAGAGTGGTATAACAATTGTTTGAAAACATGTCGTGTATATAAGTAAATGACTATACGTACGTAATAATTGTAGGCAACTGAAAAAGATTCAGCGTAGCTACAGCTGTTTCATGTCCGCCATTTTGGAGTACGGAATTCGGGGTTGGAGGGTTGGCCGCAGCGACCACACGATCGGCCAACCTTCCAACTAAGAACTAAGTTCGGAGTTGGAAGGATGGCTTCAGTCTGGACGTAGCATAAAACCTAACTTAACCTATTTAAACTTTTTTTATCATCACTCTTAATGGCCTTTCTGAGGTAGTTCTGAGTTGGTTTCATTCTTATTTGGCCGGTCACTGAAATAAACAAATATATTATGTCATTCTCAGATAACACTTGATTTCAAAAAAGTACAAAATAGTATTATTACATCTGACAAACTATCTGACTAAATATATGATTCAAATAAACTACACCCGGCTTTATCCGAAATCAATTCAACACACGTTTTCAAAATAGTTTTTTTTTATTACCTGATTGAAAATATGATTCCCCCCAAATAGAAATGTTTATTAATAATAAATTATTTTCGAATAGCTTAGCATGGTGTGTCCGTCGGTGTTAATTTATTTTTGTCTTCAGAACTCGCCTTATAGAGGTAAGAATACTTCATGCAGATTTAACATTTACTTTTAGTGGTTAAAAAATTTGTAAATGTATATGGGTCGAGGTCCATGTAATTATCCCACTGAAACCCGCCTGGAAAGCGTGTTATACCAAACGAAAATCCAGAAATAGATTATAATGAAATGCACTCTAAATATAATAAACAGTTACACGTATCAGTAAATTTAAACGTAAACAGTCATTAATTCTTGGTATTAGCAAAATTGAACAGGATTCCTATTAAACGTGTACTAATAAATTGCTTACCGGGAATTGTACACACCCATCTAGTGTAAAATATTTCATATACCTACAGCAGAATCTGTTAGCAATGTTTAAATCGTCATCATGAACTATTTTTCTATGGCTTCCTGCATCGATATTTGCAAATAAAAATTCCTTTTTTTTAAAGGACCGTTCAGATTTTTGCATACAAAAAATTCAACATGATGTAATGATTTCATTACGTATGTTCGTCAACACGACAAAAATACTCAAAAATATTTTTCCCAATTGTAGTCAGTTATTAACTAACTAACTAACTAACCATCACGCCGTTTCCCCGCAGGGGTAGGCAGAGAGGACGGACCGCCAAACAACTCGGTCTTGGCACACACTCTTTGCCTCACTCACATTCATACATCGTCTCATACATTCTCTTCTATTATTCTGACTTTTGACATGACCCGACTCAAGTATCTGATTTACTTGATGTTTACGTGCCATGTCTTCCTCGGGCGTCCCCGACTTCTTCTACCATTCACATTCGCGTCGTATATTCTTCTTACACCACTTCCTTCGTTCATTCGCTCTACATGCCCAAACCATCTGAGGGTCCCTTTCTTAATCTTACTCATTATGCTAACATCAGCCTTACATTCTTTGCGGATATCCACATTTCTCACACGATCATACATTGTTTTACCACACATACGTCTCAGGGATCTCATTTCAACAGCATTCAATTTACTTTGCACACTTGTAGTCAGTTGCACACGGAAAAAAAAAGGTTTGAAAATAAAATTGTTATTTTGACAACCGCTTTCGCGTTCAAACTAAGCGACAAACTAAATAAAAAATTTTAAATGGGTTCAAACACACAATCTCACAGCGAATCATCTCAAAATTCATACAACAAACCCGTGCAGATTTCAGAATGGCGTAGTGCGTCTACTGAACACGCAAACGAACGCTTTTGGCTGTACAAAACCGTGCATTATTGACGTTCAACTGGACACGGATTTGTGTGAGGGATATCTCTACAACAAACCCGCCTTGATTTCGGTATGGCAGATGCTTCTACTGAACAAGCAAACGGAAATAAGCCACCGGGTCCGCCCCAACAAGGCGCGCGGGCTATGGACATTGGACATTGCACTGTGCAGGTGAAACCTGTGGTGGTAAAAGCACTCTGCTTGGATTTCCGAGGAAAATCATTTCAGCTTTGGAAGTTACAAATCCTTTTTGGATAAACACGACCTATCATTGGAATGCTGAATTACTACTGTAATTTAAGATTACGTTAATTGTTTTTAACAACGTTATTTATCTATTGGGGATAATTATTTATTGTGATAATTATTTATATTGATGCAGAGATGTATAATATAACTTACGTATTGTGATTAGATGTTTTAAGTTCTGTCGTACAGTGCGGTTTTCGAGGATTTTCAAAGTCCCCTTTGTTCCAGAAATAAGTTGCTAAATTTATGTCGCCATAAATAAACTTGGCTTGTTGGCAAAGTGGTTTTGAATTAACGTAATATTATTTTGAGAAAAGACAATATTTTGATTATCAAATAGTAGGTAGCGTTTTCTGGAATCTCAATTGCAGATGTACCTATACCTAATTTATATATTTTATGGTATAGAAACAAAATAGTACATAGGTTACATTTATGAAACAATGTGCCTGAATATATTACTTACTAGTACCATATGTTTACACTAGACTACATTCAAATTGACTATCCTTCATTGGTCACCATGAAACTCTGTGTAAATGTCTTAATTATGCTATGCAACATGTATTTTATAAATTTAAAAATGCATGTAAATTTAATATTTAATAATGGATAGGTGATCTATAAAAGTGAAGCGAAATGTTGGTCATTCAGTTGATTAGTCAGACATCTCCGAAAAACGGAAATTTGAGTTGAGCATGCAGTTAAATATATTATGTAGTAGTGTACCATCTATCTATCCAATGCTCATCTGGAACAATGCTCAGATTACTCATATAATCTATTATGTAGTAGTGTACCATCTATCTATACAATGCTCATCTGGAACAATGCTCAGATTACTCATATAATCTATTATGTAGTAGTGTACCATATATCTATACAATGCTCATCTGGAACAATGCTCAGATTACTCATATAATCTATTATGTAGTAGTGTACCATCTATCTATACAATGCTCATCTGGAACAATGCTCAGATTACTCATATAATCTATTATGTAGTAGTGAACCATCTATCTATACAATGCTCATCTGGAACAATGCTCAGATTACTCATATAATCTATTATGTAGTAGTGAACCATCTATCTATACAATGCTCATCTGGAATAATGCTCAGATTACTCATATAATCTATTATGTAGTAGTGAACCATCTATCTATACAATGCTCATCTGGAACAATGCTCAGATTACTCATATAATCTATTATGTAGTAGTGAACCATCTATCTATACAATGCTCATCTGGAACAATGCTCAGATTACTCATATAATCTATTATGTAGTAGTGAACCATCTATCTATACAATGCTCATCTGGAACAATGCTCAGATTACTCATATAATCTATTATGTAGTAGTGAACCATCTATCTATACAATGCTCATCTGGAACAATGCTCAGATTACTCATATAATCTATTATGTAGTAGTGAACCATCTATCTATACAATGCTCATCTGGAACAATGCTCAGATTACTCATATAATCTATTATGTAGTAGTGAACCATCTATCTATACAATGCTCATCTGGAACAATGCTCAGATTACTCATATAATCTATTATGTAGTAGTGAACCATCTATCTATACAATGCTCATCTGGAACAATGCTCAGATTACTCATATAATCTATTATGTAGTAGTGAACCATCTATCTATACAATGCTCATCTGGAACAATGCTCAGATTACTCATATAATCTATTATGTAGTAGTGAACCATCTATCTATACAATGCTCATCTGGAACAATGCTCAGATTACTCATATAATCTATTATGTAGTAGTGAACCATCTATCTATACAATGCTCATCTGGAACAATGCTCAGATTACTCATATAATCTATTATGTAGTAGTGAACCATCTATCTATACAATGCTCATCTGGAACAATGCTCAGATTACTCATATAATCAAACAAATCAACCAAATCAAACCATTACAATTATAATGCAAAAAACTTGTAGTGAATTAAGTGTATCAAAATGTTGGCATCTGGTTCACAAGTATGAAATTTAAAAATATAATACTAATGGCGGTCAAGCCTTCCGGTGTTATTTTACACCATATTTAATAAGTAAAACACGGACAGATGTAAATCATATTTGATTTATGGTGTGCATTCGAATATTGCTTTTCTCAATATCTCAAAGCTTAGTATTTGGAGATATCTGACTAATGAACTGGACTTCTGCATCATGTCAAAAATTGTATAATTATTATTATTATTGACTTGATACAGATGCGATTTTAGAGATTTTAAGCGCCCTTGAGGTGATTTCTCACGAAAATGGCGCTATAAAAATCATTCAATAATTATTATCATGATTATGATGCTTCTTTTAAATGTGGGCAGTGAATCTGAAAATCTTTTGGGTGCTAGAGTTTTGGCAAATACTGTTAGAGGTGTCAAAAGCACCGTTAATTGGCTTATTTGCAGCTACATTAGTTTTTCTTTGTTTAATGTTAAATAGTTTAAAAATATTAGGTACATTATATTTATAAGGCTGGTATTAACCGTAACCTAGCATTAAAATATTTATTACATTATTCTTATACGCAAAAACTTACTAAACACAGCATTGAAGCATATCCCACGAAAAATCGCAACGCTTTCAGTTAATGATTTAACCAATGTTTCGTGTAACTACAGCATGTATTACGAGAATTTTTGGTTGAAACCCTTTTTGTGGAAATTAAATTACAAAATTCCTTCGCATGTTTTGAGAAAAGGCGAAAAAATTGGATTTAATTATACAAAATATCGTTAACAAAAAAACCGCGGTACAAGTCAGCGTGATTCGATAATAAAACGTTTGAATTTGAAAACACGCAGTAATACCTTTACACCGGGATTTTTCCGGACTTTTCCCAGTTTTATTTGATATCCACTGCGAGCTTCAAGCCGAGAGCACTGCGTAATTCCCCGACCAGGCTATTCGTTAGACACGTTCCCCTGGATTTACGCGCGCACTTATGTCGTATTCGATAATAAGTAGCTATTTCGGCACCAGTGCGCGCCCCGGGCCCGGGCAAGGCAGTTCAAACTTTATTGGGTGGACTAAATTGTAGGGGTTCAAGATATACACCCTGGTGGGGCCTAATTCACTGTATCGTGTAGAACAAGGGTCATCTTTAAGCACTCCTTAAAATATGATATTTCTAGTTTATCGCTGCTTTAAATACCTACGCCACGGTGAGAAAAAATATTATAAATTGGCAGAAAACACAAAATATGTGTAGTTAAAAATCCTTGTTTAAATTCCGGGCCACGGAGCTTCCAGTAGAAATTAGTCGATTTAATAGCACGAAGAAATTTTGTAAGCAATACCTACACATAGATTTACTTAAGTAATTTTGGTGTAGGTATAAAATAAGAAAAATCAAAGATTACACTGAAGATAAATACAAAAAATTACTAACATTGCTTTTTAAATTCCATAAAAATAGAGCCGTGTGTAAAACTGAAAGGTATATTAAATATCCGAATATCATAATTTTATTTTATTTATTTACTTATTAATTTTTCAACCCCCTGATGGGCTACATCGCTACATGACAAGTTTATAATACAGAGACACTTTTAAATAAAAAAAGATAAACTATGTAAAGATAAATATAATTAGTAAACATCATATTAAAGGTAGGTAAGCAGATACATTTAAGTAAAGATAACGCATTACAATAAAAGAGAAACTTTCTGAGTTACAAATGACATAGAAACAAACTAGTAGGTATGTTAGTAATTACAAAATTTACCGGTGACTGACTAATTGTGATACGTGAGAAAATGCAAGATATATGAAAATAAAACGGGAACAAGTTTTTACATTGTAGATTAATATAGAAATACACAAATAAATGCAATAGCTCTTACGTGATGATCCTTAAATATCAAAATATTCTCCATAAAAATATCATTGATAATGGACCATGTATTATATAAATACATTTCCGAAGAAAGTTTATAAGTAATAAAAAGTGGTTAATGTAAAATGCGATTTAAAAATATATAATATACACACAAGTGTTTACACATTCACATTCTCATGCCTGATTTCCCACACCGCCACAGCCTTCAAATAAAGTTTAGATTTATTCTGTGGGCTTTACTTTACGATACTTTCTACAATAATGGTTTCAAAGCAAAATGAGTTTGTACCACTGAGACTTAGGCTTGAGGTATTTTAATTTTAATAAATAAAAAACACCATTAAACTGGGGAAAAAATCAAGAAAATACATCGATTGTTACAAACAACTTTAAGTACATTGGTATATCATCGATTAAATATGATGTTTGATTCCCGCGTAGACGATTTCATCTAACTGTTTTGTTCAAAGGACGGTTATTTTTTTTATTTATATTAGGTATATTTAAATTCTTCTGTAAATTTGGGAGGCGGGAATGGGTACCGCCGCCCCGGGAACCTTTATTGGATAACCAACACCTATGCCATAGGTCACCCCAAGTGGTTCGCTACGTTTGGTGATTTAGCAGGGGTGCCCGGGTTCATGGGGTGAGGTTTGTCTAGGTCTTGGAGGCGGATGACCAGGACATACTGAACCCCAGATTCCTACCCACCCCTTAAACCCTTTTCCTTCCCAGAACACTCCTCTCCTTCCTTTCCTTAAAACAACCCTCCACAGAGCATTCTCAAAGATGACATAGGCCCTGAGGGAAATTATTTTCCTCAGGGCCTCCTGTGTGGAGCTCATGTAAAAAAAAATAATAATAATAAGTATTACAAAGTACCTGTGTTAGGTAGCTTATCAGCCACAATCGAAGACAATACATGCAAGAGAACAGTATTTAATTATCGTTAACAAAATATTAACCAATTTGTAGGGTATCGGTAACTCTGCCCCAGTAACCATTTATTGGATGACTAACACCCCCGCTAAGTGGTTTGCTACTTTGAAGATTTAGCAGGGGCGGCCGGATGAGGTTTGTGTAGGTCTAGGCGGCCGATACATTTGTCTAACCAGTGCGTGACAGGCCGGGAGAGACTGGTTGAGGTATTCATGTTTACCTCTTCAGCCTGATTCTCTGGACCCATCGTGTACCAAAGTGGGAGGGATGGGTTCATACGTCCGTCACTCCTGGAAACATTGACCCCCAGATTCCTAACCAAACCTATTCATACCTTTTCCTTCCCAGAATTCTTTCCATATAAAGACCCTCCATACAGTATCCACAAAAATGATGTAGGTCCTAAGGGGTTTTTACCTATGCGGAGCTAATGTAATAAAAGTAACAATAAGTCAATAATCAATCAGTCACTAGGTAAAAACAAAATAACAGAATTGGTTGATATCTAATCTGATAAGCGAACTCTGGGCCATAAAATATTTTTAAGGGGCAGTTAAAACGAATATCTACTATTTATAAACGTTTTTTACAATCGTACAAATGCATGTAGCATATGTAAGTCAGAGGATATTTATTTCTTTGCAATAATACAATAATGCAATTCCATGGGAAATTACGAGAGATATTTAATAAAAGTAAAAAATAATACTTCATGTGGTCTCTTAACCTAACGTGGCTTTGAATGCTGATTCACTGAAGTCCAATCTTTTAAATATTCCCGCTTACACAGAATAAATAGTCAGAAAAATGTCAGCGTATTTTCAAGTAGGCCTAATAAAGAGTAAATAATATAAGTCTCAGTTAATTTGCAAAGAAGGAATTTCCTAGTGAAGGTGTTTTCAGAGTATCACGTATTTCCAGAAAAGGATAGCGCAAAGCAATTTGAAGTTCTCCCGCGGAGCTTTTAATAAACGCGGGTTATCCAATATTAATTATTCAGCGCGATGTACGTAAGTGTAAGTAGTAGTAAGTGGGTTGTTAGCAGTTAGGTTAGTGGTAGCATTGCTTATTTATTCATACAAACATGTTAGACGTTAATATACAAATAATGCCGAAACGAACGCTAGCGTAGTTTTCAAGAGAGATAAATTATTGGCATGCCTCAAATACGAAATCAAAATGTCTTGGCAAAATTTATTTATGTTTACTTTCTAAATAAGTAGATTATATCTTATATTTACTGAATTCACGTGTTACCCAAAAAAATAATATAATTATGTCTTATTATATATTTTATAGATTTGATTTTCGACAATACTCTATTTACATACGCAACGATCTCAGAAATAAATAAAAAATGTTCCATTGCTTTCCACAATAGTTAAAATTAAAATTTAAAAAAACATTTTCAGCTTATTTATTTATTGTTTGAAACGTTTACAGGGTGTTAATAATTATTATAGTTATAAAATTGCCATTGAGATGTACATAGATGTTAACACTCCAATTAGAAATGTTCATAGCATGCGCCATCAATGTTTGGTTGTTACTAAGCAGAGATGCTCGTACTGTAATAACAGAAATAACTGTAATAAAAATAAAATATAAAATGTGGTAGTGTCAAACATAAAACATAACCTCGAGAGAAAGAGAAGAAATAAAGAAAAGACATGATAATAAAGCAATTACATAATTATTCTGCATGACGTATCATGGTAGAACTTGCAAACAATTCAATAACATAGAAACAATGACCGCCATGTTCAACGGAGTGGTCAGAAGCAAGCTGGAGTGCGCTAATATTGTTTGGATACCTTATCAACTTAAATACATAAATATGATAGAACAAATTTTAAAAAAAATCCTAAGGTATGTTAACATGCGATCATACGGAATATGTCCGAAATTCATGCATCACGTGGAACTGCTAAAGGAGACAAATTATCTAAGCCTGGAGACCAGGCGTACTGCCGGACTCATGGTATTTGAATTGAAGTTACTAAAAAACCTTATCGATTGTCCATATCTCCTGTCACGCTGTGGCTTATTCGCTCCTGATAAATACTGTCGAACTCGTAACCACGCCTTATTCTGCATACCGCAGGGTCGGACAGATGTCATGGCTCAACATAGCATGACAAGAGGTATGACATTGCTTAGTGCCCTACCAGCAGATATAGATGTGTTTAATATCACTATACCATATTTAAAAAAATATGTACATGTATTGTTAGTTGTAAGAAAATTGTGCCATAATTGGACTTACCTGTCTGTCGTAGAAAATAAAAAAAAATAAAAAAGATTTTTTATTTTGTTTTTTGAAATATGTGAGACTGTTTGAGTAGATATCTATATGGTCATATTCAATGGTATTATACAGGGTGTTAAGGGACGTACTTGACTTACTTTAACCAGTGATTCCTGACATTATTTGGAGTAAAAAATGTAAATGAAATTTTGGTCTCCGGTGACTTTTTTGATGTTTTTTTTTTTTTTTTCTACAAAAACATTAAAAAATGGTAGTTGTTGAACAGTTGGAGGCGGGGTAAGGGGTTCGTCGGACACCCGGCTGAGTGACCAATGATGACATGTGGAAGAAATTTTTTTTTGTTTGATTTTGAAGAAAAAAATTTTGAAAAAAAAAAAAAAAAATCGTCAAAAAAAGTCACCGGAGACCAAAATTTCATTTACATTTTTTACTCCAAATAATGTCAGGAATCACTGGTTAAAGTAAGTCAAGTACGTCCCTTAACACCCTGTATAGGCGACACATTCGAGACAGTGGATTGAAGTACGTACAGCTTGCTTGTAACGTTTGGTAGCTGTCATAATCTGTACCGGAGGCGCCTACTAATATCTACAGGAATTCCAAAAACTGAAAAAATCGGACTAATATCTATGAGAACCAAAGTGCGTACGAATATCTACAGCTCAAACTGCTGACTAATATCTATGAGAACCAAAGTGTTGACGAATATCTACAGCACTGGCAGAGGTTGGATTTGCAATTATGTATAGCATATTGGAATAACGTAATATTGCGTATGCAGTTTAAAAAACTTAATTTATGTATGTATGTAAAAATCCCTAACATCGGACTATTGGACACATTTAGCTGAATATTAAGGATTTGGGTTTTTGTTTTAACAGCTTTCTTTATTTCGAGTGCTTCTAAATTATTTAGTCTGTTACCATGACCATTTCTATGTCAGTTAGGTTAGGTAGTGGTGCCGTGTATTTCGAAATAAATAAATATCTTTGTATTTTGATCTCCATGTTTGTTCAATAATTTATTGTCCTCGTAAACAGCAAAATAATATAACATAATATTATGAATATATATAAATATATACGTAATATTATGCAAAAACTTCATGTACGTACTTTAAACGTTTAAGCCTTTACGTATTTGAAGTAATTTATGCTTTTCCGTACAACCTCTTGCTCAGCTGCCCTCTGTAGATATTAGTCCAACCTGCGCTCTGTAGATATTAGTCAACACTGGGACCGTCATAGATGTTCGTCCGACCTTAGCTCTGTAGATATTAGTCAACACTCTGAAGTTCGTAGATATTAGTCCAACATATGAGCTGTAGATATTCGCCCGACATACAGGCTGTAGATATTAGTATCTGGAGTCATATGTACCATCGTAATTAGAAAACTCGTTTTTTTACGGAATGAACAACAGAAAATTGGGTGGAAGGTCACACTTGGTATCAATTGCATAACAAAGTCTTTTCATCTGAAAATATGAATTTTATCTGTATTTTTTACAAAACCTTGGCTCGACTATCATTGTGCAAAGCAATGCATAAATTATTCATTAATATTTTGCTTTAATATGTTAATATTTCCAGAAAACCGATATTATTTTCACTTGCTATCGTCATAAATACGGTCCAAATTCCTAAAAGGAGTGAACCGTAATCAAATCACGTACACCCTTGATTAAAGTATCCAGAGTTATTTACCACAGCGAATAATATCGAAAAATGTGAGTATTATATCTAGATTATCCTGATTTAAAGAGACGTCGGTCGGTTCCTTTGTGTTCTGACAGTTATCTTACTGCTATTCCCGGAGACTTGTCATTAATTACAACAATGACGAAACTTTAATCATAAAATAGATGAGTTAACATACTTTATTGAAGCTTGTGGAGCAACAGAAAACTATAAATACGTACTCGTGCCTACGTAATAAAAGATTTCGGATGGCTTGCCCTAGATTCAAAACAATGATTAGTGACGCAGTTACAATTCATAGCTCTTTCTTTATTTCTCTGAAGTGTTGTAAAGCAGAAGGTCAAAAGGATGAACGCGTACACTCGAGGGTGTGATACATGCCCACGTACATTTATATTTAAAGGGATTAATCTCAGAAACCTAAATAACCAACGAGAGAACTAAGATAGTATGTCAGTTGATAAATAATCCGGGTGTTTTTCTCTTCCGTCTGCGAGCACCTACCGTGCGATACGACGTTTGGGGTGAGTGAGAGACGTATCAGTTTGAGCGTCTACGTAATAAATAGTCTTAACATGATTTATAATTTATAGACCTAGGTGTGTGTGGAAGTCAGTTATCCTACAACATTGTTAATTATTCTTGTCTTTATCATTTGGAAAACTACACCATGTTGATTTCAAGTTTAGGAGAACAGAGATACGGATTATATTATATTTATACTCAACATTTTCAGAATCCTGAGATTACTAAAAGAGACAAAACGTTTTTGACCATTTTGAGTCGTTCCGCAATACATTACATTTTAATATTTTAGATGGGTTTTTGTTTACCATAATAACTGGGGTTGTTGCACCATCTGTTTCCAAGGACCTAGAAGTAAATCCCCATTTCAAGAAGAAGATTTATAATATTTTCATCATGTCAATAAACACGAATTAATTTACTTTTGCTCCATATTATTTTGAATAAACATTTTGCGTCTTGCTTCGTAATTATATTATGATCACAATGTAGAAACCCCTTTTCCTAGAAATGTCTGTATAACGCCTTACAGAATTTTGTAAAGTTATAATTAATCTGAACTTTCTCTGGACATTTGTTGTAGCATTCTTTGCATATATTTATTCAACGTTCATATTTAAGTTGGACGGTTATATTATTAATTTCAGAAACTGGCTAACAAATGAAGATAAGAAGTAGCAAAATATTAACTACGGAGTTTGTTCGACTATTGTTGACGAACTGATCAATCTGTTGCCTTATTATTAACAGTTCACGACGCCACAGAGAACAAAGCCACTGAGGGTCAATAAAACTTGACAGATTTCATCTCAAGTTTCATTGTTTGTACTGTTTGCAGCACAAAAATACAAATATAATCAAGAGTTGGACAGTGGGGTATTCATCAACATTCATCAAAGGGGGAAACACTGTCCACTGACGGAAAATAATTATCTCTTTGGCGTTGGGCAAGATCCCAATTCGGAATTTCTTTTGTCTCTCCGGTCCGAATTGTACTGGAGTATGATAGGGAATTCCATTTAAAATTGTATCAAATACTTTAAGCTTAGTAAGTCCTAAGAAAATATTTTAATTGATAAGTCTATCCGATCCCCAGTCTAATATCGTGGAACCAGTCATTTGGAATTCAAATTGGTTTTCACTTTGAAATGTAAAAAAAAATCTAAATGTCTTTACAAACCCATCTTAAATTCAAAATTTAATTAATTTCGCAATCTCACAGAGGCCCTGCATATTTAGTGATTTAAATATGGATTTCTTATCTACGTAATTTGCATAAGCGAATCTTTTCGATAAAATATTAATTGGTCATTTATTGAGAGAAAATGAAATAAATTAATATTTTTATCAAAAATTAAGTACCTTTACATCAGTGGAGGATACGGACAACCCAATAGAGTAATCAAAAAAATATTAATAAATATTTAATAATTTCGGTAAAAATTATTCAATGGTGATGTCAATTTTAAACATAAATAACTATGGATACAATTAGATGCCTATTCATAAAATTATTCAATGGTGATGCCAATTTTAAACGTAAATAACTATGGATACAATTAGATGCCTATTCATAAAATGATCTTGAGATATGTGTTACAAACCCGACAGTAAATTGCAAGTGTAATATAATGCTACTGAATTCAATTTATCGTCGGGTTTATAACACATCTCTCAAGATGATTTTATGATTAGGTATCTAATTGCATTCATAGTTATTTTTGTTTAAAATTAGCATCACCATTGAATACTACAATCGATATGCAAAATGTATACATTTTTTTAATTTTACAAGTACAAAGTATACATTTTAAATATACAATCAAACGATTTTGCCTTGTTTGTGATAATATTAATAATTTGTGTTTGTGATAATAATAATTGTTTAACTCCTAGGCCACAGTCAAACTGCTCAAAAAAAAAGAAAACCGATATTTTCAATTACACACTCAACTTTTTCCAAGTAAGGAAAAATTAGGCAAACTTTTGGTGGACCAACACCTCTGTAACATAGATATTTTAATGATTTACCCTTTTCAGTGACTAGGTACTAATTACGCCATCTGTAATGGTAGATCCTGATCGCCAAGTTGAGAGACAACCGCTCGGATTCGAAATGACTGTTTGCTGGAAACAGCATTATCCACGTTTGTCCACCAAATAACATCAAGATATTAATATATTGATATAATATAAGCCAGGTACTTCTCATTCTTCTCAACCTTCCTTCTTGCCATCAATCCTCCATCTTCCCTCCTCCCTCTTTTCAGCATCGCAACATACCCCAAATTGGGGATGCCTTAGTCCCAAAAGCTAGGGGTAGGTGAGACTCTTGCCGTATTTATATATTTTAAAAATTATTGGATTTTTGCGTCACCAAAAAAGTGGTAAGATTTAACATCGCGCAAACACAATTACGAGTTTCCCATAAAGCAGGAATCGAGTAATGCTGATAAAGGGGGTCTAGCGGGGACATATTTTCCGAGCGGACGATGGGAAAAGTAAAAGCGTTTCTTCCGTTTCAGGGCGCATCGTCAATAAACTACAGGCCTGGCCGCAAGCAGATAAATCTCCCGGTGTTTGCGAGGCTGTGCGGGCAAAACAACTTCGGGGTAAATAAACACTTACCTTATGAAGTGATAAATATCGTCGCCCGGCGTACTGCAGCGGGCGGGGTTCCTTTTGTCCCACCGGCGCCCGCGGTAACGGAGATGTATGCCAAATTTCTCACGACATCAAGAATTAAGATTAGAGCATTAATCACACCAGAAGTTCTACGGCTGTTTCATACCCACAAATTGAACATGTTTTTGGGAAGAGGAATGCTCATATGATTTGAAGACGGCGCGGCGCGGTTACAAAAATAGATCCATGTTTACTTTGAATATTTTATTCTAATTTATTGGAGTAATAATAATAAATCATTAATAATTATTTATCAGTAAAAGCAAAACCATAATTAATAAAATTTACTCGTCGAGGCACAGGAATCAATGCTGCTAACTCCTTGGAACATGATCCATTAAAATTCCTGTATAATAGACTCAGCATGCCTACATTGCGTCTGTGCATTAGAGATGGTGATCAGTCTGTTAACAACTTATCGTCAATCATACGGACCACCCTCCTCTTCACAAAATCAAGTATAGGTTTATCAAGTATTTTGGGGCTCCAGCCAAGAGGTGGCATACTAGGTGGTTGGGCATAATTGCGATTTATATAGGGCTAGCAGCTGGTTACTACTGAAGAATCTGGTAGCCCTTAACTAGACGCCGAGTTTCTTGGAAGCCAGATTTACTGTTATTTAGTTTCTGTTATTTATTCCGATCCTAACAATGGAGTCTGTATTGGAGATTATTATCAAAATTTTACCAAAGGTACATAACTACACTATTGATCAGCTCTGGAGTTCTGAAATTTGCAGAGATTTTACCGTCTGTATTTTTAGAACAATTTTATATTCATTTCGTAGAGAAATTTCCACCACAATGAGCTTTGAAAATTCCATTGGGTTGCCAGTATATAAAACCAGACGCTACATTGCTTGTTCCAGAGATATCTAGGTAAATATCATTATATTAAAATGTACGTCAAATAGAAAAATCAGTACTGAAATGTGGACAAAACCTTATATAAAATAACCAGCAACCGACTTGTTATTTTATAATGCGCATTTGTTCCTAATGCATTTTGTTCAAGAGTGTTTGTTTAATGGAGTTGGTAAATGGTCAATGTCGTTCCAACAAGATTAATGACAAACCTACTCTTGGTTTCCACCTTCTATTCTTATGTTACAAACATTCCCATAAATTCGCAGTTTCCGATCGCTTTTTTATAAACCTTATTTTATATTACCAATTAAACCCAATACCTACAATTTAGATGACAAAATAATTAGCGAACGTCAAATTCGAACGAAGTTTTCCCGGCTCAATAATATTACGACGGTAAAAAATGAATATCTCTTAAATATACCTTGCTTACCAAAAACTAAATATTCTCATTTCGAGAATTCTAAATATTCAACATTCATAGAGATCAACATTTATTATTGCTGGAACAATTACTGGAAAAAAAACTTGGTCAAAGAAGGAGGCGGCGCTGCACCGTATAACAACCGAAAAATTAATCGATTGAATATTAAAAAAACACATAAATTTGCTGTAGACCACACTTATTTTATTAACACTCTACCGGTTTCGGAAGCACCCTTCCTTCGTCAGGGGAATATTATAACTAACCCATGAAATAGAATATTGACAGATTTATATATTTATACACGTGTGTATGTGAGCATATATGTATGTATGTGTATTTATGTACATACATAACAGCTACCTTACTTATTTGTGTTTATTTTCCAGGCAACTTTGGCAATTTGTGAGTTAATGGAAACATTTCTACCAACTTTCTAATATTTTTTTATAATTTTACTTAAATATGTTCACACTTACTAGACTTCATTTCAAAATAACTATCCTCCATTGGTCACCATGATACAGGCAGCTGCCTAGTATGGTGACCTAATGTATCTACTCAAGTAAATGTATTAATCATGTTACATGTACCTATGAATAAATAAATAAATAAATAAATGTACAAATTTTAGGTGTTCGAATGGGAGCTAAGCAAAGGGATAGGAGTAATTGCGGGATTTTCGGGAAGAACAGAGCGGTTAATTGGAAAAATATTTAGAATGGGACTAAAAGATAAATTTATTTAGTTATTCAATTATTCAGTTACTAGAATTATTGATAAATGAAACAATTTATATACTAGAATTATTATTTAGGGATTTTCTAATTTCAAGTGCTTCTAAGTTATCTAATTTTTGCTTTTATTATTACGGTGAAGAATTTTAACCCCTGTGTCCTTAAAAGTGTGATCTGTGAAAATGAGATGATTAGCAAACTCTGAAAAATTATTACTATTTAAGCATCTTAAATTTTCTGTGATTTTAATATTTATATTTCTAGTTGTCTTACCTATGTAGAACGATGGACAATCATTACAACATAGTTGGTAAATGCCCGAGTGGCTAAATTTATGATCTCTATCTTTAGTGTTTTTTAGTAATTTACCTAAATTTACCTAAATCAGTATAGAACGCGGGTTTAATGTGGGCAGGCAATTTTTTTTTACTACGTGAGGAAAAGTTGCATATATTTAAGATCCTGCGCCATTGAACGGTATTTATTATTTCAACAAATTTATGTGTTTATTTTGTAAATAATGGCGAGCCACAAAGTTAATGCTTTTTACAAATATGAAAATTATTTTAGTGTAAAGCTACATGTAAATCATTATTTCTTTTGTAATCTAACTTTGACCCTTGCTTCGTTGACAGTTAAATGTTTTTACTGGTTTATTTTCAAGTGGTAATAATATAGCTATACATAAATATGTTTTCAATAAATTATTGGGATTATTTTGCGAAAAAAAATTATGATTGGCGAGATAAACTCCAGTTATATAAATATACAAGTAAGTGGGTGTATTATAAATTTTTAAAACTTGTTTGATTAGAAATTGTTAAATTTTCTTTATTTTTCCTTCCAGTTTTTTTCTGGAAATAATCACCTGCCAACATAATTATCTTTTAAAAGATTTCAATCTTTTGTTTCCGATATTTTTTGAGACCTTATTTAAACATTTTTTTTAATACTCCCACGTTCTTAAGAAAACACTATTAAAAATAAATATTTCCGTTGGAAAACTTTTTTAATTATCAAATTTCCTGTAAAAGCAAGCACATTCTTATTAAAATATTATTAGGATGTTGTCAATGCAAACTTCAAAGGATCGTAGCCCCGGGGTCAATTCTTACTAGACTCTAACAAGTTTTGAAGAACCGAAATATACGCAGTATTATATTATTATTATTATTTAGATTATATTGAAATATATATAGATATTTTGAAATATACAAAACCAAAAATAAGTTTTGCGAATGGATTCGAAATTACATAATTTGAAACTATAAACAAAACAAATTACAATAATCTACAAAGGTTTATTCAGAAAACTAACAAAATCCGTTGTTAAATTCCATTCATCAACTTTAATTCCAGGATTTTGAACAGGAAAAAGTTCAGTGTTTTCCCGAAAACGTGATATTTTCGTTTTTTTACACAGGAGGCCCCGCGAGAAATTCTTTTTCTGTGTAATTTCTTATATTTTTCCATTTCTATGTTATCTTTGGGGATGCTCTACAAAGGATATATCTAAGGAATGAAAGGAGAGGAAGTTATTGGATTGGGTATGAATCTGGGGGAGTATGTAACGGATGTATGACAAATTCACTAAACATAGCGACCTAGTTGGGGTAACTTATGATAGAGATGTTGGTTATGCAATGAATGGTTCCAGGACCCGCCGTCTAAATAGGCTACGGATACTGAGAAGATAAATCAATACAAATGTGTTGTGAGCTTATCCGTGCACCCGGAAAAGCATTATTTTTCTTTTTTCTGCTGAGATTGATGAAACATTTTGTTTAATTTGGGAGACGGGTATGGGTACCGCCGCTCCGGGAACCATTTATTGGATAACCAACAGCTCTACCATAGATCACCACAAGTGGTTGGCTATGTTTGGTGACTTACCAGGTGCTGCATGGCAGGCCGGATCAGGAGAGAATGGTTGATGGAGTCCCTTTGACTTCTTCAGCCGTACTCTTTTTGAACATCGACTTGCACTGCAGTAAAAGGAATGGATTCATATATCCGTCATTCCTGGACACACTGACCCCAGATTCCTACCCACCCCTAATACCCTTTTCCTTCCCAAATTTTCCTCTCCTTCCTTTCCTAAAAAGACTCTCCACAGATGACATCGGCCCTGGGGGGAATTATTTTCTCAGAGCCTCCTGTGTGGAGATAATTAAAAAAAATCGAAAATCTTGGAATAGAAATTTGTCTAAATAATGTCAATTAACGACAACAGTTTTTTTAAATCGTAATAGATCACCTGTATAGGGATATTCTGTTCAGTGCCTAGGGATATGGTAGGTATATAAATTGTAGATTTTTAAAGGTTCATTAAAAAATCTTTTTTACCCGTTTTACAGAATTGATTATAAAATTCATTTGGGCTATAATAATGTTTTCCTTTAGTGACTGTGTTGACCCTTTTTTGTTTGTTTGTAGAATCTGTTTTTTCAAGTTGTTTTTAGGTCCTATGAAAAGGTATCACAATATCTTGCGAACATTGTTGAAAATAAATATTTTGCGGATGTGGTCCTTCTCAAAATTTTATATCAGGTTCAAGTTGGAAAAATAGAGTGGGTAATGGTATATTTCTGTACCCGAGAAGCATACGGATGCAAGTCCAAAATTTGAAGAAATGAGTTCTTGATGCAGACTTAAAGTAAATTATCGTGTTTATCAGTGGCAGAAGGTCCTATCATGAAGGAAAATAGGATTTCCAAAAATGTATACGGATGCAACTGCCTTTGATGCAACAATTATCTTAGAAGCAGAAAGATGTACATGGACTTGCATCTTTATGATTTAGTTGCATTTTGAGTATTATGACTCAAGTTCCATTTTGCATCCTTCTGCCTCTAACATTACTACGCTTTCTATGGAAGTAAACAATTTTCAAACATTGATCCTTTCATAATACACCACATGTCATAAGATAATATATCACTTCATGTTGAAGCAGAAGGACTCAAGTCCGTGTTTTTGTTTGACTCAGGTCAGCGTTTTTTTTTAAACAATATTTTTAAAGGCTTTACATATAAAGTACTACGTTTTATTTGCTCGTTTTTAAAACAATACTAATTGATTTAATAATTACTTTTTTTGTTATCTATCAGCATGGATATCCGAAAAAGCAATGAGACCATAGTCAGAGAAGAAATAGTTTTTTGACTCTCCTGAACATTTACCTTTTTGCATCCTTATGCTTCTCGGGTACAGATTTAAATAAAAATAAAAATAATTTTAGGTACACATAATGCTAATTATCGAATTTTCGTGAAATGCTAAGCATTCACTTGTGCATTTTAATTGTTTATTGTATCTTGATGTTGAACGGTTTCAATACAATTTTTGTTTTGTCTCGAATTTATAGGTTAACGAAACCATTTTCATTTGGCTGTGGAAGTTTCCATTTATTCGTGAAAAAACAAACAAAATAGCTATCGAATTTTATCCATGCTTTTTACTATTATAGTTCAACAACATAGTTGAAATTCGACTGTTGCGAGCTTCTGAGTCTAATCAACACAACAACAACTCTACACTAATGTCACTAATGTCATCAGGACCTTTTTCAATGTCACGGTTCACTTACTCGCCAATAAGGAACTCCAGTCCATTTTCGTTATTTGTTTTTGGGGTGTTATGCCGTGTTGCTCTACCTCCTTCTTTAGCCAACGTTTCGAACATCGTTGCAGGGTCCATCATCAGACCATCGGCAGATCCGGTAGATATGTAATTTTTAGTGGTGAAGTGTGTAAAAATATTATGGCTTTAAAAAAATATGTTCACATAGACCAATAAACGCTGATTCTGAATATTAAAAAGTCAATTTTTAAGCGGATCATAGAAACACGCCGTCAAGTTGGTATTATTGAAATGTTTAGTGCTGACGATACTGTTCGACGTGTCGTGACGTCACCGTAAAGTCATTGTATGGGAATGTATGATATGACACAAGCCATGGTATTAATTTATTCGTTTATTTACATACTGTTTATAGAGATTTAGTTGTTGTGTTTATTGAAACTTTATTTACGCCGTAGTAGATGTGTAATTTTTAGTGGTGAAGTGAATCTTGAAAAATTAAAACTTTGACAATTATTTTAACTATGAAAACTAACTCTAAAAATAAAAATAAATGTGTAGTTATTTAAGTTAGAAGGTCATTCATAAAAAAAATAATAAAATTGGACTGGAGTTAGATACGTTTTAAGATTTTCACGGCCAAAAGCATTTTCGTTATTTGTTTTTGGGGTGTTATGCCGGCTAAAGAAGGAGGTAGCGCTACACGGCATAACACCCCAAAAACAAATAACGAAAATGCTTTTGGCCGTGAAAATCTTAAAACGTATCTAACTCCAGTCCAATTTTATTATTTTTTTTATGAATGACCTTCTAACTTAAATAACTACACATTTATTTTTATTTTTAGAGTTAGTTTTCATAGTTAAAATAATTGTCAAAGTTTTAATTTTTCAAGATCGCCGAAATCCAACGTATGTTTAATGAATCGTGTGTCGTCATCACTCCCGAAAAGTTACTATAAGGTCGGGCGATCAGCTGTTCAACTGGCGCTATTTTGAAATTCAGAGTTCGAAGTATTCTCCCTACAGTAGCATTACTATTTTTTGTGCAGTAGTTTTTGAATATTTTCAATAATAGAGACAAACTAATAAGAGATACCATTATTTTTGAAACTGAATTATTTGGGCCTAAATAATGTTTCAATAAACACAACAACTAAATTTCTATAAACAGTACGTAAATAAACTAATAAGATGAAACGTTGTTAACACGGTAGCTTGTGTCATACCTACTTTCCCACGACTTTACGGAGTTCAGTGACGTCACCACTAAACATTTCAATAATACCAACTTGACGGCGTGTTTCTATGACCCTCTTAAAAATTGACTTTTTAATAAACTTATATAATATTCAGAATCAGCGTTTATTGGTCTACATCATAGGTTCCCAACCTTTTTTTGCCCACCGCCCACTTTGAGAATATTTTTTTTTCTAGCGCCCCCCAGCTCGTAAATCTGAAACAGCAATTGTCGTCACGATTATATTTACCACAACGGGCGGGGGAGGGGAAACAGGCATTCATTTTATATATAAATAGGCATTAGTTCATTTACTACTGTTTTCAGGTGTCCTATTAGTTCATCGGCTTTTCTGTCTAAGTTTCCTTGGTTATCGCAGATCCACTTTTTGTTTTGTAATGCCGTACACAATTTATCCTTATTATAGTTCTTTTTATTCCTGTATATATATTATACTTCGTGTTCCCTGAGGCTTCGGACTATTATATCTAATTTTTTAAATAATTGTTTCGTGATCAGATTGACTTTGAATCTTTCCATAGCATTAACTTCCACGTAAAAGTCATTTGAAATTACCAAATCAATCATGGTTTTAGAGATTTTTCATATTCTTGTATAATTTTTGAAAAGTTGCTTCCTACCTAGGCAATTTATGATGATTTGTAATCTTGTGCTTTTTGTATTGAATATTAAAATCTCCACGGATGTTTTTCAAGTCTCTTGTATTTATTTGCTAATGGCACCATTATTTAAAAAAATCTAAGACTTTTGTATCATTTTGATTGGCGAATGATAAATAGCTGCATAGGTTCCCAGCTTAAAATCCTTCAATAGCCAGTAGGTATCCAGGTATAATTTTTATCTAGTACCGCATTTGTTGTGACTTTGAAAGAGATATTGTTTTGAATTAATGTGATAACTCCACCAGTATGCCTGCTAAATGGGTCGCATCTAATTGTCGAATAGCCCTGAAATGTTGTGTCATTTTGGTTAATTTTTTCGGTAATACAGGTTTCGCTCATCATCAACATGTGCAGTTCGTATTCTTTTAGCATGTCTTCGTCTTCTTCGATATGTGCTAGTAAACTAGCTATGGGTTTCTCTGGGTCTCCTACCGCCCCCTGAAAGTCTGAAACGCCCCCCATTTTTATCTTTGCCTTCTACCGCCCCCCCCCCCCCCTGAAGGTCTGAAACGCCCCCAAGGGGGCGTTATCGCTCACGTTGGGAACCTATGGTCTATATGAACATGTTTTTTTAAAGCCATAATATTTTTCATTGGAGTTCCTTATTGCTCGCCAGCGTAGTTTAGCAAACGAAATTACAAATTTTATCGATATTTTTTAACATACCTTTCTTAATCAGTGTTTAAAACATACCTAATCTTTCATGTCATAATACTTTTTCTGATAATGTTGATTTTTTTTTTTAATTTTATCCAATTGTTAACCAATTTAATGCAATAATTATTGCACACAACCATTATTTATTACCATTTTTATAACTATTTCATGTACCAAATGTAAAAGCCCCATGGGAGTATAAAAGAGTTAATAAATAAACATCAAATATATTTTTAAAAAGTGTTTTGAAACTCAAGTAATGAAAAGTTTTATAAAAAAATAATTTAATCTAACTTTTCTGCTTTTCTTATAATAAAATTACATGATGATATTTAATATGTGATCACCCTGTGTAATTACAATTAAGCTGTGTAATACACCGCCACTTTTGAAATAATTATTAATGCCATTCAGTGTGATACCCAACCCGCCTCGGGCCAATAGTTCGAGGGTTAAAACCCCGTTGGACCCGGAGATCATAAAACAGCAGGTAGAAATGGGTAGGACCAATGATGGTTACAATCAAGGCAAATCACACCATCTTAACGTTGTGGTTAACCATTGTTTCTGAAATGACTTCTTTCAAAAGTATGGAAATTATGTGAGGATAATAATATTGGTAATTCCTAAAATTAATAGAACGAAAAAAATTACTAGGAAAATAAATAGGTCTTAATAGCTCAGTTGGTAGAGTATCGTCCCAGCAAAATAGAGGATCTGGGTTCGATTTCCAGTTGAGACCGTTAACTGTTTATTTTTGCGCATTTTCTGTTGCATGTTTCATGGAGGTTCGTTAAATTGAATAAATGAATTTGCCTACTAAACCGTTATTAATCTGAACGGTAATATTATCATTTAATCTAAGCAAATTTATTTTAAACTATTTGCTCACTAACCAACCTAACCTTTCCACCGTAACGCCATAGACCGAGAGATTAGGCCACCTCATATTTCTGTATTGGTACGCACTTATTGCTTCATTCACATTCACACATACTCTTCTGGTATTCTGACTATTGACATGATCCCATTCCAGTATTTGTTACACTTGATCATGTATTCCAAGTGTCCTTGATCACTTTTACCATTCATACAGAATACATTGTGTGAAATCTGGTTAGACATGTTGTTATGGAGGAGACATGTTGAAGGTACAAATAAAAAACTCATATGGACAAGCGTCATAATTTATAACCCAACATATAATGAAAATTAGCAAAAACTGGACTATGATCGTCAAGCTAACGAAGGTCCCTACCAAAATAAGTATCACATGCATTAGGAAGAATTAAAACGTATTATTTAATAAGAAACATATTGCAGGCGTACTCAAAAGACTAGTGCGAGTAGATTGTGGACCCCGCGCCCCCCACATAATTTTTTCAACAATTTCAATTAATTATTTCCCAATCAAACCGATTTCCATTTGCAATATCAATATTTATTTTTTACTATGCAGTTCTTAAGAATTGACCATTTGCTCACGTGAACTATTTTGCTTAAATATCCTTAAATATTTAAATTCCTTATATACTGAAATATATAAATTCCAGTCACCATTATAATAGAAGGACAGCATAAAGTGCCGGTCGGTTACAATACTGGTTTTCTCGATTCCATTGTAACATGATATATTCGTTTAATTAATTCGAAACATGGATTGGAAAAATGCTTAATCAAATAAAATGATTTTTTTTGTAAATTGTACCTACTTAACTTACAGAAAGCACTAAAGCACTAATTAAAAGCACTACAGGAATGCGTTTTTAATGTGTTTCTATTGTTATCGTAAATAAATATATACATCTCTTGATTTACTTACACATTATCCAACTGCATAAACCTTTTGGGCGGAAATCAATTTACAGCTCTGGGTACAATTAATAAATTAGATTTATCGGAAATGTGATTTTATAATAATGATGTACATCCATTACCAATACACGATTATATTTATTTACCCGAAATAAAATCACCACATTTCAACGAGCGCTTTGTCAGGCGGCAATCGCCCTCATTTCTGACAAAATTGAGTCGTTTGAAAGTGTCAACAACTCGATCACGTTAATGACATTAAGCTATTTATTTAGCACGTGCGTTCAAAACAAATATTTTAATTTCACCGTTTTCTAGCCGTTTCGAGGGAACTCAAATAACGTCTATTAAGTAATTATGCACGGTTAAAGCAGACCGCAGCATTTCCCTGCGAATCCGAATATCTATCTCTGCTACAAATACGATAATTGCTAAACTGACCACACTACCCCAGTCTACCCCAACACACCCATCATGTCCATTTCATCCCGTTCTTCCAATTTGTACAGTGGCCATACCCTTTGCAGTAAGTTGTTTCAAACACAAATTAATTAGGTACTCGGGTTTATCTGAACTATGATTTAAACTAGATATTTATTTTAACTTAGGTATAATTTGTAATGAATCTATTTTTTTTTACATAAACGTAATCTTCCAGTACATTTTATAATAATTAGATGGGTTAAAAAAACGTCACATAATGAGAGCTGCTACTACGGTGTAGTGGTCGGTTCTTCGAATTGTCGTGAGTTATAGTTTAAAAAAATGTAATTCACACGCGATAGAAGTGAAACTAGAAATTCGATAGATGTCGCTTTCTTTTGCCTGTTTATTTTAAAGTGGTTTGAAGATTGGATATTGATATGGATATTAACAAAAACAAAAATGTTTATTTATTTTTTGGTTTTCGTAGAATTCGAACCTCCGTCCGCTGAATATCTCTGGCCGCTGAGATTTGGGACGCACTATACCGCTGCGCTATGGAACGCGCTCGGCGAGGCGCGAATTTACACATTATATTCCGACGACCCGTAAAAAAACAAAGCAGCCAATGAGCGCAGACCTATCGTTCTTTCAGTTTTATATCTCAACGAATAGGAGCCTTGAGCTGCGCTTGATGTTTCGCAAGTGCCAATAGTGCGTGATTTCCGTTTCATCCGATTTTCAAATCACTCTAACGGGGCAAAGGAAGTTTCACTTCAAAAACCCATTTTCATCTTTGTTTTGTCGAGAATGTCGGTAACTTGTCATCATTCCTGAGCACGACTGTTGATCGCCAACAAACAAACGACTAAATGTTATTAATTTATTCGACGTACACTGTTGTAGGTACGTTAACGACCTACAGTCTTGCTCAGGAACGTTCACGAGTTATCGATATTATTGATAAATCCTTTATCGATTGACCGTGCTAGATACCCAGAACAGATATTTATAATCATCATACTCACAACAATGAATGTGCAGGCGTTGTGAGTTTGTTTATTAAGATTTGAATATCTTACAAAAATCGCCTTACAAGCTCTCAGAAGGAACTTTAATAAAAGTAAACAAATAAAATTTTGTATTCTATCCACCTTTAAATTACGCTGAAAAACTTTTTTATTGCTGTTTCAACGGACATAGAAATAATTGGACTGTGTTGGTCTTAACCATAACTCACAGTATTGACGCAAGGTACCGACGTGCTTTACGACGAAAGCTCAGAAAGTTACAATATCTCTGTTCAATTTATGATCGCAATAACTCCATTATTGCTCGGTGCACGATACAGGTGGTACTCGTATATGCCCCGCACATGTGGTAGCTTCATTCTCCGACTCCGATATAATTTATTGAGTTATTATTGATTCAACGACATTTTTGGTTCCGCATTCAGAATTCGTAGAACATCAACAAAATATTAAGGTGCCCAACTTCAGATGTCACCTAATAGAGAACTTCAGTCCATTTTTTTTTTAAATTTCAAATAACTGAATTTTTATTTTTATTTTTAGAGTTAGTTTAAATACTTAAAAAACTGTCAAAGTTTTAATTTTTCAAGATCCCCCGAAAACCACCGTATGATATGGTGAATCGTGTGATGTCATCACTCCTGAAAAATTAGTAAAGGATCGGGCAAGCTGATCAACTGCCGCCATTTTGAATTCCGTTGTTTGAAGTATTCTTCCTAGAAGTAACAAATCTATTTTTTTGTGCAATAGTTTTTGAATATTTTCAATAATAGAGATAAACTAATAAGAAATACCTTTATTTTTGAAATATTATTTAGGCCTAAATAATGCTTCAATAAACACAACAACTAAATATCTATAAACAGTATGTAAATAAACGAATAAATTAATACGATGGCTTGTGTCAATTCCCATACAATGACTTTACGGTGACGTCACGACATCACCACTAAAATTTATTATTACGACCCGATTAAAAATGGACTTCTAATTTTTTTTTAAACTCTGCGTTTAATATTATTAAATAAAACTTATGTATATATTCAGAATCGGCGTTTATTGGTCTATATCAACCAAACTCAACTTGCGGCCCGCTAAGCTTTTATGTGCGGCCCTAAACACATTTTTATCAGGAACATGATTTTTAAAAATTTTATCATTCTAAACTTCGTATATTTCGACTTTGATGCACAGAGAGTGACAACCGAAGAGGATTGTCATTACAGTTCTCATCAGATCTGGTATCAGCGTGTTGCTATTGCACACGCTATTATTTGTAAAAAAAGTATGCTCGCAAATAATTTATTAATAAAATAGCCGTTTCCAGAAACCACCAAATCAATTATAATGCATAAAAACTGGTTAATATACAACTGTTTAAAGCGATGCACTAGTAGTCAGGTACTTACTTGCAAACTTTTACAGCATTTTTGGCTGCCTTATAAAGTATTGTTTTGTTATAATTTAATTACCAATTATGGCGGGATTACAGATTAATTTAATAATTACCCATAATGAAATCGAAAAATGTCCGAATATTTCGTTGTTTCGGGGGGGGGGGGGGTAAAGGGGGTGTTTCAAGATTTTTTTCGTCATACCAGTATAGTGTTGCGGCCCGCGTAACTTTACAAGTATGTGTATGTGGCCCGAAGACAAAAAACGGTTGAGTATAGTTGGTCTACATTTATGAACATATTTTTTTAAAGTCATAATATTTTTCACTGGAGTTCTTTATTGTGACAATTTTTTTTTTTTTTACTTTTACAGTAAACGGTACGCAGAGAGGAAAATATTTACTAAGGACAACCTGGATCGACTTAAAAATGCTTTTTAAATTGTATTAAGGGAAAGGAAGAAGCAAATACCCCTACCTTAGGTCAAACCAAGTGGTTCGCTACCCTTGGTGACTTAGCAGGGTTGGCCGGATTCACGGGGTGAGTTTTGTCTAGGTTTTGGCAGCGGACGCGTTTGCCCACCTACTGCGTAGCGAGCCGGATCGAGAGAGAGACCTTTTGACCTCTCCAGCCGCACTCTCTCGACCCATTGCCTTGCACAGCAGTGGGAGGAATGTATACATACGTCCGTCACTCCTGAACAGATTCTTACCCACCCTTCATACCTTTTTCCTTCCAAAAACTTCCTTTCCTTTATTTCCCTAAAAAGACCCCCACACATCATACCCAAATATGACACAGGTCCCAGGATATTTTTTTCCTTAGAACTAGCTCCTCAGTTGTGGAGCTAATATATATTTTTTTAAACATGGCTATTTAACGATTCGTAAAAGCAAACGGCTAGCATGCTGCAAATAATGTTAACCGTGGAAGTTTGATGTACTTGTATCTGATTATTCAGAGAATCTTCCCTTGAAATACCAGATAAACAAACACATCGTTCTTACCCGATGCCTTAGTTCCAAAGGATTCAAGACCTCCGTAATAACAAGGAAATCAGAAAGCCCGTTTTAAGGGCTCGAACCCAAAGATATCCGAAGAGATAATAGATAGAGCACAATTATTATTGTAATTATATCTGCGTGTTGTCATAGCTCTGACTTCAATAGAAGTGTTTGGGTTGGTCATGAAGATAATGAAAAAGTTTCATTTTACTAGAAAATTATCCACTACATTTTGATCCTCATTCGCGCGTAAATTAGTTTTGAAGTGCGTTTGATTTAATTGACGTTTCAGTAATTTAATCAAAAACTCATCATGGAAAAGCGAAAATAATTATTTCTTTTTTCAGAAACTAATTCACATTCATGTAATTCAATGTACATCACTGAATGATAATTCGATGATTTTATGCTAATGCGTAACATAAAAGAACATATTTAAGTACTGGAATTATTTCAAAGTGAGTTGAATTAATCACTCGAGAGCAGCGTCTGTTAAAATTTGAAAGTAACCCCAAAAATTATTTTTTTTTATGAATGTTCAAATAACAATTATAAATATACTAGCTGACACGACAAACCAACCGAAATATTCACAAATCTGCCATTTGTGAATATTTCGGTTGTTAAATAAAAAATAACGAATGTATTATAAGTGTGTGGGGATGGGAGCTATGACGGAAAGAGGAATGGGGCGCTGTAGACGATGACCGCCGACAAAAACAAGAAAAAAACAATTAAAGTAGAAAAATGATATAAAGAAAATAAATATGAATTTCGAAGAGCAATTGAGTGTACGATATTTTTTGTCAGTCCGTCTTTAGCCTCGATACAAATAAGCTCGATAGTTTGCCCACGCGAGAACATGATGCCGAATGAAATATCAAAATGACGCGACGCTTCTCGGTAATGTCTTGCGCATCTGTGGATGTAAGTTTGATGAGGTGGACGTAGCGCCATCTGTCATTCAACAACATAAATTATTTTGTTCTGCTTGAAATACGAAAGACTATTAAATTTGTTCATACAAATATACTAAAATCGCGATTAAAAAATGGGAGGGTTAAAATTTGGGGTTAAAGATATTTTTTGATGCCACATAAAATAAAACACAAAAAAAATATTTTGTCAAAAAAATAGTTTTTTTCTGGATAGGGATACCCTAATCACGTAGCGGTATGAAATATACTTTAAAACCTATTCTCATACCTACCAAATATACAAAAAAAATCTTAAAAATCGGTCAAGCCGCTTCGGAGGAGTGCGACCACAAACACCGAGATTTTTATGTGTAAGATAATTTTTTTTTCTTCTTAAATTTAACTTTTATTAATAAAATCCAATACATCTCATTTTGTACACCTAAATAATTCATTGGTACTGTAATTCATTCACAGATGAATTTAACTAGTTTTCGTGAAAATTTATTTATTTATTTATTTATTTATTACATGCCTTAGTGGGATTTTATTATAAAATTTTACAAACTATTTGTATCAAAGTAAATACTTACAAATTTAAACAATAAAGAAAAATATAAAGATAATGATAAAAAAGGTTGCTGCAAAACACAAAACAAAATACACAGATAAAGATGTAAACAGAAACTAAGAATCCTCCCGCATATAATTGAATTTAAAAGATTTTACAAAACAACATAGTAGTAGCATAGAAGTTATTTGGTAGGTACATAGGTCTATTTGTGTCTCAAAGAATAAAAGTGATAGAATAAACATTTATACCGATTAGTTTTAAGATGAAATACGTCGCCCAGATTAGAATATTTATTTCCGAGACTGTGAAGTCTCGGAATCGAAGAATTTCGATAAGCTAGTGTCCTGGTGTTATTGAAGTAAAAGGGTAACAAATGTCGGCATGATTTTTTGGGAACATGGATGTTGATAAATTGAAATAATTCAGGACAGTCAATTTTGTAATGCAGTATTTTATGTAATAGTATTAAATCTGTACTTATTCTTCTTTCTGAATGTTTCAATAGTGACATTTTATCCAGGAGGTAATTATAATCAATGTTTTGTATGGGAATATGCAATTTATAGTTTATAAACCTTAAAAACTTGTGTTGAATCTTTTCAATGTTGTCTGAATGAATATTGTAAAAGGGTGACCATAACGTAGAGGTATACTCAAGTTGGCATCTGACAAGGGTTTTATATAACATGATAAAGGTGCCTAAATTATTGAAATCTTTTGCAGCTCTCAACACAAAACCAAGAGTTTTAAGGGCCTTATTGATAATATTATTAATATGACATACAAAGGTGAGTTTACTGTCGAATATAATGCCTAGATCAATAATTTCACTAACACAATTTAAATTTACATCATTTAATGAATACTGAAATAATATAGGATTATTTATTTTGGAAAAATGAATGAAATGACATTTATTTATGTTCAATGCTAATTTGTTGATAGAGCACCATTAAAAAAGATATCTCAAGTTACTTTGTAGTGTAATGCAATCATTAATGTGGTTGATCTCTTTATATAGTTTCATGTCATCTGCAAACAATAGAACGTTTATATCAGTAAATACATTAACAATGTCATTTATGAATAATATAAACAAAATGGGCCCTAAATGGGAGCCTTGCGGGACTCCACTTGTCGCCATAAATTCGTATGAATTTGTGCCATTTATTTTTACACTAAGACCTCTTTCAAACAAATAACTAGCAAACCATTTTAGTAAATTACCGTTAATTCCAAGTTTTGCTAATTTATTGATTAATATTTTGTGACACACATTGTCAAATGCCTTGCTGAAGTCAGTGTATACTGAGTCTACCTGGAATCTGTTTGCTAAGGATTTTGACATAAAGTTTTCATATATTAATAAATTAGTTAATGTTGATTTATTTGAACAATAGCCATGTTGGTGGGGAGTTACAATTTTTTTTTATGTTTGTAGATATTTTATCGAGAACTATTTTTTTCAAAAAGTTTAGGTATCGCTGATTGGATACATATTGGTCTGTAATTTGTAACATTCGTTTTGTCTCCCTTTTTAAAAATAAGTGTAAGAAAACTATATTTCCATATATTAGGGAAACAGCCTGTCATTAATGATTGGTTAAAAATTAGAGAAAGAGGTACAGATAAGCTGTTTAGACATTATTTAATTAACACAGGTGGAATGTTGTCAGGTCCAGCACTTTTTCTACCATCTATCAAATTTACATGCTTTTCAATATCATTAATTTCAATGTGTATTTCAGATATGTTCAGACAAAGATTCGTCGAGAATTTGGGAATTTCATTATCAGGTATATCCTCTTCATAGACAGACTTGAAATAATCAGCGAATAAATTTACAATATTTTGAATACTACATCCAATTTTTCCATTAAAATTCATAGAAGTTGGAATACCCGAATTATTATTTTTTTGAGAATTAGTGAAGTTTGAAAATTGTTTTATGTTTAGATGAATATTATTTTCAATTTTATCAATGTAATTTTTATAACACATTTTAGACATTTACAACACTCCTTTCTTAATAATTGAAATTCATTATAATCACTTGACAATCTCGATCGCTTGTAATTTTTATGAGCAATTTTTTTATTGTATGTTAAAGTGATCATTTCAGTACTAAACCAATTTGGAAAATTAACAATTTTATTTTGTCGGAGGGGCATAAAATTTGCAACAGCATCTTTTAGAATAGCATAAAATTTATTTACGTTGTTATTAATGTCTGCGTTTTCCAGAAAGGACCAATCGGTTGTATTTAAGTAATCAGAAATATTTTGAAAATTTGCTTTAAAAAAGTTATAACATGACATTTTTATGATCATTGTCGTTAGAAAGGGAGATAATTATGTCCAGAGGAGGATGATAGGCGTCTACAGGTAATAGCTCTTCTAAAGATTTACACACCGTAGCAGAAGTACTGCAGTACTTCGCATTAGCGGCAGTGTTTAATTGTGGGATTGATAAGTAATTAGACATACCCAGTATCTCCCTCTTACTAGGATTAGCAGTAGACATATTAATACCAGATTATTGAGGGTCATCATGGTTCCAAGAAACATTTGGTAAGTTATAGTCTCCAATTACAATAAATTTGGCACTGGGGTACTTAAATCTTTAAATTTCCACATCTTTAACATGATTCATATATTGTTGTGGAGCAGAGGATGGCGGAAAATATACACATCCTATTATAAATTTGCCGGCGTTTTATTTTGAAGCATCACAAAAAGTTGTTCAACATCATGATGTTTGTGTTTAATAATTTTAGAACACATTTTTTTTTTTTTATTTATGGCGATGAGTACTCCACCACCTCGCGTCTTCCTACTATTGGACGAATTTCTATCAAGGCGATATACGTTGTAGTTAGACATGCCTAACTCTGCATTGTTTATGTCGGGGTCAAGCCAGGTTTCTGTCAATATTATGATGCTATGATGAATAGTAGGTCTGGATAATCTGAAGTTCTGTAGTTTGGTGAGCATTCCCCTTACATTTTGGTAATATATCGGAATTTTATGTTTAAATGAGTTGTTTGTTAGTTTTTTGCTATGTTTTTCGCTATTATCCTCGGAACAGAGTTGATATACTTTATGGTGAGGTTCAATTCACCATCCTTAATACGTGCATCAAGTTCAGATCGTAGGTCCATCAATTGTTTTCGCTGAATTAGTGTTTGGTCCTGGTAAATTCTTATGAAGTCTGGTAGTTTTTGTTTGTTATATAATATATGCTTCGTCGTTTAGGGGTTCAGAAGCTCAATTTTTACAGGTCTGGCCCTGTCGCCCTTCCTAATTCCCAATCGGTAAATTTTAATATTATGTGGAATTGTGGATTATGAGGTTGGAAGCCCTCACCTTCCTGTCCTCTATCTCGTTAAGGGTTTCAATAATCTCGGCACTTTGCATAGGCGGAGAAGGCTGCATGATGGGCTGAGGATTTGGTGCCATTTGTTTATAGGCCATCAATTCACCTTCTGTAATCCCCATTTTTAAAGCCATGAGACCAATAGTCCCAAGTAAATCAGATGTTTTTGGCAGTATTATGGCCACTTGTTCTTTAGTAAACTTGTTACTAGGATCCATTGGAATATTGTTAATAACATTGATTAGCTCCATAAAGTATCCATAAAATGAAGTACTCTACTTATACCTACGTCTTATTGGCAATTCACGGTGGACCTAAAGGTGCTTCAATAGTTGAGAGGTGTAGAGCAGTCGCAATACGGCGAATGAGTTCTAATCCCGGTGACAGCAAATATCTATTTTTGATGTGATTTAAAAATGCCTAGCTTTAATATTTTTCTTCTATAATAGTTCAAATTTAATCCAGTCTAGAATAAAACAGCCATATCGATTTTTAGGCTACTTTGGAGGTTAAGCAAAGGCGAGGAGCCCTTGAGATTTTTACTCACCATTACTCGAGTGTTCACGCAGTCACTCGTTAAAAAATCTTTTAAGGCTTTTAAATTAGTAATTTATATTCACACTTTATCGTTCAAACTGAGGCACCTACCGACTGCGCATCAGTAACCAACAGACGTTCCTATTAATTCGGTTTTTAAAGAAAACCCTTTTTTCGAAAATGAGAATTTTTACCTTTTGTGTAAGAAAACCATTTTCAGGTTTCGAATAATCTGTCAATATTTCAATTCCTCCGAAATAGGTATCTTCCACTCACTATTGTAATAGAAAAATGCCGGTCTAATTTTTTAACAGATAAAAGAATATTTCAAAACTTCGTCACTTATTATGGAAATGACACAAATGCAAATCGAAAATAATTGTGCTGGCATTCAGAAAAACCCTGCAGGATAAGTTTTGTAAAAATTTCAAAGACTTAGACGTCGTTAGCATTTTAAGTTTAGAAACAGATCTTCGTTTTGTAAAAAAAGGATTTATAAATATGACCGCATAATTACGAATTTCACAATTCATCTTAATATTTTCACTTTGTTACAAAACTCGTAAAGGGTGTTTCTTCTTAAATAAATAAAATAGTCCCCAAAAAGGTCGGTGTTTAGCGGAGCGTTATTGCCTTATTCAAAACCGAAGAGCATAAAAAATCTATTGTTTCCTTAGGTCGTTTGTTTAATAGGAGATTAACATCAACCGCTAGTTAAAGCAATGGTAATAGAATAACATTATCCACTGGTTAAAGTTATCCAAAAAAATACCTTCTTCCCAAACTCTGTTCTCATAATAAGGTGAAATCTTAATTGAAAAATGTTTTTTAAAAAATTATTGAAGTTGTTTTTTTTCTCACGGTTTTTATTATATTTATATCGCTGTTATTTCCGTCTACAAAACCAGTAATCTAAGTAATACCAAGATATTAGTGTACAAAACACTTATCAGACCAGTACTCACATACGCGGGTACTAACTAAGAGGAATGAGCGAGCACTGGACGTTTTTGAAAGGAAAATTTTCAGGCGTATCTTCGGACCGGTTTTAGAAAATGGATTTTGGTGCAGACGTTATAACAATGAGCTATATACTCTGTTTAAGTATCTAAGCGTCACAAAATTTATTAAACTGGGAAGACTTCGGTGGTTGGGTCATATAGAGAGAATGACCAAAGATCAAGCACCAAAGTCCATGCTGAATTCAAGACCGATAGGGCGAAAGAGCCTGGGAAGACCAAGATTAAGATGGAGCGACAAAGTCCTCAAAAATATATCTACCTTGGAGCTTCTAAACTTGAGTGAGCTGGCACAAAACTGAGATGAGTGGAGGAAGACTCTTGAGGAGGCCAAGACCCACCAGGGGTTGTAGAGCCAAGAGTGATGATGATGATGATTCTGACGCTATTTAAAATTAAATTTTAAATTTATTCGCACTTCATATTTTCACGTTTTTCTTCTTCGCTTCAATAACAAATTAATCATGCCAGGAAAAATACCATCAAAATAGCGAAAAGGGTTTAAATTTTATGTATTAGGTACCTACTTTATCGGCATGGATGATTCATGCTCGTACGAAACGGATGTCTGTGAAAAATTTCTGCATACAAAATATCGCTCACTTCAAAAGATTTCCATATGCACATAAAATATTATATCAGGTTAACCTACAAAATATGTTCAGTTTACATTATGCCTTAACTTACGTAAGTAACATTATTCACGGCTTCAGCCAAATACAATAAATCATTGAAGAAGAAGATAACACAAATAATCTAAACGAAATGTGAAAGAGAACAAGACACAGAAAAATAAGAAGATAACTGAGACTCGAACCTAGAATCTCTGGTCTTACCGGGACAAACGCCTTACCAATTCGGCTACTGCCACCTGGTTGTCTAAGGCCAAATATGTCAAACTCATATTCCAAATTTCAGAATTAACAATAATTATTACCTTAGATTATTTTTTTTCATATTATTGGCAACTACCTTTTTCTTTGGTAACACTTTTTTCACTGAAACAAACTACAATTCTTCGAATAAATGTTTCCAATGAAAATAGTAGTTTGCCAATAATGTGGAAAAAATTAGTGGAAGATAATGTTGTTAATTCTGAAATTAGAAATATGAGTTTGAAAAATATTACATAAATAAGAGGTGGCAGTAGCCGAATTGAAAAGGCATTTGTCCCGGTAAGACTGCAGGTTCTGGGTTCGAGTCCCAGTTGCGTCCGTTATCTTTTATTTTTCTGTGTCGTGTTTTTTTTCATATTTTCGTTTAGATTATTAATGTAACTCTTCAATATTGTATTAGATTGTAGGGAATAACCTTTAAAAGTTATGAAAAGAGAGTTGTTCTAATGAAAATTAAATATAATAAAAACTGGTCATACACAACTTAGTTTACCAGTGAGTAGTTTGAGTAACTGAATGCTAGAATGATTTATTGGACAGAATTATTATTCTTGAACAAAAAGATATGTTTGATTAAAATAGTTAGATATAAATGTAATTTGCGCCAGAGAATTAATCACCCATGAGCTTTGCTCAAAAACTCATTCCATGTAAAAGAGCTATTTTGGTTTTGGGGTGGCGTGAGAGATTTATGCATTAAAAACTTTGTCTGTGCGACCAAGTTAACTGTCAGAAAATCATTGTAAGGTAGAAAAACAAAGACGGCTTGCATAGTAATTGAAATACTTAGAATAGGAACATCGAAACTTTGTCACGGGAAACATGTTTTGCATGGGAAGTAAACAAAAACATGCATAAATTATCGGAAGACCTAAGAATATTGAAAGACGCTAAATGATTATTTCTCTCAAGAACTTATGCAATAAAGCCATCAATGTTTTCAAACTTTGCTTTACTCAAACTCTGTAGGTGAAGAATTCCAAGCTTTCTGCTTTCTATCATTTTAAGCGAAATACGAAGATGCACGTTACTTTAAATACTCTTATAATTTTTTTATTCTCCCTGCGTGTCCTTTCCCACTCCGTCACCTCCACCTTCCCTCTCCCCACTCCACTCCCCCCCCCCCCCTTCCCACGTCCCGCGAACCCCCCTCCCGAGTTCCCCTCCCCCCTCCCGAGTTCCCCTCCCCCCTCCCAGGTCCCCCTCCCCCCTCCCAGGTTCCCCTACCCCTCCCTGGTTCCCGTCCCCCATCTCTTCCTCCCTCCCGCTTTCCATAGCAATAGCGTGCCACCAATAGCAATTTGTTTATACTAACTTCATAATGCCAGAGCTCACCGGAAGTTTTATAAAAATCTTGTCCTGACAATAACGAACACACAAAAAAAAAATCCAATTTGGTGCAGTCGTTCGAAAGTTATGCGCTTAGCAACACATTCAGCGATTCATTTTTATATTATAGATTCATTGAAAAGGAGATAGCCAGCATCCCAAAAATAAAAATACTATTATTTTTCCCTGAAAAGAAATGGATTAATTGGACAATAAACTGGAAATATTAACAGGTGTATTTATCAGATTTATAAATACTAATTGACCTTCAAATAATAATAACCACAAACTATTAGAAGTCCGGTAGTCTCGGTATTAAGTAGTCGATAGTATTCTGGGCACGAAATCTAACTCCTATCACAAGTTAATCCTCACAAATAGAAGTCAATTGAATCTTAAATGACCTAATCACAATAAGAATTACTACGAAACTCACCAGAAAACCATGTCATATATTCGTACTATTCATATATCAGTATCTATTTCCCTTTACCGGACAGTTAGCCCCGGATGTTTGTTGTAACTAAGAAAAATTAAATCTTCACATGTAGCAAACACTTTGTGGGAATACATAATTATAATAAACACAATAAAATAACTTTGTTTCAATTCCACTTTATTATTTCTTAATCCAACCGGCTTAGATTCATCCTGAGGAAGGTTCAGGAAGAAGTTATTTTAATGTGTTTATTATAAGAAAAATTAATTTCATGCTATGTGTTCATCTCATTTCAATTTTTGTGTGTCAAAAATTGTATGTCATTTTCAATTTTTTAAAAATTAATACCTACGAAACAAAGGAATTTTTTGATTTGATCACACTTGAGACCCTGAGGAAAATATTTTCTCCCACGGCCTACATCATATTTGGGAATGCAATTAGCAGGGTAAAACTTTGTGTACAACGGTAATGAGTTAATTTTCAAGTCGATGATTTTTTTTTTTACAAGAATACCTCACAAGAGTGTCAGTGAGACTATGGCATCCCCAATAGGGGTATTGGTAGTGAGGAGGGGAAGGAGATGGGAAAGAGGAGGGTGGAGATTCAATTCTGAATAGTGGTCTTACACCAGGGCGATACTGAGAGTATCTTCCACTCTGAAGCGTGCCGCAAAAATACTATTTATTATTTTAAGTGAATTAATTGTGAAATAACACAAATTAATCAGGTAAAATTTATTTGCCCAGAGCGACCTTTCCCCTTGACGAAGCCGATGATAAGTGGTTGGAAAAAAATGCACTAAAAATAACTACAATTTAAAATTGTCAGTTGTAATGATGAATTTGAGGCAAAAAAATTTAATTAACCCTCAAACCTAACTTGCCGTGCCGTAAACAAAAGTTTTTTTTTTCTTATAGAATGGTTATTAAAACATGACGAATTTTGTCATATAACAATAAACTTTGAATGGTGGCTTTATAAAAAAATAACTCTGAGAACAAAATATTCAAATTTTATTTCACACGGGATGAGGTTTTGACTTTTATGCTCCTCTCATTTTCTCCAGGGTGCGATTAACTGCGATGCACCATACCAAAGCACCTCAGCATTGGACGTATATTCACAGGTTGTTTTCTTTTTTCAGCGTCGGGTATACGATATGAGATCACGGGAGGGAACGTAGGCGGCGCTTTCGGCATCGGAAATACGACGGGCGCCATTCACGTCGCGGCGCCGCTCGACTATGAGACGAGGAAGAAGGTAGGTCACACGCCATACCAAACACCACACACCACATCCCGCAGTCGGTCATGATTTTCATCTGCATAAACAGTTTTTTACTACTGTTTTATAGACATGATGATATGCGATGGTTTATTGCCGGTCTACATAATAAACTTGAATATTAATATTGTAACCAACGTATTATTATTATATATATATGAATATTATTTTTAAAACTTTGTGGAACTAAATTTTGTTTTTTTTGGTACCTGGTTTATAGGTTTGGTTGTATTTTCGAACCAACACCAAGCCAAAAGAACCAACACCAAACCAAAAGAACCAACACCAAAATAATTTTAAGAGATTTTGAAGATTATGTAACTGTTTTTTTTTGTGAGTATTTTATACATCTAGACCAGTGATTCCCAAAGTGGTCCAGGGGTCCACGGGAGACTCGAAGGGGTCCACGGGTGACTCGAAGGGGGTCTACGTTGGCGTGATAAAAAATGGGGGTTCCGAACTCGTAAGTGGGGGTCCACGAAAATTTATCTGGTTTCAATAGTAAAGAAAAAAAAAATGTTGTCTTGGTTTTACCTATCAATGTTGGCAGATTATACTCACTCAAAAAAATTAAGGGAGCATAAAAAAATTCCAAATGATTCGGTGATTTTTGACACGCTGTATTTCTGTGAAAAATAGTTATATTGAGACTTTAAAAAAAGAATTTTAATACTTTAAGATTCTAATTTTAGGATTTTTTGCAAAATTTTTTTAGATTAATTTTTTCAATCCTTTTTCAACACATAGCGCGAATAAATACTTTCCAAATTTATTTTTTTTGGTCCAAGGGCTTGTAATTTTTTTTTCAGTTAGTCCGGCATGTGGATCAGAAAGCCTGTTTATTTAGCATTTATTTCCTTTCCTTAAAACACCACAATTTTTTTAGTAGTTCTTATAAAACCTGCATAATAGATAATAATCAGTAGGTACAACGTGCCCACCCGGCCGCAACGCTTGTTCAGGCGCAAATTTCCAACGTTAAATCTAATCTTCACATTTTTTGAAGAGTTTTATATTATGGTAGAAATGTAGCAGTATGGGGTCCACCGAAACCAGTAAAATTTTGAAAGTGGTTGGTCTACGAGAAAAAAAGTTTGGGAACCTCTAGACCAAGAAAATGGCACTTTTGATACAAGGTAAGAAAATACAATATTATTTATATCTTAAACAACCTCTAGACCAAGAAAATGGCACTTTTGATACAAGGTAAGAAAATACAATATTATTTATATCTTAAACAACCTCTAGACCAAGAAAATGGCACTTTTGATACAAGGTAAGAAAATACAATATTATTTATATCTTAAACAACCTCTAGACCAAGAAAATGGCACTTTTGATACAAGGTAAGAAAATACAATATTATTTATATCTTAAACAACCTCTAGACCAAGAAAATGGCACTTTTGATACAAGGTAAGAAAATACAATATTATTTATATCTCAAACAACCTCTAGACCAAGAAAATGGCACTTTTGATACAAGGTAAGAAAATACAATATTATTTATATCTTAAACAACCTCTAGACCAAGAAAATGGCACTTTTGATACAAGGTAAGAAAATACAATATTATTTATATCTTAAACAACCTCTAGACCAAGAAAATGGCACTTTTGATACAAGGTAAGAAAATACAATATTATTTATATCTTAAACAACCTCTAGACCAAGAAAATGGCACTTTTGATACAAGGTAAGAAAATACAATATTATTTATATCTTAAACAACCTCTAGACCAAGAAAATGGCACTTTTGATACAAGGTAAGAAAATACAATATTATTTATATCTTAAAAACAATTTATTTTTATTTTTTTGAAGATCACTTATTAGATTTTAATAATATCTTATCTTCCAAACATAATTACTAATTTGTTACTTATGTAACAAATATCATTCATTCACCCGTCTAAACTTATATACTCACTTCCAGCACTCATTCCAAAAACACTTTTTTTATTTGTGTACCATTATTTATTTATTTACAAAATTTTTGATATTTCATTTCATATAATCTGCAAAACATGATACATATTTAATTTATTTTAAATTGTGTGTGCATGTGAATTCAATTTGTCATTATGGTCTTAATATTTTGGTTGGTATCAAAACATTAGGTTGAGTTATTTTGTTTTTTATAGTTGTGAAGCATTGGTTTATTGGAATTACGGCCTCCGTAGTCCAGTGGGTAAGACTCTTGACTCACAATCCGGAGGTCACGGGTTCGAACCCAGCATGCGCAAATAAATTTTATTTGATTAATTTGTGTTATTTCACAATTAATTCATTTAAAAAAATATATAGAATATTTGCGGCATGTTCCAGAGTGGAAGATACTATCAGTATCGCCCTGGTGTAAGACCACCATTCAGAATTGAAACGTTGCTTGAAAATGGCTTTAGCCGTGTTTAGTGACCAGATCTGAATAGCCAGGTACTTCCCAACCTTCCTCTTCCTCACCTCCTTCCCCTCCCCACTACCTTCAGCCTCACAACATACCCCAATCGGGGATGCCATAGTCTCACTGGCTCCAGACGGGAGCAGTTGAGATTCTTGTGCGGTATTCACTGTAAAAAAAAAAAAAAAATTGAGCTTTGATAAAATGGAAAAATTAAAATTTGCAAAACGAAGGAAAGCAAAATAGAAAGGTGTAATTTTACCATGTAGCTCCCGGCAAGCCATAAAACCATTGCATTTAATTTGTCTTCTGCCAGCTTGGTATTTCTAAGAAGCAATTGCAAACGCAGTCATACTACTCTACAGGAAACGCCCTTGGCGATTCACTGTCACTCGGTTTTCTGTAACGAGATTTCAGCCAGCCCAGGAAGTGAGTGCCACAGGGGCTGGCAAATCGTTCGACAGCCAAGCTGTTGAAGAACTTAGAAACGACCCGACAAATGTCAACTGTATATCAAAGTTGGGCGCGCGTTTGGCGTGTTTCCCGACTGTTCACCGGTGCCGAAGGAACCAATGACGCGAGCTCTTTGGAGCAAATACCGGTAGAACAAGGACAGCCTTCCCACCCGACGCCTGAACTCTAAAGATTGCAATCTGTCAAAGGACGGTTTGATAGATTCTTTCTGCACAGAGTCGAGTATTTTTTCCGGTGTTTTGGGGCTCCAGACCTGCCTCCAGGCTGCCAAATCCAATCGTGGGGCGCAGATTCAGCAACGAAAGCAGTAAGTACACATCTCATCGTCCAGAAGTAGTAGCCGTGATCATAACCATCACCGTTGACATAGATGCCGTACTTTGACAAACAAAGTGGCCACCAATTGTGTAAGGTGATATAATGAAGCATAAATTACAAAAAGTGTTTTTTTCCTAAAATAATAATTAAAATAACTAATGCCATATGTTGGTAATGACTAGATTTTGAATTCTTTTTTATTATCACTCATTCACTTGTTAAAACATGACAAGATACGAAATTCAAAAGTGTGGCTCAGTAAATATGAACATTTCTGCCACAATTCAGCATGACTTCGAGTGGTATTTTATAGTATATTCTTGTTACTATATTTAAGGTTTTGGTTTAGAAATGTATTGTGTTTGTTTATTTTGTTTATTTGATTCACCTGATTTATAAATGTGTGTTACATATTTGACTAATGTTATATTTGTTATTTGTTATATTTGGTTTGACCTTTTAGACAAATTTAAGAGCTTGTTACGAAATTCAGGATCGATTCTAGTCTTTTCGTGAGCAAGAGTGCTAAAAAATACGACTTCATTAATGTTGTTGCAGCAGAAATTGTTATTTTTTTTTTCAAAATTAATTTGTTTTTTTAAGAAGATTTTTCACTCTAGGGAGGCGCAGAATTCCCAAAATAAAAATATAAATCTTTATAAAAATAAAAAAAATTGTGAAAAAAGTAAGAAATATTTTCATCTAGAACAATCGCAATTATGACGTATTTTTCAATCTTTAGCACTATAGCTCACTGAAAAGTCACGCAGTACCACTGATTGTAGGAATGGCCTGCTTGGATAGAGTAATCATCCTGCGCCCTGAAACTCGTATATTATTTACACACATTATTTCAGCGTTTCACATAGTTTTTTAAACAAAAGAATTCCTTTTTTCCACACACGGATTCCTCTTAGAATTAGATCCAGAGTTTTATTGCGCCCTAAATGTTGCGATATTTCGTGTGGCGGAATAGAAGGGGAGAAGAAAAAAGGGGGGATTGGTTTAGGCTTATTCAGAAATTTACATAGAGTTGGTCTAGCTTGTCGTAAACAAAGTGTCTCGCTGGCAGCGATCGCAAGACCGCCTTTTTGCGGGAGAAACGTATTTCTAGATTTTAGATACAAGTTGGAAGGCGCAATAATAAGTTAGTTACTGAAATGTATGTAAATGTTTACATTTCCCCTTAACACAAACAGGATAGCATTAACAAGGTTTTTGAATTGAATTGACTTAGTATTATGCACCTTAAAGGTTATTTTAAATTCAGCTGATTTGACAACGCAACACTATTCTAAATTATTATGTTCCAACAATATTGATGTTTGATGCTTTTTATGTCTTCGGATGTTACCATAATATGCAGACACTGATAACTTTGAGAATGTAAAAGCGGTTTTTGAACAATTTTATAAATGAAATAGAAACAATTTTGATGTATTTTTAGAAGGAAAAAATACATACGTCTGTACACGACGTACATTTTTCCGTCACGCTGCTCTTAACTTTGCGAAATCGAGGCAAAATAAATTATCTTTAATTGTTAAGTACTTTTATATATTACGTGCGATAGAATTTAGGATTACGTAGATACCTTCTTCTTTTGTACTATTATTAATAAAATCTATAAAAATAAAATAAAATAAAAAGCCATTTATTTCTTACAGAGTTATAAAAAGTAAGAAAAAGTACATACACTTAATGCTATTTACAAAAAATACAGGTATCTTAAATTATTCATAGCAGGAACCCCTCTCTCTCCAAATAATTCCATTTGTGAATTTAATAAAAACACAATAAAATCTATATTACATAAAACTGAGTTATGCAAAATAAAGAAGAAATCAAAAACAAACATAAAATATTTCTAGTTTAATAGCACATTTTCAGAGTTCTAGTTATATTTATAGTTGTGATAAATTGTATTCACTCTACGTGTGTAGGGGATCGGCTGGAAAGATATCTAAAATGAACTTCCTAGAGAAGCCTACAAGTGAAATGGATTTGAATGATGACATGTTTATATTATTTAGAAGTACGGGTGGGTTCTTAATTTTAAAAAAAAATCAACTATACCTACCTCCACTCTCTAGATATGCATCTATTTAAAAAGATCTTAGCTACAGAACGCTCTTTTTTTACTCCAAACATTAAATCTCAGTTAAAAACCATTCATTTTCAAATGACGAATTTGTGTTTTTTTTTTGCGTCAGAGCGCGGTAGCAATAAATTATTACAGCAGCGGCGAGTCAAGTCGTCGTTTTTTGCTATGCGCGAACGGTCTTATAGTAGTAATCTGTCACTGCGTTAACGTAAAAGTAATACAATATGTAAGCATTTGGGGCTCAGAAGCAAATTATGGGAAGAAGTGTCTTACGACCTCTGTACTAATTTATCACCTATACATTACCATCATACTAAGGAATAATGAATATTCAGGATAACGTAATTAGAACATCATCCAAGTTTATCACCATACGAGGGGATGAAAAAAATAAAAATAAGCTAAAAAAAACGTTAAGCACTTTTATAAAATCAGTGTCAGAATCGGAGTCAGAAGAAACGTGGCATGTTATGACGCTAAAGTTAAAAGTTTAAAGGGTAAATAAAGAAGAAGAGGGAGGTTGTAGGTACCTCCCTGATTATTCAAATGTGTTCCTTACAGCTTACAGCTCTACCACGGAGGTCGTCATTAGCCAATGGAAGTCATAAATCATTTTAAACGATCACATAAAAATTTTACATCAAATTTACACGATCGATTTTCGTTGAGTTGGTAATAAATTATCCAATATAAACAAACAAGTTGGCAAAAAAGGCTTTCCGATTAAAATAATACCGACTAAAATAAGGGCTGCGTGCAGAGATCAAATATTCGTGTAACGTTGGCGTCCAATTGATTTAGAAAAAGTCATCAATCACAAAGACCGACAATGGGCCCCGTTTCCATTAAAAATGATAAATTGATTCTTGCAGTTATAAATGCTCACTCACCACAGGTTTCACTGGTTTCCCGGAGCAGGTGAGCGCACCGAAGGTCCAATAAAATCGTACAACGTAACAATATAATATAATATTATTAACGACACAAGTGTTGCACGAGTAAATCGAAAATGTTTTCTCGTTGAAAGTAAGAACGAACTATGTCTAGGTATCGAAAGAAATCCACTATTCTTTCATTTTCATCTATAAAATTTGTACATTATGAATGCATAATGCGATTTTTTGTTTTATTATTTAAATAAAGTATTTAATTACCTTAATTACCATTTTCGTGAATATCACTTAAAAAACACTTCACAATGCTTGAAAAATCATTTCGTATTAAAGTATAACTGCTGAAATATTTTTAGCTAGACATTTTTCAAATAATACAAAGCTTTATAAAACAAACCAAAAGCGGAATTCACCGGAATTCACATAAATGCTATAATAAACGATATAATAAACACGCTAATTATGAAGGTGTAATAATTATTTGTATTGTTGCGTGTTTAGGGTCATTTAAATAAAAATAATAAATCCACTTTTTCCACCTCCTTCTGTTCATAAAAATTAATTTATAACTTATAGCACATAACGAATTATGAATTGCCCTCGGTGTTATTTTTCACTCAAACGGGACTGAAGATATATATATATATATCTTTATTTATTAGTTTACAGATCACAAAGGCAAAAAAAAAGAAGAAAATGTTCTTAATGGGATAGGTACCTCATTCTAAGACCACTTAAGAGGAACGGCTGTGCCGCCCTTTTCTTGCAAAACTTAATTTTGGATTTGAGGCCAAATACCCAACCAAACCGTATTTTTTTTAATTAAAAGTTATATTAAACATCTTGTAGGGGTATGTGCTATTTTTTTGTTTTTATTTTAAATTATGATATACAGGTAATTAAAGAATTATTATTATGACAAATATGTGTTCCGATTTAACTACGTTTTTATAATTTTAATTTAAGCCCAAAAAAAAATTTTTTTTCATAATAAATCGACAAAAATACATTTTTTTAATATATATCATTTACTCACAAATAACTGCCCGGGTTGCTTATAAAATCATGAAATATTGATTTTATATCTCTATTACACTATGTTTGACAATTTAAAACACAAATAAATAGAGTAGCACACATCCGTAAAAGAAATTTGACACACCTTTTGATTACAAAATTAACTTTTCTTTTTGGTTTTTTGGCTTCAAATCCACAATTAAGATTTGAAGAAAGTGTGAAACGGGTCGTGCAGCCGTTCCCCTTAAACATGAATTTAGATGTAATATTAGAGATAGAATTTAGATAGTGGTGCGCTTGATTATTTATTAAGCCTTTACAAACCACTGAATAGCGCATCATTAAAGTTATGTATAATAGAAATAAAACATTCTCGACCGAGTTATTATTCAAAAAGACTAAAATATTCAATATTCATAAATTATTTATATTGCAGACTATGAAATATGTATTTAAAAACAAAAATTGTTTCGTAAAAAATTAAATAGAATTAGCAAAAGAACTAATAATATCTATTAAATGAAAAAACACACTTTGTAAAACACCACTTTTTATTAGAATTAGATACAGATACATATATAAAAGAAATTAAGAGAATGAGTGAAAGAGCTAGCAGTAGAATAGGCAACACCCTATTGGTTCCAGAAGGAGAGATACAAATAGAAAAGAGGGGGACAAAAATAATTATAGGATGGGTAAGTAAGGGGGGGAGGGAGAGGGAGGGATTGTTTCAGAAGAGGTTCAATTCAATTCAACAAATATTTGAAGTTAATTTTCATGTTCCATGAAAGCTCTATTCAAGTTCTGTGATTACTTCAGTTTTATGAAGCCACTTGCCTATAATACTATTCCAACATATCTTTAATAGAACTTACATAGAAAGTAAAAATGAACTTCAAATATTTGAGTTATTGTTAAAAAAAATTGAAATAACCCTTTCTCAATCCTGTCACTTTAAATAATATGGAATGTTTTATATTAAGGGCCCGCAACCCGGATTTGTACCGATTTATTACATATTTCCCTTTAACACGGTAAGTTTTAAAGCTCTTAAAAAATATATGTTATTCTTGAATATAATCTGAAATAATATATCTTGTATATAATTGAAATAATATATCTATTTCAATTTTCTGTTTAAAATTTTCATTTGAGATTCGCTAATATTGTTTTCAATGATTAAATATTACAATTTGAGGTTTTACTCTTAATAAAAATATGTATATAATATCACATCGTAAAATATTCCCGGTTGACATCATAAACTGGGCGTACTGTACAGGGCCCGCAGATACTTTAATAGTACACAACTGCTAACCCTGTACAAATCGCAAGTGCGCCCCACGGTTGAATTTGGCAGCCACCTCTGGTCTGGAGCTCCAAAATACCTGAAAAATACCCTCGACTCTGTGCAGAAACGGGCGGTCCGTTTGATAGATTCTCCCATCTTAACAGACGGATTGCAATCTTTAGAGCACAGGCGTCGGGTGGGAATGCTATCCTTGTTCTTCCGGTATTACAATGGAAGATGCTCCGAGGAACTAGCATCATTGATCCCTTCGGCACCGGTGCATAGTCGGGAAATACGCCAAACGCGTGCCCAACATTTGTACACAGTTGACATTTGTCACATGAGAACGGGTCGTTTCTTCGACTCGTTCTTGTGTTCAACAGCTCGGCTGTGGAATGATTTGCCGGCCTCTGTGTTTCCTCCTTCCTACAACATGGGTCTCTTCAAGACCAATGTTTATTCCTTCCTCTCCTCAAAAAGACCCTCCACACAGCATCCCAGATGACATAGGCCCTGAGGGAAATTATTTTCCTCAGGGCCTCCTGTGTGGAGTTTATGTAAAAAAAAAATATATTACAAACTCTTTTTAAATTAATTTTTCTTAAATGCCACCCATCGCTTATACTGAACTGGTCAATAGCATGCAATATCCTTATTTATATTGACTGGTTAGGACAAGCAAAATTTAATGGTATGTAGTAGAAGGAATTCCAAAAATATTGTCAGGTAACCCGAGATTTAATTCAAATTTTTAATTTCAAAATTCAATGATGATTAAGTTCTGCATTTTAGTTTTTATTTTTGTGACAGCTGTTTCGGTTTACTTAAACTAAAATTCTTGCAGAAATTAATAATAACATTATTAAATTATTTAAAAAAAAAATTAAATGGAGTTCTACAAATTAAACACATAAACAATTAATTAACCTGAGAATGTATGTCTTTCTTTAAAACAAATAAATTTGTTTTAATTGACTCTGTCCCTTAACTGCACCTATAAGTTTGTAAACACCGATGCCTGATGAAATAGTTGGATCGATTTCAATAATGTTATGTTTACTGGTTGTGTTTTGCCAATTAAATAATTTAAAATCAATAATTATAATTAAGTTTTCTAATCAAACCTAATCAACTTGTCAAGTACATTACAATAATTATGCATGTACATAATATAACGTTCGGAAGATATCTGACATAAAATTGACTGTTTGAAGGTACAAGAGATCTATTACAACATCTCCACATTAACAAAATTGATTTTTAATGTTTAAACTTTATCTTTAAGTTTGATCAAATTATGTTGCATTATTTATTATATTATGATTGTGTTCATTATGAGAGTGTTCGGGATCTTAACTAACTAATTAACCATCACGCCGTTTCCACCAGGGCTAGGCAGAGAGGACGGACCGCCAAACAACTCGGTTTTGGCACACTTTTTACTTCATTCACATTCATACATCGTCTCATACACACTCTTCTATTATTCTGACTCTTGACATGGCCCGACTCAAGTATCTGATTCGCTTGATCATGCCATATCTTCCTCAGGCATCCCGGACTTCTACCATTCAAATTTGCATCATGTGTTCTTCTTACGCATCGTTCATTTCTTTTTCTTTTCTTTGTTCTTTCGCTCTACATGCCCAAACCATATGAGGGTCCCTTTCTTAATCTTACTCATTACGCTTACATCAGCCTTGCATTCTTTGCGGATCTCCACATTTCTCACATGGTCATACATTTTCAGCGCCCTTGAGGTGATTTATCACAAAAACGGTGCTATATAAATCATCCAAATATTATTTATTATTATTTATAATATCTAGACTTTGCCCGCGCCGAAACGCAAGTTATATAAAATTCCCTAGATAGAAAAAATCGCATAGTATGCTCCAAAAATTATTATTAACACGTTTGTTTCAGTTATTTTACAAGTTATATGTATAAAAAATTTAGTGTTTTTGCTCTATTTTAAACGAGTCGTGTTTTATTAAACATTTTCCCAATTTTCGCATCGATTTTGTCGTTGTAAATGTTAGCGCTCAGTTGCAGAGCCTTAAATAAAAGGTGAATTTATAAACATGTTTTTCTCACAGAATCGTAACAGTCACAAAAGGAATGAAGCAAAGAATTTAAAATTGAAGAATGAAACAAAGTGACAATTCTCGTGTATTTAAATATGCAGGACTTTGCATGGATTATGCATGGACTATGCATGGACATACAATGAAATATTCACCGTTGTCTACAAACATGGCCAGTGAACAAGTAAGTGACTTCGAAAAAGACGTGCCCTTATTATGTACACTTGTACACGAACACTGTTTTGGAATTTTAACATATTTCGGTCCCTTGGGGCCAAAGAAAAGTAGCATGTTTGTGGTAATTTTTACGGAGAGCTTGAGAACAAGTATAACAACGGTTACCTGGCCACTTAGCACGGTCGATTAATAAGGATTAATAGGATTACTTTCGGTAACTTCACATTGTTCCCTAGCATGACTGCATATCGGCACCGAATAAGTAACAGTTCACAATAATGACTAAGTGTTCTAAATAAATTCTATTTCAACTGTTCGTACGTTAGCGATCTGCAGTTGTCATAGGGAACGATGATAAGTTACTGAAAGCTAACCTATCAATCTTTATCGATCGACTGTGCTAGGGGGCCTGATGTTGTCGAGTTTTGTGTCGAACAACCCGCGCCCATACCTGCCTGCGAAATAGCCATATACCGACTGGCTCCTTATGGCTCTGCAACCGGGCTCGAAAAGAAGAAGATGGAGAGATACGAAATTACAAATGTTAGAGGAGAGCGCTAACATTTACAGCGACAAAATCGATGCGAAAATTGCTAAAATGTTTAATAAAACACGACTCGTTTAAAATAGAGCAAAAATCTCGGGGCCATTATCTTAAACAGCATTTAAAGAAACACTGTGAATTTTTTCATACATATAACTTGTAAAATAACTGAAAAAAACGTGTTTATAATAATTTTTGGAGCATACTTAGCGATTTTTTTCTATCGAGGGAATTTTATATAATTTGCGTTTCGGCGCGGGCAAAGTCTAGATATTATCTTCAAGAATAACATATATATTTTTAAGAGCTTTAAAACTTACCGTGATTAAGGGAAATATGTAATAAATCGGTAGAAATCCGGGTTGTATTCAGGCCAACGCATTCCTGTTTTAACTCGACCGTTTGGCATTTCATATGTCTGTAAATTTTTTCGTACGAATCGTTTCTGCTGATCTGTTTCTGCAAATCTGCTGCATCAACTTTATTATTCAAGCACACCTTTCTTTAACTAGATGGCTAACTTTAACGGGTTGGATAGTTTTGACTCAGTTATGTTAGAAAGTTGAAAAAAAAATAATTGTCTTTGATACGCTGACCTTTCTTTGATCAAATTAAGTAATTCATTAATTGAAAAAAAATGCTTAAAATATATACGGTTTGTATTTTTGTAATTAAGTAGGTAGGTATTTAAGTACCCACTGACAAATCTTTTGATTTCGCAGGAAATTTAGGTTCTGATTTATTAAATTAAAATTAAAATTAAAGTTTTTTGCACGCGAGATCTACTGTACACAAAGCTAATACATTCAAAGAGACAAGTTTTATACAGAGCGCAGTAACAAAACATCACTAATATAATTAAACACGTGTTACAGTTAGTGGGACAATATAAAGGACGGAGCCTCAGTGGTGGAGGTAGGTGGAGGAAGGGGAAGAGGGGGGGAAATATATACCGCCTATACCGCACGGGCCGTCGTCGTAGGTATACAGACAGTAAATAAGGAGGTTGGCAAAAACACATTGAAACGTACACGACACGTCAAATATTGAAACGCACAGAAATCGGCAGTAGAGAGGCGGCTAGCAGGCGGCAGGCAGACCCGGGCAGGGTCCGTCGCCTAGGCAGCCGATGAGAAAGAGGGCTTGGACGGTGAAAGCTTGCCTTTTTGTTAATTTAGGCACTTGACCATGGCCAAGGGAAGTACAGTTAGACCCGTAGCCTCAGCCTCTGATTGGTCAAGCCGCTTTCACCGTCGGTACGTACGGATATGCCCGGGTTGTAAGTTCCTACTACCTGTGTAACGTATCGTCTTGTTACAGGAAGCTAGCTCAGGATAATCATTGATGTATTGTTAAATAAGTGCAGTTTTTATACCTACTTCCGTACTTTCTCCACTCTGCCTTCTCACCAGTTCGGGTCGCTTGGGTTGGGACAAAAGGGGGATGAATTTAATTACAGAGATTTTATATGTTAGGATTTTAATTAGGTTTGGCCAAATTAATACACAATCTTAATTTTACTTAGATCTACTTAAATCTTAATCTTAAATGGTTGACATATGGTTCGGGGTTGCTTCTCCATTGTTCACACGTCAAAGTTAATTGTTCACTGAAACTACATTCGTGTCACTGGGTTGTCTGCGGGTGACTTGGTAAGGCCGGGGTTCTCGATGGCAGCTCCTCTGGTTCAGCAGCTCAGGTCCTCCTAGCCGAGTCAAGTCTCCTCCAGCCTGCGCCATCGTCTTTGTACGTTGGCCACTGTGCGCGCCTGGTTGCCGCGCCGCTCTAGGTCACCCGGCGGGGAAATACACATCTTGCGAATCACTTTCTTCAACTCCTATAACTTCTTAATCCGCCGCCCAGCGTTACGCCGCTGGGCGGGGAGCGCGTACTTGGTGTTGCACCACTACTTGTGTCTCCTCTCTTCCTCCTCTCGGTATTGACTGTCTGTCTCGGCGTGCCCTATGAACTCGTAGAACCCGTGGCTCTACCCCGCACTTCTTTCTTCTTCCGTTTTAGTCCTTGCACCCACATCTGTCATCACTTTCTTTGTCTTTGGTGCACGGGGCGAGACTCTTTCATAACAAAAAATTATTTATTCAATTTTATTTGTGACGAAATTTGATTCGTCACACCTGCTAGTGCCCATTTTTTATTTTAAAAGATTTGCATGCAGTTAGGTACAGAATACAAAAACTTACGAAATACAGAAAAATATTAAAATAAGTTAAATTATACTAGGTAGCATAAGCACGTCTGATATACCGCCCTAACAAACTACAGACGTGGCAAAATACGGTAATATGTATGCAAATTAAAGTGATGCAAAGCTGTTATTTTATTTAAAATTATTATAATAAATATCACATCACAATGCGTCTACAGGGCAAAACATATAAATGATTTTTTCAATACAATTGTATTGTATTAACAAAATATGTTTTGAAGACCTTTCGGGATCTGTTGCTAGTGAAATTATTTAGTAGTATAAATGTACAAATCTCATGTATGCCCAACAATTGAATTTGGAAGCCACCTCTGAGCTGGAACTTCAAAATATTTTGCAGATACTTTAATAGTACACAACTGCTTACCTTGTACAAATCACAAGTACGCCCCACGATTGAATTTGGCAGCCATCTTTGGTCTGGAGCTCCAAAATACCTGAAAAATACCCTCGACTCTGTGCAGAAAAGGGCGGTCCGTTTGATAGATTCTCCCATCTTAACAGACGGATTGCAATCTTTAGAGCACAGGCGTCGGGTGGGAATGCTATCCTTGTTCTACCGGTATTACAATGGAAGATGCTCCGAGGAACTAGCATCATTGATCCCTTCGGCACCGGTGCATAGTCGGGAAACACGCCAAACGCGTGCCCAACATTTGTACACGGTTGACATTTGTCACATGAGAACGGGTCGTTTCTTCGACTCGTTCTTGTGTTCAACAGCTCGGCTGTGGAATGATTTGCCGGCCTCTGTGTTTCCTCCTTCCTACAACATGGGTCTTTTCAAGACCAATGTTCATTCCTTCCTCTCCTCAAAAAGACCCTCCACACAGAATCCCAGATGACATAGGCCCTGAGGGAAATTATTTTCCTCAGGGCCTCCTGTGTGGAGTTAATGTAAAAAAAAAAATTAATAAATCTACTTTATTCAGTGCAATGAGGGCGGTCTCTCTGATTGACAATCCGTTGTTAACAGACCGATTACCGTATCTAATCCATCGCAATGCAGATATGCTGAGTTTGTTCTACAGGTATTTTAATGGAGTCTGCTCTAATAAGCTAGCAGCATTGGTCCTCGGTGCACCGGTGTACGTGCATGAAACTCGACGGACGCTAGCGGATCAATCGTTCACAGTTGATGTTGGTTTCATGAGAACGGGTCGTTTTTTCGACTCGTTTTGTCAAAGTCGGCTTGTTTTTGGAGCGATCTACCAGTATTTGTTTTTACACCTTCGTATAAATCGGGCCTCTTCAAGACTCGCATTAATATATTCCTTCTTACAGCCCTACCTTAAGCCGCCGCTACCCTAATTTCTACCGATTTCTTACATATCTCCCTTAAACACGTTTAGTTTTAAAGCTCTTAAAAAATATATGTTAATCTTGGAGATAATATCTAAACATCCCTGGCGCCGAAAGGCAAATTATGTAAAATTCCCTCGATAGAAAAAAATCACAAAGTACTTATGCTCCAAAAATGATAACATTCGTAATTTCATATCTCTCCATCTTCTTCTTTTTGAGCCCGGTTGCGCAGCCTTAACACACCTGCCCAACCGGGTGGCGTCGTAGTTCCCGAGCCTTTACACTGTACAGACAGGGGCAACCTTGCGAGGTGTCACAAATTCATTTTAAAGAAATTTGTATTAATTGTGTTGCTTGCATAAAATATTTCATTATCATTGTAAAGTCGTCCAATAATGATAAAATTTATATGAAATTCATTAGACGGCTTTTGTTGTTACCAGAACTATCGAACAGTATTAAGGGCCCGCAACCCGGATTTGTACCGATTTATTACATATTTCCCTTAAACGCTGTAAGTTTCAAAGCTCTTAAAAAAATATATGTTATTCTTGAAGATAATATCTAGACTTTGCTTGCGCGAAACGCAAATTATATAAAATTCCCTAGATAGAAAAAAATTGCAAAGTAAGCTCCAAAAATTTTTATTAACACGTTTGTTTCAGTTATTTTACAAGTTATATGAATGAAAAAATTCACAGAGTTTCTTTAAATGCTGTTTAAGATAATGCCCGTGAGATTTTTGCTCTATTTTAAACGAGTCGTGATTTATTAAACATTTTCGCAATTTTCGCATCGATTTTGTCGCTGTAACATTCGTAATTTCGTATCTCTCCATCTTCTTCTTTTCGGGTCCGGTTGCAGAGCCTTAATAGACCACAGACTGCACAGTTGAAATGAAACCGGCTAAGAATGCAACTCTGATGCCACGCCGTACCAAAGCCTTCTTCATATTTGAAGTTTGTTAAAAAGTTACTTTTGTAACAGAACCGAATTCAAGCAAGAAGCCAATAATGCCAAAGCATAGCGCCACTTGCGTTAACAGATCGCGTGAGGTCCTTCCGCTGGCAGGTATAAGAACTACGGATTTATAATTTTGATTATCTCTCCAGATATGAAGAGATTGACGATAATATATTACATACGACGTCACTGCCTGTCGCGGTTACTTTGTCCCGGTGATTAGCTGTTACCGGCTATTTATAGAACCAGTTCCTATTGGATTTATAAAATGGTCACCAACACTCAAATTGGGCGAAGTCGAACCAAAAACCTGCGGAGTGGGTTTTTAACTGCTAGTTATATTCTAATAAGCTTGTCTAACTAAACAAATCTCCTTCTTCTTTTTTAATGAATGCAGGAAATATTACATTTAGGCATCCAAAGAGTAAAATTTCTTTGAAATTCATTAATCAGGGTTTGTTGGTAGGAGAACTATTCACAGAACTGCTCAATCATAATCAAGCAGATTACGATCTCCAACTCCCTCGGGGTTCCATGCGATGTTACCCAATTGATTCGTGTAATAATAAATTCGGAACCGAAATAATATTATTAATTATTACCTATTCCGTATTAATAACCTTTTACAAGTTCAAGAAAAATACAATTCATAGTCATGATTGAGTGGCCAAGGACTTATTTAGCTAATAATAATTCTGTTACTGATAAGTAAATGACCTAGTAATGTCGTTTTTAATTTTAGATTAGCTCCACGCAGAAGGCCCTGAGGAAAATAATTCCCGTTTGTGTTGTTGTTGTTCTTTGGGGATGTTCTTTTTTGTGGTGGGTCTTTTTAGGAAAGGAAGGAGAGGAAAAAGAGGGGTGAGTAGGAATCTGGGTGTCCAGGAGTAAGGTGTGAATCTATCACTCCCACTGCGGCGCAAGGTGATATAGGAGAAAATCCTGCTGGAGAGGTAACATAACAGTTTAACATTTGTACACGGTTGACATTAGTCACATGAGAACGGGTCGTTTCTATGACTCGTTCTTGAGTTCAACGGCTCGGCTGTGGAACGATTTGCCGGCCTCTGTGTTTTCTCCCTACTACAACATGGGTCTCTTTAAGACCCGTGTTCACTCCTTCCTTTCCTCAAAAAGACCCTCCACACAGCATCTTCAATGATGACATAGGCGGGAAGTTATTTTCCTCAGGGCTTCCTGTGTGGAGTTAATGTAAAAAAAAGACAGATTTCCCTGAACCAGTCTCTTGTTATCCGGCCTTCCATGCAGTTTGTGGGCAGACTGTTTTCAGACCGTTTATCCGCCGTTAAGTTCCGGAGAAACATCACCCCATGAACACAGATACCCCCACTAAGTCACCAAACGAGGCGAACCATTTGGGGTTACCCATGGCAGAGGTGTTGATATTGGCAGAGATGGTTCCCGTTGCGGCGGTACCCATACCCGCCTCCCAAACTCAATATTTATTCATCCGTGCATATTTTAGACTAGTTTTGTTTGTTTTTTTTTTATTAAATAAATTGAAAATAGGTACTTAGCAAGAAATAAACGTATACTGCCGTCATAAGCAAATGGTTGCTATTTAAAAAATATATTAACTCAATAGGTGAGGAAATAATCTCCATTAATTTCTGAACCCCTTTTTTACATTAACTCCACACAGGAGGCCTTGAGGAAAGTAATTTCCCTCAGGGCCTATGTCATCTGGGATGCTGTGTGGAGGGTCTTTTTGAGGAGAGGAAGGAATGAACATTGGTCTTGAAGCGACCAGTGATCATTCCACAGCCGAGCTGTTGAACACAAGGACGAGTCGAAGAAGCGACCTGTTCTCATGTGACAAATGTCAACCGTGTAAAAATGTTGGGCACGCGTTTGGCGTGTTTCCCGACTATGCACCGGTGCCGAAGGGACCAATGACGCTAATTCCTCAGAGTATCTTCCATTGTAATACCGGTAGAACAAGGATAGCATTCCCACATTCGCCTGGTCTGTAAAGATTGCAATCCGTCTGATAAGATGGGAGAATCTTTCAAACGGACCGCCCGTTTCTGCACAGAGTCGAGGGTATTTACCCCTGTAATAAACCAAGTATAAAAATTATTTCTTAAAAATTATATTATTTTAAAAATTATACACCAAGTACAACAGCAAAACAAATTATTTTTGTATGAGACACATATTTACAATTTGGAAGGCGGGAATGGGTACCGCCGCCCCGGGAACTTTTATTGGATAACCAACACCTCTGCCATAGGTCACCCCGAGTGGTTCGCTACGTTTGGTGATTTAGCAGGGGTGCCCGGGTTCATGGGGTGACGTTTGTCTAGATCTTGGAGGCGGATGACCAGGACATACTGAACCCCAGATTCCTACCCACTCCTTAAACCCTTTTCCTTCCCAGAACTCTCCTCTCCTTCCTTTCCTTAAAAAAACCCTCCACACAGCATCCCCAAAGATGACATAGGCCCCGAGGTAAATTATTTTCCTCAGGGCCTCCTGTGTGGAGCTCATATTAAAAAATATATATATATATATCTATATATATATAGTGTTTTTGCTTATGATATCGACTCGATATTTTTTTTAGCTTTTTTTTAAGATAGGCAAACATTCCCGGGTTACGAATAACCCGACAGTATTTGAAAATCTTCCACTACCACCACAGTAAGCCAAAAATGTTGGTTATGTTGTGATCGAGGACTTAGCCAGCCGAGGAATCGAAAACGGAACGAGTGGGACCAGAGTGGGACCCAAACGCGATGCCCACTCAACCACTGACCGGTCGTATAAATCTATAAATATACTTTATGTGTTTTTGACAAACAGCACAGTCATTGTTCCATATTCTGGGAGAAGAAAGGAAGTGCCTTTTAAGCCTGTCTTGTGGTAAATCGCAGTATTTTTTTTTTAATAACAGACAAAAAAAATCGCAAGAACTCAAAAAACGAATAATACCCATAATATTGTTTTATTGCTTTGAAAAGAATGAAAATATATATATATATATATATGGCTATAAAAATACATATACGATTTAAAAACATTATCCAAAACATTCACCATTCCAAAACATTTATATTTATACATAAGGTTGATAAACATGAAAGGCCTCGTATCTCAGAATGTATTGAGTATGACTTTTGCAAGAAGTTGCATTTTTGCTTATTACGACATAGTACATTCAAAGAGGTTATATCGCGTTAGCTACGGTAATCATTAATCAACTACATATACTTTTAAACAGTAAATTGATGGTTTTTTTAAATGGCCTATGAATTTTTAATGGTTTTGTAAATATTTTCGAATAAATTGTGTTTTAATTTTACATAGACATAAAATCGCTCTTGCGGTTATTTTACACAAAACGGCTTTTTTGTTGGGGTTTATTTAGCTAACACACAGTTATATATTTACTTTTTATAGTTTCCAATTAAGTTGCATTTTATTAATTTGGGAGGCGGGTTTGGGTACCGCCGCCCCGGGAACCATTTATTGGATAACCAACATCTCTGCCACAGGTCACTCCAAGTGGTTCGCTACGTTTGGTGACTTAGCAGGGGTGCCAGATTTCATGGGGTAATGTTTGTCTAGGTATTGGCGTCGGATGCGTTTTCCCACCAGCTGCATGGCAGGCCGGATCGGGAGAGAATGGTTGAGGGTTCCTTTGACTTTTCCAGGCCGTACTCTCTCGGAACATCGCCTTGCACCACAGTTGGAGTGATGGATTTATACGTCCGTCTCTCCTGGACACATTGGCCCTCAGATTCCTACCCACCCCTCATACCTTTTCCTTGCCAGTACTTCCTAACATTCCCTTCTTTAAAAGACCCTTCAGACAGCATCCCCAAAGATGACATAGACCCTGAGGGAAATTGTTTTCCTCAGGGCCTCCCATGTGGGGCAAATGTAAAAAAAAAATGTACTCTTTTTTTATGGTTACAGATTAGAAAGTAAGTAAATTTTAAAAGTTATCATTTATTACAATTATACAGTATAAGCAAAAAATGAATAAATTAACAATAAAGTAATGGTGTCCGTTGCAAGATTAATTTGAATTTAAACGTTTCAAGGGTACTGTGGAAAATATCAATATCTCTTAGGGCATTGTAATATATACGCCAAGGAAAGAGTTTGGGAGGCGGGAATGGGTACCGCCGCCCCGGGAACCTTTATTGGATAACCAACACCTCTGCCATAGGTCACCCCAAGTGGTTCGCTACGTTTGGTGATTTAGCAGGGGTGCCCGGGTTCATGGGGTGAGGTTTGTCTAGGTCTTGGAGGCGGATGACCAGGACATACTGAACCCCAGATTCCTACCCACCCCTTAAACCCTTTTCCTTCCCAGAACTCTCCTCTCCTCCCTTTCCTTAAAAAAAACCCTCCACACAGCATCCTCAAAGATGACATATGACATTAGGTCCTGAGGGAAATTATTTTCCTCAGGGCCTCCTGTGTGAAGCTCATGTAAAAAAAAAAAAAAATAAAAAAAAATAAATAAAAAAAATAAAATAAAATAAAAAATAAAAAAAAGTTTTCTGCGTATTTCGATTTGAATTGTTGTATGTAAAATAAGAAATTCGATCTGGTATTGCATTCGGGACAACGAAATGCAATTCTTGGGTTGGTTGGGTACAGAAACAGATACAGAAACAGTACCTACATCGTGAATACATACACGTACCTACATTGTGTAAACTTTTGACAATTACAATGATTATTTGCCAGCTCCATAACTCATGATGGAAACAAGGTTGCGAAAAACTTAGTTGCATGCAATTCCTTGTAGAAAATCAGTGAAATATTCATGACGCCAGAGCTCACCGTTTGAGAATTTTGTGTGGAGATACTGCTTAAGGCAAACAGATTATACGATTTAAAAGTAGGTGTATTATTATTTTTTAAAGAAGTTTTGAAAAAGAAAAATTAACCGTTAAAGCATCTCGATCATGGGGGTACCTTTTATCAATGGGTGGATAGTATGGTTTTTAGGGTTGATTTCTACTAAACGCTGTGAAATCTTCACCTTCGTGCGTATTTACGATGTACGTGTTTGTGTGAACAAATGAATATAAAAGTCTAAGCTTCCGATCCAAACTCACCGTAAAATTCTTTTTTTAGTGTTATTCTAGTTTGAGTATCATAAATGAAAACCTTTCTTCTAGTCCAACTTTCATATCCCTTAAGTTCTCTCACTATTCTTTAAGATAAAACTTAAGTCTTACAGTTAAACATTTTTTCTTACTCTAAGAAGTTTTTCGATTTTTTTGGTTTACTGCAAGGTACCTAAAATTTCCGACTGCATTTGGCTAGCTTCCAGAGGAAATTATAAACTTTGTTTATTCCATTTGAAAGTAAAGTAGTTTATCAGCAGACAGTGATTTTTGTTATACGAGTATCAGTCACGCGAATAACAAGACAGTTAAAATGCTACGTAAATTAACTGATGAGAACACCTATGAAACGAACGAACGTAAAATAAAAAGATATATTTTAACTTATACCGCGAATAGTGAATTTAGAACAATGGGAGTAGTGTACCTTTATACTATTACTATTATATACCTTTTAGTATAAATAACAAAAAAATACCTCCTATCGCATTAAATATTAAAATTCATTCAAAAAAATGCACCACTAAAATATTAACATACCAAAATAATGACTGTCTATGCATAGCAAATAAAAAAGAAATAAAATATTTGGGTGTAATAATAGATAGTAACCTTAAGTGGAAGACTCAAATTACCAATACTATAAATAGATTAAGAAAACTTATATACATATTTATTAATTTAAGAAAAATACTTAACTTAAAAATTCTTAAAAATATATGCTATGCTCTAGCCCATTCGATAATACAATACGGTATCGTTGCATAGGGAGGAGCTTACAAAACCTCAATTTTTCCGTTGGAAATTACTCAAAGATTGATAATCAAAATTATTACTAAGGAACCATCAGATTATTCAACCTCTCAACTTGTAATCCCTTCGTTATACACGCATACATTTGACTGCTTACACAAAATTGCACAGCCCTGTTCATGTAAAACCATTGATTTTGTCCAAAATTATATATATTTGGGTGTTACTATTGACTGTTACATGAAATGGGACGTACACATTACTTATGTTTGTAAACGTCTACGGTCTATTGTGGGTAGAATTTTTGGTTTTAGGCAATTCACCCTGAAAAGAGTGCTTTGTGATGTGGGTAGAATTTAAAAAATAATATATTTCGTGCCTATAAGTACATTAAAATTAATCTACCTATCTCTGGCTGAATCCACAATCCGTTATGGAATCACTTCTTAAACTTAACTTAAAAATTCTTAAAAATGTATACTATGCTCTAGCCCATTCGATAATACAATACGGTATCGTTGCATAGGGAGGAGCTTACAAAACCTCAATTTGCCGTTGGAAATTACTCAAATATTGATAATCAAAATTATTACTAAGAAACCATCAGATTATTCAACCTCTCAACTTTTCCAAGACTTTCAAGTCCCACCTCTAAAAAATACATACATAAAAAATACGCTGCTTCAAATACACAAAGACTATTCTAAGAAGTCGCACCACGCCATGGTACGCGTTGAGAGCAATAGGCAAAACACAGTGGGTCGCTTATGTAAGCCATTAAAGCATACCAGTTTTGCACAACACTACTACACGTACAATGGAGTGGTGTGGTTTAATCAACTAGCAATAGAGCTGAGATTAGAATCTGACTACAATAAATTCAAAAATAAATTAAACAATAATATCTTAAATAATTTAGCCACTTGGAACCGCATTAACCTTTAACTAACAATACTTATTCAATAATTTATTTTATATTATTTTTTTTATATTATTTTATTTTTTTATTACATTTGATTTATGTAAGTACGTATATATAATGTATGTGTTATAATTTTTTTTTTTAATTTTTTTTATTTAAAAAAACATATATATATATTTTCTCTTCCCTTTACACACGAGTAGTTACACTCTCGTAAAGGTTATATATTATATACATATATATGTTTGTACTGTTTCTAATCAATGTTGAATGTTAGTATTTAATGATTTGAGTTTAATCCGATTGTAATCTGAAAATGTAATTACTCATGATTGTATTACATGTATGTATATGTAGGTATATAAAAACTAATAAAAAAATAAAAAAAATAAAGTGTATTCAAACTGTGAATAATGAATATATTTAAAGATAAAATCATGATTTGGACCTGAGAATCGAAAACATCATTTTGACATTTCACAGGGCGACCACTTTGTATAAATTACCTACACTCACCGCGTTGATGACATCGAAAATAAGCATTTCGATCAATTTTAAAAGTAGTGGTCACTGACTCTCGAAAACTGCTGCTACAATAGCATGTAACTGTGTGAATTAAGTAGAAGACGTCCGACGAAGACATGGCACGATCAAGTGAATTTAAATACTTCAGCCGGGTCACGTCAAGAGTCAGAATAACAGCAGAGCACGTAGGTTTGGGATATAATATGAGTTTGAATGACAAAAGAAATGTATAAAAGTCCATCCTTTTAGCCTACCCTGATAACAACGGTGTGATGTATCTCTTTTCTACTCTCTTATATTTGTCTGTATTTTATTTACTCCTGGGCACTTGGCACCAGTCGTAATATTCTTCTTTTCTCTTGGCTCTGATCGATATTTAAATTCTTAAGGCTTTGCATATGTGTGGTAGGGATGGAAAATTCCTCCCCTACGTCACACAAGCCTTTATAAAATTGGACCCTTATTTCCTCTGATAACTACAGAAAGCTACTTAAAGCTCCCTTGTACTACATACCTTTAGCGATATATGTACTTAACTAATAAATACGTTATTTACGACTTTGAACGTAAATATTTTCGTATTTAGGTTGTAATTAAACTCCATCAAACGTTGTGTAATTTTTTTGATTTATGATATAGGACTTTAATTACTTTAAATTTTGTGGTAACCCTCTTGATTCTAAACAGAGTGTTGAATTTCAAACTGTATTGGTCTCTCTCTTGCAAATTTAACCTTAAGTAATTTCTCTAAATGAACTAACTTCCCCTTGACGTTTATTATGATTCCCTACATCCTAATGAATTCATGAATAAGCAATACTAACCGAAACTACACATGACTAATTGAACAGATAATTAAATATAACTCAAATGGTTAAATGTTAGTAAATTTGATTATGATTGTATCTCGTATCTGCTGGGCGCCCCTCCGTTTAGATTCAGCTGCTATAAGGTACATATAAAGATGGATTTAGTAGGTTAATGCAATTAACTAATTACATATTTGACGAACTCAGAATAACCCTTTTTCTGGCAAAATTTGGCTCCTGCCTCCATCAAGTAAGCAGGGTGATCAGAAGTCAACCCAAAATTCGCACAGTCTTTTGGCACGGTTCAATTGATTGATACCTAAGTTATCGCGTCCCAATTGACCTTCCTTCGCCATCATGCACTGCCTTCAGGTCTTCCCCCAAGCCCAGATACCTCCAAATTCCTACTCCTCCAAAGTTTACTATTTACTTAGGGCGAACCGGTTTCGTCCTATATGCAATCATATACTCACGGGTTTGTGTGGAGTTACGGGTCGTGAATCCTCCCTCCACGTTCAAGAAATGAGACGAGAGTGACCCGACAGGCCTAAAGCACTAATTGTAAGTGAGTTCGTTTCATTCAATGAACAGTACATAAAAGATATATATGTAAACATACGTTTTGGGAAGGTTTATAACTCGCAATACGAAACTACTTGCAACGCATCCCGAGCTCGGATCTCGCCCATCGGATTCTGCACAATCCTCAGATTGATACCGAATATATACGTAAGAATAGTGTGAAATATAAATATATACTAGTACAATAAGATCTTATCTGGCGATGTGTTCTGGAGATTCGCCATAACTCCAAGCTTTTGTTTGGTTTTGTTGACGGTTTTGTTTGAGAGATCCGCCATCTCTATGGTTTGATTAATGGTCCTTGTTACAGAAGCGAACACTGCCTTCTGTTGGTTGAACTGTATTTTTTTTTTCTTTTCTTTCCCTCCCCTCCAATGTTCAACTTTTGATGAATTCTTGCTATCCCGTGATTCTCAATTGAATCATGTAAATCCTCATTACCCCTTATTAAGCTATCCCGTGATTTTTCAACTGTTTCATGTAAGTCTTCGATACACCCTATTGAACTATCCCGTGCTTTATCAACTGTTTCATGTTAAATCTTCAATACACCTTTTTTTACTATCCCGTGATTTATCAGCTGTTTCATGTAAATCTTCAATACACTCTTTTGAACTGCTATAATAAATCTGTTAATTTTCAATTGCTTAGGTCTGTAGATACCTCTTTACGTTCAAATTAAAAATAGTGTTTAAATTTTTTTTTTTTCTTTTTGTTCCTAATAATTGCGCAATATAATAATTTTATCCCGTTCCTAGAAGTTAATACCTAAGTACGATATCCACTAATCAAGGTCATTTTTTTTTTTCTTTTTATTGTATTCGAACTAGTGCCCCAGTGACCGAATTATTTTGTAAACAATTTGAGCTTTGTAAACATTCTCTACGTCCTCGTGACCTAGATTCAAGCGTATGAGGTATGTTTACTTTAGACATTCCGGAGACGTGTGAGATGACTCTAAAAATTTTTCTTTGTTTGATAATGATGTACTTAGCGCAATTGTCTAGTCTGATACCCGATTACGTATACATATTTATTCATTTATATATACTTTGTCTCAATAAATAATTTATAATATGGATATGTACATACATAAATTTTATGATTGAACTAATTTCTAATATCATAACTTATTTCAAATGCTCTGGATTTTCTGAAATTATATTAATACATACATAAGATTAAATATAAAATATTGATTTGTAAATTTATCACACATAACTACTTTCAATAGTTATTGATGAATTCAGAGGTAGGAATCGATACCCTCTTCCTCTTTTTATATAAGTGTTTTCTTTTTGATTAAAAATTTTCTTGGGAACAATAATTACATATATATATGTTTATATACTTACATATATAAATATATAAAATATACTTATTATACTTATAATATTTTAATATAGTTACATATCACATATTAAGCGAGTAATATCTTGGTCAAATAATTAATCCAAATACCAATGTTTGCTCCATTCCGCTTTCTCCTTGGAATCTGTAAAATTTTATAACGGAAAAGACTTACCCCTACCAAGGTTTTTTCCGACCGGGAAATACACGGTAACCTTGCTGCGATTTTCCTAAATTAATTTTTTATTTTCCTAAATTTAATTAAATCTTTTTGACTTCAATTTTTTTTTTTTTTCATTTAATCTAAGTAATTAAAATGATGCATGAACTCTATCGTTCTAAACTGTATTTTATCTCAAAACTCGTTGGTTAGATAACACTTTAAATGATAGTTACTTCACGATTAATTTAGAGGTGGTAAATTGTTGTTAAATTAAATTTTTATCCCTCCGAAATTTTATGTATTAATAAAATATTATTTTGTTTTATTATTATTATTTAAGATAATTAATTTAAATATTTATTATTTGTTAGAACACTTTCACTTAGATTGAACACACGTATTTAATTATAACTTCGTCACGCTAAATTATCACATCACTTCAGTTATTTATTGCACTAATATTGAACGCGAAATTTCTAAGTTTAAAACCACAATATTAAGTGATTATAAAATCCGAATTTTCCACTAAAACAAATTGTATTTATCACGAGCACTTTTATTTTTCACAAGTAAATAATGCGTTGGCTTTATTGTTATTTTTCACTGACTCTAACTGCAAAGTATTTTTTTTTTGTATATCACTGACTAGAATGTGAAATTTTTCTAAGTATCAAAATAATTATCACTTAGAATTTTTTAACTTTAAGTCACCCACCGTTTCGTCACGTTCCGCGAAGTTACAAACTTTTCGACCACGACCGTAGACTGTCCTCAACTGGCATTTGTCTAGACTTTTATACCCCTCTCAGGTCCAAAAGATCGTATCTGAATCTCCTATAATAAACCAATCTAATTACTATCAACTCGTAATTTCTTGAAACCTCTCCATTATTGTCGAATGCGGTCTCTTAGTACCTTCCGTGTTGGATACATTAAATTCTGTCTCGTACTCCCATACTTACAAGATCCGGATTTAGTAAGATCCATGTTTAATGGCCCAACTTCCTTTGTCCTGGTGTTCATACAAAATTAGCTTGAATTTAATAATTTTAAAGTTCTATTTTCATCTATTCCGTAACATGTCCGTGCGTACGGCATCTACCATATGTTCCAAATCTGTCCCCAAATTCGCCTATCAGAGATATCTTCATGTCGAAGTCTTTCTCGCAAATTGTTCATTTTTTATTTTATTATTTTTCCTCGAGTTTTTCTGTATTCTATATGAACCTTTCCATTTAAAACCGAATTTTCTCTATTTACGTCGTATATTTGAATTTTCCATTTTTTTCTCGAATTTTCTTTTATTCACGACACTCTTTCCATGAATTTCCTTATTTATCCTTACGTTATTGTTCATATCTCTATAGGTTTTTATATTTCAAGCCGTATTTATTTTATTCACTGTTAATCTAAGATTTCCTTTGTTTTTCTCTGTCGTATCTCCTTTCCCCTCACTTCCCCGTACTTCCCTGATATAACCATATCGTTTTTTGATGTTTGCTGTCTCTTGGAAAATTTCATTTTCTATTTGTTATTAATAAATATATCATTTTTTTAACATCTTTATAGGAGATACCCCCACTTCGGCCCTTAAATTCCTGTCATTTTTATTGCTTCATAGAGATCGCCTCCCAAATTTTGTCCCGTTCTTACGCAAAATCCCATAAACCATATGCCTTGACAGTTGTATACATTAGTTCCTGTACCCACCTGGCAATAAATCCTTTTTTATTTCAGTGTCGTTAACTTTTACGAGAATTCTTTAATGTAAATATTTCATAAGACCCATGATAATTTTTATTACCTTTTTAACGGCTAATCGTCCTTATATAAACAATTTTCATGTTCGAATATTCCTTGTTTATCACAACAAAATACATCTGGGATCGACAACCATTGTAATGCCTCATTTTTTTCTGCAATCGCGTACTATGTTACTCTATAAACTCCATTTTAATTACGTAAAATGACTCCTTTTCCTGAGTTTTTCTATCGCAATGTTTTCAGCATTTTCCACTCCCCTCCGTACTGCACTCTATTTCTTCTCTAACACTTGTTACTGCTCTAGACATCTGAAATATACCCTCGCCTATTCTTTAAAACTCTCATTTTTTTTGACGTTTCCTCCCTAAATCTTTCATCGTAGTATCCTAGCTCCGTCTAGAATTGATAACAATAATTTTCCATTGTTTTTTCAACATTTCCATTTCCTTTAGCACGTTTTCCCTCGAATCGATCATCTCCGGTCGTCACAAACAATCGTATTATAGATGAAATCTCCCTAACACCTTACAACACGTTTTCGTCACTAGCTATGCAATTTTTCACTTAAAATTTTCAAACGTTGTTTACGTGTATCCTTTTTTCCGCACCTGATATGCTTTAATGCGTTCGGGAACTAGGGTTTCTGATCCCTGGAACGTACCGGTTAATCATAACATTTCTTGGGGTCATCGTTCTTTTGTCCCTGAACAGATTATTTCTTCCCATGGAGTTTATTCACCTCTCGGTTTGGTGGGAACGTCAAACTCATTAATCACATTACTAATTGCCAAGTCCAAAGGTCGTTCCTTTGTTCTAAAAATGGGCTCGGCCCTCTTCTTGTTGATAGGCTAACTCGGTTTTTAATCGTTTTTGCTGTAATTCAATTGGCTGTCAATATATCACGGCCTAAAGCATACTGGGGAGTCCCTGTCTTTGATTATTTGTTGATACCATCTGTGATTTTTTTATCAATACTCGTCTCACCTTGTCTAATTATAGATCCCTACCGTAAATATGAATTCACTTTACTCTAATCCGATAGATGTCGTAGACGTGTCCGTTTTATAAGTAATTGATATTTTCTTTTTTAAATTAAAGTGGGAAGCTACGATATTTCCTAGTTTTCACTGTTGATCAATGCAATCCATCACAGTTCCCTCCTCTGAACTCAATTTGCTGTGGCTAACGTTGTATTTTATTTTAATGTCCTATTCTTTTTTTTTTTTTTTTTTTTTTTTTTTTTTTTTTTTTTTTTTTTTTAATTTTTTTTTTTCGTTAGACACCGAAATTGTGTTCAAATTTAGACTAGCTATCTTCCCCTCCTCATTTGGTTATCCCCTATCTCTACTCCGTGTCATATTACTTCCTATCTCCCCCTCCTCATTTTGTTATCCCCTATCTTTTTTCCGTATCCTATTACTTCCTATCTCCCCCTCCTCATTCTGTTATCCCCTATCTCTTTTCCGTATCCTATTACTTCCTATCTCCCCCTCCTCATTCTGTTATCCCCTATCTCTTTTCCGTATCCTATTACTTCCTATCTCCCCCTCCTCATTCTGTTCGGATTGTTAACAATCTTGAATTTGAATCTCATTGTATTCTTTATTTTCTTTTCGCGTAGATTTTACTTTATGAAATTTTCTTTAATTTTGATAGATTCAAAATTAATTTCTTTTTGCTGGAACACGCCCCTCGACTCGCGTGTTTTGGTGGTCCCCAACCAAATTGGACTAAGACCTCCCTTACAATGATTTAAGTAAAGATTGTTTACAATCTCGCGGCCTTTCGAACAACTGAAAAGCGGGTGGTCTCTTGGTGTGCAATTAATTGTTTTTTGTTTTGTAAATATGAATATTTTTTGTGAAATGTGTGTTTTCGCACGACCTCACCCAATCCGACAATCAGTGGTATACATGTTTCATATAAATTTTCCAGCATTTTTTTTTTTTTTTTTCTTTATTTATTTAAACTTTATTTTATAATTCTTAATTTCTAATTGTAATTTCTTAATTCATCCAAAGTTGTTCTAGCCTAAGTGTTGTCCACTCTAATATTTAAATTTTTATAAATGTTCTTTATTATCCTCAAATTGGTTCAGCGTTCCCTTTTTTTTCCTTTTTTTTTTTTTTGAAATCTAAACTATTTATACCTTAATTCAAATGTTACCTTTTTATCTCTATACTTAATGTCTACCCTATATCTATAGATAAACTTTCTTATTTCAATATTTCAAAAAAAATTCCTAGGCATTGTTTATTTTTCAAAATGTCCCTTTTGTGTGCCATATAATATCTCTAATTCTCTCCTTTTGAGTGTTCTTACTTATCTAACATTTTTTTTTTTTTCTCACTAACACATAAAAAGGTCAATTTTTTTTTTCCACTAGAAAATCAAAATTAACGAATTTATTTGCCTTACTCTATTTCAATAATTGAATATGATTGTCGCTTATTAAGAACTTGTCCACTCACCCTCAAAGACTTAACGACGATCCGCCCCTCGCAAGCAATCTGATAATCTAATATTTTAGTAATTTTCTTTCTTCCCCCTCCCCAATTATAATGTATCCTAACATATTTTTATTTGTATTTCTCAATCGTTTATTTATTTATTAACATTTACAAATATTTGTAAACTTCGCACTCTATCCGTTGATTTCCACTAACTGTAAACCTGATTTTTGTTTCTTATTACTTGTGTAATATCTAGCTAAATGTAAAGCGCTATAATCTCCTTTTATCTCCCGAGTTACCGGATCAATTAGGGTATATGTGTTACTGTAAACTACTGAACCGATGACGTACGGTCCTTCGTAAATTAAACCGAATTTCTTGATCTGTTTGCGCAAAAAACTTGATTGTGTAATCTTTTTCAACTTGACCATGGTTCCGATTTCATAGGTAACTAGTCTTTTATTGAGATTATAATATTTTTGTCGATTTGTAGCGCTTTTCTCCAAATTCTTTTGAGCTGTTAACCTAATTTCATCTATTGTTTTCGTAGGTTTTCCACACCCTTGAGTATACTGGTCTAAACTATAAGTTGGCGATTTCCCGAAAGCTATTTCATTTGGTGAAAATCCTGTTGAACAATGTATTGAGTTATTGTAGGTCTGCTCTATTTCTTTAAGAAAAGCTGCCCATTTTGTATGTTTCTCGTGACAGTAAATACGAAAAATTCTTCCTAGTTCTTTATTTACGCGCTCAGTTATATTCGGTCCAGGATTTCGCACTGAAGTATGTACGATTCTTATGCCCATCCTATTCATGTGGCTTTCCCATTTTTTTGATGTAAATTGAGATCCGTTGTCAGTTAACAAAGCATCTATTTGTATGGTTTTATTAAAATCCTCTACACAATTTAACACGGTCTTAGTACTTGCTATCCTTAATTTATATAATTTTACAAATCTGCTGAAGGAATCTTGGATCACAAATATGTATTTCACGCCTCCCACTCCTCTCGGTAATGGTCCGTTCTTCTGGTGTACATACCATTGTATCTAGTTTTCGTAGAAACTCAGCGGCGACAATCTCATCTCCTGATTGCCCCGAAAACCATAGCGATTGAATTTCCTTCGGATAATGTCTCATAATCTCGTCAACTATGCCCAACGGTGTGTCAGTAATCTTTAAAGCCTTCGCTAGCTCCCAATAGTTTGCGAAATGAGTAAGCATGGATATATTTTTCTTGGCATCATATACCCCTTCTGCAAGACGACGGCGAACTTCATTTTTCTTTATGTCTCCCCAATAGGTAGCTAAAAAATCTCGTTCGAAATCTAACATAGTCTCCCATCGTTTATTGTACAATTTTGCCCACGATTTAGCTTCCCCTTTCAAATTTTCCCGTACGACGACTAATGGATCCGTTCGTTTCACTTTTCTAGTGTATTCTTTTAAATCTTCTAGGAAACTAATGGGATTTTGATTTCCACCGGAGAATGATGGTCGTTCCTGCTGTGGTAACATTTCCACTACTTGGAGAACGCTTTTCGGCGCACTATCCTCTCCTATCACCGCCACTGTTGCTGGGCTTTCCAATTGTTTCTCGAGTTCTTGCATCTTATTGACGAGCGGTGCCAAAGCTGCCTGAATTATTGTAGTTATATCTCCTATGTTTATTGTTGAAGTCTCGGTTGTGACATTTTCCCCGATTGCTGTCACTAAAGCCTGGGCTCGCCTACTTGTTCCACGTTTCCCAACCATTTTCTTTATTTTCCGAGTGTCGTCCGGTTAATGTTTATATTTTATCTTATTAAGCGACAACCTTATAATCTCTATTTTAGTTTCCTAAATTACCTTATGTAAATTATGTTGCCTTCCTTATTCTATTTATTTACTTATTTTATTTTTTTTTTTCAATTTTCTCGTTTTTCTATATTTTTTATTTTATTTTTTTATTTTTCCTTTTACTTCGTTAACTTTTCTTGTTCCTTTTCCTCGGGTTTTTCCTGTAACATATCATGTGTGAGTCTCTCTTCACACTCTCGCTCATTTTCGCCCTGTTCCTCCGATTTTGTGTCGGTCTCCCCCTCTGGCTGAACGACTTCTATCATATCCTCGACTCGTAACTTAGACCTCTTTGAACGTCTAAATATCTCCCGTAATTCATCTCCCGACGGTATTTCTTTAGCTTCTAATTCCGTCGCATCCACTTTCCTTTTTTCCGCCATTTTCTGTTTAAAATTTTTAATGAATTTAACTCAATACCAACTATTTATTATAAATATACCTATATATATTTATAATTTATTTTTTTTTTTTTTTTTTTTTATTTTTTTTTTTTTTATTTATTTATTTATTTTTTTTTTTTTTTTGGAACCTGTCCCCCTATAAAACACAATATTTTTAATTATTTATATTTGTTTGCATGATGATTGTAACCCAAATTAGATCAACTCTACCATCACTCTTCATTTCAAATGAATGTAGGTAATTGCAAAAAAAAAACGGAATGAATATTGTTACTCCAATGTTAATGAATATCCCGTGATTTTCGTTCAACCAATAATTACTCATTGTTTAGAATGCCAACCATTCCTTCAAGTTCCGCAATACCTACGATATTTTCGCAAAATCTATTTAGAGTTCGCAATACCTATCTTGATGTTATTTCGTCAAATCCCCTCCTTTTTTGGTCCGAATGATCAAATGTTCCCTTAAATAGGTATATACCTATAAAACATTCGCCTGTGATATTAAAGTTCTCAACTCGACACTATCCCCAATCAAATATTTTATGTTATTTTTATTTTATGTTCCTTATCTTTTATGTTATGACTTTTTATGTGATAATCCTCACATACAAACCCACAACATTAACTATAAACAAAGGGTCACTTTATGTAGGTAAGTTCCCCCGTTTTTATCTGTAAAGTCTGTTTATTTTTTCCGTAACCGAGTGTTGATATCATTTTCGAGTTTGTTTATTCTACAATCTCTTAAAGCGATGCGCGTTACCCCCGATGTCGCCTACTTCAAAATTTTTCGATGCTTTGTTATCACTTTCGATGCTTAGGTTATCAATCTTTCGATGCTTACAAACACCGCGGTATCTCGTATCAGATTGTTTACATTACGATCATTAACATTCTGGATTCAGGAATGTCAATACCATTATTCTGTCAATTTATGGCCTGCCTTGAATAAACTGTTTACGCTTGTATCTGACCTACATTCTTTGTTATGATATTTATAATCTCATAAGCAATCAACAAATTCATGGTCACTTGATTTAACTTTATATCGACACTTTTATAAATTATTTTAAAACATGTAGAGTTTATTCGTTAACACTTTTTTTTATATTTAAATGTATTGTTTATATATTTATTTTCGTATATTTATTTATTTATTTATATATTTTTTTCGTGTTTATTTAACGGCGCACTGTTCTGATTTTTATTTTATTTTTATTATCACTTCATTTAACATAACGTCCTACTTATTATTATTATTTTTTTTTTTTTTTGCAATAGATTGACCAATAAAGGTTTTTTTTTTTTTTTCTAAAACAACTTGTAAAACTCTGATCTCCTGTCACGGCTGTGCAGTTGTGATGTATCTCTTTTCTACTCTCTTATATTTGTCTGTATTTTATTTACTCCTGGGCACTTGGCACCAGTCGTAATATTCTTCTTTTCTCTTGGCTCTGATCGATATTTAAATTCTTAAGGCTTTGCATATGTGTGGTAGGGATGGAAAATTCCTCCCCTACGTCACACAAGCCTTTATAAAATTGGACCCTTATTTCCTCTGATAACTACAGAAAGCTACTTAAAGCTCCCTTGTACTACATACCTTTAGCGATATATGTACTTAACTAATAAATACGTTATTTACGACTTTGAACGTAAATATTTTCGTATTTAGGTTGTAATTAAACTCCATCAAACGTTGTGTAATTTTTTTGATTTATGATATAGGACTTTAATTACTTTAAATTTTGTGGTAACCCTCTTGATTCTAAACAGAGTGTTGAATTTCAAACTGTATTGGTTTCTCTCTTGCAAATTTAACCTTAAGTAATTTCTCTAAATGAACTAACTTCCCCTTGACGTTTATTATGATTCCCTACATCCTAATGAATTCATGAATAAGCAATACTAACCGAAACTACACATGACTAATTGAACAGATAATTAAATATAACTCAAATGGTTAAATGTTAGTAAATTTGATTATGATTGTATCTCGTATCTGCTGGGCGCCCCTCCGTTTAGATTCAGCTGCTATAAGGTACATATAAAGATGGATTTAGTAGGTTAATGTAATTAACTAATTGCATATTTGACGAACTCAGAATAACCCTTTTTCTGGCAAAATTTGGCTCCTGCCTCCATCAAGTAAGCAGGGTGATCAGAAGTCAACCCAAAATTCGCACAGTCTTTTGGCACGGTTCAATTGATTGATACCTAAGTTATCGCGTCCCAATTGACCTTCCTTCGCCATCATGCACTGCCTTCAGGTCTTCCCCCAAGCCCAGATACCTCCAAATTCCTACTCCTCCAAAGTTTACTATTTACTTAGGGCGAACCGGTTTCGTCCTATATGCAATCATATACTCACGGGTTTGTGTGGAGTTACGGGTCGTGAATCCTCCCTCCACGTTCAAGAAATGAGACGAGAGTGACCCGACAGGCCTAAAGCACTAATTGTAAGTGAGTTCGTTTCATTCAATGAACAGTACATAAAAGATATATATGTAAACATACGTTTTGGGAAGGTTTATAACTCGCAATACGAAACTACTTGCAACGCATCCCGAGCTCGGATCTCGCCCATCGGATTCTGCACAATCCTCAGATTGATACCGAATATATACGTAAGAATAGTGTGAAATATAAATATATACTAGTACAATAAGATCTTATCTGGCGATGTGTTCTGGAGATTCGCCATAACTCCAAGCTTTTGTTTGGTTTTGTTGACGGTTTTGTTTGAGAGATCCGCCATCTCTATGGTTTGATTAATGGTCCTTGTTACAGAAGCGAACACTGCCTTCTGTTGGTTGAACTGTATTTTTTTTTTCTTTTCTTTCCCTCCCCTCCAATGTTCAACTTTTGATGAATTCTTGCTATCCCGTGATTCTCAATTGAATCATGTAAATCCTCATTACCCCTTATTAAGCTATCCCGTGATTTTTCAACTGTTTCATGTAAGTCTTCGATACACCCTATTGAACTATCCCGTGCTTTATCAACTGTTTCATGTTAAATCTTCAATACACCTTTTTTTACTATCCCGTGATTTATCAGCTGTTTCATGTAAATCTTCAATACACTCTTTTGAACTGCTATAATAAATCTGTTAATTTTCAATTGCTTAGGTCTGTAGATACCTCTTTACGTTCAAATTAAAAATAGTGTTTAAATTTTTTTTTTTTCTTTTTGTTCCTAATAATTGCGCAATATAATAATTTTATCCCGTTCCTAGAAGTTAATACCTAAGTACGATATCCACTAATCAAGGTCATTTTTTTTTTTCTTTTTATTGTATTCGAACTAGTGCCCCAGTGACCGAATTATTTTGTAAACAATTTGAGCTTTGTAAACATTCTCTACGTCCTCGTGACCTAGATTCAAGCGTATGAGGTATGTTTACTTTAGACATTCCGGAGACGTGTGAGATGACTCTAAAAATTTTTCTTTGTTTGATAATGATGTACTTAGCGCAATTGTCTAGTCTGATACCCGATTACGTATACATATTTATTCATTTATATATACTTTGTCTCAATAAATAATTTATAATATGGATATGTACATACATAAATTTTATGATTGAACTAATTTCTAATATCATAACTTATTTCAAATGCTCTGGATTTTCTGAAATTATATTAATACATACATAAGATTAAATATAAAATATTGATTTGTAAATTTATCACACATAACTACTTTCAATAGTTATTGATGAATTCAGAGGTAGGAATCGATACCCTCTTCCTCTTTTTATATAAGTGTTTTCTTTTTGATTAAAAATTTTCTTGGGAACAATAATTACATATATATATGTTTATATACTTACATATATAAATATATAAAATATACTTATTATACTTATAATATTTTAATATAGTTACATATCACATATTAAGCGAGTAATATCTTGGTCAAATAATTAATCCAAATACCAATGTTTGCTCCATTCCGCTTTCTCCTTGGAATCTGTAAAATTTTATAACGGAAAAGACTTACCCCTACCAAGGTTTTTTCCGACCGGGAAATACACGGTAACCTTGCTGCGATTTTCCTAAATTAATTTTTTATTTTCCTAAATTTAATTAAATCTTTTTGACTTCAATTTTTTTTTTTTTTCATTTAATCTAAGTAATTAAAATGATGCATGAACTCTATCGTTCTAAACTGTATTTTATCTCAAAACTCGTTGGTTAGATAACACTTTAAATGATAGTTACTTCACGATTAATTTAGAGGTGGTAAATTGTTGTTAAATTAAATTTTTATCCCTCCGAAATTTTATGTATTAATAAAATATTATTTTGTTTTATTATTATTATTTAAGATAATTAATTTAAATATTTATTATTTGTTAGAACACTTTCACTTAGATTGAACACACGTATTTAATTATAACTTCGTCACGCTAAATTATCACATCACTTCAGTTATTTATTGCACTAATATTGAACGCGAAATTTCTAAGTTTAAAACCACAATATTAAGTGATTATAAAATCCGAATTTTCCACTAAAACAAATTGTATTTATCACGAGCACTTTTATTTTTCACAAGTAAATAATGCGTTGGCTTTATTGTTATTTTTCACTGACTCTAACTGCAAAGTATTTTTTTTTTGTATATCACTGACTAGAATGTGAAATTTTTCTAAGTATCAAAATAATTATCACTTAGAATTTTTTAACTTTAAGTCACCCACCGTTTCGTCACGTTCCGCGAAGTTACAAACTTTTCGACCACGACCGTAGACTGTCCTCAACTGGCATTTGTCTAGACTTTTATACCCCTCTCAGGTCCAAAAGATCGTATCTGAATCTCCTATAATAAACCAATCTAATTACTATCAACTCGTAATTTCTTGAAACCTCTCCATTATTGTCGAATGCGGTCTCTTAGTACCTTCCGTGTTGGATACATTAAATTCTGTCTCGTACTCCCATACTTACAAGATCCGGATTTAGTAAGATCCATGTTTAATGGCCCAACTTCCTTTGTCCTGGTGTTCATACAAAATTAGCTTGAATTTAATAATTTTAAAGTTCTATTTTCATCTATTCCGTAACATGTCCGTGCGTACGGCATCTACCATATGTTCCAAATCTGTCCCCAAATTCGCCTAACAGAGATATCTTCATGTCGAAGTCTTTCTCGCAAATTGTTCATTTTTTATTTTATTATTTTTCCTCGAGTTTTTCTGTATTCTATATGAACCTTTCCATTTAAAACCGAATTTTCTCTATTTACGTCGTATATTTGAATTTTCCATTTTTTTCTCGAATTTTCTTTTATTCACGACACTCTTTCCATGAATTTCCTTATTTATCCTTACGTTATTGTTCATATCTCTATAGGTTTTTATATTTCAAGCCGTATTTATTTTATTCACTGTTAATCTAAGATTTCCTTTGTTTTTCTCTGTCGTATCTCCTTTCCCCTCACTTCCCCGTACTTCCCTGATATAACCATATCGTTTTTTGATGTTTGCTGTCTCTTGGAAAATTTCATTTTCTATTTGTTATTAATAAATATATCATTTTTTTAACATCTTTATAGGAGATACCCCCACTTCGGCCCTTAAATTCCTGTCATTTTTATTGCTTCATAGAGATCGCCTCCCAAATTTTGTCCCGTTCTTACGCAAAATCCCATAAACCATATGCCTTGACAGTTGTATACATTAGTTCCTGTACCCACCTGGCAATAAATCCTTTTTTATTTCAGTGTCGTTAACTTTTACGAGAATTCTTTAATGTAAATATTTCATAAGACCCATGATAATTTTTATTACCTTTTTAACGGCTAATCGTCCTTATATAAACAATTTTCATGTTCGAATATTCCTTGTTTATCACAACAAAATACATCTGGGATCGACAACCATTGTAATGCCTCATTTTTTTCTGCAATCGCGTACTATGTTACTCTATAAACTCCATTTTAATTACGTAAAATGACTCCTTTTCCTGAGTTTTTCTATCGCAATGTTTTCAGCATTTTCCACTCCCCTCCGTACTGCACTCTATTTCTTCTCTAACACTTGTTACTGCTCTAGACATCTGAAATATACCCTCGCCTATTCTTTAAAACTCTCATTTTTTTTTGACGTTTCCTCCCTAAATCTTTCATCGTAGTATCCTAGCTCCGTCTAGAATTGATAACAATAATTTTCCATTGTTTTTTCAACATTTCCATTTCCTTTAGCACGTTTTCCCTCGAATCGATCATCTCCGGTCGTCACAAACAATCGTATTATAGATGAAATCTCCCTAACACCTTACAACACGTTTTCGTCACTAGCTATGCAATTTTTCACTTAAAATTTTCAAACGTTGTTTACGTGTATCCTTTTTTCCGCACCTGATATGCTTTAATGCGTTCGGGAACTAGGGTTTCTGATCCCTGGAACGTACCGGTTAATCATAACATTTCTTGGGGTCATCGTTCTTTTGTCCCTGAACAGATTATTTCTTCCCATGGAGTTTATTCACCTCTCGGTTTGGTGGGAACGTCAAACTCATTAATCACATTACTAATTGCCAAGTCCAAAGGTCGTTCCTTTGTTCTAAAAATGGGCTCGGCCCTCTTCTTGTTGATAGGCTAACTCGGTTTTTAATCGTTTTTGCTGTAATTCAATTGGCTGTCAATATATCACGGCCTAAAGCATACTGGGGAGTCCCTGTCTTTGATTATTTGTTGATACCATCTGTGATTTTTTTATCAATACTCGTCTCACCTTGTCTAATTATAGATCCCTACCGTAAATATGAATTCACTTTACTCTAATCCGATAGATGTCGTAGACGTGTCCGTTTTATAAGTAATTGATATTTTCTTTTTTAAATTAAAGTGGGAAGCTACGATATTTCCTAGTTTTCACTGTTGATCAATGCAATCCATCACAACGGTAAGGCGTGAAGGTATATATTTTGCTCTACTTTTATTTATTTACTACACGCAATATATGTACTTATTAATAAACTGCAATAATTTACTGCCACCGTGCACTTGAATCGTGCAACTCAGTTGAAAATGAATTGCTTTCAACCGAGATTTAATGTTTAAAGTAAACAAAAGCTTTCTGCGATCTCCTACGTAATTCTTTCCTAATGATTGTATTTAAATATATTTAATTATATTTTTGGGTCAATTTTAGGGCCAACCCTGTGTATTATATACGCCTCAATTATGAGTAAATTGTTTTCATTCGTTAAACATTTTGTGTACGCAGACGATACGGCACTCGCAATATCACACGAGGACCTGATTACTGGAATGAACCTTATGCAGCATGATTTTATTGCTCTCCTAAAATACTTGCCTATTTTAGGAGATGACGCGGGTCTCATAATAAATACCAAAAAAACTAAAATTTTGCATATAAGATCTCCACACGCCAGATATAATGTAATCCCTTCGTTATATACACATACATTTGACTGCTTACACAAAAATGTTGCACAGCCCTGTTCATGTAAAACCATTGATTTTGTCCAAAATTATATATATTTGGGTGTTACTATTGACTGTTACATGAAATGGGACGTACACATTACCTATGTTTGTAAACGTCTACGGTCTATTGTGGGTAGAATTTTTGGTTTTAGGCAATTCACCCTGAAAAGAGTGCTTTGTGATGTGGGTAGAATTTAAAAAATAAAATATTTCGTGCCTATAAGTACATTAAAATTAATCTACCTATCTCTGGCTGAATCCACAATCCGTTATGGAATCACTTCTTGGGGACATTCTTGTAAAACTAATATTAATTATAAATCCCTTACAAAATTGTTAATCCATAAATATATCAATGCACACAGAAGCAACACTAAATTTATATACATATCTCTGAATGTTTTACCTGTCAGAAGATTATTATTGTTTTATAATATTGTTAGTCAACATCTTTTATTGTCTGATTTCTTGTACAGGGAAAGAGTTTTCCATAAACATAATACAAGATCCACTCAAAATGAAGGATTTGTGCTTCCGAAATGTACCAATTAATACGGTGAAAGAACCCTAAACTATATTGTACCCAGAATATTCAATAAACTACCAATGATAATTAAAAATATAAACGTTTTTACAGCTAAAGTCAAATATAATCTAAGGAAATGGCTATTAGATACTGAAGATTTATATTGATGACCTACTGAAGACCTTGTTTTCCTAATTGGAATTCACATTCTAAGGAAATGGAACATCGTTATAAATTAGTATTACCTTATGTATTATTAAACTATAGAATTACTTGTTGATTATATTCATGTGTTCATATTAAATTCAATTGTACTTGTTTGTTACATAAGGCTTATACTGCTTTTTACATATTTATATCTAATATTCTGTAATTTAACCAACTTATCTTTATTGTTAATTTATCATCAACATTATACATACCTACACACTGTTTACCATTGTACCATGTTATTACAAAAATGTTGTCATTATGTACCTGCTGACAAACTACATAAGTAGTTTAGCAGGTTTGAATGTTAATAATTTAAAAAAAATAATAAATAAAGAGTGTAGGTGGGAATATTTGGCCGATTTTATAAAAAACTAAAACACCCGTACATCTATATACTATATTTTTTTACGTAAACACTTCATAAGAGTCCCCGCTGCTCCCGTTTGGAGCCAGTGAGACTACGACATCCCCGATTGTGAGGCTAAAGGTAGTGGGAGGGGAAGGAGATGGGGCAGAGGAAAATGTGGAATTAAAGGATAATCAAATCTAGTCACCAAACACGGCCAAAGCTATTTCAAGCAACGTTTCAATTATGAATGGTGGTCTTGCACCGGGGTGATACTGAGAGTATTGACTCTGGGACGTGCCGCCACCGGGAATTGAACCCGCAACATGCAACGTCAAAATGCCCCTCGACCACCAAGGACATCATGCATAGTTACACATATGATTGCAACGGCAATTGCAACTGCTTGTATTTTGCTTTTATATAACGTTGACACTTAAGTGTATGTTTGTGTATAGTGTGGTAAATATGTTGTTCTTTTACTTGTAGATAGACTAACCCTTGTATTTTTTTTTTTAAATATTGTGTTTCAAATAAAGAAAACATTTATTTTTTTTAAACTTCAAAACTTTTATTTCTAAATACGAGTTTTTGTGGACATTGTACAAACCAATCCTGAGCAAGCGACTAGTCCTTATATTAGATTTGCTTACGTAATTCAAATAATATCAATTGAATAACGAGCTGTTAGTTTATTTATTTTATTCAAAGAACACACTTATGGTGAATAAAGTTTTAATAAAATTAATTGAAAACAAATCACTTGTATACGCCACATATTTAATCAAAATTATCAACATGTTTGGAAACCGATAGTTCTCCGTCAGGATAAAATTTTATCCATCGGTTTTGGTGAAAAATGAAATAAAATAAAATACTTAAGTCATTTTCAATGACATAATCCTGGAGAAACGAACAGTTTACTCCACGTTTAATAATAATTCATGGAAGCATAACAAAATGATGATTTAAAATTCTCTCCGTTCTTAATTGATCATTATTTTTTTGATGACGCAAGACTTATTTGTGTAAAAAGTTTAATGGGATTATTTCGGGACTTAAAAAGTAATTGCTTAATACTTGAAGCAACCTTTGTTTTTTTGGAAAGGGAAAATCCGAATTTTAAACCTTTATTTAATACCGTTACTATGACTCAACAGAGTCGCAGAGCCAGTGGAGCTATCACATTCTCATTTGGAAATATATATATATATAAGGAAGTGGCGGAGAAAGTGGACAATGAAGGGGGAGTTTGAGAAGTATCCAACATAAATTTCTCAGATCAATTAATTTCAAATTATGAATTTCCGCGGATAAGAATACTTAATGACCTAATTTTTTGTTTGTTTAAAATAAACAATAACTGGTTTAACTTCCCTGAACTAGTTTTGTTAATAAATATCATATACCTAGTAGACCAACACCACTCAAAACACCTTCCCATTGCAACAATAATGGTACCAATGCATAACTAAATTCAATAATATATCGCTTACATACTTTAGGTAATAAATTTGCTAATATCAATAATGCCGGAAGTCTGTCATCACCTAAAATATGCGTTTAAGAAATTTGTCTGCTTCTCCAGTAATCATAATATAATCGTATAACCATAATATTATGTCCTACCAGTACGCACTCTAAAATCTATGCATTAGAAATACGTCTTAGATACTTTAAAATGTATTATATCGCGTTGGCATAATTCGTAATATACAATACCTATTCGTAATATAATATACCTGGCAGTCAATCCCTTCACACAGCATCCCCAAAGATGACATAGGCCCAAAGGAAAATTATTTTCCGCAGGGCCTCCTGTGTGGAGCTCATGCAAAAAAAAATATTCGATAAATTAATTTTTTAATTTTTGGAAAATATCAAAGATTTAAGCCATCAAAATTTTTATATTTGCAGCCGGTCGAAAAGCTTGTGACGACTCGTGGTATCACGGTTCGTGCGCACGGTTCGTGATTCAGCACTGCCATACGATTACGAAATATCTCGTATGATATCACGAGACACCATTGCAAACCAAGTTTTGCCCAAGTTCACTTTGAGAGCTCATAACTTCGCCGTTTTTGGAGATATCGAAAAACTAATCAATCATGAATAACACTCTATGTATAATACATTAGACGCTTTCATAATTAACGTGACGATTGACGGTAGCGGTACCGTGACGGGAAAAAAGGCAATAAACATACGTTTCTTATCGTTATAATGCTGCAACTCTTTCTTACATATTAAATAATGATGAGACAAAAGAGGAGATACACAAAATATGTGTAATTGTTTCCTCCAAAGTACTACTTTTTCCTTTGGAGGAAACTTCCAGGGTGGAAGGAAATTTCCTATGGTATGAGAAAGGGCTGCAGCATTATATGTTTAAGAACAAAAGCAAAACCATCAGCGCATTGACATTTGACGTTTTAGAATTTTTGGACTCACACTTCTATATTATCCTTTTTTTACATGAATACTGCACAAGAGTCCCAACTGCTTCCATCTGGAGCCAGTGAGACTATGGCACTCCCAATTGGGATATGTTGTGAGGCAGAAGGTAGTGGGGAGGGGAAGGAGATGGAAGAAGAAGGTGGGGAAGTACTTGGCTATTTAGATCTGGTCACCAAACACGGCCAGAGCCATTTCAAGTAACGTTTCAATTCTGAATGATGGTCTTACACCAGGACGATACTGAGAGTATCTTCCACTCTGGAACGTGCCGCGAATATACTATATATCATTTTAAATGAATAAATTGAGAAATAACACAAATTAATCAAAAAAAATGTATTTGCCACGCCGGGATTCGATCCCGCGACCTTCGGTTTGCGAGTCAAGAGCCTTACCGCTGGACTGGACTGCGCCGGCCGTCGAAACTATATTCCAGACTTTTAAAATTATCGTCACGGCCAGTAGTATCGTAGGGTTTACGGAGACGTCACGGTACCGTGAGTGAGAGAGATACAAGAAAATGATGACTTTTTTTTCCTTTAGAGGAAACAGACCTACGTACATTGTGTATCTCATCTTTTGAAAAAGCTGCAGCATTATTGTGAAAAGGAACGTATCGCCTTTTATTGCCGTCACGATACCGTAACCGTGAAACGTCGCGGTAATTTTAAAAGCGCTCATTAACATAAAACGACGACGGCTGAGTTATAAATTGAAACTACATCATATATTTTAAATACTCGCGGCCTCCTCTAACATTCTTAGTACTCTACCACAGAATTAATCAAAATGTCATTTTCAGTTTCTAAATTAAAAATTAACAACACTCTTAATATATTGCTGTTTCCACTGCGGAGAGGTGCAGAAATGATAATTAAACAATAAATGCTTCCAGGGAAAGTAATTATGTGTAATTATAGCGCCAATGTACCCTAGTTGCAGTGGAGTACTTCACGTTGGAGTTCCAGCCATTACTTGCAGCTAACTCGCGGCACCCAGCGCCATTACATGACCCGGTAATTTTCTTAATGCATCTATTGTACCTATAGCTTCATAAAACAGCTTAAATTATTTTAACGGACACACTCGCATTATACAAAACTGCAAAGCTACTAAAAATAATAATATGTACACTCACCACTTCTGAAGTGTTTTGGCTTAATCTTTATTGCGGATCTCTTCCGTTATTTTCCGCCCAACGTGTATTTAAGTTATTCTTTTATTGGAATATAAACAGGTATTTTTGAGGAAATATAAAGGCATCAGCAGTAATTTAAAGCTGAGAAATGCCATTAAAAGTTATTAGACTGAATGTTGGTGTGTAGCCAAAATTATGAAGGCGTGCTCGCTACCTACATACTTAGCCCAACTTAAATATTTCAGGGAAGTGAGGAATGTAAAATGAAGTACGCCGCATTAATAATTTGTTTCGTCAAATTTATTTTGAAATTCACGTTAGCTATTGAAAATCCACTCTAGTTCGTAGGAAAGCCATTTCCTCTATGATTTAGTAGTAATGCAAGGAGTGCAAAGCTGTGTCTTATGATCAGGCCATTTGTCAAACGGTTTCAATTTGGAGCTGGTGCAAGTGTTTCCTCGCGACAAAGCGGCACCGCGGCGCAGCAGTTAGCAACAATAACTTTTACAGTGGCAATAGGAAGCTTCCTGGTGTAATAGAAATGACAAACTGCTTTAGATAACTAATTCCGAAGTCGATTCCTTTCCCTCCAAAGGGACCAGTGTGACCCGACCCCACACTAGCGCACTGTATGATAATATAAGTCCGTATCAGGAGCCCGGTAATATAATTCATTCAGTTGGCCGTTACCCAGAATCGTGTATCTTTCGGCGTTGGCAGATTATGTGAAAGTATTATGGAATAAATTCGAAAACACGTGACGTTCCTTCTTCGCATTCCCGACCATTTTCATCTTGTTTCTTCCTCCCGTGAGCGGACAATATATCTTAAAAACCTATTACTTCGGAAGCGTTTTCTTGCGTTTTATTTGCCTTCCGAAATTGACAATAAGAATAAAGTAAAGGCAACTTTTTCGTGAATTATTGCGGTTGATAAATTATTTGGCGCATTAACTTTTTGACATCGAAAATTATTTAGCGGATTTATGGGACGATGAAAATATAATACTTAATGCCGCTCGGTTCGGAATACTTACCGCATAAACCGAAACACACACATAACTTCTGCTGGTCATTAATAGAGGCAAGTGTTAAAGCAGCCCGAGTTAAGTCACTTTGGTAATCTATTATTGCCTCTAATATGTTTATTCAAATCACGGGATCGCTGCGGCGGGAACTCCTGGAGATGAGGAGAGAAAGTTTGACTCTGGGGGATGTGTGAGGATTCATATTTGCGCTTGTATAACGTGAAGACACACATAAACGCGAACTTAACGTGTTACGTATGTACATAATTTAATCCGTGAGGGTTCAGCGTTATGACAAATTTGAAAGGAAATTTACATTCACCTGAAGCCGATCGGAATTTCCATATGAGCCTGTTTGACATAGGAGCACTTATAGTTTACTCACTTGAAATTCAGTGAAAGCTTTGCTTTAATAGCCTACGCGGGCGCACCGGATACTTACAAATTTTTATCTCGTTTGCACCTGGTGCACAGAATCTTCGTCAACAATGAACGAGACGAGCGTGCACTTGAATTTAAAGTATTCTCCTCGCACAGCGTCTCCTGAGTTAGGGAGTACATACCCCCCCCATCTCAATCGCAAATCCAGAAGCTGGCTGGGTTTCCAATCATCTCGGCGTTTCACCATTTCAAAATAGTTATTCTAGATGGATCTTAAGAAGTATTTCTTTAACAAAAATATCGTATTTCATTGGGAAAAATTTATCGGGATTCAATCGTTATCCCATTTTAAATAACTCGTTAGTTTGTTTTTGTGGTTTCGATCTGTTATTGCTTTCATAAATAATCTGTTAATACTTTATACCGAAATATAGTATCAGTTAGTAGGTAAATCATTTTTCAGTGTGGCAATGTACTCCCACATAAAATGTACTCATCTCACATAAAATGTAAAACGTACAGCAAATGTACTCTCACATAAAATGCATCAAATAATTTATATTAAAAATAAATGATGACTTGTTTAGAAAAAAATCGAAATTACGTAACCAAAGCATTGTCTATAAGTCCATATACTCTATATCATTTTCACAATAAAAAAATCCAAAAATAATAATTATAATAAATGATGTTCTGTATTAGCACCGTGCGAGTGTAAATTTAGGCACAATCAGGTTTTAAAAATAATCCACCAAAGTTTGGTAATTAAACATAACTTGATTGACTGCCGTAATATAATACCATATTATGAATATGAACCAAATTCATTTTTCGAAAATTAATTTTATAAAATATATTATGATAAAACTATATTAACAGACAGAATAATTAGTCATAATAAACCTGGTATAGTTTTACATGAACAAATTAAAAAAAATAACTTATATCATTGATGTAGCTATTCCAAATTCCTGTAATATTCAAAAATCTGTTTCTGAAAAAATAAGAAAATATACAGATTTAGGAAATGAGATTAAAAGAATTTGGCATTCTCAGACTATAAAAATATTACCATTTGTTATTTCGGCTACTGGCATTATACCTATCTCTCTCATTCAAAATTTAGGCATATTAGATTTGTCAAAGAATTTATAAATAAAAATGCAAAAATAAGTCATTTTAAATACATGTAGGATTACGAAAGATTTTTTTAAATATTTATATTGAGGGATCATTAGGATTTATAGGTCCAATTAGGAGTTCCACCGAGCCGAACCCTCTGATATGAAAATATCTGGAGTTGGTGAATTATTTTCCCATTTGGTCTCTTTGACATGTTCTTGTATTATTTTGTATTTATTATACTTATACAGTGCAATTGCATAACGTGGATTGACTAGGTGATAATTTGTGGAAAAGTGCGTGAAAGAGTTAAGTTTTTCCTGCGGGAACGATTTAAACCGGACATAAAATCTGATTTAAAGTCGAGATGTAATTTTTATAATGTCTTTAAAACATGAAAATATTGAATGATTAGCTTATATAAACCAAGAAATATTATTTAATAAATGATATCATTTATAATACCTACTACGGTAATGTCGTTAGATCTTATATAAAATAAATCATACGTTGAATAAATACTTAATTATATTAATGGCAGAGATGGTAAGTAACCATCCATTTTCATTCCATGGACGGTTCTGTAGTATCCAAGTAATCAAATTTGAAACTCTAACAAAACACTGTACCGCAAAGCCAAAGTTAATCAAGAGTGGCAACAGGAAATGATTAACAAAATGTATAGAATATTGCGTTTTAAGACCAATTCACTCGAATTTCTGCAAAAATGTTTATCGCATATTTATGACAAAGAAAGAAGAATATTTTCTGGAAATGTTGATTCATTGTACTAATGTTGTGATTGAAAATAGTATAACTTTATTCTATTTATTTCATTTGCTCCGAACCAACTTCATCCAACTACGGCTATCTTCAGACTAGTAAGTACATTTTAAACTTGTGCTAGAATATTTATGACATCTGGGTCAGGAGTAAAAAACAATCGTTTTATAAAGTATTTAAAAGTGATTGAACGTATTCAATTTTATTGGAATCACTTTTTTTATAACTTTTGCAGGCTATCTATGTATACCTATATTAATCATAATCATATGTAATATTAATCATAATCATAATCATCGAAAAAGATAATATTAACAAAAGAGAACAAGACCCAGAAAATAAAAGTTATTTCAATAAAATTGAATATTCTTTTTGACCGGTCAGTGGTTAAGTGGGCATCTCGTTTGGGTCCCACCCAGGCGTTCCGTGTTCGATTCCTCGTAAGTCTTAAGTAAGTCATAAGTCGTAAGTCATAAGTCTTCCATCCCGACTCGAGCAATATTTTCGGCTTACTGTGGTGGTAGTAGGAGATTTAACCCGGGAATGTTTGTCTTTCTTAAAATATATATGTGAAATAACAAGAAACTAGACAAAGTAACAACATATAGGTTCATGAAACAAATACAGAAAAGAAAAAAAGATAATGCGAAAAAGAAGTGAATAATGTATGCCAACAGGCGTCTCTAGAAGGCCATCATGGGGCATCAAGGCAATCGTGGCAGTGACGATTGCATTATTCTTTTTTAACAAATGAAAACAAAATTGTGTTTTAAAAAGCGATTTGTTGTCATTTATTTTTTATTGAATTATTAAAAAGGTTTTATCTTCGCCATAAGCTTCCCATGCGGTGACGGAGAAGAGTGCACTAGTCCCTCCAGGAACATTTCTTAAAGATTCAATTTATTTCTTAGGTTAATAAATCGCGTAATGGCATTATAAATGTATCACCGTAGGCACTATAAAGTCAATCAGTTATTGTCGGCAAAGAAATTTAAATTAGAAATATATATATATTTAATAATACCTACTACGTATTATATATATATATGTTATGATTAAGGTTTTCACAGGTGTAAGATGAAGAACAATTTTCTCGGTTTACCCGCGTAACGTAGTCCTTAAAAGGACTTTTTAACTCCTGACGTTTCGGACAGATCACACTGTCCATCTTCAGAGGCCTTATCTTATGTCTTGAGTTTTTGTCTCAAACTGATAGCTTTCGCATGTCTGTTCGGTCCAAAAGCTAAAACTTAAGTGAGTGCAAGTCACTTCTTATGTCTAGACCGAAGTACCCGGGTTGCAGGTGATTGATGGTGGAGGGGGTGGGGGGCGGGGCTGGCAGTAGATCCTGATTGGTTAAGCTAATTGGAGACACTACTGGTAATTTTGGATATGCCGTTTTGGCGGGATTTTCATCGATTAAGACTTTCCAGGTGTTGGGAATTCTGATTGAGTCATTTGATGACTCAATCAGAATTCTAAATGACTCAATCAGAATTCCCAACACATTAGTTTCATTTCGTTTCGTTTCATTTTATTTTATTTTAAATTATTTTATTTTATTTTTAAAACTATCAGACCCGGCCACACGTTGCTGTGGCTAACAAAACACAACGCCATTACCCAACCTTTATAAAATCCACAGTCACTTGCCAGCTGCCCGCTGCCTGAATTTGAATTTCTCGGCTTTTTTTTGGTTATTGGTTATTTTTCTTTTCAAAAGTTGATGATTTCTGATATTTATCTGGAGACTTACAGTCACAGTTGCAAAATTAAATTTATTGGTATTTTTTTTGTTAGAAAATAATTTTAAAAATAATAGTAATTTTTTATAAGCAATACTCTCTTTATATAACTTTTGAAGTTTATTCCCATCAATGTAGTATATCATTGAAGAAGAAAATAACAATAGTAATCTAAACGAAAATGCGAAAGAAAACAAGACACGTGAAAGATAATAAGATTGGGTAGTTGTCTAATTATATGGAAAAAAATAAAAATTAATTGAAGATAATATTGTTAATAATGAACCAGTCGCAAGATATCCGTAGCATGATGAAACCGGTTTCCTGAAAAATAAACCAATGAAAAACTCAACAAGTTGTTGATCGCAAAAATAAAATAAAAGTTCAAATAATATTAATAATTTATAAATTTAAAGGTTTTCCACTGCCGACTTCTAAAAGAGCTCAGAGATCAAGGATAAAAGAAGAGCTTTGGGGAGACAGGAAAAGGGAGTGGAGTTGGGGGTCTGCGAGCTTCAGACGTGGCAGCTGGTCGACCAAAGGATGGGAATAACAAGAGAATTTTCTGTCATTGAATGAGAATCGTTTTTATTAGAATTCACCGATGTTCTGATTGCTTGAGAAAATTTACGATCTCAGTCTAAAGAATTATTTGTTTACCAGTCAAAGAAATGTGATTGATTATTTTGCGGAAAATAAAAAGTGAAAAAACTCCGTGGCACAGGGGAAAGAATGGTTTCTGAATTTGTGAGCGCAATTGGCAGAGAAGGGAGGTAATAATTTACTATGTGCCTTGGGTTTTATCTACATCTGTCTAGGTTTATCTATCGTATTTATAAATGGATGATTTTATTTAACGCCACTGAAAAATCACTGCCATGGAGCATTTACAAATAAACGATTCTCCAAAATAATCTCGAAACTGAAACATTAAAATCATTTCTATGCAAATCTATCTTATAACATACCGCTTTAAGTGACAAAAACTTATGACTATTCATTTAATTTTACTAATTCATTTTTTTTGGAACAACTTTTATTCAATTATTTTGAATGTTATATCCATTAATGTAATTATATTATTCTCGGTAAGACAGAGATCCTGGATTCTTTTCCCAGTTGCAATCTTTTTATTTTCTTTGTTTCATGTTTCATTTAGTTTCATTAGTATTTATTAACTGCTTCTTCAATAATTTTGCTATTATTTTTTATTTTTTACTTCAGCTGGCCTGTCTGGACTATTTATGCTACTATTTTCTGCTAAAAGGGGTATTTTTCACTCTCGAGCATTGTATGGCGTCATCAAATTTACATAGCTTTTTTGTCTTGATTTTTTAAATCAACTGTTTTTTGAGCTATGAACCGTTAAACTGTCGTTAATTGGATGGAATAGATGCCATACTGCTCGTTCCATAATATATTTAAATAATATTATTATTATTATTTATATGACAAAATATCTTCAAATACAATTCAGCAATGTCGGCCTCACTGGATAGCTCATCTGTGCTTAGGCCTCCATTTTACAAAACAAAAATTTATATATAATACATAATAATATAAAAATAATGCTGCATAAAAAAAAGTAAGCTAAAATCAAACTAAAAATAAAAATTTATAATTAAGGTAAGTAAATATAATAATAGATAGTTAATCCTTTTCGAAAAAAGTGTCGAAATCTACCGCGAGAATTAAATTTGACATTTGGCAATGCGGGGCAGCGAATCTAGTCGATCTGTAAACATTATTATAGATATTTATATAATAATATTAGCTGGTTCCCGGCATGCGTTGCAATGCCATATTCAAAGAAATAAATTGTTTCTCCCTGCAAGTCCTTTCCCGTGCGTCCCCGTTTCCCTCCCCCATCCTCCCGTCCCGCAAACCCCCATATATTCAGTCCCGGTACAATCAGTTTTCAAACAGCTCGCGTGCCCCCTATTACAATTTTTTAATCCAATTTTCACTTTTCATACGTTACAAATATTCATTTTTGTATATTATAAGAAGAATCAATCAAATTTGGTACCTGACATAGGTACCAATTTAAAATAACTATAATTCAAAAAATTCATAGATATTTATTTTGTTACAAAAAAAAAAAAAAAACAGTTGCCTGCTAAATTCAATTTGATCAAACTGTGAAACGTACGAAGTTAAAATAGTCGTCAAGTTTTCTGAAATTATCCAATTTTCTTAATTTTTCTTTCCGTAAGAACCTTCTACAAAGTATTAGAAAACTATTAAAAAAAGATGAATGAAATAGGTAAAGTCGTTCTGAAGTTACGGCGTGATCACGGGAAATAGGGATTCATTTTTGTATATTAATATTATTTTCCATTTAAAAAATGGTTATTTTAATAAACATGTTTCATTCGAATAACTGATTTGGGTCGTTCAGTAAAAAGAGTGATTTTAACGAATAAACTTTACTTCTCCAATAATTGCATTATATTCCTTTTCTGTGGTGTCATTTTAAATTAAAAGAAATAAATCACTTTGTATACACCACTATTTAATCAAAATAATTGACATGTTATGAAACCAATGGTTTCTTTCTCAAGATTTTATTTTATTTTCTTTATTTATCTATATAAAGTATATTTACATTGGGCATTTCGATGCCTGTCTTACAGGGATATACCTACATGTCGAGACTGCCGTAGATAAAATTATAATGAAAATTAACAAATATGAGAATAGATAAAACAAGCAAGCCCTATATAGTCCATAGATACTTTTTTGTCTATACTTGTTTATCTAATCTTATATTTGTTGATTTTCATTATAGGTACGTGTATCCTGAAGAAGAAACCATTGGTTGCGAAACATTTCGATTATTAATTTTGATTAAATAAAAGTGCATAATAAGTGATTTGTTTTCATTGGAATAAACATTATTTTCTTACAATTAAAATACAATCTTATATCTATCATCTCTGAAATCGAACTTTTTACGAGTTTTCGAGAATTTCGTAGAATAACATCAAAAGGACTAAGCCACCCTTTTCCCTCATTTTTCCCTTCATGATATGTTCACAGAATATTAATGCTTTTGACATGGTAATCTTTCCTGAAAGTTTCCACTTGGACAAGTTAGCACTCAAAACTTGTTAAATTCGTTAGTAGAATAGTTGAACTGAGTATAAGCCAACAAGTAGATACTCTTATATCTCATTAACATCAATTAGGAGCTTGTGAAATAATATTTTATGTAAGTGAATCAAATTAAAACTTTCCGTGATAATAATTGGAATGTACAGTGTGGCAGGGCAAGAGGTTTGTAAGTGTCCCAGACCAAATCTCTAAAGAATATTTCTGGGGCTTAACGCTAGAAGTACCTATGTCAAATTTCTGAATAGCCCAAGGATAATAATAGGGTAAAAACGTTCAATCAATTTTTTATTTCTACATTAGGTAGGCCGCAATTTCATCAATCTAGAGCACCTATAATATAGGTATGCATAGCTTACAAATGAGGGAATTTTAGAGTATTTTCCGGTACCTAAATCAAATTACCAAAACAGACGTAGGTACTTCTATCATTTACCCCCAGATTTGTATTTTCCGGAAACCTGTGGTAAAATATCTTCATAAAAAACCTTTTTTTATTCCTTATTTTTCCATTATTTTTACTTAAGATAAGCACGTGCATTTTTTTTACATACTTATAAAATATAATGTTATGTAAAATATAAAAAAAATGAAGTAATGGGAACCCACTAAGGCACTGCCTGAGATTAATTGATTAAAAAAATACCCTAGATAGGTACCTTTGCAAAATCTCCGCAGTTAAATTTCATTGGTTTTTACATAACGTCTTGATTTTGGTAACGAATTGAACGTGAACATGAAAGTAATTTATATTTGTTTGTAATAATAACACTTTATTACTTAATTACGTACTTAACTGCATATTTTGACATTTAATATGGTAACAAAAACTTAAATGTCGGCAATGAATGAAAACTTAATATAATTCTGTTGGGTTGGGAAATATTACACATAAAAAGAAATTATATTTCCTTTTTAATGGACTTTTGGGAGTGTCCGTTGAGTGAAATAAGTTGGTTAAAAATATATCATGTATTATGTGAATATTAATAACCAAAGAAAGTTACATGTGCCTAAGAATTTCTGTTGACTTCCACACTTGACACCTTCCTGTAAAGGGTTTTACGTAAAAGTTTTTGTAACTTGAGTACTGGGTATTAAGTATGGAGGTTTGGAAAAAAATTGTTGAAAAACCAAAATAAGACACATAAGTGTATAAAGGAGTATGAAAAACTGTCGCAATAATATAACAAAAATTTTGCACAATGATTTTGAAAAAATAAATTGCTTTTTATTAAAGAATCTCGCTTTTTTACCTGGGAAGCCATTTTATTAACCTCCAGGTAATTTTGCGAAAGTTGAAAGTTTTCAGAATCCTGTGCGCGATTTAAATAGCTCCTGCTCAATAAAATCACTTTATCATAATCTCCTGTCGTCTACCGACTAGTGCTGTGTGGAAACTTTATCATTATTTTTAGTTTGACATCTAATTTCAATGAACATACCAACCTGTTTTGCCGATCCAGTAATTGATTTTTACCCAAACGGCCTTCATGCCTCTGAGAACTTTTCATAAATCATCAAATTTTCAATTTTTTTATTTTTATTTTTTTATTTAGTAACTATATAATATTTTTTACATTTTTATATGAAACATGTTAGTTAGATGTATATATAAAATATATTTGTAGTCCTCCTCACTAGGAAATCTCTAATGATGTTGTTTTCTTCAAATAATTTCACGGTAAATCGTCAAAATATTTCATAATGTAATTGTATTATTATATTCATCATAGAATAAAGAATACGACACTAGAAGTGCCTTCCGTACAAATTTTTATAAAAACAAATCTTCCATTTAGCCTAACCCTCAGCCTTCCGTCTCACATTCGCGTAAAATCGCAGATCTCTATTCGAAAAAACAGTTTTGTACGAAAATATGAACCCGGATTGGGCCTATATTTGGATCACGAAACACGCCCAAAATACATTTCTTGTGTTACTCTTTATTTGATGATATTCATTTATATGTTTTTATTTAAGTGTATGTAACTACTTGTAAGTATTTATTTTTACTAACCTAGTGCACATGGACTTAGAAATTACAAAAAAAAATTTTTGGTATAAACCGCTTCACTAGGCTGAGCCTATTCCAAAGTGGCAAATATAGCTGAAATTCAATTTTCTGTAGTAGCTTTAACTCTTTAGCGATGACGTCATTTAATTTTTACACCTTTTCTGAAATCTCTAGATTAACGCAACAAAGTCCATCTCGAAGAACCCTTTTTTTGTTTTGGTATAAACCACTTCACTAAGCTGAGCCTATTCCAAGGTTACAAATAGAGATGAAATTCTATTGTCTGAAGTAGCTTTAACTCTCTAGCGATGACATGCAATTTGTATCTCAAAAAGTTCATCTCGAAGAACCCTTACTTGAAGAAAATTGTAGAATTTTTTGAACCAATTGAAAAAAAAACTGTCGAAGAAAAATTTTTAAAGGGGGGAATTGATATCTACTACTAGTAAAAATAAATTTAGAAGGGAATCCGGGTAGTGAAACCAGTATATTATTAGAAAATCCTTCGTTCTAAGTTTACATTTTCTTAAAGGTTTTTCAGGAAAAAAAAATTCCATCAGCAAAGAATGCCTCGAATTTCAGTGTTAACTTAGCTCACGGTTTGCTTCAATTTTAAATTTGGCCCGAAAGGTGATATTTGAAATAGTAAGGTTTCAGAAGGATGAAAAAAGGGATTTAGCAAGGCGAGCTTTTAAAGTTTACTCCTATTTTCGTTGAATGCGGGTATTGCCTTACAGTAAACTTATCGTAACACCTTTAGATTTATTAACCTACCTTAGACAAGTTTCGTTTCGACGATGTTTAACTTCACGCCCAGTGCATTATCTTATCACGGTGGTGGCACGTCTCAGAGGCGTACATTCCACAAAAAAAAATAAAAAAAACTATAATACCATGATAAAAATTAGTATAGTGGAATAATATACTGAGTGCAACGTGAAATTGTAATATTGAATCATTGAGTACAAAATTCATTCTCAAACGAAAAATATGAAACAGAAAAGACAGAAAAAGATTCTATCGCATCTAGAAATTGAACCCAGGACCTCTGCGTTGCCAAGGTAGAGCTCAAACCATTGAACTAATTCGAGCATATCAACTACCTGAAAGAAATCTTCCTTTAGAAAGAGAGAAAGCATTTAAAGAAAAAAAAAGTATTTTCCGATATCTTCTGATAAATTTTTATAACATTAAATTTGTTATCCTTATATACATATGTAGCATAAACCAATCTTTTTTTTAAATGAAAATTACAAAACTTTTTTAGACCACTCTTCTTAATAACAATTATCTACGTGTTTCAAACACAAAGATTTCTTCATCATAATATATACAAAGTAGTATACAAAGTTTACTGAAAATTAATTAGATTAGGATAGACAAATTATATTTAAAGGTGGTTAATTATTTTTATTGTAAAAATTAATCACGTCAAATAAATTAAAATATTAACAAATGACAGAATCAATGAGCAACTGTGGTAGGTACCTTAATGACAGAACATTATGAATATATGAAAATGTATTAAATAATATAGGTACACATTAATGTAAAAATATCGGAGATGGCATTTAAAAAATATTTGGTTCTTAATAATATTTAGTTTACTATTTCGTAACAGCTTCTTCTTTTATTTTAATTACAATTTTGTGTACTTAATTATTTTTTTAGGTAAATTTGCAATTATTGGAGAAGGAATATTTTTTTTTATTTCATTAAGGCTTTCAGCTCCTTAAATCAAATTCAAACATTGTATACTAAAACCAACGTGTCGGTATATGGTAAGTCATTTATTAGGTTATGTATTGTACTGTTTCGACAGAGGTGATAAAATCGCCCTTTTTACGGCTTGTAATTTTGGCATAATAGAAAGGGTTGCCAGCACTTTAATAAAAACAGATATCGTTGTATCAGTGGTTTTATTCTTTGAATTGGGTTTTGGCAACCTTTGCAATATAGACCTGTCAGCAAGGCGTTGCGCGCGGTGAATCCGAAGTTATAACATAGGTATACTTGGTACTAAAAGGAATTGGGAATTCATGTTCAGACAAATGTTGGCCACCGTGCTCGATTTTGTGGGATTTTATAATCTTGCCGTGTGATATATCATTTCTAACCAAAATTGGATAGGGAATTCGTATTTTTCAAAATTTTATTTCAGTCACCTTTGATATTAAGAATTACTTGAGGTCTTGAAGGACTTATTAAAAAACGTTTATTTGCATTAGCCCTTTCAGTATTACAATACGGGATCGTTGGCTGGGGGGTCTTACAAATCAACATTATTACCACTTGAAACAGTATAAAGAATATACATATTAAAAAAACCGTTCTACTTTCAAACAAATAAACTCCTCAGTAACAATATATAATCTCATAAATAAATAGTAGTGTTAAATATTATAACACTATAGAAGTACTAACGGTACCAAGGTTTTGTACAATAGCAGTCCAACATCATTTTTAATATAAAGCTATAAAAAAAAATTGATCTTCCTACGGACCTACGAACAGAAATTAATAAATTATGAAATTTTCAAGAAAAAAACTTAAAATATTCTGAAAACACCCGGTTCAATTCATTGCGTAATATCAAATAATATTTCCTTATTCCCAATTGGAATATATGGCGAGCGATATGCCAAAATACGCCAGGCCAGTGGCGTAGCGTGAGTTTTCAGTGAGCTAGAATGCTATGAAGTGCTTCATGCTTTTTGTATGAAGAATTCAAGAAACTTTCAGGAAAGATCTCATACAAAAATTTTAAATTAAAAAATAAAAAATAAATCATTTTCTGCTACAACTACATCAGTAATGTCGTATTTTTCAATCTTAGCATTCTAGCTCACTGAAAACTCACGCTACGCCACTGCCAGGCCACGTATATTATAGCTGTGTTTGAACACGCTCTAAATGTATACTTCACCTATTACATTGAAATGTAAGATATATGTACTAATTTTAGCAGGTTTATGAACATTATCAATTTAATATCATGCACAGATGACATAAAACTATAACTGTAAGATTTTAAGTCATTTTTATCGTGCATATAAATAGTGTTTATATCACACTCATTTTATTATTTATTTATTTTTAAATAATTTTTAAAATTGCTATTCATGTCTCGTTGTAATTAATTATTGTTCATTTGTTCAAACAATTTATTAATTTTTTTACTTTTAACATTTTTTTTATATTCACTATAATAACAGTTTTTTCTTATATTAGTAAAGAGCACTCATTAGCACTCCTTACCAAAGTACCAGCTTATAATAGGAAAGAATATAATAATGTATAAATTTGTACACTGCAAATCTGCTGATTATATAAAATATGTAAAAAAAATAATAATAATACTCCCTATTAAAGTTTTAAAAAAGTTGAAATGAGATATTTTACTAATGTAAACTAATTATAAAGAATGTAAACCATTGCATAATGATCTTAAATTACCATCAAATGGAAGATGCACTTAATTAATTTATCCGTTTATTCAGCCATGTGAACGTGATCCTTTGTGGTATTATGTGAAAGAGAAAGGTGGGGAAGTACCGCCTGTTCAAATCTGGTAACAAGGCTAAAGCCATTTCGAGCAACGTTTCTGTATTAAACTGAATTATACTGATAGAAAGAAGTGTGATGTGTCTGTGTGCACGAAGAAATATAGTTTTTTTCTGTACTTGGTGAAATATCGAATAGACTATCAATTTCAACGGTTTAAGGCTCGAAAGGTCTTATGTAAACTGGTGTCATCAATATTATGGATGTCTTGAATATAATTCACTTACATATTATATTTCCCAAATGAAAACCTTTAAATGGTACGATTAATTTTCATTGCGATTCATTTGAATGTTGAATTTTGGTTTCTCAAATAAAACAAAAATAATATTAAAATATATATGTCTCTTTAACATATCGCGCAATTTAAAAGTCTTTCATGATATTATCTCCCGCATTATGAGTTAATCAATATTAATTATAATTATGTATATTACATTACAAATTGTGTCTGTGTATACGAAATATTATGCAAAATTAAACAAAAAAAAGTTCCGTCTACCTGCCATATTAAATAAGCCACTTAAAGCCACGTACCCTTGGGCAAAGAGCAATGTACACCACTGGTACTTAAGAAGTAGTACTTCGCCCAGTCTTTATTGCGTGGGTAATCCAACATTAAACATTAACAAAAACCCGCTCAAATAACTTGTGAAGAGTGCCTCCTAATACCTGGCATTGCCTCCCCGAGCCTCCTTTTGTCCAAGCGAGAATTAAGCAAGATTAATTTAGAAGAAAGCGTAGTTTGTCGCCGGCGTTATCGAGCGAACATTTATTAGGGTAGTCTAGTTTGGCCAGTGTGGAAAATACATACAAGATGCTGGTGACTAACAATAATGAGATTATCTTTGTAACACATTTTTGCCTTTTTTATTGCATGCAAATAATAATTGGAGTACAATTTTCAAAGTGTTTTTCGCACACCACTCTAGGAATGGCGTTCAATGAACTTAAAATAATACTTGTATGTTTGAATGTGGACTTGTTTTACGCGGGGTATTCCCGTTAAAACTGTAGGAAATTTAAATTAAATTTTCTATTCCTCACTCTATTCATATGATAATAATAATAATAATAATTGGCTAATTTATATAGCGCCGTGTTCGTGGGAAATCACCTCAAGGGCACTGTACAAATAAATATAAAAAATAATTTATAACTAAGATTTACAAATACAACTAGTGACTTACATCTAAGACTTATAGCTACTTATATTACTGGCTTACAACTAAGATTTACAATTATAACTAGTGACTTACACCTAAAACTTATAGCTAGTGACTTATGACTAAGACATGTATATTCTGACCTAAAACTGGTGACTTAATAACATACATATTTACAATTAAGATTAGCAAGAAATTCGAGAAAGTTGCAGTGTAGCATTTTTATATAAATCTAGCTGATTCCCGGCAAGCGTTGCTATGCCATTTAATAAAGAAATTGTTTCTCCCTGCGTGTCCTTTCCCATTCGTCCCCTTCCTCTCCCGCGTCCCCTTCCCCTCTCGCGTTCCCACTTCGCCTCCCCCAACTTCCCTCTCCCGGCTCCACTTCCTCACTCCCGCGAACCCCCGTCCCGAGTTCCCCTCCCCCTCCCAGATTCCCCTTCCCATCTCAGGTTCCCCCCCTCCCGCATTCCGTGCATTCAGTCCCGGTACATTCAGTTTTCAAACAGCTCGCGTGCCACATATTCAATTTTTTATACAAATTTCATAATGCCAGAGCTCACAAGTAGTGTTATACAAACCTTGTCCTGACAACAACGAACACAAAAAAAATGATCCAGTTTGGTGCAATCGTTGGAAGTTATTCACGTGCATACATTTCGGCGATTCATTTTTATTTAAATAATTAAATAATAAATAATAATAAAATAATATAATAGGTAGATTGTTTTAGCGAAAAGGATGTCGTCATCTAAGGAACGAAGAAAGGTATATTTTCTACCATGTTTGGGCTTGCTTGAGGGCGATTCAGTAGACCTTTCAGTGACGCTGTTTTCAATACTAAATAAGCCTTGATGTAATTTTTTATGAGAACGGCGGTTTTCACAGACTCATCTCATCTTAATAAAAATTATCAAATTAAATATGTATTAGATTTATTTACATATCTGAAATTTCCACGTGTCTTCTCTTACATAATTTACTAGCTGGTACCCGAAATGCGTTGCAATGTCATTCAAATAAAATAAAAATTCGCTCTTTCCTTTCCCATGCGTCCGCGTTACCCTCCCGCGACCCCTCCTCCTCCCGCGCTCTCCTTCCACTTTTCCCGCCTTCCACCTCCCTCGTGCCCCCCTCCTGTAAACCCCACCACCTTTGTCACCTTTTCCTCCTTCCTTCTCTCCCTGCCGCTAAAATATATGAAATACACACATGTTCATTTCTACAAATTTCATAACGCCAGAGCTTACCATTATATATAGCCTATAACCTACGCGGGCGTGCGCACAATACCGAAGTTTCATCCCAATGGCAGCGCATAAAATACGAACAAACAAATATTGATTTTTATATACTTCTTTTTCTGGATAGAGACACCCTAATTACCTAGCGGTATGAAATATACTTTACGACCTATTCTCATACCTACCAAATATACATAAAACAGTTCATAAAAATCGGTTAAGCCATTTCGGAGAAGTGCGACAACAAACACCGTTACACCAAATTTTTATATGTATATTTATAAAATCGACTCCGGTGTAATAATCAAAAATACTCATTTCAGTTTTCTGTGGGTACGTCAGTTAGTCCTGCATGACATCTGGATCGCAAAAAAAATTCTTTGAATTTAAGTGCATATTCAAAATTGGAAACAAAAGCGTGTGGATTCAGGCAAGCGATAAAGTAACTACCTACAATATAATATTTAAATATTTTAAAAATTGGAACTGAATTGTCCAGATCAAGAATTCAGAATACCTCGCGATTTTTCTGCCCTAGTTAATAATAAAACCTGCCGAGTGTTTGTGGTTTACCACTATTAAATAAAAATAACTACACGAATGCTCTGGGAGTAAGGAAGATCTCGCGACTCGTTTTCTAGTCAATTGCCGTGACAACAATGGCGACCGTTGACGCCACACTGTGAAGGCTGACATTGGCTATAAACGACACCGGGAGCTTTTTTATTACACATGAGCAAGGCATGAGAAGAAGTCGTTTCCCTCTTTTTATTTAATCCTGGCCTCTTATAGACCCGTACAAATTCCTCACTTTAGCACATTCCTTAATCCCTGATACAAAGTGCCGTGTAGTAGATACGTATGGCCGTACGTTGATTTATTGATGTTATTTTAGTAAGAACTAAAATAGAGAAACATCTACATATCTACGTCAATAGCACAAAGTAATTAAATGAGAGAAAAATCAATGAGTTGACTATTTCAAGAGACATAGCTACTTAGTCAAAAGGTATTTTGAGAGGGGTTCGTAAACATGCCGCTATATCTTGGAAAACCCAACTGTCATTAACTTCATTTCATCGGGGTAGTGGACTTTTTTATATTGTAAAACACTTTTTAATATGGAGTTGTTTTTATTTACAATCACTTTGACTTTACAACAATGAAATCAACACTTTATAAATAATTTTGGCCCGGAACCCGCCTGGGGAAAATAAGGGAACTGTACTCTAGGTATCGATTAATGCGAAAGAGAGAAGTATTTTGAGCAACACCCTTTTTATACTATTAAAAAATATAAAATACCCGTCTTCAAGCTTACGACAACAGACAATAATAATAAAGATGGCGGTCGGAACCTACTGAGTCACGTGGCCTATTCTAGTTAGTAACACTAGCTTCAATAAAAATCACCCAGATGTCTCTAGTATTCGTTATTTCTTAATAACCTTATCTACAGTAATCATCCCATAGATGTCACTATTCTTAACAACAACTGCACCTAAATCAGCCAGTGGGCCATCTCCAATTGGGGAATGTTTTTGAAGGAGTTAGTGGGGAGGGTAATGAGGATGGGAAAGTGCCTTGCTTTTAAGATCAGGTCGTGTTGATCTGAAAGGTGGTGTTTCACCAGAACGATGTAGAATATTCAAAATATAGATCTTATCGATTAATTTGAAATGCTGTTTGGGACATGAAATCCAAAAATGAGTGAAATATGTCATTTTTCTCCGTTTTTTTCTCTGTCGATCTGCGTCGTCAAAATATATTTAGGAAAATAAGTGTGGCCTTTACGACATGCATTTTAACGGTTCCATGACAGTTGATCCGGCGACATTTGGTCCGGCGACGGTTGGTCCGGTGACATATGATCCGGCCGACACTTGATCCGGCGGACTGTTGATCCGGCGGACAGTTGATCCGGCGACAATTGGGCCGGCCTGATCCTTTAGAAGATTTTTTCTTCAAGTAAGTATGTAAAGAGTATATACGGCCATACAACCAACGTCGATGTACTTATATCTGAAGGCATCTTGAGTGAAAATCCGCTGTAAAAATATTTTTACTAACAATAATTTCGACTCACCGAAGAAGCATGCAGCAATGCAAAATACGACATACTTATACGTGCAGTCAGTTTAACAAAAAAACCGTAAAAGATTCCTACTTGCGAATAACTTTTATATCTGAAAATTACACTAGAGTCCCAACTGCTCAACCATCTTGAGCCAGTGAGTGCCAATGGCATCCCCAATTTTGGTTTGGTGTGATACTGAGGGTAGTGGGGAGGGGAAAGAGATGTGGAAAATGTACCTGGCTATTCAGATCTAGTCACGTCATTTCAAGTAATCCAACTAAACCTACATACACTGTACACCACCGAACAAATTACAAAAATCATTTGATATAAATTTTTTCATATTTTTATTTTTTTAAACTTTTATCAAAACACAAGAGTCCCAACTGCTCCCAACCGTCTGGAGCCAGTGAGACTATGGCATTCCTAATTTTTATATGTTGTGAGGCTGAAGATAGTGGGGAGGAGAAGGATATGTAAAAAAAAATTCTGGCTATTCAGATCTAGTCACCTAACACCCCTAAAGCCATTTCAAGTAACGTTTCAATTCTGAATGAATACTGACGAATAGCCAAATACGACATTCTTATATGTGCAACATCTACTTAAGATTTATTTTACCGTCGCCCCGGGAACCATTTGTTGGATAACCAACATTCTTGCCATAGGTCATGACAAGTGGTTCGCTACGTTAGGTGAATTATAAGAGTTGTCCGGGTTCTTGGAGTGATGTTTGTCCAGGTCTTGGTGGCGAATGCTTTTCCTTACCTACTGCGTGGCGGTCCGGATCGGGAAAGATTGCTTGAGGCAGACATAATCAGGACCTCTCTAGCCGGACTTTCTCGACCCATCGCCTTGCACCGCAATTTTTCTGGCTATTCAGATCCAGTGACTATACACGGCTAAAGCCATTTCAAGTAATCAGACTAAACCTTAAAATTTGAAAATAAAACACAAGAGTAATAAATTATTAATCTTTTTGAGAAAAATTGCGGTGCAAGGCGATGGGTCGAAAAAGTCCGGCTAGAGAGGTCCTGATTATGACTGCCTCAAGCAATCTTTCCCGATCCGGACCGCCACGCAGTAGGTGAGGAAAAGCATTTACCACCAAGACCTTGACAAATATCACTTCAAGAACCCGGGCAATGGACTCTTGTGTTTTGATAAAAGTTCTAAAAAATAAAAATAAAAATAAAAATATGAAAAAATGTATATCAAATGATTTTTGTAATTTGTTCGGTGGTGTACAGTGTATGTAGGTTTAGTCGGATTACTTGAAATGACGTGACTAGATCTGAATAGCCAGGTACGTTTTCCACGTCTCCTTAATCTCCCCACTACCCTCAGTATCACACCATACCAAAATTGGGGATGCCATTGGCACTCATTGGCTCAAGACGGTTGAGAGCAGTTGGGACTCTAGTGTAATTTTCAAATAAAAAGTTATTCGCAAGTAGGAATCTTTTACGGTTTTTTTGTTAAGCTGACTGCACGTATAAGTATGTCGTATTTTGTATTGCCGCATGCTTCTTCGGAGACTCGAAATTATTGTTAGTAAAAATATTTTTACAGCGGATTTTCACTCAAGATGCCTTCAGATATAAGTACATCGACTTTGGTTGTACGGCCGTATATCCTCTTTACATACTTACTTGAAGAAAAAATCTTCTAAAGGATCAGGCTGGACCAATTATCGCCGGATCACCTGTCCGCCGGATCAACTGTCCGCCGGATCAAGTGTCGGCCGGATCAAATGTCGCCGGACCAACTGTCGCCGGACCAAATGTCGCCGGATCAAGTGTCGGGTCACCATTTTAACAGGGTTTTTTTACAAAAAAAGTTAAGTATTCTGAAGATATATTCATTGTTAATTTTATAATAAAAAATCCTAATTATAGGTCTTCAAAAACAGGAGACATGATTTGAGAGAAAAAAAACTCGATTTTCGCTCGCTTGAACAATGAACACTTTGTCCTACACAGCATATCAAATTTTCGCTATCGTTATGTTACATGCAATAGTGCAATCTCAAAGCTTTACGCTTTAAACACTTCCTTATTTGTGTACCGCAGGACCAACATAATATATTATTATCATTGTGAAATCGCTCCTGTTTATGATGCTGGCGCTGAGAGCTTCATTGTAATATCAATTTCTAGCAGAGCATCAATGATATAATAATATGATGAAAGTTATCTTGGAGTTAATTTAATTTAGCTAACTTAAATATGTAAAATCTATGAGCAATACGGATGTATGCATTAGTAATTATGAGGTATGCTATAATTGTTGTAACTATGTTCCGTGCAGTTGAATACATCTACTATTTCTGCGAAAGTCTTGCCAACTGCATGCAATCTTGCAATTTATGAAGAAGGGGTTATATCAGATCTAGAATATATCTATATTCATTTACAGGCTAACTAAAAAACCCCGTGGAAATTTTATTCAATTGATAAACGACCACGGTTATGAAACATTACTAATTTTAAAAAAATTGTTCATGGAAAGATATATACACTGCTTACACAGCCAGACAGGGTAGTTTATTTGCTGTATACACCTGTTTGTAAATAATTTTTGAACGAATTTTGGAATTTTTTCAGCGTATTTTAAATGTATTTTATATTTCTTATTTTTTAATATGTCGTAAAAACAAATACCGTTTTAGAAACTAGATAAAATTACCTTATAGAATTTTGTATTTGAAATATTCTTTAATGTTTATAAACTGCAGTATTTTAAGCTTTCAACATGAAAAAAGTTGAAAAAAAAGCTTACCGTTAATATATTCTATCAAAATGTCGAAAAAATTTAAAACACAGTTCTTTTCTGTAATGAATTTGAAAGAAAACTGTCACTTCACTTTTTTATCGTTGATACAATTAAAAATTATAAAGAATTCTAACAATTGTTTCAAGAGAGTAACTGAAAAAAATTGACATTTTGAATTCATTTTTGAACAATGTAAATGTTGATAACTCGAATTTTGTATCTATTACACACGCACAAGCCTTTAATGTTATTAAACAACATTACTTTTATGGAAGTTTTATTAACTTTAGCGGATAAAAACTAATTTATCCAAAATAACTTATATTTTTAGGTTAACCAAATCAAAATAACAACAGAGACACTATAAGAACACTGAAACTGTCAAAAATAATTAAAATATTAGAAATTGTGTTCAATCATACGAATATAATGGTGAATTGATCATTACAAGCTAAATAAATACTACGTTATTATTATTATTATTACAACGTAAATTATTTTCAAAAGCATTAAATTCTGCGAGTAAAATTCAGCGTGTCACAAAATGATTTTTTCCCACATAATTTTAAAACAAGATGGCCGCAGCGCCTGATTTCCCTAGATGCAAAATGACCAACATAAAAATCATAAAAAACGTGATATTGTTATTAGTAATAATATAAAAATGACGTTCAGCAGATATGCCGTTTAACGATCGTTAAAGCGTTTTGTTATTAGTAAGACTGAGTGTTTTTCTGTTCTATAGCACATTATTTTGTATGTTTTCAGTATGAGCTGCGAGTATCGGCAGCCGACAACTTGAAGGAGAACTTCACTACGGTGGTGATTCACGTGAAGGATGTGAACGACAACCCTCCGGTGTTCGAGCGACCCACCTACCGCACGCAGATCACTGAGGAGGACGACCGCAACCTACCCAAGAAAATCCTTCAGGTATAAATTTACAACTCCTTCACTTCAAAATACATCACCTAATTAAACTTCTTGGGTGAACTCCGCACACATGCACAAGCACACATGTATCGCCTATAAACAAAAGTGGAGCGACGGGGCGACGCGCGACGATAGTTTCAGATTGGCTTCAAATGCCGAACTCACGATACCGGGTGGAAACCTGGCATTTATCAACTGAACTATTGACTTTTATTTTTACTTTAAAATGAACTTTTTTTTTGTAAATCTAAGTACATTCATTTTTAAAATACAAAAAAAAAATCATTGACAATGGAAAACGCCGGAAATTTAAAATGGTGGTTATTTTTTGAAAATTTGTTCCAATTGGGAAATTTGTTCGCTTTTAGGAACAGCTTGTATGGTCTCATAAAGTCGATGTGAAAATATAATCTAAACTGTGTTAGAAAGAAAAAACACCACGTTTTATATGCAAACCTTATATATACAATTAATAAAACCTTATATAACCTTTTACATACACGTAACACACAAAACCAATATAAAACACATCGTAAAATAATTCATTTTACCTATAATTTTACCTTAATTATAAATTTTTATTTTTAGTTTAATTTTAGCTTACTTTTGTATATGAATCATTAATTTTATATTATTTTTAATGTATAATGTATAATGTATAATTTTTGTTTTATAAAATGAAGGTGAGCTACCCAGTGAGGCCGACATTGCTGAAATGTATTTAAAATGTTAGATATTATATCAAATAAAATAAATAAATAAAACCTAGAAATTAACCACGGAGAAACTAAACGTACACCTCGATAAAATCAAAGGTTAGTCCGCAATTTGAAAAAAATTACCAACCTTTGTGAATTATTAATTATTTTTTTTATATGGAACGGTAAAAAATTGCGGTGAGTGTAACATTCATAATACATTTGTCAAATAAAATAAGTAAGTTTTTTTCATTATCACTAATTTTTATTACAATTTAAATTTTGAAAGCGTGCTTTATTTATCACCTTTCAAAAAGAATTGTTAGTTTTCGAATACATTCAGAAACATTCAATTTATTTAGATTTTAAAGCAAATATTTCGACCTTCTGGCAGAACATGTCAGGGGCTTGAGCTGTCGAGAATAGTTAAAATAATGTATCATTTATTTTTATTAAGTAACTAACATTATTGCTCTCTCAAAAAAATATTGATATATCTCTATAAAGACAAAAATTAAAAGCAGAACATTTGGTAGGTTCGCAGTACCTACCAAAAACGTATGACTTGCACCTAGATACACTGTAACTAAGTACATACGTTGTGCATTCCATTCTCTACTTTTGTCACGTTTCCATTCCGAGTATATTGCGAACACCGAGATTATTTGTTCCGTACTTTACATTTCATATTATAAGAGCAGAGAAAACAGGAGAGATTAAAAAACTAAAGTTAGAAGCCAAAACAATAATTTTCTATATCTACTGATGTCATACAAAATTATTCGTGTACGTTATTTCATCTTTGAGGGGGGTGGTTTTCCCTATATTTCCAGGGGATGATAAAATTCTTTTCTGTGTTGTAACACGTTAATGATAATAACCACATCCGTCTTGATGTTGCCACATGAAATAGGTTTCCAAGTGATCGATGAAGCATCCTTTGTGTTTATTTAATCATTTCCTATTAGAGATTCAGCAGTGATCTTGTGATTTAGTAGGTGCGCGTGCTTTTACAAACTATCACAATATGTATTTACTTCAAGGAACGTCGCTTCATGTATTCAATTTTGTATACGGGTTCCCGTAAAATCTCATCATTCATTCATATTCAATCATAAGCCTCTCGGAGTTGCGGAAAATTCTATGTTCGTGCAGTCATCAAACATAATCTAATTGACGTATTACTAAAATAAATAAAAAAACGAATAACCAGGAAAACGTATAGGATACAAACACATTTGACAATTTCCTATAACACGTCATTGAAGGGAATAAAAAGGGTAGACGATAAAGGCTAAGACCTTTATTTAGCAGGTGATGCTGAAGGTCGTAAAAGAGGTTTAGTAGTTTTAAACGTTTTTATTTATGGACAGAGATAAATGGAGAATTTTTTTTTTAAATAACAATAAGAACATTTACAAAAAAAAATTGTATCACATTTCTCGGTTAGGGAGGGAAATTTAAAACTTATAATACGTCATTATTCATCTATAATATAAAAATGAATAGCTAAATGTGTTGGTAAGCGCAAATCTCGAGATCGGCTGAACCGATTTCGCTAATTATTTTTTTAGAATATTCCTTGAAGTGCGAGGATGGTTCTTACGGAGAGAAAAATTTAGAAAATTGCGCAGAATATTGGATAATTTCAGAAAACATCGCACGTTTGACAGATCGCGTATTTGAGAATGACATTTTTCAAAACATTGATTGTTCAAATCAGGATTCTATTTTTGAAAATCTTTAATAAATTTATTTAAAGTAGGTACTCCCATAATAGTTTGAATTGAATCAAGAAATTTAGATATTTTAAATAGGTACCTATGTTAGGTAATTACCAAATTTAATATACATGAAAAATGGAAATTTGAATAAACATTGTAAAAGGTGGCACACGGGCTGTTTAATAACTGAATGTACTGGGATTGAATATATGGAACGCGGGAGGATGGTTGACGGGGCGAGGGAGTGGGAAAAAGAAGAGGGAAGGCGGGGAATGTGGAAGGGGAACGCGGGAGGGGAAGGGGACGTGTGAGGGGGGAGGGGGGTTCGTGGAACGGGGGAAGGGGGGAGAGTGGAGTGGGGAGAGGGAAGGTGGAGGTGACGGAGTGGGAACGCGAGAGGGTAAGAGGACGCAGTAGAAGAAGGGGAGGCGAAAGGGGAACGGGAAGAACGGGAAAGGACACACAGGGAGAAACAATTTCTTTATTAAAGATACTATTTTGATTAATCTTTACGGCGAATCTGCTTACAGTATGAACATCAAAAAATATGATACGGATAAATCGACGCTTTTACTAGCTTTTCTATGTATTGGAATTACAATAAAATTATTATTTACGTAACAAAAAATATAAGCGTAAACCACCACAAAAAATATTTTTTCATGACTTAACTATGAAGTAATACAAGAAACAATTTTTTTTAAATACCCCTTTATGGCTAAGACTATTTTTGAGGTTTTTCATGTTCTAACTTTTTTTCGTTCTTATAAAATTAGGCAGAAAATAAATAAAAAAGCACTTTTTCGCTCGATTTTAAAATTTTGCAGGCATGAGATTCGAAATATTTCTAGCGTTTATATTCCTCTTAAAAATAATGTATGGTATGCCATGATTTAAAAAAAAATTGATTATGGACAGCGGTATCAATTGAATGTATAGTATATGTAAATAAGTAGCTGAAGTCCCCGGCATTGCCCGGGCTTCACATAGAGTTTTTCTAAATCTAATGTAGACATTACTCTTAATTTTATAGTCAAGTGAGCAAATTTTCATACTTTCTTCTTTATGGAAATATAAGATAGATGTTACTTCGACCTTACCTACACATGTTTAGCAAAACGCGACAACTCCCTTCATTATTTGCAAATACCACCTAAAATATCATATGCTTCAACACAATATAGACTAAAAATAATTACAATGTGATGATTAATACGTTGCGTCGTAATGACTAGCCTAACCTAAAACTCAATCTAACTGTTTTGAATTGGTGTAGTTAGTTATAATTGGTATTAATAAAGAAGCTACTCAAATATATGGGGGTAGGTACTTACTCTGATTTATTAAATAAACAGTGTTTATTTAGTAAACCATAATTTCGACTACCATGCCCGTATAATGTACGGGCATGTGCCTATTGTGGTATTCGAAAAACTATCTAAAAAAACTTATATTATGAATAAAGAAAAATAAATTAAATAAAACTCATAAATTCAACGTAATAATTAAGTTGGAAGTGAAATAAATTAATTATTTTTTAAGAATCTAAAAATTATACGAGTAATTTTTTTTACATTATTTCCGTACAGGAGGGCCTGAGGAAAATAATTCCCCTGAGGGCCTATGTCATCTTTGGGGATGCTGTGTGGAGGGTCTTTTTAGGAAAGGAAGGAGGAGGGAAGTTCTGGAAAGGAAAAGGGTATGTGGGCTGGGTAGGAATCTGGGGGTCAGTGTGTCCAGGAGTGACGGACGTATAAATCCATCCCTCCCACTGCGGTGCAAGGCGATGCAAGTGCTGGAGAAGTCAAAGTCTCTCAACCATTCTCTCTGGCCGGAGCCTGCCATGCAGCTAGTGGGAAAACGCATGACCCGTACAAACCTCACCCCATTTACCCGGCACCCCTGCCCACTTGGGGTGACCTATGGCAGAGGTGTTGGTTAACCAATAAATTGTTCCCGGGGCGGCGGTACCGAAATTGTTATGTTATTATTATATTATGAAACTTTTAAAATGAAATTTAAACTAATAGGTGAACCTTAAAAAGCTTTTCCATTCATCTCGGGAAATCTGTTCCACCTTCTTATTTTGCAAAAATAGCTGCTTCCGAGTGCTTGTAAATATTACATAAGTATCGTTTCAACTTTAAATTGAGCGCCGTTTAACAGAATAAATTTATACAATAAGAACTGAGATATCAATACTTTTATGTAAAAAAATATGTAAACACGTTTCCGTTTTGGTCTTTTGTAAATCTACCGTTATAGGTACATTGAAAAATATTTTTGCGGTAAAGTTTCGAACGGCTTATTTTTCGAATATATTTTCTACACAATATAAAATCTTAATTTTTAAAACATAACATATAATATTTAAAGTTAAAGTTAAAGTTAAAGTTAAAGTTAAAGTTAAAGTTAAAGTTAAAGTTAAAGTTAAAGTTAAAGTTAAAGTTAAAGTTAAAGTTAAAGTTAAAGTTAAAGTTAAAGTTAAAGTTAAAGTTAAAGTTAAAGTTAAAGTTAAAGTTAAAGTTAAAGTTAAAGTTAAAGTTAAAGTTAAAGTTAAAGTTATAACATATAAGTCGGGTTAGTTACACCATTTATAACTCGAGAACGGTTCTACCGATTTTTATGATCTTTGATGTGTTAGATTTGTCTTCTCCCCGAATAACAGAATCGCTATTAAAACATCGAAAAAAAACGAAAAAAAAATTATGAATAAAATTCTTTTCCTCATACATTTTGTATAGAACGAATTCTCATCTTTTGAAAGAGCTGCAGGAATATTGTGAAAAGTATAATATTGAGTAGTGAGTGAATTTCAATAATTCAAAAACGTCAAATGTCAATGCGCTGATTCTTTTGGTTTTGTTGTTGAACACATAATGCTGCCCCTCTTTCTTATAAATGTCAACAGTGAAAAATGTGACGAACGCTGAACGTGCGTCTGCACACCTCCAAAAGAAAAATACAATAGTTATAATAAATCTTCCTCACACATAAAAAAAATATAAAACGCAAATCCCTTAAGTAAGTAGAAAACAAAGAAAATTACCAAAATTATAAATCCGTACATAACGCCATCTCTGACACTGACAAAAACAAAACACGGACAGTTGCGCATCGATAATTGCTTCATCGTGTAATTTTTAACTTAATACATAAACTGAATTTAATTCAGCAAATAATTTAACACAACAGTTATTGATTCTGAGGCGGTATGAAGTGTGCCGGGTCAGCTAGTATTAATAATAAAGCTTAATAGAGCGTAAGTGCAATACTCTAGCCATATAAAAGTATACATCTATAAAATTACATTATATTATAACGTAAAGTTGAAACCAAAAGATAAAATAATATAAAATTGTAAACATATTTAATACTTGTATACTACGAAGGCTGGAGGTTAATTCATCATGTGTAATGCAGGGTGATTCTCCGTATATGGTGGTGTGGTGTTATAAATTCCCGGGCTCTTTCAAGGATTCAAATCCCGGCGCGCGGTGTGCGCAAGTAAATTTTATTCGATTAATTTGTTTTTTTCACATTTTAATCGTTTAAAATATTATAAGATATATTTGCGGCACGTTACAGAGTGGAAGATACTCTCAGTATTGCCCTTGTGCAAGACCACCATTCAGAATTGAAAAGTTGCTTGAAATGGTTTTAGACATGTTTGGTGACCAGATCTGATAGCCAAGTACTTTTCCACCTTCCTCTTTCCCATCTCTTTCCCCTCCCCACTACATTCAGCCTCACAACATACCCCAAATGGGGATACCGTAAGCTTACTGGCGGTTGGGAGCAGTTGAGACTGTTGTGCAGTATTTACATTAAAAAATATATTTTCTTTTATTTAATAATGGGGACGCAATCAGATGTGCTTCATAAATTCCACGACTTTACAGTAGGTAACAGCGGTCAAGTCATGTCGATGGTAGTAAACTAAAATTCAGGTTTCAAGAAATAAACTCGAAACCCTTATTTTAGAGGTTGCTTATTTTTTTACTATTTATCCCACAATTCTGAACCCTTTCACAGTCCAGAAAAGAAGTAGGTACTTACCTTTGTAAAAATATCAATTTATCAGTTCGATATTATTTGAGATTTTTACGCTAAAATTATTCAAGGCATAATAACCCAAAAAATCATCGTGATAACTGTTTTAAAATATTCATTCATTTAATTCAAAATTTCATTTTAGGAGGCAAATATCGGTACCGATGCTCCGGGGACCATTTATTGGATTAGCAACACCCCTACCATAGGTCACCACAAGTTGTTCGCTACGTTTCGTGACTTAGCAGGGGTGCCCGGGTTAATGGGGTGAGGTTTGTCTAATTCTTATGTTTCTCTTGTTTGTCTTTGCGGCGGATGCTTTTGATAATCCACTGCGTTGCGGGCTGGATCGGGATAGGCTTGAGGGAGACTTTTTGTTCTCTCCAACCAGACTCTCCCTTGCACCGCAGTAGGAGGGATGGATTCGTGTGTTCGTCACTCATGAACACATTGACTCCTTTCTCTTTTTCATTCCCAGAACTTCCTCTTCTTTCTTTCCATAAAAAAACCCTTCACACAACATCCCCGAAAATGTCACAGGACTTAAGAGATTTTTTTTCTTCACGACCTCCTGTATGCAGATAATTGTTTGGAGATATTTTGAATAGGAAACTATTTTTAAGGAAATTAATCAATAGTGAAGTGATGTTTCATAATTTATGAGGTATTTTTAACATAAAAGCATTCACAAACAAATTATTAATCAAACTCCAATTCCCCATTAACCTATTTTAGCAAACAAACATACTTATAATGATATCGACATTTTTAATGTAACAATATCAATGTTTAAAACATTTTTTTTTTAAATCGACGTATTATGTCTGATAATTTCAGTTTATTACTGTTACCAATCGCTTTATTTTCATCAAATGTTTCCAATTGTAGACCACTGTATTGTAAGAAATTATTTTTATTAACCTATTATTTATTACTTATCCTTGTGTGATAAAATATTAAAATGGATGTAAAAAAAAGTTAATAAAATAAATAAATGAATATTTGCAAATAATAAGGCCACTTGGCCCATTTTAATCAACATAATACACAATGCACACGTTCGTAGGGGGTGCCAAATTTATATCTACAAAAGTGTTGCATAATATTATTTGAGAAATCCTACCAGAGTTCCCACAGCGCGCTGAAATAATAATTATCAAGGTAATATATAAAGTATAATCAAGACCAGCACCCGCAGAAGAGGCCAGAAGCTAAAGGCTAGAGCAAGGGTTGTGTAGTGTAGATGTGGAGTGACTAGTTCCCCGTTACAAGCTCAGAGGGGAAGATAACGGACACAATGACAATAGAAAAATGGGTCGGGAAGATAACATTGACTTTTCACTATTCAGAAACTACTCACCACGGACAGGCAAGTCATTATCGAGCAAATTTATACGTAATACCGAACGATCGTGGTTTTGAATCTGAGTCTCAAAGGTGACTTTGTCTATGTTCGTAGACAGCACTATTTATGTTTTACTCGATATATTTTAACCTTCATACAGTCTATTTTCTACACGTGTCGTTCTAACCCATGTCACCGCAGCATCTTTCCCCTCCTCTTCCAATGTCTTATTACTTTATAGAAATAACATTTCTTCTCTCATTTATTGGAAAAAAATCATTTTGATTATTATTTGCGTTGGCATCATCAGCTCCAAAAGAAATTATATCTTCATGTGATATACCAATGTGAGTTAATGTTGAAAAATAAGGTTTCGTTATTCGTATTTTCTGACTATTGTACATTTTAATGTTTGTTACGTAAGTACGGCAATTTGTACCTTGTTAATTTAAAACTAGCAAATTTACGAAGGGTTACGCGTCGGATTACGGACGGTGGCAGCGCCCATTTTATCTTTATGTATTTATCCACGATCTTTACGACAGCTGTATAGCAACTTGAGCAAGGTTCATGAAACCAAACGTCAATGTCATTATATAACAACGTGACCGACAAATCCCACGATGAAAAACCCTTGGAGTAACAAAGGAAAAACCTATCTGAATAATTTTTGACTACGTGTGAATCGTATCCTTGTCCCCCTGGATCAAAGTTAAGTGTCTCTAAAGTCTAGGGAGATATATTTTTAATTTTAAAACATGATTTTATAAGGGTGGGGTTTAAAGTCTGAAGGAAATTCCTTCCAACCAACGCAGTACCAAGCTTAATAAAATGAAGTGGCATGTTATCCTGATCTTACGTGGGTTCAAACAATTTCTTTTTACGTTCCGAATAATTCACCTAGATTCACAATATTTTATAATGTTTTTCCATGCCTAACCTGGCTTTTCAATTTTTTCTGTGTTTCACAATGTTTACAACGTCTTACCAATTTTACCATGTTTTATCAAGTTTACCATGTTTTACCAAATTTCACCACGTTTTACCAAGTTTTACTATGTTTTACCATGCCTATAACCTTGTTTTTAAATGTTTTCCGAGTTTCGTATTTTACAATATTTTACTATGTTTTACCATTTTTACCATGTTTGACTACGTTGAACTATGTTTTGCACGCTTTACCGTGTTTTTCCGTGTTTCACTACGTTTTACGAATGATGCTTTACCTTATTAATAATATGGTTAACAGCAAAATAGTACATGATAAAAATAGTGAAACGATTTCAAATGAATATGTTTTAACACTCTTTGTGGAAAAATAATAAATTGTTTTTTTTTTGCATTTTATCACAAATTTCGCAATTGTATCTTAATTTGGTATTGTAAATGGTAGAATACAGTCCTGATCTAACTAAGCTCATTGAATTTCATATTCCCATGAGAACCACTCGTTCTAAAATCCTTTTTAAATGTAACAATAATCGGACTGAGTATACGAAACACTCACTTTTACCTAGGTTGCATGAAGTTACTAATATGTATGCAGATATGATAGATCTATTTAACTGCACGGAACATAGGTACAAGACGGCTATGCTATCATATTTTTTTAATCACTATTAATTTTATTTGTATTATAGATGTTTGCATGTAAATGTATCTCTGGTGTCACTTCCCAATGTATCGTCACAATTAACTGTTATACATACACTGTTTTACCATTACTAATATTTTGAATATGAATTTCTTACATGTAATTAATGTTTATGGCATACTTATGCCGTTTGTATTAAATAAATAAATAAATAAATTTTGTTTTTAAAAAATCAACAGTATGAGATAAGAAAGTACACGTTTTATTTTTAAATAACAAATAGTTCAGAAGTAATAGCGATTTTATAGGAAATAAAAATTTGCGCATCGTAAATACTTAAGAAATAAGTAGCATGATAATAACAATCGTGATCAGCTATTCGTAAATTAATAACCTCAAAATAGAGGATTGAACATTACTCTGTTTCCATTTAAATCATACCAACCTTGACTACAGACTTCCTACCTCCAAAGCGCTTCCTTGTTTTGACGAAAATTTACCTTCCATCTTTTTTATTTGGGGAGAAAAACAAGCCCAGCATTTCAATTAAAAAACAACCTTTTCGCTAGAAGAGACTTTGCATGAATATGAACTTTTTTAAAGTAGCGGGAATCAATACCACGCGTCGGTGTACAAAGCTCCCTAATTCTGCGGAGAATACTTTTTTTCTTTTTGCTACGTTCGTGAACACATGATTTGTATTCACGAAAAGTTTCTCTCGATAACAAATGCTCTATTCGTACAAAAGAAAACGGTACAGCTATGTTATTTTAATAGCTTGGGATACTTAGTAGTTTGTTAGCAGACCCGACAAGCATGTTTACCAGCATTTTAATGCCACAACCATACTTTCACATAATAAACCGAGGTATCTTTCACTTTAACGATATGAAACTTTTTTACGACGGTGCTTATTATTACGTTCATCATTTTTAATTATGAAAACACGGTAGTTTGTTGTCTCTTCATAAAGATTCTTATTTGGTCCTTAATAAAGATAAATCGCTGAAGAAAACAAAGTTGGGACTCCTAATTAACTTTTTTTAATACTGTATCGTTAAAAAAATTCTCGTGAAATTTATCATTTGCGGATATTCATAAGCATACAAAGATAAACTACATATGTACGTAGCTTAGATACGAAACATCAGATTGTTAGAATTAGACATCGTGCTGTGTTAACCATGTTGACTTAATTTATTCTGAGAATAATTTATACAACTCATCATTTGTTACTTTTTTTCATACTACGTTCTTTGAAGCATAGAGAAAATTGAAAAGCAGAAGCTACTTCCATAAATATGTAAAGGGTTTTGACTTTATGTTTGAAGTTCGTGTGTGTTTTCAAATTGCGTGACTTTAAGCCGCTGGGTACAAAGTAGGAACCGACCTCCACAAAGTAAACCGTGAGAACAGAATGTAGTTCATAAAAATGACTTTCTTTACTCTGCAGAACTTCATAAACTCTAAATTGATACGAAAATATTCATTCCAGCTCTTTTTCGTATTGCTCGTCAGAATGCAGGGTTTTAAGGTAAGTACTTGACTTACTAAATGAAATTTTGGTTACCCCTGACTTTTTTTGATGTTTTTTTTTCAATTTTTTTCCTCAAAACCAAACAGCAACAAAAAAATTTTACATTACGATGTCATCACTGGTCACTCAACTGCCCGACCCCTCGTCCCTAACTCTCCAATGCACACTGATTTTTTTATAATTTAAGTTTTTAAAAAAAACATCAAAAAAAGTCATCAGAGACGAAAATTTCATTTATATGTTTGACTCCAAATAATGTCAGGAATTACTGGTTAAAGTAAGTTAAGTCCATTATTTTTTTTTTGTCCTCAACTCAAAAGTTTTAATTCGTTCGAGTTCGTATGAGTGTGTTTTATAATACCTGCTTGATTTGATTTTTTAAGAAATGGCATCACGGTAAAAATATTCTAAAATGTGTATTTACAAATCTTTGTAGGTAGGTAGGTACGTAATACGTACCGTACTACTTATGTACACAAATAACTAAACAAAAATATTATCTTCTCGCTCAACCATATTCACGCACCGACATGGATGGTCTAATTTTAGTTTGAAAATTGAAAAAATTAAATATAAACGTGTTTTAGAAAATCTGAAACATTCCAGTATTAATGTAAATTAATTCCGCTTTAATCAAGTTTTTAATTTAAATTGAGAGTTTTATTACAGAATGCAGAATGTGAAAGCTTTTCAACGATCTAAATCTAATAAAAATATATTATTATTACTTTTTTCTAATGCTCTAAATGTCTGTCCGAAAAAAATAAGAGTGCCGATAAATATACGCCAACAGCTTGTATGGAAATCGTTGCCCAAAATTTGAGATTTTATTTCAATAACTTAATACGTTTTAAGATTTTCACGGCTAAAAGCATTTTCGTTATTTGTTTTTGGGGTGTCATGCCGTGTTGCGCTGATGTGTTATGATGATGGACACTGCAACGATGTCCGAAACGTTGGCTAAAGAAGGAGGTAGCGCAACACGGCATAACACCCCAAAAACAAATAACGAAAACTAAATACGTGTTTTACACTGTGATTAATATTTTTCAGGTGCATATAAGCAATAGATTAAAATTAAAGTCCATTTATATTGATGAAGATAGTAGAAAATAAATTAAATACCTTATATACAATGCTTTAAAAGTCTTGAGTCTGAGGTAAACGTGGACTTAAGAAGAAAATAAAAGAAGCCTTTGCAATTTTAAAACAACTTTGTTTAGAAACAGAAACTGCATTTATAAGGCTTTGAGCCGTTTCTTTTCAAAACAAGAATTCCTTTTTACTTACATAAAAATTTATCGCTTTCCGAGGAAAATTCTAGATATTCCACAGAAGGCGAACCGAACATACTTTAAAAATACAAATGTTTTATTTAATTTTTCTTGCCGAGAATGTTTTGATGTTGAAAGGAGTTGAGAATAGGTATTTAAATCCTTTTTATATGAAAAGTGGTTAAATGATATTTATTAATATTTAATATACTTTAGATTGTTGCGTCATAAAACGTCGCAAAACAACTCCTTCCTTTACCTCCCGACGCAACGAGCGGTTTTATAAGTTTGACTTTCTGTGTGTCTGCCTGTGCCATCGTAGCTCCTAAACGAATAAACCGATTGTGATGCGGTTTTTTTGTTTGAAAGCTGACGTGATCGCAATGGTTTTCAGCTACAATTCATGAAAATCTGTTCAGGCGTTTCAAGGTAATCACCTCTTTTTTGTGTCGGGGGTTGCTTAAAATTTTGAAATTTTAACTTATTATGTGAATACATCAAAGAATTCCAAATGCTCCCGTCTGGAGCCAGTGAGACTATGGCATCCCCAATTGAGGTATGTTATGAGGCTGAAGGTAGTACTGGAAGGAGATAGAAAAGAAGAGGGTGGGGAAGTACCTGTACAAATAAGTATTTAAAGGAATTAATATTACTGGCTTACAACTAAGATTTACAATTATAACTAGTGACTTACATCTAAGATTTACAGCTAGTGACTTATTTTACTGGCTTATAATCAGTAGCTTGGCGAGGGGGGGGCGGGGGGGCGGGGGGGGCGGACCGCCCCGGATGACACCCGAGGAGGGGGTGACACTCGAACGTGGAGGTAAAATTATATGATAAAGAACGTAAAATTTTATGATACTCTCAGATAGGTATTTTTATTTAAGGGTATTAATTAGAGCCCAAAAAGGTAGGTTTTTAATTTGGACCTAAATTCTGTTGGGCTTGTTATGTATATAAGTTTCGGAGGGAGTTTATTCCAAGCCTTCGGCCCAGACACTCCGAAAGCGCGATCTCCAAATTTAGTATTTGGCTTACGTTTAGGTTCCATTAGTTTGCCTATAGCTGATGAGGTTGCTGGTCTAAGGGTTGACTGCCTCGGACCAGTATTTTCCGGGACACATAGTTCAGAGATGTAAGGTGGGGCCATATCATTGATCGATTTAAACACCATCCAGCACAACTTGTACTGGATTCTTTCAGGGCACTTGAGCCAGTGAAGGTTACGAAGGTGTTCTGAAATGTGTGAATATTTAGAGACTCCGATTATGATCCGTGCCGCTGCATTAAACACGGATTGAAGTTTGTCAGTTTAGAAGATAAGTTACTGAGAAAACGCGTGTGGTTTCACTGAACTAGGTCCAGTGGATACACTCTCCGCCCGTTCACATAAATATACTTTGAATGGCTATCATTTTCGCACGTTACTACATGTTTTGTTCGGTTAACTAACTAACCATCATGCCGTTTCTCAGCAGGGGTAGGCAGAGAGGACGGACAGGCAAACAACTCGGTCGTGGCACACCCTTTGCCTCATTCACAATTAAGCATCATCTCATACATACTCTTCTATTATTCAGACTATGACCCGACCGATAGCCCGACTCAAGTATCTGATTCACTTCCAAGTCTTCCTCCGGCTTCCTCGACTTCTTCTACCATTTACACATGCGTCATAATATTCTCCTCACACACCTTTCTTCGTTCATTCGCAACTACATGCCCAAATCATCCGAGGGTTATTTTCTTAATCTTACGCATTACGCTTACATCAGTCTTGCATTCTTTGCGGATCTCCACATTTCTCACATGATCATGTATGGCTTTATCACACGTACGCCGCAAGAATCTCATTTCTACAGCATTCAGTCTACTTTCATTCTTCCTCTGCCAGCTCCATGACTCACTGCCATACATCAGGGTAGGTACCAGCACTCCATTGTGTACCGCTAGCTTCGCTATCTTCAACAATTTTTTGTTAGCGCCAACGGTAGGTTAACAATAACGATAGGTAAATTTATTATTTTAAAAAAAATGATACTGGGTCAAATATGTTTTTTTATAAATACTTTCAGCATCACAAATTCTTCAATTGTATTATTAAACCGTGATTTTTCACGGATCTGCGCTAGTACTGTTATAATATAATAGTATATTGTTGCTGTTAAATGTTATTTTCCTGATAACGTAATTATCCGAGCACTAAACTAATAGTGATTTCTAGACTTAATGGTCCTTTTGACCTCAAATATAATTTTGGAGCACCAAAAGTTTTTCACCAATGTCAGATTATTTATCAATTCCACTTTAAAATATTTTTGTAATCTGAACATTAGCTTGATCATTCATTACAAAAATTTTAAAAAAAAACACAGAAATCATATTCCATCAAAATGTTGATAATCTTTTTAACTCGTTAAATGTTTTTACTTATACGGCAATCAAACTCGGAATACTCGGGTGAATGATATAGAAATGAACGTTCATCCGTTACTTCACACTACAATGTCAACGATGTCGTACGCGTTGAAATTCGATAATTTGATTTCTGATAATTTGATTGTATAATAGACTAAAAATCTGTCTTTATATTCTTTTAGTTTATGATTCCAGAGTCACGGGTAGTTCTTAAAATTCTATAAAAAGAGCAGGGTATCCTCCTCGTTCCACTTAAATACCATTTTGATGTTTTACGTGCAACGTGCTTTCATTAAAGGACGCGAGACGGAATAAAAGAGCCCGTGAAACATTCATTCCGTGTTCACTCCAGGTTCACACGCTTCTTTTTTATTTCTAGTCACGCGCGAGTGAAAGATGCCGAATGTCAATACCAACATCGACGGATCGATTTACTAATAAATTTCTTCGGCCCTTTGGTTTCACTTTTTGTTCTGACGTTTCACTACGAGTGAAAGAGGCAAAAAGGAAGACAGAAATTAACGAAAAGTGAATCGTCTGATTCCCGCATTACGAAAAATAATAACCTAATAAGTATATCTTTAATATGATGCTTATGATCTGTGTAATACAAAATAGGTACATGTTATAGGACCTACTCAAATTTCTCGATTTGGATGACGAACTAGCAAAATCTAACACCATTATGTTTTCAAGTTATCAAATTTATCGTTTACGTTTCTTCTCTATTATATATTTACGATACTGTAAGTAATCGGTAAAATAAATGATTACTAGATGTCTAAAATGGTGATTTACGATAAGAACGTGATTATTTTAAATAATTTTAGGCGTATTCAAAAGTAGTTTTAAATCGCGAATATTTTAATAGAAATATAATTTCATTTCAGCGAGAATTATTCTCTCAATATTGCTTTGAGCAAATAAATTACCAATACGCAATCGAAAGTAATTTATGCATTTATCAATTCCGATGAGGAATTTGATATTATCACAAAGTGAAATAATGTATTTGAATGGTTCCTAACGCATTATTATTCCATGATGAATTACTATTACACGCTTTTCAATTATTTACAAAACCGCTAATTTCAACCCAGTTAGAGATAATAATATTTGATAACGTTTCGGCCAAAGAACGCTCCCGTTAAAACGTTTCCGGTACAGCAATACTCATAACCTGACGAAATAATTGCGGTTTGCTGGAGCGGGCTTTTGAACTCCGAAATTTCTGAAAATTCTTGAAATTTTCGTTCAAATCTCTTTACAGAGAACAACTGAATACTGAAAACCAGGTTTATTTGGCAAAGTGTAGATGATTAACCGCCTATTTACTTAAATTCCAAATTACTGAAATACATTCATCATTGTGACAATCTAGAACATTTATAATTATAGATATGTATATTTATAGATTTATAAATATAAATTAATTTATCAACCATAATATGAATGACTTCCAATCTGTAAATTTCACCCGCTATAACACAGGGACATCCCTAGCATGTCAGATGAAATAACACAAAAATCTATACAATGTACAAAGTTGTTAATAAGACTTATAATAAATAAATAAGTAGCGTTTGGGGCGCATTGGGTGACCTCTCCAGCCGGACTCTCCCTATCCATCGCCTTGCACCGCAGTGGGTGGATTGGATTCATTCGTTCGTCACTCCTGGACACTCTGATCCCCAGCTTCCTACCCACCCCTCATACCTTTTCCTTCCCAGACCTCCCTCCCCCCACACCCCATCATAAAAATATTTAAAATCATGACAAAACAAACAACAAAAATTAACATCATTACAGCGGCGAGTAGTAGGCGACCCCGGCGCAGGCCAAAAATGTTGGTGAATTACACCAACATTCGCGGCCTGCATACCAATTTAAACTCCGTCCACCACCACCTTTTTTCTCAACGCCCCAACCTACTATTCCTGTCTGAAACGCAGATAGCCGAGCCTGTAGACGCCTCCTATCTGGACTGCCCGGGCTTCACCCTCGCAAGCAAGTTCAGACCTAAAGGAGGTGTCTGTCTCTATAGTCGAGCTGACGTCAACTGTGTGCGACTGTTGAATCTGGAAAACTCCAGATTCGACGTAATGTGGGTACGCGTCAATCTTGCCAGTACGGTAAGATTCTACGCGTGTTTATACCGCTCACCGAACCTTAGCGAATCAGACACGTCCGAGCTCTTCAAACATTTAAGCGACACTATTGATGACCTCTTGCCCCGCTACCCTATGGCAGAGTTTGTGGTCCTGGGGGACTTCAATGTTCATAACGAACCTTGGTTGAAGTTCTCAGGATCAACAGACTCGGCTGGACGCCAAGCGGAATCCTTTGCCCTTTGCTACGGATTGGAGCAAATGGTTCAGGAGCCTACAAGGGTTCCTGATGTCCAGACTCACCGTTCCAATCTGTTAGACCTTTTTTTAACTACTGTGCCACACGGTTACAGTATTGAAGTCACAGCGCCTTTAGGATCGTCCGACCACTGCCTGGTGACAACATCAATCCCTGTAAACTTCAGACCACCAAACGAGAGGCTGAAGAGAAAAGTGTGGCACTGTAGGTCAGCAGATTGGTTCGGTCTGCGGGCACATTTTAATGCTTTCCCATGGTCAGCTGTCTGTTTTCGGACTTCGGATCCCTCAAGATGTGCCCAGGAAATTGGTGAGGTCATCACATCCGCGATGGATGGCTTCATCCAATCTACTGTTAAGGAAACTGGTGTAGGCTCAAAGCCGTGGTTCAGTCGACAATGCGCTGAAGCAGTGCGACGAAAAAACGCGGCTTACCGAGCCTACAACACATCTAGAACATCCGAAGACAGAACAGCTTACAACAAAATGGCAAAGGAAACCAAGAGAATCATAAATAGGTCAAAATTCGAGCACGACCAGCAGATCAGCAGAAAGCTGACTGCATGCCCGCATGGCAGCAGGCAATTCTGGTCGCTTGCGGGCTCAATAGGTCGCAATTTCTGCAAATCCAGTCTGCCACCTCTTACCAGACCTGACGGCTCACTAGCAAACACCGCCACCGAAAAGGCTAACTTACTAGGTAAAATGTTTGCGGATAACTCAACCCTCGATGACCAAGGTGCTGTCCCGACGTCGGTTCCTCACTGCGGTTTTCGTATGAAAAAGCTGAGGATCCGGCATCGGGAAGTACTCCATGTTTTACGAGGGCTTGATGTTAATAAAGCTAGTGGGCCTGACGGAATACCTGCCCTGGTACTGCAAAGGTGCGCTGCAGAAATAGCTCCAATTTTGACGAAGCTTTTTAAACTGTCCCTGAAGACTGGCTCTGTGCCCTCTGGTTGGAAAAAAGCGGTTATCCATCCTATTCCAAAGAAGGGTGACCGCTCCAACCCGGCCAACTACCGCCCCATAGCGATCACATCAGTTCTGTCTAAGGTGATGGAACGTGTGATCAACGACAAACTGCTCACATACCTCGAGAAGAACAAAATTATTAACGACCGTCAATACGGATTCCGGCGGAACCGCTCGTGCGGTGATCTTCTCGCGTATGTGACGCATGTTTGGGGGCGATGCCTGGAACGTTTCGGTGAGACCCAAACGGTTGCACTGGACATATCCAAGGCCTTTGACCGGGTTTGGCACCGAGGACTTGTCAACAAACTGCATTCTTACGGACTTCCCGCATCCTTGTGTACGTGGATTGCCGACTTCTTGAGGGAGAGGTCGATTCAGACGGTAGTCGATGGTTTCACCTCTTCCTCTCACTCGATAAATGCTGGCGTCCCGCAGGGATCGGTTCTGTCTCCAACTCTGTTTTTGTTGCACATCAACGACCTTTTGTCATGTGCACCAATTCACTGCTACGCGGATGACATTACAGTTCATGATAGCTTTTTGTTTGACAAGTCCCCAAAGGGCTCACAAACTCCAACAGCTCGTAAGGCTTTGAAGCAAAGAATGGACGGTTACCTCGAGAGTGTTTTCTCTTGGGGTAAAAATAATCTCGTTGAATTTAATGTTTCAAAGACCCAATCTTGTCTGATTACGTCTAAAAGGGATCGCAATGAAAATCTAGTCTCTTTCAACGGAAGCAATCTTCCGAACAGGCCCTCCATTGATTTGCTTGGTGTAACCCTAAGTGACCAGCTCAGGTATGGGGGCTCCATCGAAGCCAGAGTAAAGTTAGCCTCCCAAAAACTGGGCGTACTGTACAGGGCCCGCAGATACTTTAAAAGTACACAACTGCTAACCCTGTACAAATCGCAAGTGCGCCCCACGGTTGAATTTGGCAGCCACCTCTGGTCTGGAGCTCCAAAATACCTGAAAAATACCCTCGACTCTGTGCAGAAACGGGCGGTCCGTTTGATAGATTCTCCCATCTTAACAGACGGATTGCAATCTTTAGAGCACAGGCGTCGGGTGGGAATGCTATCCTTGTTCTACCGGTATTACAATGGAAGATGCTCCGAGGAACTAGCATCATTGATCCCTTCGGCACCGGTGCATAGTCGGGAAACACGCCAAACGCGTGCCCAACATTTGTACACAGTTGACATTAGTCACATGAGAACGGGTCGTTTCTTCGACTCGTTCTTATGTTCAACAGCTCGGCTGTGGAATGATTTGCCGGCCTCTGTGTTTCCTCCTTCCTACAACATGGGTCTCTTCAAGACCAATGTTCATTCCTTCCTCTCCTCAAAAAGACCCTCCACACAGCATCCCAGATGACATAGGCCCTGAGGGAAATTATTTTCCTCAGGGCCTCCTGTGTGGAGTTAATGTAAAAAAAAAAATAAATAAATAAATAATAATTCGATTTCGTTGAAGGTGTCTTTGAGGTCGTTGAACTTTTAGTTTCCTCATAAATAAATAGCAAATTGAACTTTTGACATGATGATCGAGGAATCAGACACCTCGATTGCATTGCAGTTGAGTTCAGATTTTATAACATGTCTTGCAATAGCCAAAGTCCGATATTAAATAAGATTCTACCATCAGACGCTTCTAATAAAATTGCTACGTTCAAGGATAAAATATAAACCTGGCCTTTTTCACCCGTTTGTGAAAATTTTAATCATTATTTTCCTGGTACGTTTATCCCCTTGAATTCTCGTGGGACCGAAAGAACTACGCTCCTTTGCATGTATTGTATTATTCAATATAATAGTATAATACCTTTGGTGGAATTTGAAAAGGGGTAATTGGGTACACATTTTAATAAATAATATTCAGATCGAAATTCGTAAATTTCACGATAAAATTCGAACAATGGGCGATAATTAAGGATTATGAGCATGCATTATACTGATTCTGAGGGTGGAAATTAATATTTAATTCGTGCTTTTTAACGTGTTTTAAAATTTGTTTAGCACCATCATGGAAAATGAAAATCAGTTTTTTTATTAATTAACAACGGAATTGAACAGCTCACTTTAAAAACAGATTTGAAAAAGTTGTTTTTAATGTTTGTTCATAAATGACAAACAATTTAAACAATTTATTCTACTGTCTAATTAACTAGATAATATGAAAGCTAATTAAAACAATATGTTTTTTTTTTTTACACGAGCTCCACACAGGAGGCCCTGAGGATAATAAATTCCCTTAGGGCCTATGTCATCTTTGGGGATGCTGTGTGAAGGTTTTTTTAAGGAAAGGAAGGAGAGGAGAGTTCTGGGAAGGAAGGGGGTTTAAGGGGTGGGTAGGAATCTGGGGTTCAGTATGTCCTGATGTTAAAAAATTTATAAAAATTATAAGGATGTTTCATCCTATCTTTAACCTGCCAAATATAGCTTTGCTTTTAAAGCTAAACAGATTCTAACATTAATTGGAATTAATACTCAAGTTCGTCTGATCAGATAATCCTGTTATTAATTGTTTGCAATAAATAATTATAAATTATTCAAGTGATATTTAGCAGCCGCTTATCGGTTAGGTAACAAACTATACCAGAAATACCTAAGATAGTTATTACATTAATGATCGGATCCACCGCTGAGGCAGTCTCCCTAATTGGAACCTGGGTAAACTAAGCTGTTCGATATATTATTTGCCAACGCAAGATGAAATTTCGTTAACAGTTAATTACCTGTCTATGTAAGTACTTACACACAGATCTATTGGTGCTCGCGGCAACTAGGGAGCGTAATTGGGGAATTACCATAAAGGATATTTGTAACATTGGTGGTGTTAAGTCACATTTTAAAGCCAATGCAAATATGAATTTCGTCGCAGTAGGAGATGCTTTTTTTATTGTAACAGATTAACCTTTTCAATGCGGTATATTTCATTTCTGACTATTTTTTTATAAATTTTTCTAGGCAAATAACGTCTGTTAAAAACAGTCTTCTTACTCATTCTGTGAACAGTCGTGGACTTGGCTTCCAAAAAAGATGGTTTCTTATTTATTCTAATAATAATAAATACATTTTTGAATTTTTATTTTATATGCAAAGAGGCTTATACGCAATGTTTATTTTTTTCACCAGGGTTATTAATAAACATCGGATTACGCAAAATAATTTCTTACATTGCAATGGTTTACAAATTGATAAAATTAAAAAAATAATAATAATAAAAATAATAAACTGAAATTATGAAAAATAATTTCGTGACATAAAAAAAATTTTACAAGTACATTTTGAAAATCGAATTAGTCGCATTAAAATTGTCGATGTCATTTATACATTCATTTGCTAAACTGTATAAGCCAGGAAATGGCGAATTTGCTACACAATATGTTCATAAATTGTGAAATAGGTTCTAATGCCTGGTGAGTCGAGTAGGTTCCCTTAAATTGACTACACAATCGAGCGCCGAATTTATAATACATTATTATAAGTAACTAGCTGGTCCCGGCATGCGTTGCTATGCCATTTAATAAAGAAACTGTTTCTCGCTGAGTGTCCTCTCCCATTCGTCCCGTTCCCCTTCCGTCTCCCCCCCCCCCCTCACAACCCTCGCCCCTCCTCTCTCCCCTCCCCTCCCCCTCCCCCCCGGATGAACGCTTAGCAGTTCATAATTTCATAATGCCAGAACTCACTAAAACCATCGCACACATCAAATCCCAATGGTTGAATAAAATAAGGAAAGTCGCTCTGAAGTAATGGCCTGACCAAGCGAAACAGGCAAATTTGGTACCTAACACAGGTACATATTTAAAATATCAATAATTTTAAAAATCCCTAGACAATTCTTTTTCCAAAAAAAAACAGCTGCGTGCTAAATGTATTTCGTCAAACTCGCGAACTGTCAAACGTACGAAGGTTTAAATTTTCAGTCAGAAATTATTCAATTTTCTGCGCAAATTTCTTAATTTTTCTTTCCATAAAAACCATCCTCGTACTTCAAGGAATAATCTAAAAAAAGAATTAGCGAAATCGGTTCACCTGCTCTCGAGATTTGCGCTTAGCAAATTTAGCGATTCATTTTTATAACATTTATATAATCAAAGATAAGAAGATAATTATAAGCCTGAAACACTCATCTACATTGAAAACATCTTTCGTGAAAAGATGCGTGCCACCGACAGGACTCGAACCCGCGTCCTTCTGATTTCAACTGCTCCGTCCACTGAGCTACGTCGGCTTATCTCCTACCTGCCAAATAATTCAATATACACCAGTGTATCATTCAACAATTACTGCTTATTACATTTTTTCACCTGCAAACAACCAGGTTTGCAGGTGAAAAATTTCATATATGGTGCTAAATCTCCGACTAGGTGGCGTCGAGACAAATTATGTCTACATTTTTTGGTGAAATACATTAACTCGTCAAATATTCATTATTATTTTTTAATTGATAAACTAATGTTTAAGACAATATTTATTATTTATGCATTAAACCGCTTACTCGTTAATACGGAAAACTTTTTATCCAAACAGTTAGATTGAGCTTTATTATTACGAAAAGTGAGTATTTATGTCGGGGGAGACCAAAAAACATGCAAAAAATATGCATTTAACATTTTAATTTTGTTAAAATTAATTCACTCGCGCGGTACGCCATGTTTATTCATCGTTTTTATTTTAACATTTCATCAATGCTGCCAATCATAGAAAAAATATTTTTGCGTAAAACAAAGTGAATGCATCATTGACAAGTTTGTACCTGTATTTATAACAGTAGAACATGGAAATAAATATATTAAAATAATTACACAAACCCGCTAGACAAACCCTGCGTAGCCAAACAAACCATTCAAAACCTGGGATATTTTTTAAAAGCATGATGAAAAGCGAGTTTATTTTAGAGAATTTATTTTATATGATTGGTACTTCCGACAAATGTCATATTTGATTGTCTATTAGTTAAAAAAGGAACATTCCGTATTATCCGTGCATCAAACTTCGACAACACGAACGTTCCGTGTTATCCGTGAGGTGGACTAACTGCATATTTACCCAATATTTTTATGCATAGCACAAAGGGTAACAATTATTATAAGTAATAATTATTAGCCTGAAACACTCATCTACATTGAAAAAATCTCCCGAGATAAGATACAAGCCGCCGACGCGCGACGGGACTCGACTTTGTGCTATGCATAAAAATCGTGTCTTAAACATTTATTAGTTTATCAATTAAAAAATAATATAATACATTGCTTACGTCGCTTATCCTTCGCCGATCCTCAAGTGTGTGTATTTTTAAGGTATTTAAGAAAAAAAGTGTAGTTAATTTGTTCAAAGGGGATATTTAACTTAATAATAAATCGTAAAAACTTTCGCCGAATTCTTTCTGCGTGAATTTTATGATGAGGTCACCAAATAACGGAATTATACTCTAGAACTATTGAGACAAATAAAATTTTCAGGACTGGAAGTGAAATAAAGTTTTTAATGGTTCTCAGCAAAAATCCTAATGTTTTCATACTATTGTTTGTAACGTGATTTATGCGGTGTTCAAATTCTAGCTTTTCATCAAATGTAACTCTGAGGTCTCTAATATTAGTTAATATCTTCTATGGACTACCGCATGATTGAATGTATTGCATGAATCGCATATATCTCATATTATATGTTTCACTTGTATGTACAAAATGATATTGAACTGATTTTTCACTAAAAAGGCGCGAAACAAATTATCCAATTATAATAATGGGACGGCCTGTGGCAGGTTAAATGCAGTAGCGGCGTTAGGGTAGGGCGCGGTTGGGCGACCGCCCAGGGCGCCGGACATAAAGGGGCGCCCCTTTATATTCCCTCGCTCTTTGAGCCAGGCCTACATACTCGTAAATTCCCTAGATTTAGGAAAAAAATTGTTATGGTGGCAACACTAGAACTGGAACGTAGTGTACAATTCCTTCGATCGGAGCACAGCATGCAGTTCATTTTACCGGGAATCCCCAACCATAGAGAAACACATTATCTATCTCTTTTTAACATTTTATTAAAAAAGAGTTGGCGTTATTTTTGACGAAGCGGAACACATCCAGCTTATTCTCATTCTTTGCATAAGTGGACGCACTTAAAACAGTTATTCCAATTATTTTAAAATCAAACAAACGCAGTAATCAGGCGTTCCACGCTACGTTGTGATGCTCTTGTTCGTCACTCTTGGTTCCGACTAGGGAGTGCCATTAGTTTTATTTAAAAAGTTGAAATATAAATAGTGTAAAGTTTAAAAGTAGGTATTTGTTATTTGATATTTTGACGGATCATTTTATTAGGTAAATACAAATTTATTTTAACAATCTATACTAAACACTCTCTTCTACTATATTTTCTCTCTCTGCTATCTATCGAACTCTATAACATTTGTTTGTATGTTTATACATTTGGGGCGGGGTCTTTGGAACTAATTATACTATATCGATGAAATTTTGATACGGAGATAATATAGTTCCCGAGGAAATATATAGATTACCTACTTTTTAATGCGGGAAAAATTTCATTTCCACGGGAACGAGTGGATGATCGTGATTTTTTCGTCCAAATCTAAGCTTTGTCGCGAAACACAAGCTTGTAAAAGTAAAACATTTCACAAATATTCTGCTGCCATGTTACCTACATTTTTGATCTTCCTTCCCGTGTTTAATGCTATCCAAGGGCGGAGCCAGGATTTTTTTTCTGAGGGGGGCACAAGGGGCGGACAGGCAAAAAAATCAACAATTACTGTTAGGATTTTTTATGGGGGGGGGGGGGGGCACAAGGGGTGGACGGACAAAAAATCAAGTTCAAGTATGAATAAGAAGGTTTATGAAAGTGATCTCCACAGTACACAAAAGTACCGTCTAAATCCACCCTTGACGCTATTCCAAATATAATGCGTTTTTGGCATTGACGCAGAGCAGGGGTGCCCAAACGGTCGATCGCGAGTGCTTTTTGAGTCGCTATCGAGAAAAATTTCCGGATGTAAAAAGATCTATCCACAGTTTTTGTTTTAGTTGATCCTCAATTAATAAGACCTCCCATTTTTCCTTTATGCCTTTTTGTTTATTATTTATTTGTAACCCTTATATCTCAATGGTCGCGCCTTTTTTGCTGTTTACTCTATCCTCATCTATGGTGTGTAACGTCACAAGTCCTCATTGAAAAAATGTCAAATTATTGCATATTCATCGTGAAATATTGTCAAAAATTGCCCCCTTTAAAAGTCCAAAGTTATATTTCTAGTTTCTAGTGTGTTTGGTTTATTTATTAGTCAGTCAGTCCGAGTTGTAACTTGAAGGCGATACGAAATTTATGAATAAATGATACAAAATTAGTGCGGTGAATAGATTCACTCTTAATTTAAAACCAGTTATGTGATCAGAATGTAAAATTCCAGATGTGGATTCATCTGCTGACACATTTCGAAGGAAAACATTTTCTTATTCAACGTGCAGTTATAAAAATTCTAGTTGCAGACTATGTATGTGCTGTCAGAATAAATAAAAATAATTTTCATCTGAATGTAGTTTTAATTCGCCGAACACAGATTTAAATTTAATCCAGTTCATAATGTAAAATTTGTGTTGTAATATTTAGAAGGCAAACATTCTGCTATTTGAAGTGCAGTCATAAAATTCAAGCTTCAGACTATGTATGTGCTGCCAGAATCAAAGAGAAACCATTTTCATGTTCTGAGTGTAGTTTTAATTCGCCGCACACAGATTTAATTTAAACCAGTTTTGTGTTCAAAACGTAAAATTCCTGTTGTGGATTCATCTGCTGACACATTTCGAATGAAAACATTATCTTGTTCGAAGTGCAGTTATAAAATTTCTGTTGCAGACTGTGCATGTGCTGCCAGAATAAAAAAACATTTTAATGTTCAAAGCGTAGTTTTAATTCGCCGCATACAGATTTAATTTAAACCAGTTTTGTGTTCACAATATAAAATTCGAGATGTGGATTTATCTGCTGACACATTTCAAAGAAAAACGTTCTCTTATTCGAAGTGCTCTTATAAAATTCTAATTGCAGACTATTTATGTACTGCCAGAATAAATAATAAAAAAACATATTCATTTTCTGTAGTTTTAATTCACCCAATAAAGATTTAATTATACCCGTTCTGTGTTCAGAATGTAAAATTCCAGTTGTGGATTTATCTGCTTATACATTTCGAAAGAAAAACATTTTCTTATTCGAAGTGCAGTAATGAAATTCTAGTTGCAGACTATTTATGTACTGCCAGAATAAAAAAAAAAAGTTTTCATTTTCTGAGTGTATTTTTAATTCACCCCACACAGGTTTAATTTAAACCAGTTTTATGTTCAGAATGTAAAATTCCAGTTGTGGATTCATCTGCTGACACATTTTGAAGGAAAACATTCTCTTAGGCTGGTCGCAGACACACGTTTTCCATGTTCGATTTCTGAATTCATTTTCCGTATTCGGACATCCGAATGCATGGAATCAGTAGCAAATACATTAACTGACGCACACGTTTGTTTTTTTTTCCGAACGGAACAAATTCCGTACGTACGTTTCGAATGCAAGCCGGCGCGTTCGGAGAAACCTAGTGGAAAAAACCCAATGACGTCATGCGGAACGCAGCGCTTGCGTACATTTTGTTTGTGCCGGCGCACACGTTCAGACATTTCTATTCAGTATCGCACCCGCACCGCGTGCATCGGACGTATTCTTTGTATTTGTTACGCATAAAATCGCAAAACGATAATGTGTGAGACAGAAACTTTCATTATTAATTCATTATTTTTCATCATTTCATTATTTTTTCTTCTTCATTATTAACAGAAATGCAATTGCTAATAAATCGTCGTGCGTTCACAACGCTATCACTATCTGTACTGACGTGTATACATTCCGAATGAAGAAAAACGAACGTTTGCGCTAGTCTCACGGAATTCCAAATCGAAATTCCGCATTAGGAAATCGAATACGGAAAACGTGCATTTGCGCCCAGCCTTATTCGAAGTGCAGTTATAAAATTCTAGTTGCAGACTAGGTATGTGCTGCCAGAATCAAAGAGAAACCATTTTCATGTGCTGAGTGTGGTTTTAATGCGCCGCATACAGATTTAATTTAAATCAGTGTTGTGTACAGAATGTAACGATAAATTAAATAACAAGTTGCCGATTCACTGTGAACAACTGAGTGAAGCTTTGCATTTGAATGTGCCTCAAAATTTTGAGAAATTGACTGTTCCGTGTGTAAATATTATTTCGTACGCAGAAGCGATTTTAAATTAAAACCTGCTTTGTGTGATGAGGATAAGAAATTCCATTTCGCTGATACCATTCCCGGTTTTTGAGGTAGATCGCCAACAGTTCAAGTTTGAGCACCCCTGTCGTAGAGTATACTTGGTCGAAGGTTTTTGGTCGTCCTCGCTTAATAGCGTTATAATGAAATTTTATTGTAATCAATTTATTTTTAGAAATGTTTCGGCTTAAGAGATTTAATTTGTTGAAGATTTTATTGATTACTACTTAACTAATTAGTACAAAATATCTGAACACGTTGATCTAATCAAAAGAAATCTGGGACAAAATATAGAAAACGAAAAGCAGAAAAATAAAAGGATTTTCAAAAAGCAAAAAAGTTTATGAATATAGATAAATATATCATAACCAAAAATCAAGACCTGAATGTGGCATCTACATACATCTGGAATACAAACGAAATCATCGGTAATGGTGCCTCTGTCTGACAAGTCAGATCAGTTAGCTGCTGAAGAGATTGTGGACGAAGTTTCCCGAAGTGAGGGAATAAGTTGTGCTACAATTACAGATGCTGCTCAGGATGACTCCATTGGTGATGTACAACAAATACAAATGCTAGACGACGTTAGTACTGTTGTCCCGAATATAGCGGATCCAGCCACTTGGCCACTCATTCGAAATAGCAAAATAATTGATCATATAATAACTAGAGGCCCAGTGCAAACTCACATTGATCCGAAGAATGATACAGGGTAACATTTCTCTAATTCTCATTTCATAAAAAAAACTAGCAAACAATTAAACAATTCATTCAATATAAAAACCTATCTGCGATCGACAATATCTCAATCTAAATTGACAAACTTGGCAACTTTGTCAATCGAAAATGAAATTGCTGAAAACATCGATTTTGATAAAACCTAATCAAAGAATTTTATTAGGTTATCAATTTCGCCCATAGAAAAACTATAAAAGTGAAATTTTATTAGTTTTTTTTAAAATATAGTTTGTTTTTTTTAATTAACGGTTATTTCATTATACCCATTGCCTTTTTCGTATGGAATTGAATTGCAGTTAGGAGGCGCCGTGGAAATCTCGCCCTGGTATGTGTAGTGCTAAAACCGTAATCTGGTAGTGCTACTAAAACCTGCTAAAAACGGCCCTGGTTAAATGAATACTTAATTCAAATAATTATTCAACGATAATTAATTATTGTGAATCATGAAGAGGCTTAATACAGCTCTCTACCTAGGTTACGACCTAAGGAACTTTCACAGCACAAAGTGTATCCCTGCACAGACAACCTGTATTCCGACCGGAATTCTTGTTTGAACAAACTAATAATAATTACAACAACACTTGAATGTCAAAAGTGGACATTTTTTATTTGCGAGCTGGAAAAAAACCATTTTTTATCTGACATGTTTTGGGTAACTTTTCTGTCGATTATGTTATTCTTTTATGAATTTTTTTTTTGCGTTCCGTCTATTGATAGTTACCAAGAAATGACAACTGGGACTATAAGGTAATAAATACACTGATAAAAACCAGTTTTTTTCTTAATTATCGTTTTCAAGAGACATTTTTTGCTATTATTGTTGTTGTGTAATATTATTCTGTATTAAACTTAATTGATATTGATGCTGTCTTATTTTTATAAAATGATATCTCCAATTATTACCATCAGAATAAATTCCATTAAAATAAATGTTTTCTATCTTTGCACGAGCGATTTTTGTTTCATAAAGGTGAGCCAATGAAACGTGAAGATTTCAAAAAATCAGAAAATGTTCCATAAATCATCTTTTCAAATTTATTCGTGAAAACATAATGCCCAGCATTTCTAGCGGTACTGCGGCCACTGCACGTCGAATCCTTTATTTTAATGTCTGGATAGTCCTTGGAGGATTACTTTGAAACACTTGTTATTGATTTATTGAATATTTTCTGATTTTTTTTAAATCGTCACGTTTCATTACCTCACATATTACAATTTCCATGTAGGTATTTTTTCATCATTTATTGTAAAAGCGTTTGCTTACTAAAGGGTAGTCACAAGGAGCAAATACATACCTAATTGGTTTTACTTTGGCGATATACCTACCACACACGTACAATCTCAACTAATAAATAAAAATCTTACCTTTTTATTTGTAGCCAAGTATTTTGGAGTTTGTTGTCGAACACAGTAGGTACTTATTTTTACCGCTATATCAGCGAGGTCCTTCAAAAATCAACCATATTAATGGAGGCGTAGAAACCTTCTGAAGCCTCCCTCAATCAGCGGAATGAGTGCGACTAGCAAAAAAAAAATAAAAGAAGCAATCAATTTTTCCACCACAGTTAATCCATCGTGATTTTAACTGTGGGAGACATTTTATTTATACCTACTACAATATTTTTACGTAGAACACTTTACATTTACGTAATTAGATTTACTGCTGAAGGTATGTTTGCCAAGCGACGTTTTGACGGCTGAAAAAAAATCCACTTTCAATCATAAATCTGTCCGAGTCTCCATTTGACATTAATGTATCACGTTAACTCGAATGAATGTTAAATTTAATCTCTATTCCCACCGCTTCGCTAAGCGCGCTCGTAAATTTGTACTGCAAATTTGCAAATCTAAAAAGATTTCACAAATAAATTTTTAAAAGGCTTGTTTCCAATCCGGTAACCAGCTTTTCGAATAGGGGAAATATTAATTTCAATATTTTGATACGTATCTTAATTTATATGTTTTTTGTGCGGATGTTTTCAAGAAAATTTCATTTCATATTACGTTTTTTTTTAAACTCTGTATAAATTACAAGTGAACGTCATGTTCGAGGGGTAAGGCTCTTGACTCGCAATCCGAAGGTCATGGGATTGAATTCCGATGTGGGCAAATAAAGTTTATTTAATTAATTTGTGTTATTTCACAATTAACTCATTAAAAATAATATATAATATATTTGCGGCACGTTCCAAAGTGAGAGATACTCTGGGCATCGCCCTGGTGTAAGACCACTATTCAGAATTGAAACGTTGCTTGAAATGGCTTTAGCCGTGTTTGGTGACCAGATTTGAATGGCCAGGTACTTCCCCACCTTCCTTTTCCCCATCTCCCCATTGTATTCCCCTCCCCACTACCTTCAGCCTCACAGTATACCCCAATTGGGGATGTCATAGTCTCACTGGCTCCAGACGGGAACAGCTAAAATAAAAAATAAAAATTAGGTATATTTTTCGCTCTACTAGACTGACTATGACTGCTGCTTCTCTTTCTAAAGGTATTTTTTTCAGATTGAATTTATTTGGAGGGCGAAAAACGGTTACCCCTAAATTTATGCACCTTGCAGAGTTTTAGAAATTAGATAATGATTTTTTTTTTATATTAGCGCCACATAGGGCCCACAGATATTTCGCCATCAGGTAATTGATTTCCCTCAAGGTGTATGTCATCTTAGGGAATGGTGTAGAGA